>OW240916.1:251190222-251332532 GCA_933207985.1 Pelobates cultripes
TTCTATTGAGCATCTGTGGAATGTGCTGGAACGACAAATCCGATCCATAGATGCCCCACTAAGCAACTTGCAGGATTTAATAGATCTACTGCTGATGTATGGGTGTCAGATACCATAGGACACATTCAAAGGTCTTGTGGAGTCCATGCCTCAATGCATCAGATCTGTTTTGGCAATTGGCAGCATAAGGGGGGCATACATGATATTATGCAGGTGGTTTTAATGTTGTGGCTGGTCAGTGTATTCACCATACATTCACACCCCAAACTAGTCACATACACCAAGCTTCACATATGTATGATGCACTGGGGCTCACTGAGGAAACTGGCCTTGGGGAAGCAGTGAGGGTAAATTCGTCCCTGGAGGATAATATTCACTAACCTCATTAAAAAATGTTTGTAGCTTAGTATGTTCTTATTAGCCAAAAGACAAAGAAAAACAAATTAGTTAATATCCCTTTGCTTTCAGCTTGTCTTTGATTCTATGATTGACTAATGATAGTTGTCTATGCTAATTTGCATTTCCAGTATGACATTCTTGTACAACTGTAGAAACATGATTTTTAAAAAATATATATTTTTATGCAGTTTTAAAATACAACAATACAGTAACAAAATAGCTATAATCTATAAGTAGAGCACATCAATTGGAGTTTTCAAAGAAATATCTATGATGCCATAAATGGTTGCAAAATGTTATGATGTTAAATAGATTGCTATGATATTTTAAATCCATCCTGTCGATGAGATGACCTCTGAGAAGGTAATCTTGTGGAGATTTGTGCAGATGGATTAGAAAACTCCTCAACTGAAGAGGTACAGAAAGATGAGAAAGTGAGGGTTTCTTTTAATATAAATTTTCCAAAGGTGCCATTCATTTATGTACACCTATGATTTATTAGACCTTGACTAATCCACCACTTAGGTCTAATGTATAGGTATGCTGATCTTTTTGACAACCACTATCAATGTTCATTGATGTACATTTTCAGCCCCTGGTGCAGAGAATGAGATTCTACATGCGTGAAACTTTTGTCTTAATTTATACCATTGAGGACTTGTCGATGTCTCCTCTGGGTGTCATCGTCTTCACCATGAATATAAATAGTCATACTCCTCTATCTCATTAAAAGAAATTGAGGACGTTTCTCTGCACTACAAGATTTGGAGGTCACATTAGAAATATATTTATAAGGCATCCCCTGTGGAGCTTTTGTCTCTGGTTTTTAAGACAAATTATTTTTTCTTTGAGGGCAAGTTCTACTTGGAGACACAGGGTACTGTGACATGGTTGAATATAGTACCATTATATCCCAATCTTTTTATGGCTGCTTTGAAAGGAGCCTTCATCTATTATGATGATTTATTTTTTAGTCATATAATATATTGATACAGGTGTATGGACTGCATCTATGTGGCAAGGTGATGTAGAGTCCATACAAGCATTTCAAGGACATACATGAATCTGTGAATTTGATGGAAGTAAGATCTATTTTGTTAATGTGACTTTTTAGGTGAACGGAGGTGTTATTTTGATGGATATGTATCAGAAGCCAACAGGCAGGGTATCCTGTTTAGAGGCTAATTCTTTTAATCCCTCTAATTTTAATTTTAGTTTGTGAGGAAAGTGACTTTTAATCAGTAATTAAGCCTTTGTTATATTTATATTTGCTGATCTCATGCTAAAAAAAAAGTCAATGAGTTTTTTTTTTTTTACAATGCATTTTGCTGCTTGTAATATTTAACATTTACATTTTTATTCATGGTGGATTAATTATATCCACTATTTTGATTTTTGGCAATTAAATTGCAAATACTAACTAAAAGAGGGAATAATTAGTATTCTGACTTTTTTTTTTCCTAAACACACTGTTCATTTTTGTATTTAGTTTTTTAATTACTGATGGTTGGCACATGGCTCCCTTAATCTTCATAACTAATCTGTTCTTTTCTCACTATTAATGCAAAAAATAGCAGCTAAGACTACACCATACAAAATGTTAAGTATTGAGCTAGTGATTAAAGAAAAAATCTGTAAGACTCCAGTAGTTAAGCCACAGATCTTGAAGAAACATCTTATTTACGGGTGAGTTTCAATTCTGGTTAGAGAATTTTTGATTAAACTTAACACATGCTGTAGCTATATTTGCCTGCCAGAGAGCATTGATCCTAGTTAGACCTGAAAGGAATTACCGTAGGGGAGATGGTTGGACCTGATTAAACTTCATACCTGACCAAATTAATACAGAGATGCTCTTGCTAACATTACGCATAAATATAGAGTGAAAAATAATAGATAGGTTACTTTTAAAAAAAAATTATGATATAAAATGATACATAGTACATGAAACAATTCATACAAATACACTATTTGCCAGAGGAGGCCTGTTTTCTAAAAAAGCTATACATACAAGTCATGTTTTATTCAATAAATATAAAAGGTATAAAAGGAAACATGCTATATTTGTTTCAGAAATCAGCATTACTGAGACATATCCTTGTAAATGTTATTGATTATGGAATTAGGATCGTAGCCCGTAAACGAAATCTGGGCTGCGAGTTATCTGCTTTAATCCTCTCTGCCTGGCTTTCCCTCGGAAACCACATGTCCAGTAAAAATGTCTCACTGTTGTCTATTTGATTTTGTAGGGACATGGTGACAGATTGCGCTCAGATTTTTTTTTCTTTCTCTGTTTTTGCAGACGTGAATTAGTCAAGACAGATTCTTTTTCAAAGCTGCCTTTCAGAAACAACATTTGGGACGCTGCACAGAAGTTAGAGAAAATTTATTTAAATGTACTTTGGTAGAATGTGTTGCTTTTAAATTGTACTTGAACTGAAAAGCATTATACTCAATATGCATGCCTAGTGGATGTTGCAAAAAATCTATAATACATAATAAGAATAATGCTGTCACTTTTTTCCATTCCATAATTAAGAGTAGCTCTTATCCACTAGTTTTTTCAAATTGTTTATTTTCTTCTTATTCAAGTTACTATACACCACATTTCTAGTCTTATATAACAAATACGAATTATTTCAAAGTGTGATAAATAGTCTAACATTTAATGCAATGTTCACAATATTTGTAAGAGATGATCAATTATATTAGGAACATATATATTTGCCTTATTGGGGAAGAGATAATACAGTAGTGGACTGAGTGGTAAAGAAAACAAAGAAATTGTGAGAATAGTGTGATAGCTGGAGTACACAAGATAAGAGGGGAAACTATAGAAACATTGAATGCAATGTTTACAATATATGTAAGAGGTGATCTGTTATATTATGAAATCATGTGCTTGCATTATTTTGGGAGGAAAGAATACAGTGATGGTTTGGGTTGGAAATATAACAAAGAAAGTGATGAGGGCAGTGATATTCTTTCAAGAGAGAACTTGAAGGGGGCAGGGTATAACATAGAACTGGAGTAGACAGGATAAGAAGGGCAACTATAGCAACCAATGTTTGATGGAAATTGAAGTGTGAAGGTTAGAACAAGAACTAGAGTAGGCAAGATGCAGGAGAGAACATGACTTGGGAGGTCTGGTTATCAGATTGGCAGCAGTGGACCTATTGACAGCAATGTGTACTACACAGTCACTTTGGGGTGAAAAGGCTACCAGTAACAATGAACTGCAGACAAACTATTACTGTAATATGAGAGAACAAAAAGAGTTAGGAACAGGGTTCTAGCTGTATGGTTGCCTGATGTGTATGGTGGCCTGTTTCTTTAACTATGATGAGGTGCCCTGTTCCTAACCAACAGGCTACAATACAGCTAGAACCATGTTCCTAACTCCATGCACTATAGAAGGGATAGAGGATGTGCAGGGATCCCTACAAGCCTCTGCTAAACAAACAAGGACCTGATTCACAGTCTCCCACGCCCCACATCAATCTGTTGCATTGAGGTGTGGACTTAAAGTACATAGTAGGAGAATTGTGGATTCATCTACTTTTTATCCATCTTTAGTGTGGTGAGGTGGGGGTTCATTTATACTCCAGGGCACACTGTGGCCCATAAATTTTCCCATGCACCAGCCAATGGCATTTTGTGCCGGGGGTACTTACAAGCCCCCTGTTACCATAATACCATAATACCATAATACCATAATGAGTGCCTGTTCCATCTCACAATATAAAGTGCCATGTGGGGACACAGTCAACTTTTATGGTAGCACCCATCATTTTTAATGCATACCTTGCATCTCCTTATTTGATACATATGAAGGGATGGGAAAGTGTCTTCCAATATTCTGCTCTATGAAATAAAAAATATTTAACACTTACCAACTTCAATGGATTCCTCAATTTCCACATGTCTTGTTAAATGTAACAGGAGAGTATAGCTAGCATTTTTTTATAACTGTATATATACAAATACTACATATTATTTTTTTAAATTATCACCCCTCCAATAGAATCAGTCAGTAGTCTCTAATGTTTGGTGTGCTATGTATCACAGTATTTTCTTTTAACCAGCAAATAATATCTGATCACAGATAACTGCGCTGTCTGGGTGGAGTGTTTATTGAGATTTCCTAATCAGTGATGATCCACCTCTGACTTTATATAACCATAATCTAATTCATTAAGCCACACTATGCTGAAACTAATTACTTCAATCACCATCCTGCAATTTAAAAATCATCAGTGCATTTTCATAGCTAACATTGTAGCTATATATAATTACAGGATGTGATATTAAATACTAAAAAGGAACAACATTTCAATGGACAACCCAAGTGACACATCATCCCAGTTAAAGGAACAGCGGGGACACAAAAACAAAAATACAGAATAAAATTTAACAAGGCTACTTAAAATTACCTAACTTAGCAAACAAGTATGGGTATTCAGTTACATCATATGGCCATATTGTGTTAAGCTAACCACTATGTCACAGTACCCCGATACTGGTGGGTTCTACACTAATTTTAACAAGGGAGATTTAAAGTTTAAACTGCTTCCAGAGACTCCTCAATTTATGCTTTTTTTGCAGTTTATGTAGATTGCTCTTGAACAGTGAATTTAAAGTGCCACTATGAGAAGAAGGAATACCTTTGAAAATATCATCTCCGGGTCTAGTGCCATCCAAAGTGTGAGTTACAATTCCTTGTGCTGGGTACTTAGTAGTGAAATGCGGCCCATATATTTCGGACAGACCATGTTTAGCTCCATTACAAAATCAATGTAGGTTTAATCTGAAACTGTTTTGAGGTCGATAACTATATACATGCACCAGTCCATTAAACCTTCCCACCTCCGCCCAAAAAAGAACAGTAGGCCAAGTTATGGTAGAGCAGCATTGGAATGAGTACTCAAAGGATCCTGCCCCGGACCATCCTGGCCGAGAACCAAGCCGTGTAATTCATAGTTGTTCTTATTTTAGATTTAAAGGAGGTATCAAGGGTGGGAATATACCACTTCCATGTGAGGAAGAATTATTTGACCAAGATTTCCTTGTTGGTAAGATAGGTAATTATAAGTAGCCTTGTTAAATTTAAAACTGTACTTTTGATTTTGTGTGTGCTGTTCCTTTAACTGTTATTTGTATAGATTTTGGTCTTTACGGCAGCATCATTGCTTAGAAATGCATGTTCTGAGTGTTCCACCAATTCCCACATCATCACAGAGCAGGTTAAAGTTGCCCTAGGCAGGATGCACTACTGGGACCCCCTCCTACAATCTTGGGCTATATCTTGTTATTGAGATTGGCTGAGTGCTGTGTGTGTGGTGGGTGAGTGCCAAATGTGTGATATATGTGTATTTTGTGTGTGTGTGTGTGTGTGTAGAGGCAGAGCTGAAGCTCCAGATGAAAAAAAGGAGGCCACCAGGCCCTTGTCTAAGTCCAGGCCCTTGTTTGCTTTCTGTGCTACCTTTATGGGTAATCCGGCTATATATCATCCAAAAAACCTCTACGACAGTACATGCAAGACTGATACAGCTAAAATATTAACAGACTAGATTACTGAACAAATGAAAAGAGAAATGTTTTGAAAAATTATTTGCAAACTGCATGAAAAGCAGCAGCTGGATCGCAGAGAAAAACAAGTAATTTTACCTATTAGTGAGCAAGTAATGTTTCCCCTTCTTTAATGCTGTTTTGTTCATGTGCTTGAACAAAGCCAATTCCCATATGGATTTGAACTGATACATCAATCAGACAATAAGACTTATTCCTTTAGTCATTCCTCAAACCATGGCATAGCTACAGAGGGGAGAACACCATAAAGAGGATGCTTAGACACTATGGCAATATGGCAGTTCCTCAGCCCCATCTATTATGGTGAGAGTTAAAATGAAAATAGGGGGATCAATTATATTAGTCACTCACCGATAAACCTTTAAACAAATCGATACGGGGCACCATTAAAGATTCCTAAAATCTACTATCGCCTAATGGAATGCTGGTTAGTATTATGATACTTTTTTTGCCTTGTAAATCAGATTTAATTTGTCAGCTTGCCTATTGTTTCCACATAAAAGACTACTTACAAGACAGCTTGGGTCTTTTTTTTCCAAGATTCTATTGGTGAGGCAGCTCCATTGATTAAACCATCACTTGTGGAGCCATTGATTTGCTTGTCACCAGTGCAAACTCAACCTTACATTATTCCAAGGTCATTTAAACAAATGTCAATAAGTTATAAAAATGCAATTTTTTTTCTAGTCCCCTGATATTGTGAATTATGTATAAAAACTATTAAATTAAGTCACTACCACAAAAATAAACATTAAAAAAAATAACATGGGACTGTATCCTACTACATTTCTACCCATAACAAGTAGTCATTACCAAAGCAAATCCATACCTGGAAGTTTGTCCTTTAATTACACACAGTATCAGAATTGTTTAGAAAAAGTTCAGACATTGCCGGCGGCATTCCATGGGGAATCCTGTGAGAATATAATTATTTTTCGACTGACAGAGAAAGAGACACTTTTTGTCAGTCCTAAAGCCTTGTTTTTTGATCTCCAATAAAGTTTTTACTCTGAAATGGATGTAAGTTAGTTTTACTGAGTGAGAGGTGTAAATTGTCTGGCTGAGGGAATGCCCAGTTTTGAGGTTATTCATTAACGAGTGAATTGCTGGGAATTCAGAGTAGATTCAAAGTGAATTTTACATTTTAGATCAACCTATACCAAATATCTGAAACATTGAAGCACAGGAGCATTTTTCCAATTTGGCTTTGGTGGCCTGAAATTTGAAATTCACTTTGAACTCTCAATGTTTCACACTTTAGTGGATAACCATACAATAGTTATGTATGTGTAGGCATTGTCCTGAGAATTATGCAGTTACCCTGGTATGTAGTATGCCGATAATATACAGTAAAGTACCAAGAGGACGGCCAGCCTTCCTTGTACTCCGTGACTTTTGTGAAATATGTACCTACATCTCTAGACTCCCTACCTGTATTTCTAATTATAAATGAGCATAGTGGAAGGCTGTTTTCATCTCCAATCTCTTTTCTCGCATAATATAATATTTCCCATTTGCTAAATAATAGACAAGCAACTATTGTTTAAGAATACTCATCTTTGGACCACAGAAATTGCCATCTTTTAAAATCTAAAATATAATTTAAAATGTGATGAATCTTTAAAACAAAATTAAAAAAGCTAGACTGAAAACAAAATATCCTCAAAAATTAATGTTAATGCAGGAGATTTGTTTTACACCTCTTGCATTATGGAGTGCCATTGGTTTCCCATTACTGTAAGCAAGTCATGCTAAGGAAACACTATGTCCAAGGCTTTAATCGGGCTTACAAGGAGTGATGGGAGAAACTTTCTTATCCGATACTGAAGTCCTTCTTTTTATTAAAAGTTTCATTCTTTTGATGCATAGAGTTCCTCTGTTATATGACTCATACAAAAGACAATAGAGCTTCCCATTCATCCAGCAGTTCCTTATCTTTTTTACTTCAAGGGCATTTGAGAATAATTTCTCTGGAAGAAGGGTGGAGAGTGAGTATGTCCTGTGAATAGAATTATGAAGAAAGTTGGACCAAGTACATATAGATTAGACAATTAGTTTCGTTCCGAATGTCTGAATTGGCGAATTGCCAAACCGAACCAAATTGCCGAAGTGATGAGTTTCAGAAGTGCCGAAGTGCTTCAGATTTCTGAAAAGTGGCAATACAAGAGAGGGCCGAACTTCTTAAGTGCTGAATTTCGGAAGGGCCGAACAAAACCGAATTGCCAAAGTGCCGAATTTTTGAATTGCCGAACCGAATGGAATTGCCGAAGTGCCAAAGTGCGTCGGATTTCTGAAAAGTGGCAAAACAAGAGAGGAAGGGAAAATTGCATGAATGATGACAAGAATCTAACCCTAACCCTACCCCTAATCATACCCCTAACTCTACCCCTAACCCCATCCCTAACCCTAGATGTGTAAGTGGTTGTGGTGGTTAGGGGTTAGGGTTAGGGGTAGGGTTAGGGAATTGCCAAAGTCCCGACTTTCAGAAGTGCCAAACCGAACCAAAGTGCCGAAGTGCCGAATTTCGAAAGTTGCGAACCGAAGTTACTGAAGTCCCAAATTGCCGACGTCCCGAATTTCGGAAGTGCCAAACCGAACCTAATATTTTTGCCCATGCACATCCCTAATATAGATGGTGTTTAGGCAGATTTTATTGAAAAACTATACAATGTTTTGGCTCTCACAGGTGTATTTATCTTGTGGGAGTTGAAATGTTTGGTTTTTGAATAAAATCTGCTTCAACACCACATAACTTTATTTCTGACTATTGATACATTGGGAATGGACATGTTAGCGAATGCCACTCCACTTTATGCATATTGAACTGTGAATATAAATAGTCACTCTTGTTTAGTGCCCTATGTAATAGTGTGACGACCCTGCATCGTCCTCTGTTGGTTGATCAGAAATGGGTTGATTTCAATAGGTATGCAAATTAGTGCTGCCCACTTACATCTGTTTATCTTTGCTTTTTCTAGATGTTAGAAAGCTGTACTTGTATTATATATTTGGTGTGTTATAGTTGCCTGTTCTTCAATACTATCTACTTTTTGAACTATAACTAGCAAAGACGCTTGTTTTGATCTTGTAATAACTAATAATGTTGACTTATTTTTAAGTATTTAAGTTAAGAAGCACTTGGGAAATAGTGACCGTAATATGGTATCATTTGAGATCAACTAAAAATAAATAAATTTATGAGTTTTATGAAAACACTTCATTTTAAGAAGGTTCATTTAAAATAGGACAAGGGCATCTTTACAACTAATTAACTGGCAGGAATTATTCACTAACAATAGACAAATAAAAGGCCATTTAAAAAATTCTCAAAAGTACATTTCTCAATACATACCAATGGAAAACAAATATAATAGAACCAGATTAAAACCAACATGGCTTGGTAAAATGGGCAGTCAAATAATAAACAATGAGATATGGACATTTAAAGCATTTATATCTGATGGGTCACTAGCATTCTATAAGAAATAAAAGCATGCCAACAGGGCTTGTGAAAGTGCTAAACTAGAAAATGAAAACCTCATAGCCAAAGAGAACAAGACCAACCCTAAAAAGTACATTCATGCCAAAAAGTTGAAATAAGTGACATTGTTGGAGCACTGGAATATGAGATTGTCATGTTATTCAAGGAGAATCAGGACAAGGCAAATATTATACATTTATTTTCATCGGGATATAGGAAAAAATAATCTATGGCTCTAGAATAGCATATCCCTGTTACAAAAGCCTTAGAACAGGTGATTGGTTAAAATGTGATAAACTGCTAGGCAGCATTTAGGCAGTCATACCTGTTGTAATAACTGTAGGTATGGCTAAGACAGAGATTAAACACTACCTTTTAGTCATACCGATTCATACCTGCAATTGCATTGTGATTGTCTGAAAGCCATCAGCTGGCACTTTCAGTCAATCACAGCCACCCATTGCTGCTCAGTTGCTAAAGTAACTGGCCTGTCCCTGGTCCCAGCAACAATCCCTCTGTGGGATGTAAAAGCTATGACTTCATGACCTGGTGATCACCTGACCCAGGCCAGATCTATTGTCACACATCACAGACAGTTTGAATGTGCTTTGTTAAATATAATGTCTGTCTTGTATTTCACTGACTCATAATCCATTCCATTCTGCTTTGAAAATATAATTTTGATCCGCTCCAATAATAGCATCACCATTAACTTTCCAGATTCACACCTTTACTGACAATATGTTTCTCATGTTTCTTAACCCTAGCGGCTGCTCGGATCATTCCTGCCACTTCGAATGTGGGTTGTGATTCACTTTGGGATTAACTGCTTGCCAATTCAGAGCAATGCAAAGATGCTGAGCTGCTCTCCATAGGGGATTGTTAAATTTCACAGCAAACTACGTTCACAATCCATAGAGGAGGCACTGATTACAAATGCCAGCTAGATTTTAGGAAAGAGAAACATTGTAATTCGAAAAACAGCAAGGAACAGAATACACTTTATATGTGCACACTACAAGTGCCTACGGGCATTCCAGAATTGGCGCTTTTCACTAGGGAGTCAACATTTATATAACTTGTTACATGTTACACATTTTACATTCACATGTTGCTAAAAAACATTTGGTTAAGGCATATTGTTTTCTTCTTTATGTAAACGCAACATAAAATGTTATTATATTCAAACACAGAGATAACATAGAGTTGGAATTTCAAGACAATAGAAAACAAAACAGACATGAATCAAATATGAGTTACATGATTTTCTAAAAACAAATTTTTATGTTATGTACCTTGATTTCATGTCTCAGCTATTCTATACTTTTGTTATAAAGCTAAAGATTTTTAAAAAAAAAAAATACACAGCTTTATTGGGATAACGGAATACTGTGTATTTTTAAAAAGACATACTATAGGCACGCAGACCACTTTATGATACTGCCTCCTTTCGGTCAGAAGCTTGTTCTTCGGAGCTAACTTTGGAGGTGCAGAGCTTAGCTCACAGGAAGTGAGAGATCAACTCAGTAGAGCTAACGGAAGTTCCTCGAGAACCTTCCAGCTCTCACCTCCAGCTGAGAGCAGGCAGAGGCCAGCACCCAGTGGACCCTAGGTAAGAAGTTTACCTATTACCAAGTGATTTGACACCTAGTGGACCCTAGGTAAGACATATACCCATTTACCAAGTAGTTTGAACATTGACATTGCATCAGTGTACAGCCAGCACAATTTAACTTGAAGTGTCCCTTTAACTCCCAGCAATATAGTCTCATATGTTTTAGCCCTCTTCCGACTGCAGTGTGCAGTGGCTAGTTCACCTGAAGAACTTTAATGTGGGCACACATTTGGGTAAAAATTGCTTTGTTATGTCTGGTAGCTGCTAAAGCAAATATAATTCCTATAGGATAACAGAGAGACATTGAGGAAATAAGAATATAAGATAATGATAAATGCTGAGGGCAGCAATTCAGCCACGGACTGGAAGAGTAAATGCTATCCATGCATCCTCCCAATGAAACTCTACCTTTAATGTTTCCTAGTCTTCAAAACTCATGAATTTAGACTAGATTAAAAGGTCCATGAACTAATAGAAGGGCTTCTGATTCATACAGGATTTATGAGTAAATGTAAATGCAAGTTTAAGGATAAACTAACTTTCATTTGATACTTAACTTTAAATAATCTTACACTTGCACTAGACTAAAAACAGATTACCTGTTGTTCCTGGAATGAAATTCTCTCAGCCCACCTATGTGTCTGCTTGAATAATTGTCCATCAGTCTGCCTGTCAATATGTTGGTCTCTCTAACTATCTTGCAATCTATTTTCATGCAAAAATTACCTTCAAGGAGAAATCACAAAGGTGTGCATCAAGTTAATTCCCTTTATTTTAGAAGGTAACTGGTCATTTTAATGGTTATTTTCTACTCCCAATTTGCTTATGCAATTACACGCAGCAGGGTTAGTAACTACATCAGGACATATAGGGAAATGCGAAAAACTGATATAGTTAATGCAGCTTTTAGTCCAGAATAGTCATGCTTAAAAAATTATTTATTTTTATTTATATTTTTATGTGTGTCAGAATTGATCCTTCTTAGCTAGTTTTGTCTAAAATTTGCATTTCTCTTGCCAATTCTCCACATTGTCCTCTTTAGTGAATATATTTGATATGTATTATTGTTATTATATTAAAAAAAATAATAATCAAGAAACATCAACAACAAAAATTATATTTAGTATAAAAATACCAAAGAGGATAAAGGGAATGACACAGAGGTGCCCTCTAGTGATAATTCTCAGTAAAGATTCAAATTTAAGTATGCACCAAATAAAGAATAACATTTAGAAAATATATCACATTGTTACCTTCAATGTAATTGCAATTCTATTATTTAGCAAAGGATAGATTATCTTTTGTTTGTTTGTGTTTTCAATAAATATAAGTAGCACATGGTCACTCTTATAATGCCAGCATATTTAGGGATACTGCATATTATAGGGTTCGACCTCCAAGAAAGACAGGTTAACATATAAAAAAAAAGTTTTAGTGTCGTCTATTTAAAGACACAGTGAAATTACTGAATTGCATAGATTGATTATATATATTTATTTTAATGTTCAGGGGACATCTTTACATATCCAACCCCTATCTCACAATGTGCAATATTCTATGAAACAATGCAAAACAAATACCATTTGTATTAAGCTACATCCATATACGATGAATTAATAACTTAAATCTTACTCACATTTTTATTTATGTATCAATAATGGGATCTACAGACTGTTTACCAAACAAATTAGTCATTTATAGCTTGGATTCTTCTTGGAAAATAGTGAAAAAGATCGTCCATGTTCAACATTTTTACTCTCTCTTTCTTGTTACTCAGTAGCACCTTGTTTAATAAGACTTTTGGCATCCGATTTTGGATGAAAACATTTTTGTTTGAATTCCATGCAATTCATCCATTCTTCCAAAAGATGAATGGCCGAATGCAGAACATAACTAACTAAACAAAGATCATATTCCTAGCTAGACATAGAAAAAAAAAATATTATTATTTTCTTTTTTATTCTTTATTTTTGACTCATTCCAACATGAATCAAGCAGAGGAACATGCAATAGCAACACAAATAAAATTTCAGTTGTCACATAATACTGTAATCTGCTATTTAGGAATGGTATGCTATTGTTACATAATACTGTAATTTGAAAGAACAAGAGAGGAAATATTAGAAATGGGCAAGGCCCATATCAAAATTCCAAAAGGGTTACAGAGATATCAAGGGGCATAACCCCACACAATAATTTAAAGTAAAAGAAAAGAGCTAAAGTGAAATGGTTGTTCCATTAGAGATGGAAAAATTGGACATCCATTACACAAAAAGATATCTCATAAAAATATTAAAATAATTATTGGGTACAACCTTTATTAAGCCGCATATAGACAAAAAACAAAAAACTATAAAGTGTAATAATAGTGAAATACTTGTGAAAAAAACAAGTGAAATAAAAACTGGGTAGATGCAATGTGGATATCCTCAAACGGTAATAGGGTGGCTAAAGTCTCTTAGGCTTAAATTTGCACTAAAGAGTATAATATTAAGTATAAATTATCACACAGCCACTCCCTATATACCGAAAATCACACATAAATTGTCATAGACTCTTATATATTTTTAAGGCGTACAAATTAGAATTAAATCAATAGTATCCATAGAATATACATCTATCGTATAAAGTTATTCTAAACTGTTGCAAATAGAAAAGAGAGTCTAGAGGGAGGTTGAGTGAAAATATAATTATTTTGCTACTCAGTTGGAGGTTAAGCAAAGAGTGTCTAGTCAGTAGATAAGTAGCAGCCGTTATACAGATATATACAATATATGGTTACTAGTATCCAGGTGTATCCTTATGGGAGTATAGATAGAGTTAATAAATGAGCACAAATAGTACTTAGTTTGATGGAAACCATACTAAAGAAGATGTCTCAATGCACCAATTAAAGCATAAATGTATATATAAATATACATGGAGTGCTCAATAAGTGGTTAGGATTAAACCTGGGGGGTTAATGTGCAGTTGTCTCTAAATTGTCTCTTAGTAATGAGATGGGTTAAAAAATTCAAACCCCAAATTTATATAATTGCAGCTGCCAAACAAAAAAATATATCCCACGAACAAAAACCACTTAGATAATAAACCCCATCCACATCTGCATTCCCTAGAATGAACTCCTATATAGAAACTGTACACTGGTGCTTTAGAACCGCATAAATTGCTATATCTATATCTATATAGAGAGTCCACGTCTGCATACACTGTAGTAGATTTCTGTATATAAACACAGTTGGCTGCTGCTTTGGGGCAGCCTAACGCTAAGAGTCACTGACTAAAAAGTCTCTCAGATTCCTAACTCCTACTGCTGCCACTAGCTACTCCTGACAAAATGGTTCCAGCTGAGAAAACCCGGTAAAACTCAAACTAAATCCCTCAGCATAAAGTCGGCATCCCCCAGTATTAAAATAGAACACGACTAACGCTCGACGCGCGTTTCGGCGCAATCACACGCCTTTATCAAGAGCTTCTGGCACGGCTGAGAGAGGGATGGTAGTTACCCACAGGCGGGATCTTACCCGGTATATAACTACCATCCCTCTCTTTTCTATTTGCAACAGTTTAGAATAACTTTATACGATAGATGTATATTCTATGGATACTATTGATTTAATTCTAATTTGTACGCTGTGATAAAGTGAAGGCAGATAGGCCTTTTAACCCCAGGGGGAGTATGTGTAGTTTGTGTGTTGCACAACACAACGCATTGTTTAGTCATGGGCCCCTGGGGTGGAGCATTTGGAGAGAAGGGTGGGCCAATGCTCCACTCCACAGTTTAGTGGTTTTCTGGGGAGACCTAGATCCAGGCCAGGGTTTTTTGGACTGTCTCCAACCCACTGCTCAGCTGCAGGTAATCAGCTGTTGCAGTGGGAATAAACTCCTCCCGGCTAGGCAGGAAAAGGAGAGGGATTGCTGGCTTCCTCCCAGGAAGCAGTCAGGGCAAGACTGGCTTGGAGCACTGGGAGTGCAGGAAAGGAAAGCAGTCAGGGCAAGGCTGGCTTGGAGCACTGGGAGTGCAGAAAGGAAAGCAACAGGTTAGATAGCAGAGCGTTGCTCTCTAATAAGGTTGGTGCAATATTGTGTTTAGTTTAACCCTGAGAGATAGGGAACTAATGTCAGTTAGTGCTCAGACGAGCTAGGTGTTTGTTTATAGGGTTTTCTGTTACTTTTGTTTTTCATTTACTGCTGTATCCTGTGTGGATTTACAAATAAAGTGCCTGAGTATATGCAATTACAAGGACTGTGCATGTTTTTACCCTAGAGGACCGTGCTACCTGGTGACAAGGATCACAATATGGTGGAGAATGCGGGCAAAGTAGCACATTGAGGGTCTGTGGGTGTGCTAGTCATTTGGTAGTCTGCTTGAGGACTTTTAGTTTTGCAGACCTGTTTAAAAAAAATAGGCAGCACTGTACCTTTAAGACTGTTACCTGCTTGGTGCTATAATGGAGGACCTGCTGAGAGCTGTGGTACAGGCAACGGCTAAACAACAAGGCACAAACAGTTTCCTGGCTGCACAGGTTAAGAACCTGAGGGACGCTCAGCAGGAGCATAGAGCTGCCCTTACTGAGGTTTTGCAGATTGCCCCCTGCAGGGAGCGTGGGGACAAGGGACCCTGTAACCAAGCTACTGACATTCTGCATGGGATGACAGAGGCAGTAGAAGAAGTCTTCAACAAGCTGAAAAGCATGGAGGCAGCAAAGTGTGCTGTTGAGAAACACGCAGAAGAGAGAGAACAGGAATTAGAAGGCAAGAAGGATGAAACTGAGCCTAAAAGTAGTGATAAAGAGGTCTTTGAAAAAGAGTTGGTGGTAAGCAAAAACCACCCAGAAGGTGTAAGTAAAGCTAGTGGATACAGCCAGGGAAAGAAAAATGAAGCAGAAGCCCCTGATGTACACCCAAGTGAACAAGTCAAAGGCATGAAAAGCAGACTGACTTGGGGAGTCAGAGAAGACAACCGCAAAGGAGCTGAGCAAAATGAAGAGAAGCAAAGCACTCCAGTTGAGTATAACAATGTGGTGCGCTGTTTAGTAGCAGAGACACCTGGTATTGTTACAAAGAATTTGAATGATTGTCCGGGAGCCGTAGAACTAGATCTGCTGGCAAAGACTACTGCTACAAAGCCTGGGCGCACTGACTACCGGGAACAGCTGCCAGATTCTGGGAACACAGTCATGGAATTAAAGGCGGGACTCGGACTGCCTGACCAGCTGTTTGATACCAGGGCTGTAATGACCCAGCGAGAGGCCATGACTGCGTCTCTGGACAACCCCATAGGGAGCAAGGCAGGTTCCCAGGGATTCGCAGAACAGATGGAGGATGTTGTGGAGCCCTTCGCGGAGGGACTTGTTCCAGTGAAGGATGAGCTGGTGACAGAACCAGGTCTTGAAGAGGTTGAGCACCTGGAAAATTCAGCTCATGAAGGAATTGGACGTATAGCTACACGCCAAGCCTTTGCAAAGTTTGCTTTTGAAAGTTACTCTAACGTTGAGAGATTATCAAATCAGAAGCTGCTATGGATCTGGAAGCAGATGATGATTCAGAGGAACTTGGCTACTAAGGAGCCACACAGTACTGATCCTCAGCCTAGATCCGCTAGCAACCAGATAAGCGGGGAAACTGGAAAACAAGGACAAAGTCTGGGACAATATACCTATGATGGTAGAACGTACCTAAAAGTCCTATTTTGGCTACGAGACCAGACTGAGAAAAACCTCCGATGCTTCAACTGCCACATGCAAGGACATATTGCATATAACTGTCCTGAGACTGAAGAGCCAATACAATGTGACATAGGAATAAGGGCTCTGCATAGGATAGTAATGACTTGCTTAAAGATGTGTATGGTGACTGGTGGTGGTGTTACAGCACAGCTAAAAGTGGTGATGGTGGTAGGGAAGAGTGCACAAGCACTAATTAATCAAGGGAGCAAGGTAGCAGCCATCTACAATAGGCCACTTCCTGTAACTGAGAAGCTAGTCAGGGCTGGTAGAGCCCTAGGTGTTATGAATGTTCACGGTTTGTGTTCTAAGGCCGCTCGACCCGATGGGTCTGAGCTGGGGAGGAGGATATGTGATAAAGTGAAGGCAGATAGGCCTTTTAACCCCAGGGGGAGTATGTGTAGTTTGTGTGTTGCACAACACAACGCATTGTTTAGTCATGGGCCCCTGGGGTGGAGCATTTGGAGAGAAGGGTGGGCCAATGCTCCACTCCACAGTTTAGTGGTTTTCTGGGGAGACCTAGATCCAGGCCAGGGTTTTTTGGACTGTCTCCAACCCACTGCTCAGCTGCAGGTAATCAGCTGTTGCAGTGGGAATAAACTCCTCCCGGCTAGGCAGGAAAAGGAGAGGGATTGCTGGCTTCCTCCCAGGAAGCAGTCAGGGCAAGACTGGCTTGGAGCACTGGGAGTGCAGAAAGGAAAGCAGTCAGGGCAAGGCTGGCTTGGAGCACTGGGAGTGCAGAAAGCAAAGCAGTCAGGGCAAGGCTGGCTTGGAGCACTGGGAGTGCAGAAAGGAAAGCAACAGGTTAGATAGCAGAGCGTTGCTCTCTAATAAGGTTGGTGCAATATTGTGTTTAGTTTAACCCTGAGAGATAGGGAACTAATGTCAGTTAGTGCTCAGACGAGCTAGGTGTTTGTTTATAGGGTTTTCTGTTACTTTTGTTTTTCATTTACTGCCGTATCCTGTGTGGATTTACAAATAAAGTGCCTGAGTATATGCAATTACAAGGACTGTGCATGTTTTTACCCTAGAGGGCCGTGCTACCTGGTGACAAGGATCACAACGCCTTAAAAATATATAAGAGTCTATGACAATTTATGTGTGATTTTCGGTATATAGGGAGTGGCTGTGTGATAATTTATACTTAATATTATACTCTTTAGTGCAAATTTAAGCCTAAGAGACTTTAGCCACCCTATTACCGTTTGAGGATATCCACATTGCATCTACCCAGTTTTTATCTCACTTGTTTTTTTCACAAGTATTTCACTATTATTACACTTTATAGTTTTTTGTTTTTTGTCTATATGCGGCTTAATAAAGGTTGTACCCAATAATTATTTTAATATTTTTATGAGATATCTTTTTGTGTAATGGATGTCCAATTTTTCCATCTCTAATACTGTAATTTGCTATTGAGGAATGGTAGACAGTGAGAACAAGAACTGTAATGTTATAAAAAGACTGAAAGTAAACTGGATGGCTATACCATGCTAGCCTATATAATACGAGGAGTCAAGTAGGCAAAATGTAGAACTAGCATGGGTAGAGTGTAGAGTGTCACCCATAAGGGTGATTACATTACTCAATAACCCCTGAGTATTAACGGGGGGTGTACATGGTAATAAGAGCTTATGTGGAACTAGGCTCTGAAGTGCAACGTATGGAGAGAAATGACTGAAAAAAAGAAGCAGAAAGAAAGAAAACCACAAGAGAACAATGATGTAAATTAGATCAGGTTTGCAGTTATTGCTCATCTCCAGAGTGCTCTTTGGACAGCACAGCCGGTATCAGTTGCAGCACTCGGTACAAAGGGGAACATTTTCTGAATGTACCTGGAGCAGCCACCTGCCATTTTGTCCCTGAACGACTGGAAGTGGACTAGGATATCTCAGGAGGCCGTTGCTGGAGCCCTAGTCAATTTAGTGAGCCTTTAAATGCCTTTCACTGCTATGGTCTTGGCTTCACTTGGGAGCAGTATGTGAGCCAGTAGGCGCCAGAGGAAATGCGGCAATTCTTTGTCAACAATGGTCTCATCTATGCCCTGCACTTTGCAATTGTTGCGCCTGAAGTTGTGTGATGTGCTACGTCATGCACACTTGCCATCATTCCATGAAACAGATATATTCCTCCGTCGCTTTCACCCTCTCTGTGACAGCCAACAGCTCTTCTTGCATAAACGCCAGTTCAGCATGAAAGAAGGCACAGATATGTTTCATAATGTACAGGAAGACCCCTTTAGTGACTGGATCCTTTAAATCGCCCTCCTATAAATATGTAGTAGGGTCAGTGGCACCTGTGATTTCATCTGGTGCATCCATAATTTCCTCAGAGGAGGAAAAGTGGCGCAATCTCGGCAGGTCGCCATCTTTGGCCTAGGCTGCACTTTTAGCATGTCCCCAAAATATTGGGCTCTCTCCCCCACGTGTGTTTTCAGGTTCTTCGCGCTCTTCCCCAGTGGTGTCCCAGATATCAGGAACCGAGACTGGGCTGAGAGCAGCCACACGCCCATTAGACAAAACATCTGTTCAGGCAATTCACCAGTGGCTGCTTGCTATTTTTTGTTTTTTTTCTTAAAAGGGGCAGAGGGGTGGCCTGGCACAGGTCCCCTATACTCCCAGCATAGGACCCCTTGCAACCAAGGTAAGATAATTTATAAAATAATTAATAGGGAAATAGAACCGCCATGACGAGTGGGGCTAATAAAAAAATAAGATAATGGGGGATACACTGTACCACCCAGCTCCCCCCCAAACAGGGCAGGTGAGGGCACTATATAGAAATAAAAAAGGGGGACCTATAGTCCCCGTCTCAGTCCCCCCCCCCCCATCCATTGGTGGCAGTTGGGGCCTCTATATATAATAAATCGAGGCCTATTGTTCCTCTCAGCTCCCCCACATTGGAGCTAGGTGGGGGCTCTAAATATAATAATAACCTAAGGTTTTACTAAGATTGGTGTGCTTGTAGATCCCACGCAAGTCTTGAGAGAAATAAGACTTACCTATCAGAGCACTCTGATTGGTTGGCTTACAAGTTAAACAATCAGAGCACACTGGCTGAGTTTGCATAACGTGCTTTTTTTATTATTATTTTTTTATGTGGCTTTTTATGTGGCTGAAGACAATAATTTTCAAGGAGATAGCAGAGACCTGATGGCAAGTATATTAGTCATTCTTATTAGGGTGAGTGGCGTTGGTAGGATATTTTTATTGGAGGGTATCTAGGGGCTTGAGGACCCCGAGCCACCTGGGGGTATTCACATTTTTGGGGGGACTGGACAATAGCATAATATTTTATTATTAGCCCCAACACCCTATGGGTGTGGGGTATAGGGGGACAATAGGTCCCTCCTAGTTAGTATTTAGAGCCCTCACTCACCCCCAATTGGTTGGGGATGAGGAGACAATGGGACCTCCCAGTTTTTATTTAGAGCCTTCACTTGCCTCAAAAAGAGCCATATTAAGGACTCCCTGGTTCTGGGGCTAAAGTTTATGATGGGCCTAATTATGGAATTAGTCAACATAACTTGCTTAATGTTCGAATATAGAAAATAGGTACTGTTTTAAAGAAAACTGACAAATGACAAATGGATTCTCTTGTCATTCACCGGCTGGCAAAAAATCATAGGAAAAGAAATCCAAACATTAGAGATGGCTAACTTTTGGTACAGTAGTCATTAAATTTAGAACCCACACCCTTCGCTTATAGGTGGTGGCTGAGTAGGACACTAAGTCCCTGGTAATTGTATTTACATGCCCCATGCTGCTGGCATAACAGCTTTCTAATTTAGTACCCTTAAATATGGCAATTCCACATCAGGGTGCCAATTAGGAGTTATCTGCTATAAAGCAGTAAGAATATGCCATGTATCATAGAATGTAATTTGTCTGAATGTCATTCCAATCTGAAAATATTGTATAAATTTCATCCAAACCAAACAGCCCAATGGATCACATTTGGTTTGGATGAACGGAAATTTATTTTCATCCTAATTTATTTGGATGAACTGAAAATTCTGTCATGCCCAAGACTACTATTTATGACCTGCCTCTCATCTACATGACTTGGATACAAAGGGCCAGTATATTGAACAATTTCACGATACTGCATACCCGCAACTCTTATGACCATTTTTCTTCTCCTGCTATCATGGACGTAATAACATGATATAATACTATATATGAAAAGTAGACCTTATCCTTTCCAGATCAATGGAAATTTAATAAATTTATAATATAATGAAATGAACAAATGCACAGATTCCATCTCATTTACAATTAAAACAAAAAACATAAAAGTACTGAGTAACTACAAACTCTCAGTAAAAGTACAGAGCGATATAAAATTTAGAGTGACATTTATATTGTACATTAGTAATATTTCCTACAGTAACTGTGGTAATAAGTTCATGTTTGATTCTATCCAGATATGGTGTGTTAGTATAAACAAAACCAAGTTAAAAGCATTAATTAAAAAAACAAAAAACCTCCAGTAACTTAGGGATGTAAAAGGCGCAGACGTGCACGGTATAAAACATCACTTTTGGCACTCAGTCAAGAGGCATTCTAATCTAATTTATTCAATTTCCACTTAGGAATGCTGCAGAGACAGTTTGTTTTGGGTCATTAACTTGAAAGAATCAGTGACCCATGGATGTGTGGTGCTACTGATTGTGCAATTATTATTATTTGTCCATTATGCTTGTCAGTAAAAATTAGAGAGCATTTTATAACAGACAGTGAACATCTTCCTGGTTTTTTCACATTTGTGTACGATGCATAGATGATCACTGTCAGCTGTTAAATCATGAAAATGGTTGTTCATTTTCTCTATAAAATAAATAAAATACTCTGACTGACACCTAAAATAATTAAATCTTTTTTAGTTATGCATTTTTTATGAGTCCATATAAATAAATTATTTATATATATATATATATATATATATATATATATATATAATTTTTAAATTTGTACGTTTGGGAAGCAATCGCCAGCAGAACCACACTACTACAGAGTTCCATCGCACTCAAAATTTTGCTCAAATCTAGTCAAAGCAATACATGGATGGTCTCACTGTAGATATGCAGTAATATATTCTATTAGTGCACAGGGTGACCATTAATACAGCTTTCAGAAGCAGTGAGGCATTTCACTGACCTTAACGTAGCACTGTCACTTGTGAAATCTTTGCATTTTTGTGCTTGCTTGTGTAAAGGTGGCCTGGGGCAGAGCATATAGGGAGATGTACTTTTCTTAACCTGTCCCTTCTTTTTGTTGCCATCTTTGTGTTGCAATTCTTCAGTTCATTGTGATTTCATCTGTCAGTAGTCATTTCCACTATTGCATTATCACATATGCACAAGAGCACAAAAACAGTCTATGAATTATCTCCCAAAAGCCTAAAATATATCACAGATAATCTTGCAAATGTTCAAAAAGTTATGACAAGATCATCTATTGCACATTGTGCCAGATGATGCCTTGTCCCATCATCTTTCGGTTGCACAAAGTGCTATAGATGTTTACGGCAAAACTTTTTGAACATTTGCAAGATTATCTGTGATATATTTTAGGCTTTTGGGAGATAATTCATAGACTGTTTTTGTGCTCTTGTGCATATGTGATAGTGCAATAGTGGAAATGACTACTGACAGATGAAATCACAAGCATTGGTTATTATATGAGACAAAGTAGTCCCTACTTTTTGACATGTATATATTTGAATTGAAGGAATTTGAAAAAGATTTCAGTGAAGATTCTATGTTTATGAATAACTCAAAAGTGATAGAGGCGATTTAATTTCAGGATTTCAGGATTTACAGTAAGGCGTAGATTGTAATGTTGTTTTTACCTGATCCAGGATTTACTGTTTTTCCAGTATTTACTGTTTACTGTTCACAGTCACAAGTATTACTTTATTTACCTTAAGCGTGTTGGTTGGAGCCATATTGTTTACTTATACATGATATTATCTCTTTTCAGTGTTCTTCTAAGCACATTCTTTACTGGTGGCTAGGCTATTCTACCTTATTCTGAAGCCTTTTTAACTGTTGTTTTCCTTGGTTCCTTAAATGCGAATCTTCCTTTCTAGAGCTAAAGGTCATTCTCCCGGAATACAAGACTAATCATACGATCATTAATCATTTGGATTTTTGGATCATACAGGACTTATTATTCTTAAGGCTTAATGAAGAAAGACCCTCATGGTCCATGGCAGAGTCCAAGGGAAAGATGTAAAATATGTGGGACGTGAAACCACTTGGCAAAAGTCTATTGTTCCATTTGTGAGAAAATGGTCAATGCAATAAGCATGGAAATCACTGATTAGGAAGAGTGCGATGAGCTGTTTATTGACTCAGTGACACAGGACATGTTTAGACATAGAATAGGATTTTACCAATATTCAAGTAGTCCCAAAACAAATTGTAATTTCCTCAGTTAACATCATTCCCCTATATGAATACACCAAACTGAATACTCAATGTAATCTGAAGATGACATCTTGCTGTTTGGCTTTGGTGGTGAACGCCTAGTGGTGAAAGGCAAGTGTGACCTGAAATGTAAGCACAAAGATAAACAGATGGTCATTACATTTTATGTAGTTGACACAAATGCACCCCCTGTCATAATTCTAAAAGGATGCATAGACTTTGGCCTCATCAAACTTCTTTTTGTCAGTCACAAGAAAACAGACAGAAATGTCAATCATGGAGGAGTTTATAGATGTTTTCAAAGTAATTGGTTTCCTGGTGAGTGTACTACACACTTAGATCGACATGCAGCCCCAGTAGTCCACCCGCCTAGACGCATTCCTCGAACACTACGCAGTCATCTTAAAGAGGAGACGAAGTGCATGGAGAGGCAAGATGTCATCAAGGTCACAAAGTCAAACAAATGGGTTAACTCCATGGTTGTAACTGAAAAAAAACATGCACACACAAACTATGGGTGTGTCTACACCTGAGAGATCTTAATAAGGCTATAAAATAACATCATTATGCGTTACCTAACTTTGTACACACATCCTGTCATGTATTCATGCCAGTCACCAAAGCATTGAGAAATGAAAGCAGAGAGCTTGAGATATCATGTTTTGGCCTTCAAATGAAAACAATATAGTGGAAATTGTTAGCAAGTGCTCCATCTTCCATACATATCCACCCTCAAACACCAAAGAACTTATGATCAGTCACAAAATTCCTGATAGACCAAGACGAGTAGTTGCTACCAATCTATTAACATGGAACATTGAGGACTATCTTGTAACAGTTGATTATTATAGCAGATATTTTGAGCTGGACATGCTGCACAGCACAATATCTGCTGCTGTGATTGGCTAAGTTGGCTAAGCTGGTTTCACAAGGCACAGCATTCCAGAGAATGTCAATTCAGATAATGGCCCCCAATGTAACTCAAGTGAGTTTGAGACATTTGCCAGTACATGGGCATTCACCCATAGCACCACAAGTCCATACTGCCCACAAAGTAATGGATTAGCTGAGAAATCTGTTCACTGCAATGTTACTTCTGGAAAAGGCTAAAGCTGGAAAAAGAGAGCTTTATCTCAGTCTCCTGGAATATCGCAGCAATCCTGTTGATGATTTCTAGTTACCAGCACAGCTGCTAATAACCTTACCCAACATCACCCATCTGCACCTGCCAAAGGTCGTCTACAGCAAACCCATAAGCCAAAAGATTGCAGAAGCAACAATACCTAAAGAGCTACTATAATTGGTCGGTTAGGCCATTGTGAGCCAGCTGTCATCATCAAGGCAGGTAACACTGAAAACTCAGATCTTGTGCATACTGCTGATGGACAGGTATATTATTGAAAAATATATGAAGGACGCTTACAGCACCGACACAGAGGGAACTTTGAGGCATAGCAACATTGAACCATACCCAACACCAGTCTGCTCTGTACCATACACACCTGTCCACCACAAAGCACTATCTACACCTACCTCTTACACAACTAGGTATGGATGCCATATAAAGCCCACAACTGTTCTGGATTTGTAATTATTCAAGCGTATAAAATGGAGAGAGAGAGAGAGAGAGGGAAGGAGAGAGGGGGAGAGAAAGAGAGATTCACGCAATGTTACAGTGTTTATTGTAGTCCTAAAGTGTTGCATAAGTGATCGTTTGAATACATATTGCATGCAAGTATCCTCCATTAGATTGTTTCCTATGGTACTAGTTTATACATGATGTTCAATAACCTTAATCTGTTTTTACAAAATACATGATAATATTATAACTTTCATATTGTTTGAAGAAAAAAAAAAAGACGAGTGTGTATTATTTTTATATTTGTTGTAAACCAGTCACCTGTCAGTAATGCATTCTTAATTATCATTGGTCACTGACACCTGTCAGTCAAAATATCTGTAATTGAAGCATTATTGCTAGTTCCTGTCTGCTGCTGAAGGACAGCATTCCTGTTGTATGCTGGCACAATTTCAACAAACGTCTGCAAATTCAACGTTTACCGGAATCCTGAGCATCTTTATACACCTCATAGAAGAACATGAGCACTACATTTATCATCGTGTAAATACTGTAATAATTCCTGGAGTCCTTTAAGGAATCATTTTGGGCAGGCTTTGCTGCAAAACGTTTAGCTACTATACTGACTGCCAGCTATAATAGGAACTCTACATCCTCTGTAAATTCATCCTGGCACCATAACTGTGCCAAACACTTGCCTCATACCACCTAATTTTGGGTTTTATTTATTTAGGAAAATCATTTGGTATTCTAGGATAGGGGTGAAACATTGACACACTCTATTGGTTTCCATTGTAATTGCACTTAACTTGCAATATATCTTAGAAGGCAACCTATTTTCTTCCTGATAAATCTGGCATTTTATGTCAAAAAATGTAGCCTCCAATTATGTTTAGTCATTCAGAGTTGGAATTAAATAATATTTTAAACTTAAACTGATCTGAAACTTGTGCTGATCTTGTATGTTCGTAAATAGCCACTGAAAGTGTATGAATTTAGCTGAATTTCTACAACTTTGTGTTTCCCTCTGACAACACCTGTGTTCCAGTTCCTCATTTTGAATCGATTCTCTTGTGCATGTCTACATAGTGAGCCAGAAACAGGATCTCTTTACCAACTACTAATGCTATCATATCCTCTCTGAGACACAGTTTTTCCAAACTAAACAGATTTAACTTTGTTAACCTTTCTTCATAGCTAAAATCTTCCATTCCTTTTATTAATTTTGTAGCCTGCTTCTGTACTTTTCCTAGTGCCCAAAATTGTACAAGATATTCAAGTGTGGTCTTACCAGTGATTTAAATAAATTTTTATGGTTTTGTTTTCCATTTTCCTTTTGTTTCAGTCTGGACCTGCAGCAGTGTTTCAAGTCTTTGCCCTTTCCTGCAGGATTTCTTTGGATTTTCAAAAGAATACTTTCTATCTCTTGATAAATTGTAAGTACATTACTATTTACTATTGGTTTCATCATCAGTACTTACTTCACCATTGGCTGCTATTTCTCATTACCACGCATACTGCACTTTGAAATATTCGAGTCAACCAGAACATATCCTGAGACGTGGATCGTACCGTCCAAGTGCATCACAGTTGAGCTCTGTTATAGCTCATATAAATGTGAGTGGATTGTGTTTAGTTACATTCACCACTTCATGCTATAATTTTACTGTATTGTACTATTATTTTTTTATTCTATTTTATTCTGAGGTTTTCGATTCATTGGAAATACCTGCAATTATATGTATGTACTTCTTATATTTATATTAGCGCGGTTTACGTTCTCTTTTTCTTCTTATCCATCCACAAGGTTTTTGGGAATCCTTGTCTTGTATACTGCTGCTTATTCACAATTTACTATAGTGAGCGCCTATTACCGTTTTTCTCTTTTTGCAAATTAATTTTTATCACTAGAATTAATGCACCTTTTTATGCATGAAAATACCTTACAGACCTTAGCAACTGCTGATTCACATTGCACATTAATGCCACGTTTGTTGTCTGTAACAATTCTAAAATGCATTTAAGATGTAAGTTGCTTGTGCATTCTTTACCCCAAAGTGCACAACATTGCATTTATCTTCATTACATTTCATCTGCAATTTGAGTGCTTAGTCCCATAATTTATCTAAATCAATCTGCAGCAAAATCATATCCTGCTCACAACCTGCTCATTTAAAAATAATTTATAAATATGTTGAATATAAAATGTTCTTAAACAGAACTCTGAAGGACACAATTTTTTCCAGCTTAAAAATATACAAATAACGACAACTCTCTGAACTCTGTCTTTAAGCCAATGTTTTAACCAAGAACAAGACTTTTCATCTAGACCAATTTCAATTAGTTTGAGCACTAACCTATAATGTGAAACCATATTGAACACCTTGGCAAAATCCAAGTAGATCTATACTTCTATTTCCACCCTGACATATAGTTTTACTTACTTCTTCATAAAATGCAATTAAGTTAGTTTGACATGACATATACTTAATAAAGCCATGATGATGTTTGATAATAATGTTCTTCTGATGCGTTAATGCATGTTATCTCTTATTAAATTATCAAATTCTTTTCCAGCCACAAATGTTGTTTAAAGGTCTAAAATTTCTAGACAAAGAAACCTTTTTTGAATATGGGAACCACATCTGTGTTTCTCAAATCAACCAGTACATTTCTAGTCCACAATTTTGTAGTTCTCCAAAAAAGACTCCTGATTTTCAACTGACGAGACCCAAAGAAGGCTTAAATGATAGTCCAGGGTTGATGCATCTCTCTTACTGAGGGAACTTGCCAGCATTTACGATCTGGACTGCCTTGGACATTTTTGAGATCTGAGAAGGGACTAACTAAAGGGCAAGTTATTAAGGTTTATTTGGGCTTTTACCCATTGTCATTGTTTTTGTTACACAACACTAATCATTCATTTAAACAATAATCAGTATTAAAAAGGGGGGAGCTAGTTGTAGTGATTGGATTGGAGAGATGATGAGACTGTTGTTTGTAAACATTGGAGTGCACACCCTGTTGCTTGTGGTCATGGTATTCACATATGGGTTAGTAAATTGATGATTTGCAATTTTGGTCCACCTTTAGTTGATGGGCAATCTTGTCTGTTGTCTTTTGTTTATGATAAGAGGTATTCCCTGGGAGAGTCCCTGTGGAGATCCAGACCTCACTAGCCAAGTTTCATAAAGACTCACAGGCCCACATGGATTACAGCTACTGGGAGGTTATTTTGAGGATAATGTTGCCTTATTATGCAGGATGCTGCATAAATAAAAATGTTTTGTAAAAGCTTAAATTTAAAATGTATTTCGGCAGCAGACCCTTTTAATAGCTTTGAAACAAAGTGAATCAACAGTTATTGTTTGGGAATGCATTGTGGCCTTATTATTCAGGTCACATCTGCTTACTGAGACCTTTAAAGGGAAACTATACTGCTTCCCCCTCTGTCAAGGTCCCCCCCTCCCATGGTGCAGAAAGGCTTAATAATCCTTTCTGTCACTTACCTGGGTCCAGCACCGATATCCTTCTGCACTGTCTCAGCTCTGCCAATGATCCTCCTGACGACATTGGCTGACGTCAGCATGGGAGACCTAATGTGCATGCGTGACAATGGCCGTGCTCACATTAGGATTTCCCCATAGGAAAGCATTCTTCAATGCTTTTCTATGTAGATTCCGGTGATGCTGCATAGCGTAAGAAAGTCTAGCATGAGCTGAAGTGGTCTGGGTGCCTACAGTGTCCCTTTAAGACCTCATACATCCCCTGCATTATAGGGGGGAATAGTGCTCAGTTTTCTAGACTAAATAAAAAAATTAGCATTGCACAAAAGAAGAAGCAAAATTAATATCAAAATATGAAAATTACTTTTGGCATGATATGAGAGGAAAATAAATGTTCTTCGGCTTCTCATAGTTATTATATTCCTATTCAGAAGAAGACGGCACTCTTCCCCCCCCCAGAAAATGTATTTGAATACTACATATCTGCATCATTTCATGCTCTAGTCCAGTGATGGCGAACCTATGGCCTCTCTGTGGGCACGCGGCCATAGGTTCGCCATCACTGCAGAGTAGGCACCTGCCTGCCCAAAACGGCAGGCGCCTACTCTGCTTCAGGGTCAGGAGACAGGGGGAGGGATCTGTGAAGCAGCTCCCTTGTCCTCCCACGAGCAATCTGTGTGGAGCATTGCCATGGCAACGCTCCACACAGCATCGCGCAGGAGGACAGGGGAGCTGCTTCACAGATCCCTCCCCCTGCCTCCTGACCCGGAAGCAGTACTTACCACCACCGGACCACCAAAGATGGCTGTGTGTCCCCCCCCCTTAATTAAAGGTAAGCAGGAGGGAGGGGGATAAAGATTTAGCATACCTTTTTTTTTTTTCCACCCCCTGTGTTTGTGTATTCAGCAGTCTGTGTGTGTATTCAGCAGTCTGTGTGTGTGTGTGTGTGTGTGTGTGTATTCAGCAGTCTGTGTGTACTCAGCAGTGTGTGTGTATTCAGCAGACTGTGTGTGTGTATTCAGCAGTCTGTGTATTCAGCAGTCTGTGTGTGCATGTATTCAGCAGTCTGTCTGTATGTGTATTCAGCAGTCTCTCTGTATGTGTATTCAGCAGTCTGTGTATGTATTCAGCAGTCTGTGTATGTATGTATGTATTGCATTTGTTGGAGATACTAATAAATATAAGCTTAAATGTATCTATTTATATCCTTATTTAAAATTTGTATCATTGAACTCTCTGTTGTGTTCGTCTTTTAAAACAAAAGTTGTTAATTAGTTCAGACAACAACTGTACGAGTTGTTTTTTTTTTCTAAATTTAAACACCAGTATTCAGGTTTAATTGCAGTGTTGGCACTTTGAGGAAACAAATGTTGGCATGTATTGCGGTTTGGGCACTCTGGCTCAAAAAGGTTCGCCATCACTGCTCTAGTCTATGTGAGACTTGAAAAATTAGATGATGCCAATAGAGCTATGCAGTGTCAGTGCAATGTCTCACCAAATCTCTTCCTACGTGTCAGTTGGTGTACTTGAGTAACACATCTATACTGCCATCTAGTGATGCAAGTGTTCCCCATTCTTAGCCTTTTATGTATATATGATGTGTTTTATTAACATAACATGTATATTATTTTTAGAATACAAATGCCACTCACCTTCTAGTATTATTATTACAATTATACACTTCTTTCACGTCTGTTGAACTTACGTTTCTTTGTATGAACCTGAGAATGCTACAAATAATCTCAACAGCTCTTTAATATTGGGCAACATAGCATAATAATTTCAGCATTAAATGGAATTTGCCTAGGTTACAGAAAAAATAATTATTGGATTTGTTATGGATTGAAAGAAAATTTACATTTGTTTCATGAAAATGAAATCCATAAAATTACTTTCCCTAAAGTGTTTTAGTTAATTCCAGACATTTAAATCCTTTTCATGCATGAGTTTCATATCATATATTCTTTTTTTTTTTACTAATTCATTATGTCATCACATTCAGCAATAGATATAATATGATACTGTTTAGATTTTTCTATAATCTACTTTTAAGAATTCTAAGTATTAATGCATATTTTTTATATTTTTTTTTAAAAATAGTGTTATGCTTATAATTAACATGATAAATGTGTTTATTAAGCATGGTCTTATTACACAGTGAATAACTGAGAGTTGATGAGGTAATTAAAAATATATATTTTTTTGCATAAAATATTAAATCCAAATCCTGTCAAATCGCAGATTCCTGAAATTTTTTAAAATAATTCCCTTTTTCACTTCTTCTGTACGCACTGAAAATGAAGTTCTTAATGTTACATAAATATTAGTGTTACCATTATCATTGGGTGTGCTTATAATTTACTTTAGCCTAACCCAGTTGAGGGTAATTTGGGGCAATTTTTTTTGCAGATTTTATCTGCAAAAAAGAATATTTGCAGCAGCTTAGGTAGACCAAGATTTTATTTTATTTTTTGAGCGAGGAAGGGAGGAAATATGTAGAGTGACATACTCTGGCCATTGCCAATGTGTGTGATAAAAAAAAAATCTGTGTCTCTTTAATATTGTAATAGGTTTCGGTATTACAGGGCCACTCCCCCTGATTGGTGGTTAAAGGACCACTATAGTCACCCAGACCACTTCAGCTCAATGAAGTGGTCTGGATGCCAGGACCCCCAGGTTCTAACCCTGCAGCTGTAGACATAGCAGCTTCAGAAAAACTGCTATGTTTACATTGCAGGGTTATTATAGCCTCTAGTGGCTGTCTTCCTGACAGCTGCTAGAGGCGCTTCCGCAACGCTCAATGCGAAAATCACATTGAGCACGCTGAACGTCCATAGGAAAGCACTGATGGGCGGTTTGAATGTGCACGGCTCTGGCCGTGCATGCGCATTCCGCTCCACTCGACTCAGGAGCTGACGTTGGAGGGGGAGGAGAGGTCACCAGTGCCGAGGGAGTCCGGCGCTGGATTAAGGTAAGTTGCTGAAAGGGTTTTAACCCCTTCAGCCTAGCGAGAGGGTGGCCATGAGGGTAGGGGGGACGAGTTTGTTTTCCTGGCACTATAGTGGTCCTTTAACTGTAGAACCTTTTTGAGAGCAACTATGCATGTCAAAAGAAAAATAAACAGGACTGATTTGAAATCTGACCTTTTTAGCAGGTTTTGCACATGCCTATACTCCTTTTAAGATGGTTTTCCAGGTGTCTCCCATTGACAGGCCTTCCAAAAATATTTTAAAATAAAAAAAAAATTTTAAAATAAAAACAAAAACAGTAATTCCCATCCACTTGTCCAGAGAAGCTTTAGCTGCAGAGTGCTGCATTTGCCACGCATGCACCATGTGTCTTCAGTGCTTCTCTTTGAGAAGCATCTGATTAGGCAAAAGTCTTTAGAATTGATGAGTTCATCTGATGAGCATAGAAGTGGAGTCTGTCCCAGCCATGGCATTAAGTTTTACAGTGATTTTATTGTTTAAAGAAAAATAAAAACATAGATCTGAAAATAAGAATCAAATCTATTTATTAATATTTTTTATTGTAGATGGTTTGGTATAAAAAAACACTAATACTAAAAATGCGTTTATATTTAGTCTACAGTATATTTTTCTAGTAACTGTTGTCTCAGAAATGTAACACATTCTCATGTGAGCCCAAAAGCTAAATGATTCTACAGGCTGTCAACATTTAGTTAGCAATACTGGCATAATTAGTCCAGTCACTCATTTTATCTGTTTACATTTTATAAAAATAAGCTTCTCAAGGTTAATTGAGATTGCTCAAGGTATTTTTGTACAAATCATGACATCCACAGCTCCTCCACATATTTGTAATTTCAAATATTTGCCTTATTTCAGAGAAAGGGACCATTATGATTCATGATTATGCTGACTTAGTAAAGTAATGGAGATTCTAGATTGAACTACAATAATGAAATAATTGAGACATTTCGTTAGCCTCAAGATTCACTAAGTTCACAATAAAATTTCACGATTACAAAAATCTTAATTTGTGACATAGGGTATTGTACCTAAAGCAAAAACATTTTGGACGAATCATACTGTCTAGGTTTAGTGCAAAAGCATTACTTTAACCCAGTGGTGTACACACGACCCATTGGGCCCCGGTGCGAAAATTGATCCGTGGCCCCCCCCCGCGCTTACTCTGCACAGGCTGGGGCCGCAACACATGGCGGCGGGCATCTGGTCGCAGGGGTCGCAGGGCTGCAACCCCTGCGACCGCGGTATGTATGCCAGTGCATGCAGATACACATACACTTAAAGGACCACTATAGACACCAAGATCACTTCAGCTCAATGAAGTGGTCTGGGTGCCAGGTCCCTCTAGTTTTAACCCTGCACTGCTATGTTTCACTGAGGTTTAATCCAGCCTCTAGTGGCTGTCTCACTGACATCCGCTAGAGGCGCTTCCGCGATTCTCACTGTGAAAATCAGTGAGAAGATGCTGGACGTCCATAGGGTCGTGTGCGCGAGGGAGCTGGGCAGAGATTGCTCAGGGGAGAATGCTCCCTCCTGCGCCCGCCAGCTCGCCAACTCGCCAGCCCGCCCGCCCGGTGATACCAGGGCCAGCCTTGGGAGGCCCTGAGGTGGCCAGCTCATGGGCCCCCCAGGAGCAGAGGCTGGCAAACTGGCGTACATACCGGGTCGCAGGGTGGCCGGCCCCATGGTGTGCCGGGCCTGGTCACAGCCGCGACCCTTGTGACCGCGGTATGTACGCCAGTGCTTTAACCCCTCAGTGATGAGACCGTTTTTCAGTTTTCTTACTGTTAAGGACCAGGGCTGTTTTTACATTTCTGAGGTGTTTGTGATTGTGTTTCCTCTTACTCATTTACTGTACCAACACCACATATTATATACAGTTTTTTTTGCCATTAAATGGTCTTTCTATAGAGACCATTATTTTCATCATGTCATATAATTTACTATAAAATAAATCACACCATCACAAAATCTACAACTGCCAAAAAACACCTGTGCCAAATAGTTTCTAAATTTTGTCCTGAGTTTAGAAATAATGTTAACATGCTCTTAGCTTTTTTTTTGCAAGTTGTAGGGCAATAAGTACAAGAAGCACTTTGCCATTTCCAAACCATTTTTTTTTTTTTCAAAATAACTAAAGTTAACACTTATATCTGTCAGGAATCCCTGAATAACCCTTCACATATATATATATTTTTTTAAAGAAGATAACCTAAGGTATTAAACTCTTTTCATGCAACCATTTTACCACCAATCTATGCCAAATAAAAAAATAAAATAATAATTGGTAATTGTTTTGACACACATAGCAATTTAAGAATACATGTACTGAGAACTTTGAGGGTTACTGCAAAAAAACACTCCAATATGTGTTCAGCAACATTTCCGGAGTACAGTGATACCACCCATGTACAGGTGTGTCGGGTTCACTGGGAGCTAAATGACCTTTTTTGGCTGGTGCGCATTCCAGTTTTCCAACATGGAATTTTCACATCTAGTCATCATGCACCCATGTCCTATTTGGAAAGTTTTTTAAGCCGGTCAATGTAATTTACCCCCATCAAACCATATATTATTGAAAAGTAGACGCCCCAGGGCAGGTAAAGGCAACCTTCTAATGGGTGTAAGAGCATTATGGGGGATGTAGTCCACAATATCTGGAGTGCCAAAGGTTGCCTACCCCTGCCCTAGGGTATTTAAAATGGTGGTATTTTAACACTTTCCGTGCACTAATTCTACCACCAGTCTTTGTCAAATGTTTGGGTAGTCATTTTTTGTGTTATTTTTCTCTCACATTGTACTTTATGCATGGATTCTCAGTTCCTGTTATGTGCTACTGGCAAAGAACACCCCAATATGTGTTCAGCAAAATCTGCATAGGTTTGTTGGGTTGTTTGGGGGGTGCAATGCCAAACTTGTGTTTTTCAAATTTGTCATATCTTCTTTGCCTGTCTTCTTTTTGGGGGCCTTTTTACATATCCCAATTTATTTTTTTGCCATGATCGTGCATATATTTTAAAAGTTGACACCCCAAGGTATTGTATATGGAGTGTTATTGCAAGAAAACACTCAAGGCCTCCTGAGTATACTCATTGCCCGATGCATAGGTTGAACTTGATCATGAAAATAGTCTTGGTGCATTAAAAGTAAAAAAAAACAAAAACTCAGGAATATTAAATGTGACCAAAAACCCACAAAACTGAACTGCAAATGTAAAAAAAAAAATATTTAAAAACAGACCAGTGTATGGTATTACTTGAAGCAGTTCCCAGTGCAGAATCCAGGCTGTCCAGGGCAATCAGGACAATAAAAGACGGTGTCCTTTCTCTGCCCCTTTTTGAAACAGACTTTGCATCTTTTTGTGCTTTGCCGCAGTAGGGATTGCGCTTTGCCACAGTAGGGGGGATTTTAAAAATAAAATGTGTAGCCCAACTCTGCTCTCCCATCACCACCCGGGGAGCAGGTGCATCTTGGTAAAAAATCCACAAAATGATCTGGAGCTGAAACTGTAAAAAAGTTTAATTCCGGGGTTTGCTTTTTTGAACAACAAAAAAGCGTTGTGGGTTGCAATCTGCATTAGGTAGATTGCAGCCTTTTTGTACCAGGCCCTTGTCTTTTGTATAATTAGGTAGGGCTGCAGCAGCTGATCTGCCAGATCAGCCCCACCCGTATGCCGGTTATAGGCCTTGATGCACACTGGCTTCCTTGTGCTCTCAGCTCTGCCATGTACAGAGACCTCCACAGTCCTCTCAGTGTGGATGGTGGTAAGAAGGTACACATCCTTTTTGTCTCTGTACTTAACTGCCAACAGCTCCTCTTGGATCAGACCTGAGGTCACTCCCCTTCGAAGCCGGGTACGTGCAAGTTGTCCTGGGAAACCTGGGGATTCTGATTGTACTACAAGCTACTGTACCAAAACAATACAGTAGCTTGAACAAAGGGACACTTGTATAAAAATTGTCTGTATACAAGTTTGTTCATCAGGATGAATATCAGATCCCAGACACTCTTGCCACTGGTTCCCATATGTTCTGGGCAATCTGAAGGGCCAAGGTGGGTATCCTTTCCCTTGTACACCTGGAAGGACTGAGTATACCCAGTCTCGCTATCACAGAGCTTATACATCTTTACACCATACCTGGAGCGCTTGGAAGGAATATACTGCTTGAAACCCAGCCTTCCCTTATACTTCATCAGGGATTCATCCACGCATATATTTCTTCCAGGTGTCAAAGCCTCTGCAAACCTGGCAGCAAAGTGGGTAATCAGAGGGCGGATTTTATACAGCCTGTCAAACTGGAGATGCTCCATAGGAGGGCACAGGCTGTTGTTGCTGAAGTGCATGAAATGTAGAATCATTTCATACCTCTTCCTCAACATATACTGGGAGTAAATGGTGATAGAGCAGATGGGGATACTGCTCCAGTAGGAGCAGATGGAGGGCATATTTATTATTCCCATCAGAATAGTCAATGCCCAGAATTTTTTTTTTAACTCTGGCACATCGATGGGGGCCCATTGCTGCTTTGCCAAAAAGAGTCAGGCTTTGATGCACGGAACTGATGGGCATATAAATTAGTATGGGCAACAATGTTTCCCATTACATCATCGCCCAGAAACACCTCCATAAGCTGTTGGGGGGCCATAAACTGTTGGGGGCTAAATCCTGCAACATCCACATTGATGCCAGGAATTGCAGTGAAGGGTGGGATATCTGGCCTCTGGCGATGAGGCGCTACCCACTTCTCAGCAGTACTGCCAGCTGGAGCAACACGTCTCTTTCTGGCAGGGGGCTTAGCAGCCACAGATACACCACTAGATACATCACTAGCAGCAGACACTGTATCCAGTGATGTATCTGAGCACCTGGCAGGGTCAAAATCAGGGTCGGAGTCAGACATAGACGCGTCAGACTCTGATGCAAGGATGGCATACACCTCTTCAGCGCTATACAACCTGTGACCTCTGTGACATGATCACAATCAGTCTATTTAGTGATCTGTCACACAAAAAAATCACAAAAAAACAATTAACTCCTAACAAAATGCACAGACTGCAAAATAAGTGCTGCTGTGCAAGAGCCAGTGATTTATAGTGATCACTGGCAAGATAGGGGTTAACGGCTCTGAAAAGAGCCTTTGGGTCTCACAATTTTACAAATACCTACCTAAATCGCTTTACCTAAACACAGATCTCACTAAAACACAAGTGAAGAGAGGGAGGGAGATCCACACTGATCAGAGTCAATATTTACTAATAATAGCATGACCAGACAAATGGGGATCATAGTAATAATAAATATTATTATAGGGACAAGCTCTGATTGGATGACCCTAGCCTGCCTCTATGATGAGGCAGGCTAGGCACCCCCCCAGAAGCACCATATTTGAAGCCACATGGCTGGGGAGGAAATGAATACATTTATTTTATTAATTTATTTTTTTTAATTGATTTTATTGATTTTCTTTAAGTCTTCACTGAGTGCCTCGACCCCTGTACGTGGTGGGTACTGTTGTACTTGTGAGACATCACAGAACAAAAAATATGAGTGTTTTAGACCAGTAAACATATAGTGATAATGATATTATCTTTCCTCCTCCTAATACTGATCCTCCTCTCTCACTCTCCCTTCAACTCAGTGATATCCACATAAGTCCATCCCTGCAAGCACGCTGTCTTGGCGTCATACTTGACTCTGGTCTCACCTTTGAGCCTCACATCCAGTTTGTTGCCAAGTCCTGTAGGTTCCAACTCAAAAACATAGCCCGCATTCGCCCCTTTCTTACGCAAGATGCTACCAAGGAGCTTGTCCATGCTCTAGTAATTTCCCGCATGGATTACTGTAACCCTCTCCTGATTGGTCTCCCCAAAAGCCATGTTGCCCCGCTTCAGTCTGTCATGAATGCTGCAGCTAGACTGATCTTCCTCTCTAATCGGTCCTCTCACACCTCAGCCCTCTGCCGGTCCTTACATTGGCTCCCTGTATGCTATAGGAGTCAATTCAAAGTGCTAACCCACACATTTAAAGCACTGAACAATTCTAGCCCCATTTATATCTCTTCACTAATCCATAGATATGCCCCTCCTCGTACCCTCCGCTCTGCCCGTGACCACCTCCTGACCGCTGCTCGCACCCGTACGGCCAACTCGCGCTTGCAGGACCTCTTGCGGGTGGCTCCTCTCCTATGGAATAGCTTGCCTACTGCCATCAGACTCTCCCCTAGTCTTCAATCGTTTAAGAAGGGCCTTAAAACCCATCTCTTCAAGAAAGCTTATGGCCTCCCAGAGTAATCTCTACCTTACATACCTGTCTCCTGCGCTCTCCTATGGGACAGTGCTTTGCTCTCTCCTCCAGCTCTGCTTCACTCCTACTTGATATTTCTTGTCCTAATGTTTCTAATACCCCACCTCCTATAGTCTGTAAGCTCGTTTGAGCAGGGTCCTCTTCAACCTATTGTTCCTGTAAGTTTTCTTGTAATTGTCCTATTTATTGTTACATCCCCCTCTCAAAATATTGTAAAGCGCTACGGAATCTGTTGGCGCTATATAAATGATAATAATAATAATAATAATAATAATATCATCAAGTGAAAGTGCAGTTTTTGTGTGAAAAATGCAATAAACTAATATGAACACTAATTTAGTCCAGGGTTTGTGACGAAGTGGCTACTAAAAAAACTGGACATTTTAGGATGTCTACTTTTGTAAATGGTGTGCCATGATGAGGCTAATTTTCCTTCCTGAGCTGAGATACGATCTCAAAGGCAATATAGTCCCAGATTTTATTCATGTTAAATTTTGTTCTATATATAAATATTTGATGTGAAATGAAAGCCCTATTTCTCCTGAACAAAATATACATAATAAGTGTGGATGCACGTAATATGAAAGAGTTAGATTATGGTTGAACATACTTACACCTCAAATTCTAGGTTTTGTCTTGGTTCAGAACTTGAAAAATTGCCTTCATCCTTACGGGTTTAAAAAAGAATGTATTGAAAGATAAGAAACGAAGATAAACACCCTTAGGAAAAATTTGCATTTGTGACTCTTATAAATACACAATGTTCAAAATACAATATAAACATAAAAAAAGTTTTACAGATCCAGTTTCAGGGGGTATTCTAAAAAAAAAAAAAAATTCCACAAGTTATTTTTAAAAAGGCAGGCAATATAACGAATATTAAAGCCCCAAGTATAGCTCCTCAGATAATAAAACATAACTTTAAACATGAAGTTGATGTAGGTTATAGCAGATGTGGAACATGCAAGGCATTTGACTATTTATTACATAATAAAGTAAGACTTGATAACAGTAATGAAACAGGAAAATAATTAAATATCAAATGCACTTTTTGTCTCAATTGTTATTAATTGCTGTAATGCTCCTGTGGCAATCAGTATCCGGGATGCAGTACTAGAAAGTGTGTGTGTTTTAATATTTTTCATAATTAACTTTTGTAATATATTTATAAAGTAGTATAATTTGCACTACCATTGAAGCAGGGTTATGATCACATTACAAATAAAACAAGCTACAAATTTACAAAGCTGTGAAAAAATCTCTTACATCTGTGAATTTGCCTTCCTATGGTAATAACTTTCAAAGTCAGCCACCACACCAAGGTTTTTTTGCCAGATCATAATCTAATGTAATTTTGTTTTGTGCAAGAACTATAAAAATGCTCACTGTACATTACAATATATTAATTTGCTTCTAGGAGAACTGCATCTATATAAGATTCTCTTGTAAGTGATGGCACTGTTTGAATATTTTTTTCTTCTTTTTCAATATATAATATTTATAGAGAATTTTCACTAATACATAAATACAAACAATATGATTAATAGCCACTGCAATATTAAATACATTCCACATATATACATACAATATATTCAAAATCACATAATCCCAATGGTTAGGGGGACATAAACTTAAACTGTATTTGGTGTGGTGTGGTTTGGCAAAGAGGGAGAGGAGGTTAAGGAGGCTGAAGCAATTAGAAAAAAAAATGTAAAGCTTTTTTAAAAATCTTAAATCGAAGGCAATATTAGAAAGAGAAAAAAAAAATATGTTCCAAGTCTACACCCCTGGGTATATATTTTGTAGCTACAGATTGTGTAGAATACCACTGGAGGGGATGCAACAGAGAGAAGAAATTGAGAAAAAATAAGATCTATGGGAGATATATAAACTGAACACTTTGGAACCTGGAGGTCTTGGTTGGATATAGAAATTGTTGTAATTGTATTTATAATGTATTTTTATTTCTTTCTCATTATTTTTAAAATTGTATTTTAGGTGTATGTTTAGGGAAGTTTGGAATTACTGTATAATTAAGCTTAGGGAAATGGAGGAAGACAACGTTATCAGGAAAAACCTATTACGTGGCTATATATATGGTCAGAGAGATAATGTGGGCATGGCCCAAGTTAATTAGAAAGAAAGATACAAATAAGGTAAATTAATCTTCCTAACAAAGGTAGAAACCCTCCTTACTGAAATTGCCTCCTACGTATGGTCATTCAAAGGTAATGGCAAAACAGCAAAAAATAATGATAAACTTTATTTAAACAAGGTCCTAAAGTTAAAATACGAAAGATAGAGTAAAGTGAAAAAGAGGAGAGCAGGAGAAAGTGTCTTGTAATAATCAACAAGTATAAAGGGTATTGAAAAATCCCTGAGGCTCTTGACAAATGCAGGATTTACTGCCAAAATGCGCGTCGAGCTACTTGGTGTGCCGATGCACCTATTCTTTTAGTTCAAGTTTGTATTGAGGGGAGAATAGTTTGTCTATCTGTTTGAGTTAGCTGCAGCTCTTTATGTTAAACATGCAGGGCAAGCTACAAAGAATCTTTTAGCTGCCATGAAGCAACAGATAGCCTAGGTGATTAGGTTGGATAGTTCTAGCCATTTTTCGGGATAGCCTCCTAGTTACAGCACGGCTGGTTTGGGAGTGGAGTTTGGCTGCCATTGGTTTTATTGTGGGCTTATGCCTCCATTCAACTAGATGCATGTCTACTCTCATTACTCTATCTGAGGGGTCTTATTCAGAGATGCCCACTAGCTATTACCTATCTATGACTATCTTTTCACCTACTGTCCTACACAGGCTACATGTTCTGTATGCTGCCTTCTGTGTAACTGATATCCTGAGCACCTTTGACGTTTTGCTCTTCTCATGCTATACTATACATATTGTTTTGTGTATGCAGCACACTTAGGATTTATAAAGGGATTTTTTATACCCTTATAGGGATTTTTCAATACCCTTTATACTTGGTCATTATTCCAAGACACTTTCTCCTGCTCTCCTTTTTTTAACTTTACGATCTTGCTTAAATAAAGAATATATTTTATTTTTTGTTACTTTGCCATTGCCTTTGAATGACCCTACTTAGGAGGTAATTTCAGTAAGGAGGGTTTCTAACTTTGTTAGGCAGATTCCTTTACCTTATTTGTATATTTTTTCTAAGGTTAGGGAAATCTTGACATTAAATTGCTATGGACCATAACTCCCATTATTATCAGCACACCTCCATACCTAGAGCATAAGGTACACCGATTTCCCAAGCATTATTTCATTGCCAGGTACATCAGTGTAACCATTGCTTTAAAGTCACTATTGTACTAATGATGGGATATGTTAATATGGAAGTGCTATATTGAGATAATACTTTTTATGCATTTTGAATACTTTTTTTTTTTGATAATCCTCTCATGCTACTGACTGGTACATGCATGAACTCATTTATTGAAATGTAAGTGCTGCAATACTTCTGTCTGATAGTGACCAGATGTTAATTCAATACAAATTAGTTAATGAAATCAGATATAGCCTATACAGTCTCTGGTGAAGTGCCCATGAGGCACAAAAACGCATTTGCATCATCGTGGTTATTCATTCTTTCTTTTGCACAATCTCAGCTGAGTATTTTAAATGAAGAAATAAAGGTAACTTTTTTTTTCAAATTTATTTGCCCAGTCAACATTTCTCTGTTTAATCAACTGTCCTGATATTGAACACAGTGCATAGGTCACCCAATAAAATAGCATCAGTGATTGATCTAATGTATGGAATGCATCCAGGATTTCGATTATTGATATAACAACACAAATAATAAGAGCCACAACCAATTATCAGTATATATATATTAGTTAAATATCTGAGGGTTTCCTTCTTTTTCTGAAACCTGGAATTGTTTTCTTGATCTGTAACAGTTTTGAAAATGTAAATTATTTTTAATTTTTAATGTTCAGCACTTTTTTAGTTTTATGGAAGAGTCATTAAAATGTGTTGAAGTTAAATAGGCCCTGAGGTAGCAAATTCAACTGTAAGGCAACTGTGGCATTTGTCATTTAAAAAAAATCATAAAGGTATTTCTAACATTTGTTCAATCTCTGAATCTGTTCTACGATGTGATAGCTCACATGTGTCTAGTTCAGCAAAATCTTTGATTTAATTAACTAATTTCTATTGACCCTGCCTCAGCATAAACTATTTATTGTGCACTTTAGTTCTGTACTATTAATAAAAGTGCATTGACTTACACTATGTGTTATTAACGTAGGGTTAATTAGTTTGCAGGGTTTCTTAAGAACTACTTTGTTAAAGATTTTGCTTTTTGAAAGAAGCAAGATGAATTGTTGGTGTAGGACTTACCTAGGAGGTTTGGCTTTACAATGACCTTGGTAACCTTACAATTTAATGGCCATTGCAGAGCTCCTACAAACCTATGTTATTCAAATGGACATAATGAATTAAGATAGCAGGTAAGCTTTTGCTTTATTTTGTTTACACATTTCGGCTAAAACTTAGAGTCGTTGCTAACCTCAATGGTACTGGGACATAAAGCACGGTGCTAATTTCTATTATTTTAGTGAATGCCAAAACATTGATGTGGAAAGCCATCTAAAACATTTTTTTCTTTGTTTGTTGTTTTTTTTTTTGTAAATATTTTTTTTTCTTTTGGTCATTCTGACATTTTGATTATCATGTAAGCTTGTTTTAATAATTTACCACGCAACACTGTCTCTTAACAAGAAACTAGAAACTCAGCAGGAAAAAGAAACTACAAAAGAAGAGATATAAAGTATGAAAAATAAAGATTTTCCAGTATTAAATGACCCCAAAACAATAATGTATTGCCAGTAAATTCTACATAAACCTCTTAACTGACATGCACTGTGCTATTTGTTCCTAACATAACTTTGTAAGTTGTCATGGGAATAGAACCCTCAACCCCTCCTGTATTTGTTTGTCAAAGTTTGTATTGTCTCGGATGTATTGTACCTTTTAATTGTACCAATTCTACCCATGTACAGTGTTGTAGATAGTGCTATGTGTCAGGACACTGAAAGATGGTAGGGTTATAATTAGTGTATATTCTTAATGCAATTGTACTCTAGTTTCCTACTAATCCGATGCTTTTCAAAACAGTCACATTCATCTCCATTGGTAAATTGGGACCCTCAATAGTCTTTTAAGTGTTATATAGCTTAAGCTGGCCCAGATCACAAAACCAAATCTACAATAAATCACATAATGAGAAAAGTAAGTTATTTTATGAATATTTGTCAGGACAATTCTGTATTATAATTATTTATTGGATTTCTCTCATTTTGAAAAACAAAATACTGGATGCTAGTGCTATGTTAAATAATCAAATTCATGTCTCTGTAACATAATCAGATACAATTACTCACACATACACAATATATATACATTCTTCTTTAATGCAGCACATAGATAACATTTTTAATTAATGTACCATGTACGTGTAACGGTCCGAATAATACTACGGATGTGTTGTACCTCATGTGTGTTTTATGCTCTGCTAGATCCAAGCTGCAGGGATAGTGCTATTTTCATGTAGTTTCTTTTCTGAAACACCTGGTCTAAAAGTAATTAATGGAGCAACAAAAGGCAGATACCCTGTTGTTTTTTCAAAATGTATTGTTCTAAGCTGATTAAGTTTTGCCACAAAAAGTAATTCAGCATAAAGTGGAAAATAGAAGATACAAACGTCCTTTGTTCGATGTTGACCAAACATATAAATAAGTACATAATCCATATCTATATCTCAAAATATGTCGGGAAAATCTTCTTAGAACCAAATGTCACCAAATATGTTCCCTTTACTTTGTGTAATCACATCTATCAATAAATAGATTCAACTGCTGAATGGGTTTATATGTAAGAAACATCATTTTAAAATAAATCCTAAAGGATAATAATAATTGTGTGTTAAGAAGTTAAGTCTTCCTCATGCAAATGTGACAGATTTACAATGAAGTCATTGTTTTCTCTATGTATTGTTCTAGTGAAATAACTAGAAAATGTAAAACTTTATAGTTATTTAAAGTATGAAATATATTTGGGAAACTCCTACCGACACTGATTTCATATCAGCATGCTTTACTTCTGCTCTTAGTGCCATAATATGCTGCTTTAAATTTGGTGCCCAAAATTGCACAGTATATTCAAGGTGTGGCCTTACTATTGATTTATATAGAGATAAAATTACATTTTCATCACAAGAATGATTGCCCTTTTTTATCCTTTTTTATGCATGACAATACCTTATTGGCCTCAGCAGCTGCTGATTGACATTGCACGTGATTGCCTAGTTCAGTGATGGCGAACCTTTTTGAGCCAGAGTGCCCAAACCGCAATACATGCCAACGTTTGTTTCCTCAAAGTGCCAACACGGCAATTAAACTTGAATACAAGACTGCTGAATACACACACACACACAGACTGCTGAATATACACACACACACACACAGACTGCTGAATACGCACACACACATACTGCATTGAGGGATGCAGTGTATGTGTTTGTGTGTGGGGTGCTGTGTGTCTGAGGGGTGCTGTGTGTGTGTGAGTGAGGGGTGCTGTTCTGTGGGGAGGTAGTGGTGCTGTGCTGTGTGGGGGGGTAGGGGTGCTGTGCTGTGTGGGGGGGTAGGGGTGCTGTGCTGTGCGGGTGGTAGGGTATCTGTGCTGTGGGGGGTAGGGTTGCTGTGCTGTGGGGGTGTGTTGGCGTAGGGGTGCTGTGTGTGTGTTGGGGTAGGGGTGCTGTGTGTATGTGTGTTGGGGTAGAGGTGCTTTGTGTGTGGGTGTGTGGGGGGTAGGGGTGCTGTGTGTGTTTTGGTGGTAGGGATGCTATGTGTTTGGGTGCTGTGTGTGTGTGAGGGGTGTTGTGTGTGTGTGAGAGGGGTGCTGTGTGTGTGTGTGTGTGAAGGGTGCTGTGTATGTGTAAAGGGGTTCTGTGTGTGTGGGGAGGTACAGGTGCTGGGCGGGGGTAAGGGTGCTGTGATGGAGGGGTAGGGGTGCTGTGTGTGTGTTGGGGTAGGGGTGCTGTGTGTGTGTGGGGGTAGGGTGCTATGTGTTGGGGTGCTGTGTGTGTGTGTGTGTGTGTGAGGGGTGCTGTGTGTGTGAGGAGCTAGGAGTGCTGTGTGTGTTGGGGTAGGGGTGTTGTGTGCATGTCGAGGGTAGGGGTGCTGTGTGTGGGGAGGTAGGGGTGCTCTGTGTGGGTAGGAGTGCTGTGTTAGGGGTAGGGATGCTGTGTGTGTGTTGGCGGTAGGAGTGCTGTGTGTGTTGGGGGTATGGGTGCTCTGTGTGGGTAGGGGTGCTGTGGAGGGTAGGGGTGCTGTGTGTGTGTTGGGGTAGGGGTGCACTGTGTGGGCAGGGGTGCTGTGGGGGTAGGGGTGCTGTGTTGGGGTAGGGGTGCTGTGTGTGTGGGGGTAGGAGTGCTGTGTGTGTGTTGGGGTAGGGGTGTGGGTAGGGGTGCGGGTGTGGGAAGGTAGGGGTGCTCTGTGTGGTAGAGGTGCCGTGGGGGTGCTGTAGGGGGTAGGGGTGCTGTGTGTGGGGGTAGGGGTGCTGTGTGGGGGGGGTAGGGGTGCTGTGTGTTGGGGCGTAGGGGTGCTGTGTGTGAGGGGGTAGGGGTGCTGTTTGTGTGGGGGCTGTAGAGGTGCTCTGTGTGGGTAGGGGTACTGCATGGGGGGAGGGGGTGGTTAGAAAAAAAAAGTATACTAAATCTTTATCCCCGTCCCTCCTGCTTAGCTTTAATTAAGGGGGGGAGGGACACAGCCATCCCTGGTGGTCCGGTGGTGGTAAGTACTGCTTCCGGGTCGGGAGGCAGGGGGAGGGATCTGTGAAGCAGCTCCCTTGTCCTCCTGCGCGATGCTGTGTGGAGCGTTGCCATAGTAATGTGCGGCAACGCTCCACACAGATTGCTCACGGGAGGACAGGGGAGCTGCTTCACAGATCCCTCCCCCTGCCTCCCGACCTGGAAGCAGAGTAGGCGCCTGCCATTTTGGGCAGGCAGGTGCCTACTCTGCAGTGATGGCGAACCTATGGCCCCGTGCCCACAGAGAGGGCTCGGCGTGCCACCTTTGGCACGCGTGCCATAGGTTCGCCATCACTGGCCTAGTTTGTTGTCAATAAAAATTCCCAAATCTTTGTCATGATTTGTTATTCCTAATTCACTACCATTTAGGGTGTAAACAGCTTGTGCATTATTTACCCCTAAGTGCAGACCTACATTTTTCTATGAAGGTTTATAGGCCTGAATACAATTGATACACAAGTGTTAAAATACTTATGCTTTGTCTGACATGTCCTTTTGACCCGTCTCAATAATTAGCTTTCAGAAACATAACTGATGCAGACAGTGTAAAAGGAACTTCCAAAATAGGCACAATCTTATAGTTTAACCACATCCTCATGTTTCCTGCTTTGAAATGCCTTCTGCTCTATTTCACCTGATCTACAAAAATATCCAAGTAATTTTTTATTTTATGTAAGTGTGCTAATTGCCATTGGTTGATAATGCTGTATATCATTGGGAAGTGCACATTAAACCTTCAATTGTTTTTTGATACTAAATCTGTATGGTGTGATTCTTTGAGTAGTCCACAGCACTGGAGAGAGATAAGGGAAAGTAGACACATCTTCTTTGTTGGTGCATAAGTCCATGGCAGTATAAGGGTTTTCAGACCCTGTGGTGAACTCTCAGTCCTAACAGTCTATATTAAATTCAATCTATCTGAATCCCTCTTCAACAAAGTAATACCCTGCTCACTTTGCATTACCTTACATAGATTTGTGTCATCTGCAAACACTGACACCTGACTTTCAATCATTTATAAATGAGTTGAATATAAGTGGTCACAGAACACAATCCGGGGGTAAACTGTTTTATCCAGCTTAGAAATGTACCATTAATGGCAACTTTCTGTGCTCTGTCTTTACGCCAATGTTCTGCCCAAGAAATTTTGTTTTTATCTAAATCAATTTATTTTAGTTTGAACACTAAGCTATTGTGAGCTTTGGGAAATTCCAAATGGATCACATCCACTGCAACACTCTGATCTATACTTCTGCTTACTTCTTCATAGAATGCAGTTAAGTTAGTTTGACATTATCTATGTTTCATAAAACTATGCTGGTTTTTGCTAATAACAATATTCTTCTTAATAAATTCTTAAATATGATCCCTTAATAACCTTTCAAATACTTTCCCAGCCACAGAAGTTAAGCACACATGTCTATAATTTTCAGGCACAAATTTTGAACCCTTTATAGTGTGAGCCACATCTGCCTTCCTCTAGTCCTCTGGTACAATTCCTGAAAGAAAAGAATCCCAAAATTATAAAAACAGAGGTTCCCTTATTACCATACTTAGCTCCTTAAGTACTCGTAGGTGAATGCAGTCAGTCCCCAGAGCTTTCTTTGCATTACATATTAAATTTTTTTAGCTGCTGCAGCACCTAGACTTGAGTCATCCAATCACAATCTTTCTGCAGTTTTTTTGCAGGATCATCTGCATATCTCTTGCCATAAGTTCCGCCTTCATATATGTGACGAAAGTAACATCGTCACTGGTTCTTGGAGGGGCTTGCAGGCCAGCCTCTTGCCTCAGGACTATGGGCCCTGCAATATACCTTGCCCAATGCACTTTAAAAGGCTCTATTCATGGGACCATGTGCACGGTCGGTCAAAAATAAGACTTCCAGGAAATTCCTGAACCCCTGTACTGATCTGGGTGATTTTTGGATATGTTGTATCAGGTAGCATTTATGGGGTTATGTTGTGTTTTGGGCTACTTTTGGGGTTTTGTAAAATATGTGTTTTTTTCTGCCTGGAGATAATTGGGTTAATACAGTATCTGACTCAATCATCTCACAAGCAAAGGGGAGGGATTATATGTTTTATGGGAGGGTCGTACATTTAATTACTGTTCTGATTGGTATGTAAGCTTTGTGTCCCTGTCCCCAACAAGGTCCATGTGGGTGTACACCTTGCTTGGGGACTTGCATAAAAGGCCAGCTGTGGCTTCCATTAAACTTCATGAAGTCTTGGCTCATGTTTGGGGGATTGGAGAACTACATACACTGTGGGGATTGCTATATCACAATACTCCCCTGAGTAGCTCTTCTAAGAACTGTTCCTGCTACGCTCTCTGGACTAGGAGAGGTCTACCCACTGGAAGTTGGATCCTGGTCTTGGGTCCAGGGTGGGGGAAGGACGGCGAGAGGATAGCGCAGCTGCATCGCTGGAAGTGGGGTCTGCAGTGCTTATGGTGTCTGGTAGAGTGCTGTAATTCCTCAGTGAGCACTAGCAGCATCGATTGGCAGGTTCACTCGGTTGGAGTGCCAGGCGGTCTGTCACAATATATACTATAGGGAAAATAACTATTTAAAATGTATGCCTTTTCCTGATCTTCATTAACTAGCTGTCACGGTGCCCAATAGGCACCTCAGTGTGACCGCACCAGATCAGTGCGTTCACACTATCGCGGTGTTTGATCGCAAACAGCGATGTGACCACATCTGATCAGTGCGGTCACACCATCAAGGTGCCCGACTGGCACCGTGATGTTACTGCATCTGATCGGTGCAGTCACACTAAAGGAGGGAGAGGTTATTTACCTCATCTCTAGCACCTCTCCCTCCATGCAGCTCTTAACACAGCGGCTGGGTCCAGAGTTAGCAAGGAAGCCGGCCGCTGCAAGGCTGCGCTAATTAATAACGCAGTCCATAATGACATTACTAATGACGTGAACGTGCGTGCAGCATCACGTTTTTTCACCATGCCCGCACGTTCTGGGGTCATGGGACCCAAATTAGCCATTAGCAGGGTTTACTGGGTTATTGAAACCCAAACCTGCAGTCGTTCTGTGCTCTGTCATGGTTTCCATCCTGTTGATTATCCAAGAGCGCGTTACTGATTCTGTTTATTGGTTTTTAAACTTGGCTTGGCTTGACTTCCCGTATTTCTGGTATCCCTGACCCTTTGGATTTGTTCTTATCATATTTGTTCCTTTCTGTATTCCTGACCTTCGCTCATGTCTGGTTATTCTATTATGTTAAATCCGGCCCTTCTAAAGCCCGGTTTGTTATTTTTGTCCGTGTTTGACTTAGTTCTGCGTGTTGGGCCAATGGTTCGTCTTGACACTAACATACCCATCTCTGTTTTCAGTGTTCACTTTAATATTTTTTTAGAATTTATGTACTTAAAAAATGTTGTGGTGTTGGTTTTTCTCTCTTTAGCTACTACGTTCTCATTTTCTACACCTAATCACCTTTTTGCATACTATATTAGCTTCCTTATATCTTATATAGGATGCCTCTGATTTGTCTGATTTAAATGCCTTTTTTATTTACAATCTCTCTGTTTACGTTCCCACTAAGCCACATTGGCTTCAATTTTTTTTCTTTTATATTTTTTTTTTACCAAATGGTTCATACTGAGAAATGTGCCTTTATAATATTTGTTTAAAGACGCTCGTTCAATTTATATTCAGTGCATTTTTCACTGAAGAGTTTATGCAAGTTAATATATTGTGAAGCTGTCCTGATCTAATTGAAATTGGCCTTTTTAAAATTATATGTATTAGTATTCCCAATGTATATTGGCTTTTTTGAGTTTATTTTAAAAATTGTTTTTCTTTACTCAGTACCACTTACGGCATGCTTGTTTGAGTACATCTTATCCCAAAACACATTATTTTGCACTTATCTACATTAAATCTCACCTGCCCAGTCACCTAATTCATCCACATCCCTCACAAAGACTTAATGACCTGCGCACACTGCATTGCATTACCTAGTTTTGTGTCATCTGTGAAAACTGTCTGGACCTTAACACCCTTTGCAACATCATTAAAAAAAAAAAATAGAATCTTAAATTACGATATTCAGAGAGCACAACCCCCATAGTACATTAATGCTGAAATCCTTAAAAATAAAAATATTGGTCTACTTAAATCTGAGAATGATGTTTTATTCAGTATATATCAAGAACGGACCCACAGCACTAGCTATGCAATTCATGGCTACAAATATTCTTACAGCGTTACAGCAAACATGATTATTGTAATATTTATAACTGTGATATTGATGGATTCTAGCATTATTCTTATGTCATATAAAATAAACTCATCTGTTTAAGAAATCCCCTAGAACCCAGAACTATTTTAATGCCTACTTGGTTCTACAACATATGCTCACATCCAAACTGATTAATTTGTCTGTTTTTTTACTTTTGTTTTGTACCCTTTGCATCATGCAAAAGTAAACAATTATTCTGCTATCTCATATCAGCCTCATGACAAATTTTCTCTCTAATTCCACAATTGAGGGCAGCTCTTCTCTTATGATTACACCTTCTCAAAACATTTAAGAGTTTTCTGTATATTGAACACTTCACCTATTTACTAAAACCTTCACTCATTTGTATTTTAATCTTCCCTGGGAATCTATTCTGGTGTATTTTTTATTTATTTTTTTGCAGGTTTTCTAAACAACGGAGATGGAATATAATATGCATCTTCGAATATTCCCCATTTGGTTTGCTTGCTACTTGCAATTCTTGAAACCTAATGTGATATGTTTGCAAACGATGTAATCATTGACTCTAGAGAGAAAATAGCAAATATTTTTTTGCTGTGAATATCAGTGAATCATCACTACAGACATCAATGGAGCAGTAGCTGCGACTTAATATCAGTAGTATTGCTTTTTAGATTATGAAATATTCAGAAGTGTTGCGTTTCTAAGTAGTACGGAATGTTACCTAACTATTAAAGCAGCATAATTTAAATCTACTTATATATTTTTTTGAAAACTCATTACTTATTCATCCATGTTTCTCTAATTAATTTTTAGCATACCTTTTCAATTAGCATAGTAAAAAAAATAATCTGTTAGTCTCACATTATATATTGACACAGGGCTTTATTTTTATACTCTATTAACATGAATTACTAAATCAAAAATTGTCAGAAAAACTAATTTCCTGAATTAACTTTCTACATACCTAACTTTTCATTTTTAATAACACAGACAAATTAAAAAATTACAATTATGTAAATTTACATTACTTTAGTTTTCAGTTATTCATTCAACCTTTATAAAAATATTTGGGGAATGAACAGCTTTAGATAGTATAATGTGTCATATATTTCACACAGGGTCTAAAATGTTAATATGAATGCAAAAATAAAAGTATGACAAACGTATATAAAGTGGGAAAGTATGACAAATATAGATAAATAAAAATGGTCAAATATCCTGCTTATAGATTTTTGATAAGACTCTGAAGGCATTACTGAAAGTACAGTTTACTAAAAGTGGCCACAGAATGTAACAAGAATGCCTGCAATTGCCCTCATACCATAAATACAGTTAGAATATATATTTCTAAAATAAAATAATTTAAAATTGGTCTGGCAATTTTTATCAGTTTCTGAAATGGTAATGTGATAATGACAGTGAAAAAGTAGAGACCATTCACTCATCCTGCTCCCTGACTGTAGGAATAACATGCTTCTTTGCAACTTCCTTTATTATTTAGAAGCATGGGGTAAGATTATATTTTCAGCAAGCTTGCAGCCATTATATCAGTGACCAAGGCTGGCACATCCATTAAGGCCAATTAGGTGGAAGCTATGGTGCCCTTTTTAGAGCGGGCACCTTCAGTGACTCTATTGCCTTTCTAGACAAGCAGCAGCAGCAATTACACTGCTGATCCTCCACCTGCCCAGGATCCAGGCACATTGAGGTCTATGCCCTGACCAGTAGCCTTCAGAAGAGGAGGAAAGCAGAAAGGAACAGCAAAGAAATGGAAAGCATGGTAGCAGGATCTTAAAATACAAAGAGGAGGTAACATGCTGAATGACATGGGCTGCTTTCTGTTCCCCCAGCTTTGCAGTATGTGTGTATGTATTAGGCAGTTTTAGTGTGTATGTACTAGCCATTTGTGCGTGTGTGTGTGTACTAAGCAGTTTCTACGTGTGTATGTACTAAGCAGTTTGCATTAGGCAGTCTATGTGTTTACATATTAGGAAGTGTATTTATTTAGATCTGTCTCCTTTCTTGAAAGGCCTCAGCCAATTGTCTACTTTCCCTGTTGCTCCAGTCTCTTTCTTACTATGTGCCTGTCTCACATAAAAAAAATTATATTAAAAAAAAGGCAGACACTTGGGGGTATATGTACAAAAGAGTAATTTGATGAAAACTTAAGTCAAAATAGCAACTTTAAAAATGTTTTTAACTCAAATGAGGTGTGAGGTGGAGATTTTCCCCCCCCAAGTTTTCTATTTTCTTGTTTTGCAACTCACTGTATAACCCCGTAACAACCACATGACGGTGTATAAGAAAACAAAAATAAACCGTGCTCAGTGTACATATACAGAATATTATACGTACATAGGTCTTTAAATAGTTGTATATAATTGACCTAAAAAAATGAGAAGAAAAAGACAAAATAATCGTGCAGCACAGTATGTAAAGTGTATATGTGGTAAATAAACTTAGATCACTTTCACTCACATTTTTTGAGCTAATTTAAAGCCCTGCTGTTTTGCGCATGGATGGAATAATCCCCATTTTAGGATATGTGGTGATGTAGTCTTCACTATGTGTCGGAATTGCAGCATTAGAGAGAGCATGAGAAATCCAGGAGTGACATCAGCAGAGGGAATCCCTCTGAATTACGAGTAGGGGTTGGTATAAAAGCAGGATCGGGGTAGGATTATGTGTTGATTAACGGATTGAATTATGGGTTGGATTAAGGGTTGGATTAAGGGTTGGATTGAGGGCAAGATTAGGAGAAATGGTATACATGTGGGGTATCATTGTAATTGAGAACAGTAGCAGAATGCAAATATGAGGTGTCAATATAGTTACATAGCCTCGGGGATATACTTTCTAAAAATATATACTTTTGTATAGCAGAATTCTGGCTTCTGTGACTTCTATAAAAGTTGTATTTTTACTTTGCAAAGTTTTAACTTTACAACTGTAAATAACTTATTGCAGTATTTGTTTTATAACTTCTAAAATGTAATTGAAATTCTAGATATGTTGGGCATTTTAACAATCGGGACTATTTCGGTAATCTATTTTGAGAGTGTTATCTTTAGCTGCACTTGGTGTGTAGAATTTATTAAATGTAAAACTGAGGGGAAAAAATATGTGGTGGTGTTTTGTTTTTTCAATTTTTCAATACTTTATTCCTATTTAATATTGTGTTATGTATACATTTAGGGTTTCAAAAGAAAGCACTATTTCTCCTTTTAAAAAATGTATATATAATATGTGTTATTGCACTTAAACAGAAAAGGTAGAATTCTGAGACATTGAAACCATGGCAAAAGTGCCAAAAAGGCCTTGTTCACAAACATTTTGCATCTCAAAGTAGCCTTGGTCCTTAAGGGGTTAATGAATAGACCGATTTGGAAAACACACACACATACACACACAGGGAACACTGTGAAAAGGTCAAGGGACACTAATAAAATAAAAAGTGACATACTAGAAATATTAAGTAGGGAAGAATAGGCAGTAATGGAAATTGGATTGGAAGAAAACACTGAGGAAGTTGATGAGAAAAAAAAATGTACAGAGCGTTTTACTAAGAGAGAGGAATGGAGCCTATGGAGAGTTAAAAAGGGATTATCAGGCACAGAGACTGTGCAGTTTATTCATTAAACACCAAACTGTAACAAAGTGAAAACTAAACACAACTCTTTAGTTACCTCCAACCCTTCATTAACTACGGAATCTGTTGGCGCTATATAAATGGCAATAATAATAATAATTAACTACCATAAAAAACTGCTCGCAATTATTGTATCAATTGGGCATAAAATATTATTGCATTTCTAGAAACAGCCCACCACATCTCATTCACATCTATTAAAGAAGAATGTAATAATTACTGCATATCAGTTTTGAATATGTGTTTATGGCCTGATATGTTCTTATTGGAAAATATACATTATTATAGACAAGCTACATTAAAAAAAAAAAGTTTTCTATTGATCAATACAGTTGGTTGCAATTCAGCTAGCATATTGCATAGTTTTCTGTTTTACATGTCTCTACCCCAAACTCAGTTAAACAATATTTTTTGTTTCTTTTTCGAAACACCCACGCACAAAACATATTTCCGACCGTGAAGGTGAAAAAAATATTGATTTTTATTAAAATCATTTTCACACATCCATCCAACGGCCATCACAGACAAAGAATATGGGTCACTCTAAACTATTGCTAGATGCCAATCACAGAATATTGTATGGAGCCAGAAGCAAATATACCAGTGTGTATGGTAATAAAATTGAATTGATAACGTTCCTGCACATTCTGTTTTATACAGGTCCGTGAAATGCTAAAAAAAAAAGTATCATGAATAAATCATTAGAAAAAACAATTTTACCAATACCCAGTCATAGAGGAATGACTAGAGTCTATTTTTTTTTTTTTATCATCTTCTTCTTTTATTAACTATACTGTAATTCAGCAGAAATGATATGCTTATCTTTCTTTCATCACAAATACATTAACTGGAAAATTATTTACAGTGCTAATTTTAAAGTAGTTATTGATGTGAAATTATAATGTTTTGCGAGCATCTCCTTGAAATAGAACCAACTGTAATTATGGAATTTCTTGCTTTCCACTTTATTTACTATGCATAACAAAATTATTTTCAAAAATTGTATGTATCTGTAAAGATTACTTAATCAGTGGAAACATGTTTAATGCCTTCCTTCTAAACCTCATGTATTTTTCTTTTTTTTTCAAAGGGATAAAAAGTTAAATTGCTTACTTTCATCCCTTACATTCTAGCTCTAATCATAATTATGGTTGACTTTATTGACAGTATTGTCAAATTGCTTGGTGAGCCACACTCATTCTATTAGCATTAGCATTGCAGCCTAACTGCTACGGTACAAGGTTGAGGACTCAATAGTTGTAAATATTCAGCTCAAGCAGTCCTCTTTGGAATGTCACCACCAGCATGCCATTTCCTGTTTGCATTATACAAGCACAATGTTATTACTCTACACCCAAGCTTGACAAAGTCCATGAAGGTCAAAGTGTTGGCCGTTCAGTTCACTTTGAGATATTTTGAAGTTGTGTCTGAATATTTTCCATATATAACGGTGGGCTCTACAGACCTCTTAATACAATCATGAAATTGAAGGGTGACTGGTTTTTAAATATCTACAGAAACTGAAGAAGTTTCCTTTATTGCAAATTCACTAAAATATATATTTTACATTATATGATATTTTTTGGTTAGCATTAGTGTTAGTGTAACTGTTATGTTAGTCATGGTAAGTTACAGCCTACTGCAATGGCATGGTGCCAGTAGTGCTCTCTGAGTGTAATTTATCAAACCATTTTAGAACCTTTTGACAACCTAACTGGATACTGCTTGATACCCATGCCTTCAACTGCTTGCAGGAGAATCCAGTTAGCGCCACTCAGCTAAGCAGGGCAATGCTGGACCATATTTGTTGCCTCATAGCATTGGCTTAGAGCTCTCAGCCAATGACCATTGCCCTGGATTGGCCTTGCTTTAGCTCAAGAAAGACTTCTGACTTTTTCCTACATTTCTGGGACTTATCTCAAGTGGACATTCTGAGCAAAAACCTCTTAAAGTGCACAAAGGAAACATATGTTTCACAGTTTATCATGAAAAGGGTACATATTTTTCATGGACATTGCTACTGCATCTAAATCACAGGTACTTCGATAAATAAAAATGCAAGCCATTCAGAAATAAATACATTTTAAAACCATGAAAAAAAAAATAGATACCAGATCTAAATCATGCTGTTTTTTTATAAAGATAATTTTGCCATGCCCTAATTATTAAATGATAGCAGACTTTAATTTTTAAGTTGGTAGAGAGTTGGTTAATGAACTTGAGTAAAAATAACCAAATTCTGATTTGCACATTTCCCTGTTTCATACATATTTCTACTTCATTTTACAATCCTGTAGACACCTTCCTTTCTGAAATAACTATTATTTCATGCATTAATGTAGTATTGCTTTTGAATATTTACACTTCACTGTTAATGACTTATGAATTATGTTTATAGCATAGTTTCTCTTTGTTAAGTATCTGAATCAAGATTAGACAATAAAACATAAGAAACATTACAGAAAACTGTATTAATGCACAGCTCTGTCCAATAATTTAAGATGTTTGTGCATGATGAGAGGGGAGACAGGTCTTTAGTGGTGTTATTAAAATGTTCTGCTATCTTGTAGCCTTGCATAAAGCAGTCATGAAGTGAATTTCATTAGAATATAATTTGTTCCTTTTCATACAGTTGAACGGAGTCTAACCTGACTTCATTGATCCTATCACTTTTCAAAGAATCTTACAGACTCCCCACAATATGTAAACCAGTCCACAAAATCTAAGAAAATGAGGTCCTGTGAGAACTGATATGAAATAGTGTTCAAATCACCTTTTCTTTAAGAAGGAGGAGCTTAAATTCTGAAAGAAATGAGGAACTTAACCCCTTAAGGACACATGACATGTGTGACATGTCATGATTCCATTTTATTCCAGAAGTTTGGTCCTTAAAGGGTTAAACTTTAACTTAACAATTTATTTTCTTATAGGTTTGTTACCTACTTTTGTATTGATGTTTTCAAGGAGTAGTTTATTTTGTTTTTAATTTGCTAGATTTCATTAAATTGAGGCATCTCTCAGACTGACTAGGCTGGATTCCTCTTGAGAACCCTGAGTTTGAAAGCTTTTACTTATTCTGGTCTTTTCTAGAGTATACGTTTATCAGGGAAGTTTGGTCTTACATAAAAAAATTATAAGAAAAAAAACACCTTTACACCTTTAAAAAAAGAACAATTAAACTGAAAATTCTAAAGCAGACTGTAAAGATACCATGGACATTCTAATTTGAAGCACACAAATACAATCCCTCATAACCATGGAAATCATCATTTAGAAAAAATGTGGAAGACTATTAGGGTTTATTCACTAAAGTGAAAATTCAAAGTGAATTTAAAAAATAAGCTCAAAATAGTCGAACTAAAAACATTCTTTAGGTCAGCTATGCTTTCAGTGGGGCAACTCTGACCTCAAATGTGAATTTCACTTTGAATTGACCTTGAATACTGGTTTTAGTGGATAACCCTGTATATATAACAATGTAGGTGCTAGCTGAAAATTCTTGCTGCATAAGTTTTGTATCATCCAACCCATTTTATTGGGGTAGGGGGAATTTAGCAAGTGTGTGCTGTACTCTCTTGTCTTTTTCTCACAATCAATAATAACCTTAATGCATCCTAAAACAAAAGTGCATCTGGATACAATGAATTTAACAAATGTATATTTAATAATGATATGCTGGCATGTTTATTGTTTTGTGAAACATAAATACACTAGATAAGTGCTATTAATCTCTAATTAACTGTAACTATAAAGCAGTGTAATCCGTTTTAATTTGTCTCAAGAAAAAAAAGGTCCACTCTTTAACAGCTTATTCATATAGAGATGGGTAATTTGTTGATAGACTTTAAAGACTTATTATCTGTTTCCCAATGCATTACTGTATATTAATTTACAACTTTGTGTTTCATTAATGCATTTAACAGTGCAAAGGGTTGTACGAGATGGGGTCTAATGTTTGTTAGATCTGATAGTAAAGTTTAGTATGTTATACCAATAACAAAAATGTTTCTCCTGCAGTGTTCTGACAGCAACTAAAACTCATGCTGTGATTGGCTGCCATAGAAAACCATCAAGGAAATAGAATGTCAAAATATGTCAGGCTTAATTATTGGTGCTTGGTTGCTGCTTCATGTCCTGTAGAGAAACAGAGTGTTTCAAAGTAGTTTATTTATAGACACCCACATAGTTGTAAATCACAATGCAGCCAGTACATCCAATTCTTCTAGGTATGGTATAACTCTGCTGTTTCACGTTCTTTGTGCTCCATAAATTTCAATACATATATATATATATATGTATGTGTATATATGTATGTGTATATATGTATGTATATATATATGTATGTATATATGTATGTATATATATATATATGTATATATGTATGTTTCCTGGCCATATCCATGGCAGCACAACAATGGGTAGCTCCTCCCCTATCCCTAGTTAGACAGGAACTAATTAAAATAAGGGTACAAATACCCCCTCCTACCTCCTCCTCCCTCAGTCTTTTTGTTCCTGTCCTATCCCTATAGGACCAAATTAGTCTATTTTCAGGACTATAATCACTTTTTCTTTTATGGCTTACCTGAGGGTTTTTACCTTCTGCCCCCAAGGAAGTTCAGCCTCTCTTCCTTGGGAAGCTTCAGTATCTGGCCCTGTGCAAAGGTGTCCCCCTGAAGATACCCCCTTAGTGACCGGGGGTTCTACTTGCAGTGACCCTAGGGGTAGCAAGAGAAAAAAATGCCAAACAATTCTGATTCCCTGCAGTGACCAAGAGGTAGCAGGAAGTGGCGAGAAGACTTTATTCTGGATGGATTTTTACATATTGAAGTACACCCCACATGTATGTATGTACAAATACTTTTTGCATATATTCTGTATTTGTTTAAAAACATATGTGTGGGTTTTTTCCCCCCCCTACCTATGATTTCTTTGTACCTTGCTTCTATCTTTACACATGCCTTCTCGGCGTCCTGTTCCTCCTGGGGCGCATGTGCGCCATTTTCGCGTGTGCTCGCTTGTTCACGGGCACTCTAGCTTCGCAGGAAGAAAGGCATTGCGCGAGCACGCTATGTCCACGCGCACGCCAAAGTCGGCGCCTGGGTTCCGGCTGCCGTGAGGGTGCCTCCTACTCGGAGGTTGCTTTCGGGTTTGTGCCGCGCATGCGCAGTTAGCGAGCGGTGAATTCGCTCGTTCTGCGCATGCGCGGATAAGCGCCAAAAGTGTATAAATAGTTTACCTGAGGTTCTCATTAGGTCTTTAGAGGACCTGTTTCATACAATTTTCTACTTTGAATAGCATTTTTTATTGCAAGAAATATTTAAAGGTAAGTTTTACTTCTTAAAGGTGTATACATTTTTTTTTTCATTTCTTCTTCTTCCTTTCTTTCTATACTAATAAAATTACTTTTATAGACTGTTCGTAATCATCTCCACAATGGAGAAAGACAAAAGGAGATCAATTTCTTCTGATTCGGACTCTTCTGGATATAAAAATAGGTCACACTCTAGGAGTTATAGGTAAGCCATATCATATCATTATTTTCTCTTCTGGTATAGGATACATAAAGTAAAAGAGTGCTAATATGAGATATTTCCCTATCATGATAGTTCTACGGGAAAGAAAACAGTGAGATCATCCAAAGGAAAATCTCCAAAGAAAAATCAATGCGAAGCCTGTAATAATAAACCGCTGGAGGGCAAACGGTTATGTACAGAGTGTTTATCTGAAGCGGCTGGAACATCTAATCCTTCAATGGAATTTGTACAGTTCATAAAACAAGCGGTGGCTCAAGGTATCAAAGAAGCAGGGGCAAGTCACAAAAGACCCCGGTTACATGAACCTTCGGAGTACCAACATAATGATTCGTCAGACGAATCCATGGATATGGAATCATACCAGGGGAATTTCTTATCTTCAGACGAAGAAGAAACTCAGGCCCCTGCAGATTTTCTAGAACCTGCTCAGATAGACCACCTCATTTACAAAGTCCGTAAATCTTTGAGCTTGAAGGAGGCAGTTGCAGAACAGTCAACCTCTTATCGTTATTTCTCAGACTTGAGAAAGAAAAGAGCAACCTTTCCAGTGCATGATACTATTAAGGAATTAATTAAAGACAAGTGGTCTAATACAGATAAGAAGCTTTCAGCACAAGGCAGAATATCTCACCTCTATCCTTTTGACAAGTCTGATTCATACCATTGGGATAATGCCCCTAAGGTGGATGCGGCAGTAGTTCGACTCGCAAAACATACCACATTACCAGTAGATGATGCAGGCTCATTTAGACACCCAATGGACAAAAAGATGGATCTGCATCTCTCAAAGGCTTATGTAGCAGCAGGGACTGGTTTTCACCCTGCAATAGCCCTTACTTCAGTGTCCAGGGCCTTAAAAATCTGGATCGAAAACTTGGAAGAAGATATCAGAGATGGGAGAAACAGATCTTCTCTTCTGGAAAGATTAAATGATATTAATCTGGCCGTTGACTTTACCTCAGAATCCTCAGTGGACATGGTGAAAGCTTTAGCAAGAAACATGGCTCTTTCAATTTCAGCTAGAAGAGCTTTATGGCTGAGATCCTGGTCCGCAGATTCATCATCAAAGTCTAGTCTATGCGCCCTTCCTTTTCATGGTGAGATGTTGTTTGGTAAAAACCTAGACGAGTGCATCAAAAGAGCTGCAGAAGGTAAAAAAGCCTTTCTTCCACAAGACCGGAAAACCTGTGGATCCTTTCGAGCCAGAAGATACTCTGAATACCCCTCTTTTCGCGATACCAGATCTTATAAACCAGGAAGAGAATATGGAAGATCTATTCCATGGAGAGGTGGACATTCATCCAACAGAGGAGGAAAGTCTAGAGGTTCCTCATTTCACAAGAAGCCTTTATGACAAACCCGCCTACCATTCTGGAGGAGTAGGTGCCCGTCTACTACTATTCCAGAATATGTGGAAACATTCAACTCAAGACAGATGGGTGCTGGATATCATACAAAGAGGTTATCTTATAGAATTCTCCACAAGGCCGCCACCTCGCTCCTTCCAGAAGACAATCTGGCCAAGAGATGTAGAAAAAAGAGATTCCCTAAAAATTTTTATCTCATCCCTTCAAGAAGATGGAGTTATCGTTCAAGTTCCAAGAGCTCAACGAACACATGGGTTTTACTCCCATATCTTTCTCACCAGAAAATCCACAGGGGGATGGAGACCGATATTAGACCTAAGCAGACTAAACAAGTTCCTAAACATAAGGAAATTCAAGATGGAGTCTCTTCAATCCATTGTAAAAGCAGTTTTTCCAGATCAATGGCTCATGTCAATAGACCTGGCAGATGCGTATTTCCATATTCCCATAGCACCCCAGCATCAAAAATTCCTCAGATTCGCTGTGGAAGAGGGTCATTTTCAGTTCCATGCTCTCCCTTTTGGGCTAAGCACTGCTCTGCGTACTTTCTCAAAAGTTCTGGTGGTTCTAATCGCAGAACTCAGGAAGAAAGGCATTGCAGTATATCATTACCTCGACGACATCTTGATTCTGGCAGAAAACAGAGATATATTAGAAGATCACGGCCTGATATGTATACAGTATCTTCAACAACACGGATGGAAGATCAATTTCGCCAAAAGCAACCTAAAGCCATCACAGAGCATGATATATCTAGGAGCAGCATTCAACACTGCAGAAGGTTCCGTCCAACTGTCCCCAGAAAGGGGTATGAAAATTTGGAAAAAGACATGTTAGCATCCAGTGTTTCCTCAGCGGAGACAACTATGAGCCTCCTGGGATCAATGTCCTCCACCATAGGACTTACAAGATGGGCCCAATGGAGAATGAGGCCTTTCCAAAGGAATTTCCTTTCTCAATTCAAGGGCAATCTGTCTCAACCTATAATGATCCCTCCTCACGTACAAAAATCCCTGAAGTGGTGGACCCAGAAAGAGTCTCTCTTCAGAGGTTATCCCTTAGGAAATATTCCATGGATCATCATCACCACAGATGCCAGTCAATGGGGCTGGGGAGCCCACCTTCAAGACAACTATGTTCAGATGAAATGGGCATTTTCAACCTCCAACACCCCTTCGAATCTTCTAGAACTTCTGGCAGTTTTTAAGGCTCTAATGCACTTCCAGCAACTTTTACTCCACAAATGGGTCAAGATCAGGACAGACAATGCCACGGTTGTGGCATATATAAATCACCAAGGAGGGACGAGAAGTCACAGAATGATGAAAATTATGAAACCTTTGATGTTCTGGGCCCAATTGAATTTGGAGAATATCTCTGCAATACATCTCCCAGGAACTCAGAACTCTGTGGCAGACTTTCTCAGCAGGGTGAGATTAGACCCGGGAGAATGGAGTCTATCAGACATAATATTTCTACAGATCGTAGAAAAATGGGGCCTTCCCCAGATAGATCTAATGGCTACAAGCAACAACAGAAAAGTCAAGAACTTCTTTTCGAGAATTCCAGATCCCCAAGCCGTAGGAAGGGACGCATTGACATGCAGTTGGAACTTCGACCTGGCTTATGCCTTTCCTCCGAAACCCCTCATCTTCCCTCTGCTAAGGAGACTACGACAAGAGAAGGCATCACTGATTCTAATAGCCCCTTTTTGGCCTCGCAGACCTTGGTTCCCGCTCCTACTAAGTCTGTGCAAGAAGGATCCATGGCATCTTCCAGTTGTCCCATTCCTGCTACATCAGGGTCCAATTCATCATCCAAACCCAGCATCCCTTCGTCTGATGGCATGGTACTTGAAAGGGAAGGGTTAAAGAACAAGGGGTTTTCGAGATCAGTAATCGAGACACTTCTTCAAGCAAGGAAGAAGTCCACTTCATCCACTTACTACAGAATATGGGATGTATTTTCTTCATGGGCCAGTTCAAGACCCTTTGATATTTTGAACCCTTCAACTACTGATATTCTTGATTTTTTACAATCAGGTCTAGAGAAGGGATTGAGTTATAACACTTTGAAAGTACATATTTCAGCCCTCTCTGCTTTAACTAATCATAAATGGGCACTGGATCCGGACATAGCTAGATTTCTGACGGCAGTCCTCAAGATCAAGCCACCCATTAAGTCTATTACTCCGCCATGGGATCTCCCTCTGGTCCTGAAGGCTCTTAAAGCAGATCCTTTTGAACCTATGGCATCAATTTCCTGTCATCTTCTCACGATCAAGACAGTTCTACTAGTAGCCCTAGCCTCTGGTAGAAGGGTTTCTGATCTTCAGGCTCTTTCGGCTCGAGAACCTTTTACGATATTTCATAAGGACAGAGTCATCCTGAGAACGGTTCCAGAATTCCGCTCTAAGGTAACTTCAGAGTTCCATATGAATGCTGATGATGATGCTATCAACCTAGTAAGATGTCTTAAGATATATATACAAAGATCCTCAGAATGGCGTATTTCGGAAAGGCTTTTTGTTATTCCTAATGGCCCTAGGAAGGGTCTGCAGGCTTCGAAAGCCACTATCAGCAGATGGATAGTTTTGGCCATTATCCAATCTTATAGATCATCATAGATCATCTAATACAAGTGTTCCTGAAGGTTTGAAAGCTCATTCTACACGTTCCCTTTCTTCATCCTGGGCAGCTGCAGCAAAGGTTTCTACAGAACTGATTTGCAAAGCAGCCACTTGGTCATCTTCTAATACATTTATTAGACATTATCGTTTAGATGTAAGAGCTGGCCAATACGATGGATTTGGCAGATCAGTTCTTTCTGCCTCAAAGGATTAACTACTATTCTGTTTGTTCATCACATTGAGTTGTTTGTGATAATACACTTGCATTATATAATGATGTGTCTGAGTTTTTCTTTCCCTCCCTTGGTTTTAGCTTGGGTATTACCCATTGTTGTGCTGCCATGGATATGGCCAGGAAAGAGATAAATTTACTCATACTTACCGTAATTTTCTTTTCCTGGTCATAGGCCATGGCAGCACAAAGGTCCCACCCAGGGATATTGCTGTTAACTAGACTGAGGGAGGAGGAGGTAGGAGGGGGTATTTGTACCCTTATTTTAATTAGTTCCTGTTTAACTAGGGATAGGGGAGGAGCTACCCATTGTTGTGCTGCCATGGCCTATGACCAGGAAAAGAAAATTACGGTAAGTATGAGTAAATTTATCTCTATGTATATATATATGTATGTATATATATATATATGTATGTATATATATATGTATGTATGTATGTATGTATGTGTATATGTATGTATGTATGTATGTATATATAACAAAAAACATGTTCCTGCACTCATTCTTCAATTTTAGGTGCTATTCCAGCCTTTTAACAATACATACTTTATTCACCAACTGTCATGGGTTCACTAGTCTAATGCTGTTATTTCCTCACTCCTCCACTATTCTTAGTTCCAGCTGTGCTGAATATGGTGGTAGTGTTGTCGCTGTGTAGAGTTTCCCCAACATAAGGGACGCAACCAGTCGTATAGGGTAGAAGAAGCAATCTGAGCTTTATTAGGCCACACTCAGCTTTTTATACAGTACCCCTAGCATGGGGTTTCTAAGATAAAATCACAGGGGTTTCCTTCCCACAAGCCATTGTGTTTGAGAGACAATTAAGCTCCAATTAAGATAACTCAATTATCTCTCAAATAAGAAAACGTACATACAATTTGAACATATCACAAAAATACATGAAAACAGCATAGGAACCCCACAAAAATTATTTTCCCGATAACCCCGATCTGAGAGCACAACATCGGTTCGGTAAACCGAGAGTTAGGTTCGAACAAAGTTTTGACCGATCGGCAATGAGGTGGTAGCCCAAAACCGTTCCAGAGAATTGGTCAGGCTGGCCGGTCAACTTTCAGGGGTTCCTGCGCATACACCAACGAACGCATCCCCTGGCTTTCAAGAAATTAATGCTTCCCTTGTTCAGTAATTTCTTGAACGCCGTTCCCCTAGCTGGTCAGGAAGTCGAACGGGCAGGTGTACAAGTTTCCCCGGGGTTCGCAAGCTTGCGTAGCCGACTCCGAGATCCATGCCGTCAACTACCAGGTACCGCTGCCTGTGTTCGGGAGACAAGATGGCCGCCAGTCCTGATAGAACGTGTTTTCATATATGTGAATGGCGGCCACCCAGGGAAGCGTGTTTGTGGTTAACAGCCAGGGGTGGTGGGTGATTACGAGGTGTTAACAAAAGTGACCACATATAGTCTGTTCAGTAACCGAACAGAAGGGAATGGATAGCCGAACACAAAGGAAACAATTATCTGGTGGGGACTCAATTCGAATACAGGGGATGTTAGACAAAAAAAAGTAAACATAAGGGAACACGTAAGAGGAGTCCCATCTCCTGTGACACCAACGTTCAGTAACGTTACAGTATCATCAACGTTTCAGTCCTCATCCAGACTCTTATCAGGATACCTTTAACAAATATAGGGCAAGCAATATATAGGCCCTAAACCATGTGTAAAGTGGCTCCTAATCACTAGTCTGAAACAACCACCACCTTTGTAATCAACCTTGCATCTGAAACTGTGATGTGAATTACCACCTCTCCTGTGAATAGAAACTCATATGTATTCTAAATATACTTAAATTTAAACTACTCATACCAATCACAACAACATATGTTCAGACCAATGAAGTGTACCGTGAAAGTAAAAACAATTATAAAAAGTGAAACAGTGATCAAATGAATACAAAATAATAATATAATATTTAAAAAATAATTTTTAAAACGTATCTATGATGCGTTAAGTAACCATCACCCATACTGATTTCATAATTAATATCAACATCTTGTAACACATACTAGTAACTTAGTCTCTAAATAATATGTAGCTAAAATATGTCGCTAAAATATTGTTACTAAACCCATCAGCACTCAGCCCAAGCTAACAAACAAAATTTCCAGAGCATCCGATAAGGGCAACGTCCCACCTAATGGTCACTACTAGATCATTCATCTCCTGGGACAAACCTCCAGTCCCAAATGTCTGTGCATGAAAAGGACTCCCCAATAATTACAAATGCTCGATAACAAAGATAATATACCCTCAAAGGTAAATGACGGTAAGACTTAAAGCTTAATGCATAATAAATTACTGGCAGACAATAATATATACATCCTCTCACCAAGATAAACCAGGGTATGGTCAATATGGGCAAACCTAAAAAAACATTTATTTTGCCAAGACCATGAATGTGCCTTGGCCAGGTTATTAGCAAGTAGAACGGCGTTATATACAGAAGAAGAAGAATTAAATAAGTCATAAATCACTAAATATATTAATCAGTATATAATTAGCAGTTTCAGACCAAATACATGCACAAAGTATAAAAAATGCTATAAAAAAATTTGCTACAAAAAACAAGATAATATTATATTTGGGATGTCAATAGTTTTAGTTAAACAAGTTACTTTCATTGTGATGTCCATGCATATCCTCTATCTCAATATAACATAACATAAGTCAAAAGGTACATTAAGTTAACATATGATAAAATAGTTACAGAACTACTGTTTTTACAGCAAATGTATTACAAAGAGGTCAGCTGTGTTTTAGGTCCTAAATTGCGTGGACAAATCAGGGGAAATTGAGAAGGCTATGTCTTCACTGGCACAGAACTGTATACGTGGCATTTTGACAAGCAGGTTGACAATTAAGAACTTATAAAATGAAGAGAGTATCTGTGGAGACCATACACACATAGAATTATGAGGGATAGATGAGATGAGAAACGATGGAGAGTCTTCAAAAGTATTTCTACACAAACATTCCATTCCATCTTGTTATTCCAATGTGAGAAAATGGTGTGAAAGTATCCATAGGCCCTCTGGGCTTTATAGTGAGAGATGCACTTGGTGGCTGCCATATCTTTCTTCTGTGAATGCATAGTTAAAAGTCATCTAAAGCTACCCACTGTCTCTCCTTCAACCTTTCTTAGTCTCATCTATCAAATGCCCGTAATCTATTGCAACAACATTTTAGGATGTGTCCCGAGTTGCGTTTATCTAACCAGCACACACGGCTATAATCATATATATTTTAATATAGGAACAACAATTTTGCATGTTACCAAAATCCTTCTAACAAATCCAACTCTAACCCAAGGTGCTGCAGGAGATACCTCTGTGATCGAAACTGCGTCTTGCAAATGAGTTTTAGATTTAGTATTTACGATATGAAAATCCAGTTCTGATTTTTATTTGATAATTTGATCATCGTAATTCGATAGATTACATACTATTCTAACCACCATTAGCTTGACCTCCAAGTAGCTTATTTTATTCTGTTAATTTTTGTACACTTACATTTCAGCGTCATTTAAAAACCTACATTTTAATGACCGTACTCATTGAATTTGTCATTTTAATTACATCTTTACATATATTTTATATTTCAATATGCATTTCCTGTTTAATTATTGCAGTTTTCATTAAATAAATATTTATAAGCAGGTAGAAATTATGCAAATGGTCCCCCTCGTTTTAACATATGATAGAGAAAACCATGTTTTTCATACTTTAGGGGTTTGAAAGTAATTTTCCAGTAATTTTTGCTTGGGGCTCATTGTCTGCAATGATGTTATGTGACATTCATGTTTTTTTTTGTATAACCAGGGGAAAAATAACATTTTATATCAATTCAGCCTAAAAGCTACTGTACTATTAAGAACCATATATATAGAACATAATAGTGTTACTGGCCTGGAAATGGTTGTACCTTATCTTTGATATCTCTACAAGGATATGTTGACTTTAATTCCTTTTGAAAGCGCTTAACACTTATAATGCCATAACATTGAAAGCATGTAATGCTTCTATAAAAGCATGATTAAATTTTTATTGTACCTATTCATAGAAGTCTAAAAATGCAAAAGTTGTCAGCAGATGGCTCTGTTAGCTAAAGTTAAATTATTAAATCTATGCCCTAAATTATTAATACTATTATGACATTTTTGGTATGCAATAATATCTATAGTTTAAAAAGAATGCTAAACATTATTTAATTAGTTATTGCCTATAATATGTATAAGTAATTTGCAAGAAACGTGTATCTTATAGTTCTAATCTGTCTTTCATAGATCTGCATTGAGCAGACAGTCGTTTCACCTTAGCTTCATCATATGTATGTTTTCCTCTCTTATAATCCCACTGCATGTGATTTGGGCAATTTCCATTACATATGCTCTCACTGATAGATCAGAATACAGAAGAGTTAATGCAGTAAAGGTGTCAAATGAACTGAATGAGGCAGCTGGATAAATTGGAAGGATATGGTTACATAACAGGTTTCATTTCAAGACCTATGCTACTAGCCAGACATAAAAGTTACTCACTGTTGCAAGCTTGGAGGGTCCATAGCACACTCACCAGGGGGGAATTTCTACTCCCCAGAGCAGAATTTTTACTCACAATGGCTACTGACAAGTGGGAAGTGTGAGTCCTGATTAGAAGAGGCATTTTGAAATGTTTAAAGTTTAATGGAGTGAAATAAGGTTTAGTAGAATGATGAGTGATTAAACGTTTTTGCAGATGAGAAGGTGAGAAGTCGAAAATATGTGTTTGATATCATAGAGATTACAATAGCAATTGGAGTAAATAAAACATACATCCTTGTTAAAGACAAAAGACTAAAAGCTGCTACTTAAAGATTTATGTTCTGTGGATGAAAAAGAATATAGAAAGAGAAGAAGGATAAATGGATGGTATTCTGAAAAGAGGTGTGAAATTTGTTGTTTTGAAGTAGAGTTAGTGACCAGAAGCAGGGCCGGCACATCCATAAGGAGGCACAAGTGGCTGCCTTAGGCGCCAGAGCAGGGGGGTTCAAAAATCCATATCCCCTGCCTCTGGCTGGGGACTCAGATTTTTCAACTTACCTGTCTCTCCCTGCAGCCAGCAGCCAGGGGAGTCGGCTGGCCTAGCCTGATGATGTTAAGAGGAGGGGGCATGACTTCCACTGCTTTTCTCCCAGGAACGCTGGGGAGTCTGGGAGAAGAGCAGAGGAAGTCACGCCGCCTCCTTCTGACATCATCAGGAGAAGCCGGCCTACTTCACTGACTGCAGGCTCCAGGTCCTGTCCCACGCCAGTCTCTGTCCCCCTTCCTCAGCCCCTGTCCCCTTTCGTCAGCCCTGTCCCCCTTTCTCAGCCCCTGTCCCCCTTCCTCAGCCCCTGTCCCTTTCCTCTGCCCTGTCCCCCTTCCTCAGCCCCTGTCCCTTTACTCAGCCCCTGTGCCTCTACCCAGCCCCTGCTCCCCCTACTCAGCCCTGTCCCTCTTCCACAGCCCCTGTCCCTCTTCCTCAGCCCCTGTCTCTCTTCTTCCCCTGTCCCCTTACTCAGCACCTGTCCTCTTCCCCAGCCCCTGTCTCCCTTCTCAGCCCCATCCCCCTGCTCAGCCCCTGCCCCCCTGCTCAGCCCTGTCCACTTACTCAGCCCCAGTCCCTCTTCCTCAGTCTTGTCCTCTTACTCAGCCCCTGTCCCATAGCCCCTGTCCATCTTCCCCAGCCCCTGTCGCCCTCCTCAGCCCCCGTTCCCCTTTCAGCCCCTCCTCCCTCAGTCCCACGCCCCAACAGCACAGCCCCCATACCATCACTACAGCTCCATAACATCCCCACTAAAGCCCCTATCCCCCAGGGGAGACAGCCACAGAAAGGGGCTCGGGGGGAAAAAAAAGACCCGCAAAAAGAATGAGGGAGGGAGACACACAAAGGATCCGGACAAAGAAAGATACACAAAGGGAATTATAAGAGGTACACAAGAGGGTGTAATTCATAGTAAAGGGGGGATAGAATACGCTAAAGAGGGTAAGAAAATCAAAAGGGGAGTTACAAGAGAAACATGAGAAGACGCATTTTTTTTTAAAGGGGGGCGGCAAAATACATATTTGCCTGTGTAGCCAAAAATCCTTTCACCGGCCCTGACCAGAAGAGGCTTACAATAGAAAGGGTGCTCAAACACCTATATCTGGATATATAGTTAAAACTTTAACAGTTAGGAAGGGTTTTACACTTACTGTATGTGCATTTACAGATTTTATCATTAGTGGTCTATGAGAAAGTCCAGTATTGTTGGACAAAAAGAGTAGGACCCGATGCTGCCTTTTTACTTATTTGAATAAATGTTTTCATTTCTTCACCCTGGTGTTCTTGAGTGTTTCTAAAGCAACATTCAACAAAAGAAGGCATCCCACTAGCCCTGATAGGCTTTCCGGCACTATAAACTTCAAACATTCTGTGAGTGCAACAGATAAGCGTGCAATATGTATAGTGTTACAATATTTCACTATTATTTGCATTTACTTAGGAAAAGCTGAAACCCAATTTGTATTTTGTTTTGTATACTGAAAGTGAAAGAGACTGGTCAGGAGGAACCTTAAATAGGTTGCTGACACTACCAATAGAGCCATCTTTAGTAAAATCTAAGTAGATAATTATATGTTTTTTTATAAGATTACTTTTAGGATTGTTTTTGGATAGTTTTGTTGTATGTTTAATAGGACTAGATCAAAAATGATTGGTCCGCATCACTCCTGCGTCACCAATGGGTGTGAGGTGATGTCACTGGAATGAACCAAAATGGTGTGTGCCAGAAATGACACATATGGAATAGGTCTTATGAAAAGAGGTGGGTTCTGAGTGTGCAGCATCCAAAGAAATATCAGGATGTTGGTGAAGCTGAGACAAAGCTATATCCCCATGACAATGATGTTTTGGGCAAAATGCAAATATAGTATTTCTCAAATTGTGTACTTTGTCTTTAACCCCTTAAGGACGGCGGGCGTGCTCTGCCGTCCTTGGGGACCCAGCTCTAAACGTTGGCAGGCGGCATAGCACATCTCCGCTGTCCAGGGGACTTACCTGCTCACCAACGATCGCGATTGGGGGACTTACCTGGCATCGCAGGGAGTCCCCCTGCTGCCTGTAAAAAGTTAAAATAAAGTTAAAACAGTGTAAAATTAAATAATATATACTAAGAATATATATATATTATATATATGATCTAAGTATATATATATATATATATATACACATATATACACATACACTGTCTAAGTGTATTTTAATATTAATATATAATATATATATATATATATATATATATACATATATATATTAATATCAAAATACACATAGAATGATATTGATTAAATATATATATATAATTATAATGATATATATATATATATTTATATATAATATAAAATAAATATGCAAATACGTTAAAAAAATAAAAATTAAAAAATAATTAAAAATAAATAATTAAAAATATATATATACCGTATATACTCGAGTATAAGCATTTTTTGTGCTGAAAAAGCCCCACTCGGCTTATACTTGAGTCAAGGTCTGTATTATGGCAACTTACATTGCCATAATACAGACCAGAACCGCAGGGCTCATTACAAGCCCGGTGGTCCTGGGGCGGCCGGCAGCAAGCTGTTACTTACCTTTGTAGCAGCTCCGTTCAGCTCCGTTCAACTCCCCCGTTCAGCTCACAGTGTAAGTCTCGCGAGACCTGCGGCCGTCAGAGTGTTGCCACAGGTTACCATGGCAACTCTCCACGCGGCACGAGACTTACACTGTGAGCTGAACGGGGAGGTGAACGGAGCTGAACGGAGCTGACCGTTGCTGACCGGAGCTGCTACAAAGATAAGTAACAGCTTGCTGCCGGCCCCCTATCTGCACAGCCCATGCCACTGGATCACCAGGGAATGATATAGCCCCCCTACCTGGCCAGGTAATAAGCAGGGAGGGGGGACTAAAAAAAATAACAAACAATTAAATATTATAATAATAAAAATATTAAAATAAAATAAAAAATATTCAAATAACAATATTAAAATAAAATAAAAAAAATAAAATATTAAAATAATAAACATGCCCTCCCCCCACCCAGTTTACACACACTACACAAACACACACACTCTGCATCATATATACACACTCTGCATGCATACACACACACACACACTGCATTATATACACACACTGCATTCATTATATACACACAATGCATGCATGATATATACACACACACTGTATTCATTATATACACACACTGCATTCATACAAACACACTCTGCATTATATACACACACTCTGCATTCATTATATACACACACTACACACAAACACAGACACTGCATTCATTATATACGCACACTACACACAAACACAGACACTGCATTCATTATATACACACACTACACACAAACACACACTGTATTCATTATATACACACACTGTAAATAAATATTCAATTATTGTAATTTTATTGGGATCTAATTTTATTTAGAAATTTACCAGTAGCTGCTGCATTTTTTTTGTGGTAAAATTAGGGGCCTCTGCTTATATTCGGGTCAACTTATACTTGAGTATATACGGTATGTGTAATTTCATTCTAACTGTATTTTGATATATAAACATAAAAAAACTTACGATGCACTGTTCCAAATTATTACGCTCAGTAAGTTTCAAAACACTTTATAGGTTGTAAAGAACTGAAAATTGTCATTTGTTGTGCAGCATATTTACTGAAATCAAAAGCTATTTCAATCAAACTTATAACAACATTTTAACTTTTTAAACATTTTAACAGATCACGTTGCATTTTAACATAGGACCCCTTATTTGATAGCAGCTTCACAAGTCTTGCATTCATTGAACTTGTGAGTTTTTGGACAGTTTCTGCTTGAATTTGTTTGCAAGATGTCAGAATAGCCTCCCAGAGCTGCTGTTTAGATATAAACTTCCTCCCACCCTCATAGATCTTATTCTTGAGGATGCTCCAAAGGTTCTCAATAGGATTGAGGTCAGGGGAGGATGGAGGCCACACCATGACTTTCTCTCCTTTTATCCCCATAGCAGCCATTGATGCAGGGGTATTATTTGAAGCATGAGATGGTGCATTGTCATGCATGAAGATGATTTTATTACGGAAAGCATAGTTCTTCCTTCTGTATCAGGGAAGAAAGTGGTCAGTCAGAAACTCCACATACTTTGCAGAGGTCATCTTTACACCTTCAGGGACCCTAAAGGGGCCGACCAGCTCTCTTCCCATGATTCCGTCCCAAAACATGACTCCACCACCGCCTTGCTGACGTCGCAGTCTTGTTGGAACAGGATGGACATCCACCAACCATCCACTACTCCATCCATCTGGACCATCCAGGGTTGCACGGCACTTGCATGGCACTCATCAGTGAACAGGACTGTTTGAAAATTAGTCTTCATGTATTTTTCTGCCCAATGCAGCCGTTTCTGCTTGGGAGCATTTGTTAGTGGTGGCCGAATAGAAGGTTTCTGCACAGTTGCAAGACTCTGGAGGACTCTACACCTTGATATCCGTGGGACTCCAGAGGCACCTGCTGCTTCAAATATCTGTTTGCTGCTATGTAATGGTATTTTAGCAGCTGCTCTCTTGATCCGATGCATGGATCTGGAACAAATCTTCCTCAATGTGCCTTTATCTGCACGAACCCGTCTGTGCTCTGAATCAGCCACAAATCTCTTAATAGTGCGATGATCACGCTTAAGTTTTTGTGAAATATCTAATGTTTTCATACCTCGTCCAAGGCATCGAACTATTTCACTCTTTTCGGCGGCAGAGAGATCCTTTTTCTTCCCCATATTGCATGAAAATGGTGCTCTGCTTAATAATGTGGAACACCATCCTTTAGTAGTTTTTCCTTAAATTAGGATCACCTGGCAATCTAATTGTCACAGGTGTCCGAGATTGTTTTCAGTGATCAAAAGAGCCCTTAGACACAATGCCATCCATGAGTTAAACTGAAAAACAAAATATTTAATCTTTGTGACACTTAAATAGAATTTGCATAATAATTTGGAACAGGGTGTATATGGAATATATCACTATATATATACCTATATATAAATAAAAATAATTTAAAAAAAAAAAAATATATATATATATATATATATATCAAATCTACATATATATTTATGTAATATTTTTACATAATTAGGTCATTTTATTAATTACAATTTGCGGGACCTGCATGACAACCCGGGCAGAAAGTCCAGGGAATTTCATTTCCTAGCGCTATATTTAACCCTGTAACTTTCCAAGACACTATAAAACCTGTATATGGGAGGGTACTGTTATACTCAGAAGACTTTGCTGAACACAAATATTAGTGTTTTAAAACAGTAAAACATATCACAACAATTATATCGTCAGTGTAAGTGCCATTTGTGTGTGAAAAATGCACAAAATGTCACTTTCACTGACAATATCATCGTTGTAATACATTTGACTGTTTTGAAACACTAATATTTGTGTTCAGCGAAGTCTTCTGAGTATAACAGTACCCTCCCATATACAGGTTTTATAGTGTCTTGGAAAGTTGCAGGGGGGAGTACTGTTTTACTCGGGAGACTTCGCTGAACACAAATATTAGTGTTTCAAAACAGTCAAATAGTCTTCCTGGGCTACCATACGGTCTCAAAGGCAACGTAACCAATCTGGCAAAATTCAATGTGAAAAAAACTGAAAAATGGAACATGCCATATTTGACCCTGTAACTTCCCAAAACACCATAAGACCTGTACACAAGGGGTAATGTTTTACATGTGAGACATCGCTGAATACAAACGTGTATTTTATTGCAGTAAAAGCAAGCAGTATTATGACATTCACAGTTAAAATGTCACTTAGAACAAAAAAAAAACAAAAAAACACATTTCTTTTTTTCTCTCATTATTTTACATTTTATTCATATTAAATTATGTTTCACAGCTAAATATTTGATGTTAAATGAAAGCCCTGTTTCCCCTGAACAAAATGATATATAATAAGTGTGGGTGCACTTAATATGAAAGAGGTGAATTACGGTTGAACAGACATATAGTCAAATTGCAGATTTTGTTTACGTTTTGAACAGACATATAGTCAAATTCCAGGTTTTGTTTATGTTTTGTTTTGATCACAACGTGTACATTTGGCTCAGTCCTCAAGGGATTAAGAGATATTGCAAACTGACAAGGTGTTAAGAGTGGAACATATTGTTTTTCATACATGTTTCTTTAAGCAATAACATTTTACCTACTTTCTGTGCATAATATGTTTATGCCATTTTGTCCCACACGAAATACAATAACAATAATGCATAAACAAGCTTCAAGGCTATGCTACGACTCTTTCAGTACATAATATACTGCGGTAACCCTAAATAGATAAAGCTGTTCAGACTTTAAGATGCCATCTTGTCCTAAGTCAGGGAATTTCCCATTACATGTGCACCCTTACATTTTAGTTATGACTGCATTTTTGCCAAGTTAAGGGAGGTCCCTAGAATGAACAAAAACAAAAGAAGTGTTACTTTTTCATATATGAAGTACGGTAACCCTAAAATGAATACACCTATCAATAAAGGTGTACTTTTGAATATTAGAGAACACAGAGAGGAGAGATTTGGAGACAGACGCTTCTCCATCTTATAATGACAGAGAGGCTGACATGTTGACATGTTCAGGAGAGTATGTTATTCTATTAATGATATTGCAAAAATATAGTTTCATTTTATAAACTCTGCTATAAATTATTGTAATGGATTTTATATGTCTATATTTATATTTTTATTTAATAAAATATCTAAAAGACAAAACGACAATTCTTATTTTGTATTGTATTCTCAATTATTTATATATTTTAAATAGAAGATCTCTTACTGACTATATAAAAGTATGGCTAAGATATCTGTATGGTTAGCCCTGCTAAGTTCTATGCTTCAAGATGTTATAGTGGTAAATAAGGGAACCAGCTGCGATTACAATGATGCATTAACATTGCAGGTACAGTTACTTTACATACTGCCAAGGAATGCCTACCAGGTGGAAACAACCAGGCTTGAGATGAAGATGCAAATAAAAAGAACGGACCAAACAAGGAGCATGAAGATCCAAGTAATGCTCCTCAGGGATGTATCTTTTCCAATGCAAGATGAATACCAGGATAAAGAAATATGATAGAAAAGTGGAGCACAAAAAATACTTATACCTGACCATGACTCTATTGCTGGTCAGGATAGTTCCATAAACATGTAGAAAAAGGAAGAGATAAACAATAGATAGTAGACATGTGCAATTCGTTTCATTCCGAATGTATATTCAGACAAATTTCGTGCAATTCATACATTCGGATGCCTATGAATGCCCAAAGTTCGAATTGCCGAAGTGCCGAATTTCAGAAGTGCCGAACCGAACAGAATTGCCTGAAATTCCGAACTGCCAAAGTTCCAAAGTGCTTCAGATTTCTGAAAAGCAATTGGTTAGGGGTTAGGGTTAGTGGTTAGGTTTAGGGGTAGGGTCAGAATTATCAAAGTTCCGAATTGCCGAAGTACCAAATTGCCGACTGCCATTGGTCTAAATTGCCAAAGCTGACAAAAAATTTTACTTACCCATATTTCCAAACCAGACCAAATTTTTTGCACATCACTAATAGATAGTGTAATTCTATTACAACTGTCACATTTATTTATGCAGATGTATATATATATATATATATATATATATCAAAGATGTTGAAACAATTTAACTAGATTTATTTTATAAACAGTATAAATGTTTAGAGTATAATGCATATGAAATTATATTGCGCATAGAATCAGGAAGGAGTTGAGAATAGCTGCCTCTTACAGGGGATCGCTGGTGAGCATATGCGGTTTATACCGCTACTCACAAAGGCCCAGACTTCAGATCAGTTAGTGTGTTGTGGAGCACTTGCGTTCTTTGGTTCCCCCGTCTTGGCACAGCTCTCTGGTGTGTACTTCGACTCCATCTGTATTTTAAATCTTGCGGACTTTGTCTCTGCCCCCCGTGTGGTGTCACTATGCACATCTACACGTTTCGCCTGCGGCTTCATCAGGACTTGGGTCATAGTCTCTTCCATCTTTGATAGGGGTATTTATGGGCAACCCCTCATTGGATCAATTCAAAGTACTTCATTTACATAATCGATAGTAAGCTTGTTAACGAGCCAGGTTCTAGACAGTTCACAAACCCCTTCTCTAATTAAACAGGATGTATGTACATGTAGCTGATTTCTCACAAGGGCATTTTTTTATATGGAAACAATTTATAAATACATACAAGAAAGTGATTCACAATATACATTGTGTTGGAGAGCAATGAATTTGATCTGATTTTAAATCAGTGATCCACAACACACTAACTGATCCATAGGTCTGGGCATTTGTGAGTAGCGGTATAATCTCCATTTCCTCACCAGCGATCCCCAGTAAGAGGCAGCTATTCTCACCTCCTTCCTAAATCTATGTGCAATATAATTTTATATGCATTATATTCTGATCATATTGTTTTTATACGGTTTATAAAATAAATCTTGTTAAATTGTTTCAACATATGTCTATATATATATGTGACAGTTGTAATAGAATTACACCATCTATCTTTTATCCCTTTTTTTCTTTTTCCACATGTTCATGAAACTATCCTGACCAGCAATTGAGTCATCTGTATAAGTATTTTTTGCGCTCCACTTTTCCATCATATTTCTTTATCTTGATTTGTTGTGTGGTAGGGTTTTACCCTTAAGTGTAGGGCACTAAAGTGTGTATCTGCATAACCATATCCAGTTAATTATACAAATTTTCACATTAATATATAATTGTTCAAACTATAGTTGTATTCAAAAGGGTTTTCTCATTTTTTCTTTCTCTTTTGAATGCCTCCTTTAGTGCTCTTTTTGATCTTTAAATTTTAGGAATACCAGGATGTCAGTGGAGCAATACTTCTGACCTAGTAGCTCCTCGAATATTAGTATAATGAGCCATAGGAATTAGAAGAGGAGAGGGTGGAGAGGACTGCAGCCCAGTATTATCTCTGGCAGTTAGTGTACACTTGTCTCCTGCATCTTGTCCATCTGTATCTGCTGTAAATTCATCTCATCCAACAGAGACAGCTGGGACATAAGCTGCACCTGCTACTACTGACAGAAGTATCGAAGAATTGTTCACTGTAGTGCACTGCATGTTGTGCACAGTGTACTCATACACAAAAAAACAAATGTAGTAGTAAATCAATCAATAAGCAACCCATTTTTAACACAATAACATAACATCGTTTTTTTTTTTTTTTAAATGGGGGGCAAACCCAGCAGCACCCCTCTACTACTTATCAACAGAGGCAAGTTGGACAGGGACAGTTTGATTCCTCATTCAACAGTCCACTCTTGAACATTTTGTCAGATTTCATTCTAGAACCATGTCAAACAGCAGCTGCATAGCTTCCTGGATGTTTGGAGTGTTCCTACTGGTCAGTATGCCTTTCTTTCAGTGGCACACTGGTGGCAGTCTACAGTGCCCGGGCATGATGGTTGTCATGGAGGAGATCCAACCTTACTACAAACCATGTAATTATAATTATATAATAATGAAATAACCAAACTTTTTTGTCCTTCACAAGTCTAATAATAAATATGGATCAGGTCATAAAATATGGATCATATAAAACAAATACTGTCCAGCCATCATGAGAATCACACCAGGGGGTTGCTCAGCAAGTACAGCAAGATGGTATGCTCATGCTGTACAGATTGCTCTCTTGAAAGAAAGACAATGTGGAGTCAAAAATCCAGAACAAGATACATTCTTGTTTATAATTACAAAGGTTAAAGAAACACTGAAAGTAGTGTAACAACTATAGTGCACTGTAGTGGTGATGGTGCCAGGAGTGCCCTGGTGCTACCTCAATGTAAGTAGTCAAATAGTTTGGCAGATGATAGAAGGAGCCGTAAAGCCACATAGAGAGGTTAAGGCTGACCACATTTAAGTGTAAGGGTCTTAATTGGAGTTTGCTATATAAGTATAGTTTCTGTATTATGCCAACACTCTAAGCACCAAAACAACTTTAACTTAATGAAGCAGGTCTAGTGTATAGATCACACCACTGCAGCCTCAATACTAATTATCGGTCTTTTAAAAGTTAAATAACTTTTGTTTTTGCTAATATGAATTCTAGCCATGCTTCTCCTGGTTGTGACTCACACAGCCTGCATAAAAAAATGGCTTCACTTTTATAGCACTGTGTGTTTACTTTAGAAGTTCTTAAATTCCTGCTACGTTCGTTGAACTTTACACTAACTCTAGTAGTCAATTAACAAAGCAGGAGATAAGAACATCTAAATTAAACATATTGTGCATTAAAGAAAGTTGAAAAATTGTGGTTCTTGTCCACAAAATATATATGGGCTCTATGATTCTCAGCCATGGGAGATGTGCCTAGAGTTGCATAAAGATAGTACTTTAACTCCTAACTTTCAAAAGAATTTAGGGTGACACTGCAGGAACATGATCTATACTCCAAAACTGCTTAACTGAGCTAAATTTGTTTTGCTGTTTAGAGTGTCCTTTTATATTATAACTGAAAAAGTGTGTTCCAGCAAGGGAGTTCCTGCCTTTATCAAGTCTATCTTTGCATGCTACTTTCACTTTGGTCAAAAATGCTTTAGACTTGATCTAACTCCTGAAAGCTAATCACTACAAACTTCTGTTAGTCCAATGAAAAGAAACGTCAGTACTTCATAACTTTGTTGATATAAATTTGGACTTTATGACATATTGAGCTGATGTTAACCCTCAGAGTTGATGGAATATTATTATATTATTTTGGAGTTCTGTGATACTTACATTGCAGCTAAGAATTCTGGTTACGATTATGCAAATGCACACAATGCATCAAGTGAAAGCTGAGGTTAAATTATGTCCACAGTGGGCCTAATTTCATATTCTTCATACACCTCATACCATTAGTGCAATGCAAGTACTGACAACCTGGGAGAACTGTGTGAAAACCAGATCTGCTGAAGTCTCTGAAATATATATTTTTACTCTACAAAGCTATAATTACTAACTCACGCTTAACAGATTTTTTAAACTGTTAGACTGGTTTCTCTGTGGCTCTATTCGTCCGTTGTACTTATGTCAGAGTATTTTTGTATTAATTAATATTTAAAAATGTTATTCCAGAAGGGCTTCAGAAGAGATCCATGAAATGATTTTCATCTTTTCTTTGCTTGATTTTGCTACAACAGCTGCATTAGTTTATGATCCTCCCAGTAATTTGTGAGCAACATCGTGTTCTGGAAAAAAAAAAAGCAGGCGAGTAATTAAAATAAAATAAACGGAAATAATATATGAAATGTACCTGATTATAAAATCATAAAAATTAAATTAAAACATGAATGTAAATCCCAACAAAAAGCTATTTTTAAAAGGAATTTGAAAAGTGTGAATTACTTGGATATTTTATAAAAATAACTTTTTAATAAAAAATACTTGATAAAATACACACTCACAACACTTTCAGGTGGGATGTCCCTGCTAGCTACATATGGCACAGTTTCATACTACAAAAATAACCGGACCAAAACCCAAGTCTTCCTAATAGGGATTCTAAAGGTAGATCTTATGATGCTCTAAACCATGTACCCCTTTGATTGGCACACACATTCTATCACTTACTTGGGAGAAAAATTCTCCCTGCACCAACATACGCTCATACAAAATAACCACAAAATCCAACTCCCCAATTCCTGAATGGGCTTCCCATGACATTTCTTGGCTTGGACAGATACAGGCAATTAAATGAGTGTTCTCCCACTCATCTTGTACCCTTTTCCCACATTACCAATCCATATCCCTAAAGCTCTGCTCCAAAGATTCCAATGTACACAAAAAGCACAAACATGGAGAAAAGATCTCCCCGTATTGCCTTTAATTTCATGAAAAGCCAACCAGACTTAGCAATCTCCTATGAAGCCTCTCTTATTGCCCACTCCTCAACGATCCTAGCACCAGTAGACATTTCCCTCAGGCTAGCATTAGAACAAGCCTACGTGCAATTGCATACGCTGACCCAGCTGATCTTAGCCCCCCACTGAATGCACCACAACATGGCTAGTGCTACAAATCTGGAGAACTAAAGTTTTAAACTCCCTGTTTCTACCTGCATTTAACAACCCTCACATCCTTACAGCTCCATACACAAGACTTAGATCTATGCAATTGAATAAAAGTAGATATCACTTCTGAAAAAAACGTCATCTAGAGGAACTCAGTAATAGCTTTTTCAGACCTAATCTCACAATACAGGCTACAACCCAAAGACATTTTTACCTATCTACCTACTCTGATCACATAAACTTGACCAACCAGAAGAACTTTATATGTCCTCATTTTCCAAGCTGTGCTATGGTTCCTCTCATAAGATCAAACTACTACCATACTCACTTTCCTGCTATATCTTGTAAAAAAAAGACATCATTCATAAAACAATGGGAAGCTGACATTAAAAGATCATTTCCACTAGAAGACAGGAAAAGAGCACTGGAAGTCATGAAAGGAGTCTCTAAATGCATGACCAACTGAGAAACAAGCCACTAGCTGTGGTTCTAATGGTATCTGACAACAGAATGTCTAGCCCATATCTATCCAAATGTCCCAGACATATGATGAGATGTAGAACTGAAAAAGGATTGCATATCCATATCTTCTGCGACTATGCATCTCTCAATACATTCTGGATGTTAATACATGCCCTCATTCACAAGCTTACACAAATTCGACACTCCCATGAATCACAATGCTTTCTCCTAGATATACTCCCCCAGGTTACTCCAAGGTAGGCACTGGCAAGCTTTAATCCTCCGCATTCTAACTGTAGCCAAAAGTTCTATAGTCAGACAATGCAAATACCCAACCATTCAACTGGTAACCCAATCACTATATACAAAGCAAATCTACCAAGAGATGGCTAACAGAATCTAAACACATTGATAGAATTCAAGAAATTATGGTCTGACTGGTATGCACACTCTGTGCATTAACACCCTCAAACCCTATAATGCCCATTGAGTTACTCCAGCACCTCCCCAAGTATTCCCCCTTTATCTACATTTACCCTTGCCACTTCTTTAGCTCTAATTTCTAATCAGGAATATGCTGTTCACTGTCTTTCCCAATTGTTATCTGTGAAATTATCTTTTATATTATACACCTCTGGGAAATCTCAATAAAGATTATACATTGATAAAAATACACACTCACAAAGACATGATGGTGCACAGTCTTCCAGTAGTGCACAGTAAAAGAAACTGTACCATTTCTATTCCACTCAAGAGCCTTAACGGCGAAACACGCGTAGGGACGTTCAGAGAGTAGTTAGTTGATACTTTAGATGTGGGATGACAAGCACTACAACCTCTCTTTGATACAATCAACTATACTCTTTATTTTTTAACTGTATTTATTTTCGTTTTTTATTTTTCATTAGGATATATATTTAATTAACAAATTATTTTTTTTCACCGTGAAATTATTACCATTAAAGGGGGGAGGAGGATACACAGAATTTTATTAAGGGGAGCCCACGAACGCACATCAGAGTAGGGAATCTTTATTTCCTGCAGGATACGATAGTTACTCTGCACCTTGTGTGAGATATTATAGTACTCTCCTCCAGACCATATTTGATGTGATCCATTGTAACAGACATAGGTTACATCTTGTTACATTTTGGTTACTTATAACCTCTGGATGGTGTGAATTTAATTTATCTTTATTTGTGTTAACACAATTGTTGCTTTTTTGTTCTAGATACACATTACTTTTACACACTCAATACATGTATTTATTTTGATTTCTGTGTTAGTGAATACCAAATATCATTATAATAATTTTTTAATCCTATTATAATAATTTTTTCTGTGGATATTTTCTGCAGATATGCTGCACATTTATGATAAGATATTTTAAGTATTTAGTAAAAGCTAAGTTTTATTTGATTACTTTGGGGTTACTCCTGGTCATTTAGGGTTTACCTTCTAAACGGTTTCCCTAGGTGTTTTTTTCTTTCTTCTTATTTCCATTTCTATTCCACTGGTGTATACTTATGAAAGTTTCCTACTGCACAACTGGTCTTAACTCTCACAAGACTAATTGATAAACACCTGCATCTTTCAATTAAATACACAAAACACATAACGTTAATGCAATTGATACAATAAATGTAGGACACTTTCATACCACACCGCCGAGTGGGTTTTGTGATCTTCATCTATAAATTGGGTTTTCAATAGTGCAAATCCTTGCTCTTAAAATAAACATATGTAATTAAATGTAATTCAAAATGGCCGTGATTTTTTTTTTTTTTAAATATTACATTTTTGGATTTTGATATGAGGCTTATTTAGCCAGTGGTATATTTATCTCTGGTAATTGCAATTTTCCTATAAATGTCAAAGAGCAACTTTGGCTGTGCACAGGTCTTTGATTTGCATTTTCTACACTTTATCTCCAGCATTGTTTGATTAAGTTTCTCCAACAGTCTCCAGTCGATTGACCAGAATGATAGGGTGGGGGTACACAAAAATATTAAGAAACATTAAAAGTTATATTGTTTAAAATCTATTATCTGGATTGATTGTTTTACTTTATTTATAAAATGCATTTAAATTTAATTGGTCAGCTCAAACCTTGATTGTCCATTTAAGTTCCACTTTGATTAAGGACCTTACAATGGAAAATCTAACAAATCCTCAGAATAGTATTTTTTATGTTCATTTTTTTGAGGTTGCCATTAATTTTAGAATATGAGAATTGTTAAAACAAGTTATTGGCTAAGCACAGAACAATTATAGCTGGTATTATAGATCAGCCCTAAGGTTAATTAAATTCTGTATTGTAGATAGACAAAATTTCAATCAGATACATTTGCTTCAATAAATTACCTGTGTATGGGGTCAGGTAGTTTCTTTCCATTTCGTTATTGATTAAATGATCCAAGCCATTCTCTTGCTTGGTTATGGGATTATACATTAGTCTGCTATAATTAAATTTAACTATAAAAATCTCACATTTAAAAACTGGAGTTATAGGGCATTGTGATGGTAAACTCATGCTCACAGAATCATTCAACTATTACAAAAAGACACTCCATGTTATTCTCTAAACACTGAATTTTGTCCAAATGGACAAAATCTAGTGAAAATGACTTAATTCCCACTGCAATGTAATTTTCATTTTTATTAAAGCCAGGTAGCTCCAAGCAAATCTGCAGCAATCACCTGGATACATTCGGAGTCTGAATTAAAATCAGTGCTTTTGCATTTGAATCCTGTGCAGAGGTAAGATTTGGAATATTCACAAAGCACCAGTACTATATCTCAGGAGGCAATGCGTATGGCATGAGGCACATATGCAAATTATCGCTCACTTGATCACTTGCTCCCATTTGCAAATTATCGCTCAAGTGAATTGATAATTGGAAGTATTATTTGCCTACTAAAAGCACTAGCAGCCAGTGTACAAATAGTTAAATATAACTTGGCAGGACGAGGGTTTTTAAAAAGCCAATGGCAAAACAGCAAAGAGTTGCTTACTGGCTATTCATGTGTCGGGGCTCTCTCCTAGTGCAGGCCAAAGGCTAAAAGACCTTTTACAAATGTTTAGGATCTCCCTAAGTGCATTGTTAGGCTTTCATTGAAACAGTGATGAGAATGCAGCTACAGCACACACTGGACATGTTTCTATTGTAATAGTTAGCCTTAGACAGCTAATCTTTAAGGAATACAGCACATTTAGCCATACATTTCTTGATAAATAGGTGCCCTTAAAGGTATAACTAAGGGCTATATATGAGGACAGTTCAGGGTGATTCCTCCCTTCTGGGAGTGTTCTAAGACACAGTTTTGCTGTATAATTAAGTGAATAAACGAATTCTAACTTCTATCTGACCTTTATCCAATTTGAAACTACTTCTGTCCGTTACTATCAAGTCTAATACTAAAGATATTAGCCACTGCTTTTACCCACTGAGGTTTTCCATATTGACAAAATAAGCACTGTAGCAGTTATGATCATACTTTACTTTGTATATTTAGTTGCTTTTTACTTAAGCCTTAAATCAGAGATACTGCTATAGTTTTTTAAAATTAGTACTATTTACCTAAATTTATTATACAACATACATTTATACTATTTGTTACATTATTCTTCTCTACTACATTAACCCTAAGGGTACGGTCAAGTGTTAGTCTCTGATTGTTAATTTCCCCAGGTTGGGGAGCATAACAACTTTACATAAATTAAGTTGTTATGGTGCCAGGAGGTCCCTGGTGCTAGCTCACTTTAAGGGGTAAACTGTTCTCAAACCACAAGTCTGCAACATGTACAAAAACATTGACCAGCCCGTACCTGAATATCTCATTAATTGTTGATATGATTTCAAATTATTGATTCAGTGGATACTTCTTGCAAAGACAGGGATAGAAGCAAAGCACTCCTCATAAAAGAGACATTTTGGCAACCCTAGAGCCTAAAGGACTCAGCAGGGAATTTGACTTACACTTTTTCTTCTGAAAATGACATGCTGTGTAGATCCATCCCCAACCTCTATACCTCACCCTATAAATATCTTGTATTTGTGACTCATTCTTACCTATGCTTTTTCTTTTTTTAATTTTACAATTTTTTACAATATATTCTCAATTATGATATATTGCTTATATTCTGGTTACAATTACCCTTCTGTTACAGATCGCATACTCCTTATTTTTTATATAGTGTTACTGTTAATATGCAAGTCCATTATACATTGTAGTTTAGTTATGACTCATCAAACCTGTTTGCTGCTTTACCAGCACTAACTCTGTCTTCCAGAAGAGGTCTCTCTTTAGTTTGTAGCTAACTATCCTCTATCTCAGTGTTCCTCAATAGTGATGTCCCGAACAGTTCGCCGAACGGTTCGCCACGGACTCATCATTGAGTAAACTTTGACCCTGTACCTCCCACCTCCTGGACAGCTCACTAAGAATGCAGCTTCACAATGAATGTAAAATGGATGCTGTCCAGGAGGTGGGAGGGTCTGGGAGGGAGGGTCTGCTGCTGATTGGCTGGAATGTGTTTGCTGACTGTGAGGTACAGGGTCAAAGTTTACTCAATGATGAGTCCGCGGCAAACTGTTCGGGACATCACTATTCCTCAACCTTCTACTCAAGGAAAACCTCACAGTCCAGGATTTAGGGATTACGTGGGTGTGTCTAAGGTGTTTAGAAAGAGAAGAAAAAAAACACCTTAGAATCTAAGGCGTTTTTAATTTTTCTTTAACACCTTACACCAGGTATAGGCAACCTTTGGCACTCCAGATGTTGTGGACTACATCCCCCATAATGCTCTTACACCCATAATGCTGGTAAAGCATCAAGGGAGGTGTAGTCCAAAACATCTGGAGTGCCAAAGGTTGCCTATGCCTGCCTTTGACACACCCGTGTAATCCCTAAATCCTGCACTGTTAGACTTTGCTTGAGGAGAGGGCTGAGGAGCACTGCTCCATATTACCGCGTTAGGATATCCCTCCTTAGTGTATCTCTTATCATACTTACCAAACATTTGTATACCCTACCCATGGGTTTAATTAAGCATCACCTCTTGTGTCCTTCTCTACCATTGGGACATATATTTGGTGTACAGAACTCAGTATCTCTCTCCCTTTGCTCAAAGTTATCATAGGGACTGGGACATTATGCCAGCTAATATGTTACTGTGTATATCCTCATGGCTATACAGTTATATCTGGTTACCATGACAATCTGTATTTTCCGCTTTCCTTTTGTTTTTCTCTGTCATTTCTCTATTTGGTATATACATTCACTTTAGATCTCTATATCGCCACCACACTCTTCATTGTCTCCATTCTCGCATATTCTTGATTTTTGTTTGTATTTCATTGACAATCAAGCACTTTGTGCAACCTCCGCCTTGGTGCTTTCTCTGTCTGAATATACTGACATTCCCGCTCTATGCGCGTGCTCCTTTTCTGCTTCTCTCGAGCTTGTAACTGTCTACTCAGGGAACAGTGCTTCTGGCACTTAACTACTTCCCACAGGTGTTTCTGTACTACACTAACTGTAACAAGTTCTGCCTCCAACCTGTATTTTCAAGATTTGGATCTATTTCGTTTGGCTAGATCTGACTGTTAGGACTAGTGCATTCATGTTTGTATATCGTTAAATCTTTGTTTAAAGGTGACAGTTGTCCTGGTTGAAATTTTTCTTTGCATGAAAACATATGTAGAATTATGTTTGTCTTTCAAAGTGTGGAATTGTAGATTCAATATTTTCCTAAATACCCATGATATCCATGATACCTTTCGAAATACTAACAAGTGTATTCACCAAAGTCCAGTTAGGGACTATTTACCTATCAACAGGGGTCAATCCACCCTGTCACTCCTTCCCAGTGGTTAGGGCCAGGCCTGGACTGGCCATCAGGCAATCCAGGAAAATGCCTAGAGACAAAGCCGGCCCACAAGCACCTGGTTGAGGAGAGGAGTAACAGAGGCTGAATAGTCCTCTCACAAGCACGGAGCGTTGCCGCAGTTACTACGGCAAAGCTCCGACACAGCACGTAGCCAAAGCTTGCAAGAGGAATGTACATAGATTGCAGCTAGTGGAGTCACTCAATACCACCAGACCGCTAGGGCTTGTAATATCCATGTAAGAAAAAGAGATGGGAGAAATAAAGTTTTTTGCATTTTTTTAAATAAAAATAGTAAATATAATTGCTCCCTTCTCAACCTCCCACACACAATGTAGAATTCATACAAACACTTTGCAATCCTCACACATTGCACCTCTCACACACATCGCATATGCACTATACCACCTAAACACACACACACTACATCCTGTTACACACTCTAAACATACTATATACCTTTTAGACACACACTGCACCACCTACGCACACACTACATTCATGACATACACACTACATTCCCTATACACACTCTTGATCCCCTATGCACACACTATATCTCCTGTACGCAAACACACACAGTGCATTCTCTAAACACACTCTCTGAGGTCCACACACTAGATCACCTATACACACGTATTATACATTCCCTATTCACACACTCACTGCATCTTCTATACATACGATATGCCCCTGATACACACACGCACTACAGTAACTACACACTCTATACATCCCCTAGCCAAACACACTACAGCTCATAGCTGCACATATTAAACCACAAACACCATACAACTGAATCCAACCTATTTACACAAAACACCTCACCACAATCAGCACACTCTACACACAAGCATTGCCACAAGCAGCCTCCAAACACATGTACAATACACTTTCCTGGCCCTATTGTCCTCTGGTATCCCACTTATGGAGACACCAGAGACAAGTCACAAGCAAACGCAAGGCAAATGTGTCATTAAATTTGCTTGCACTGTGAAGAACAAATACATGCGCATGGGCTGCCCTGAAAGAGCATTAAACCGACATGCTTACTTTGTGGGTGGAGTGATTATCATTGGTAATGACACAACAACCCCTCTCTCAGGCCCCGCCCCTTTCCACTAGTCTGCTGTGATAAGAAAATGCCTGGGACAAGTTTTTTTTCCAGAGGGGCCCCTAAGCCTCTGGCCACCACCCAGTAAAAAATGCCCTAACTTGTCCATCCCATTATTGAATTTTTAGACCCCATCTAATGAGTGCGCTGTTGAAGAAACTATGCCAACCCCCCCTCCACCCCCTGTTATTTTACAGACCCCATCTCCATATAAGGTCTTCCTATTTAGCTTAGCACGGGAAGGTAGGGTTATACTGTAGATTTTACGCCTCCTTCCAACTAATATGGTGTGTCCCCCAGAAGTTTTTTTCTCACTTTCTTAATGTGGTAACTGGCTGGTAAGCACTGCCAATGGGTTTTTAACTATTTGCTGCTAGTACCACCAGTGGTAAAATAGTACTTAAAATTATTATTTGATTGTCTAAAGCAAATGTGCATCCTATTCAGTTTAAAATCAGTGCTTTGTATATATTCAAAATCTTATGTTTTGTATATCAGACACAGAATGCATCTGGCCATGCACCGGAATTCAGAATTAGATTCAGTAAATATGAGAATAGCCAGTCTGGTAAGAAGTAGGGGATTTTCAGTGTATTCTGTACATCTGAACAAAATCCAGTGTTTAGTGAATGACCCTTTAAATATTAACCATTGTTAATATATTTTTATATATTGTTTTATAATAAATTAATAATTTAAACAGAGGTTTGCTTAACGTAATTAGTATTATTACATTTAGATAGTCTGTACTTAATAACATTTGCTCTATTTGTTCACTGTGAATCTAGAAAGGGTAACCCTGGAGCAACTGCTTATTTAAATTTATCGATTCACTGAATTAAAATTGACTAAGCTAACAACATGCAAAGTTGATTATTCATATTTTCAATTCTAAAGTACATTGTTTGAAGTGCTTCATGTTTAAAATTAATTCTGTTTAATACACCATAGCTCTTATGATTAAATGGATTTACATTATAAGTACTTATTGCTACAGTCTTCGCACATTGATTGTGAAAGGCAAAAATGTCAAAAAGTGAAATTATGCAGCTGATACTGTAGTTATATGTAAGCATGCTCGGAATACCTGAACTTATCAAATTAAAACTTGAATGATTCAGAGCTTAATAATTCAAAGCTCAGTTCTTCAATGTTTGATTCACAGAAATGCACAGGTTGATTTATTATAGTCAGCGACCCAAGCAAATGGTGGAATGAAACCTAGGGGAACTAGATCTGGTGGACCCTTCTTCTATCAATCCGTGCTTTGAATGCATCCATTCTTCCCTCTATTCCTCCAGTAATTCCAACATTGACCTTAATATAACTTACAGTTAAATGTATAGGCAAAAAAACTATGTGCAGAAGAATACTGAGAATGGACAACAGCTCAAGTAACTTGCCCTATTGTGGGGAAATTAATAGTAAAGAAGCAGGTGAAAGGAATAGAGCAGTATGAAGATGGGAGTAAATAACATTTTGAAAGAGAATTTAGGGTAGAATTATGTTTGTGTTTCAACATACTGGATCCAGAGGTTGTGCTGGCACCTCTGAAGTCTATTAGACGAGAAAGCCCTCTGACAGCCCTGTATGCCATTTTCTTTGTGCAGAACATGGCACTCTCATGCTTTAGCCCCTTAAAGGACCACTCTAGGCACCCAGACCACTTCAGCTTAATGAAGTGGTCTGGGTGCCAGGTCCAGCTAGGGCTAACCCATTTTTTCATAAACATAGCAGTTTCAGAGAAACTGCTATGTTTATGAATGGGTTAAGCCTTCCCCTATTTCCTCTAGCAGCTGTCTCATTGACAGCCGCTAGAGGCGCTTGCGTGCTTCTCACTGTGATTTTCACAGTGAGAGCACACCAGCGTCCATAGGAAAGCATTATGAATGCTTTCCTATGTGACCGTCTGAATGCGCGCGCAGCTCTTGCCGCGCGTGCGCATTCAGCCGACGGGGAGGAGAGAAGGAGGATCGGAGGAGGAGAGCTCTCCGCCCAGCACTGGAAAAAGGTAAGTTTTTCCCCCTTTCCCCCTTCCAAAGCCAGGCGGGAGGGGGACCCTGGAGGTGGGGGCACCCTCAGGGCACTATAGTGCCAGGAAAACGAGTATGTTTTCCTGGCACTATAGTGGTCCTTTAAGAACACATGACATGTGTGACATGTCATGATTCCCTTTTATTCCAGAAGTTTGGTCCCTAAGGGGTTAATACTGTTTAACCCCTTAAGGACCAAACTTCTGGAATAAAAGGGAATCATGACATGTCACACATGTCATGTGTCCTTAAGGGGTTAAACCAGGCCAATATTTTTTATTGAAGATGAAAGTAGTTCACCTTTTCCTGAACACCTACATAAACTGCATTGGTTGCCTCCCAATTTCCCATATGTGCCTCAATACTCATTCCCTATGTGCCTGAAACTTAACACCCATTTCTTATTTGCCTGACACCTAGGGCCCAATATAATTCCTCCTTTCATCTGCCCTCTGGTCTCCATCATTAGCTATCCTGATGTCTAGATTGACCTACTCCTGTTTCCTCCATTGTGCACAGTAGCCAAGGTGTCTGTGTTAAGGAGCAAGCTAATGGGAGAAGTATATGAATGTGGGGAATGTGGGAACCGGCAGTTTCTCCAGATTCATTGATTAGTAATCTTTCCTGGCTGGAGAGTTCAAGAAATAAAAATGAAGGTCATTGTATTCAGCAAATAATCCTTAAAGCCTGCTGTATTAATTTTCCCCTCCACCAATGTTCTGGGGTTCCTTAATAGTGATGTCACGATCCCGCCGTGAACGGCTGCCTTCAACATGGATGCTGTCCAGGAGGTGGGAGGGTCTGGGAGGGAGGGTCTGCTGGAGATTGGTCGGGATGTGTCAGCTGACCGGAGCTCGCCGCGAACAGTTCGTGGCGAGCCGTTCGCGGGAAGTTCGCGAACGGTTCGCGACATCACTATTCCTTAACTCTTTGTTTACCTAATTATATAATAACACAAACACTGGATGTATGGTAAGCGTATAAAATGAAAGTAAAACAAGCAATTTAACGTGCTTCACAATTTATTTGTGAAAAACTAATAAATACTCTAATTATGTAAATTTATACTTTTTATGTATGATTTACTCTGCAATATTACAGAAATATTGTTGGACATACATTTTAGTGAGTGTAAGATATCCCATGTCTTGCAATATTTCAGTCAGCCTGCAAATCTATGTAGTATATTCAGAGCCCTCCTTCCTCTCTTTTCTTTTTACATATGAACACAGTTCAGTGTGGTATGTGGGAGAAGGAACCATTCACAATCCCTTTTCAAAGCCATTTGTTTCTCAGCAGGGTGAAAACCAATACTGGAGCAAACATGACGTGAGTTGAGACTTTACTGGTAACATTCCATTTTAAAATCCCAAACTAAAGTTAGATATTGTATACATTTTAAAGTGACAGAGTTAACTATATTGCCTTTTCCTTTCATGTTTATTAAAGGGACACTCAAGGCACCCAGACAACTTCAGCTCATTGCTTTCCTGGCACTATAGTATCCCTTCACTTATCTTTTAAATAATAAAACAACCTTTAAACTAAGTGCCATTATTTTAGTCTGTGTTGTCAAAACAAAGCAGCGCAGAGTAAGCTCCTAATGGCAATTTAGAAGGTACCTAATCACCAATTAATGGTTGTATCTACTTTTACTGAGATTTGAAAGTGAATTTCAAATTTAAGGCTGAAATAACTGAACTGGAGAAATTCTCAAAGTCAACTACATTTCTATTTCAGCTACTTTGGCCTTAAATCTGAACCTCATTTTCAATTCCTGGGAATTCTCACTTCAATGAGAATGCTAGGCCTGGGAATAAATAGAATTATTATCCAAATTAAAATTACAAATGTTACTGTTTCATGGGGGAGGAAATGCTGTGGTGGACTTACTGGGAATAGAATTTGCAAATCTGACGTTTTAACATGCTTTACAGGTAATGCTATCTGACGAAGGTGCATGTAGTCTGGGTGTTTAACTGTGTACTTTTTAGCGCTGTGCACATTATGAACTATTAACTCTAATATTTTTTTACACTTACCTTTTTTTCCTTTTTCTCTAGTTAGTTTTATATGTCTTTCTCGATTTCCAATATTTAGCGGACAAGCACTTTGCCTTTCTGTGGAGGCTATGGACCAGACTATCTATTATTATTATTATTATTATTGCCATTTATATAGCGCCAACAGATTCCGTAGCGCTTTACAATATTTTGAGAGGGGGGTTGTAACAATAAATAGGACAATTACAAGAAAACTTACAGGAACAATAGGTTGAAGAGGACCCTGCTCAAACGAGCTTACAGACTATAGGAGGTGGGTATTAGAAACATTAGGACAGGAAATATCAAGTAGGAGTGAAGCAGAGCTGGAGGAGAGAGCAAAGCACTGTCCCATAGGAGAGAGCAGGAGACAGGTATGTAAGGTAGAGATTACTCTGGGAGGCCATAAGCTTTCCTGAAGAGATGGGTTTTAAGGCCCTTCTTAAATGATTGAAGACTAGGGGAGAGTCTGATGGCAGTAGGCAAGCTATTCCATAGGAGAGGAGCCGCCCGCGAGAGGTCCTGCAAGCGCGAGTTGGCCGTACGGGTGCGAGCAGCGGTCAGGAGGTGGTCACGGGCAGAGCGGAGGGTACGAGGAGGGGCATATCTATGGATTAGTGAAGAGATATAAGAGGGGCTAGAATTGTTCAGTGCTTTAAATGTATGGGTTAGCACTTTGAATTGACTCCTATAGCATACAGGGAGCCAATGTAAGGACTGGCAGAGGGGTGAGGTGTGAGAGGACCGACTAGAGAGGAAAATCAGTCTAGCTGCAGCATTCATTACAGACTGTAGCGGGGCAATACGGCTTTTGGGGAGACCAATCAGGAGAGGGTTACAGTAATCCATGCGGTAAATTACTAGAGCATGGACAAGCTCCTTGGTAGCATCTTGCGTAAGAAAGGGGCGGATGCGGGCTATGTTTTTGAGTTGGAACCTACAGGATTTGGCAACAAACTGAAGGTGAGACCAGAGTCAAGTATGACGCCAAGACAGCGTGCTTGCAGGGATGGACTTATGTGGATATCACTGACTTGAAGGGAGAGCGAGAGAGGAGGATCAGTATTAGGAGGAGGAAAGACAAGGAGTTCAGTTTTAGAGAGGTTAAGTTTCAGAAAGCGTGAGGACATCCAGTCAGAGATGGAAGAAAGGCAAGCAGTGACACGTTGCAGGACGGCAGGGGAGAGGTCCGGGGAGGAGAGGTATATCTGAGTGTCATCAGCGTACAGGTGGTAGTGGAATCCAAAAGAGGCAATAAGTTTACCAAGAGAGGCAGTATAAAGAGAAAATAGAAGGGGACCAAGGATAGACTCTTGGGGAACTCCAACCGAGACAGGACGAGGGGAGGAGGTATCCTTGGAAAAAGAGACACTGAATAAGCGTTGGGAGAGATAGGAGGAAAACCAAGAGAGGACAGAGTCATAGAGACCGAGCGATTGAAGAGTTTGAAGGAGGAGAGCATGATCAACGGTGTCAAAGGCAGCAGAGAGGTCAAGGAGAATTAATATGGAGTAGTGACCTTTGGATTTAGCGGAGATTAGGCCATTAGTCACTTTGATAAGGGCAGTCTCAGTAGAGTGGAGAGGGCGGAAGCCAGACTGAAGAGGGTCAAGGAGAGAGTTGGAATAAAGGAAGCGAGACATACGGGTAAAGACAAGTCTTTCCAAAAGCTTTGATGAGGAAGGGAGCAGGGATATGGGATGATAGAAGGGGAGGATGGGTCAAGAGATGTTTTTTTCAGGATAGTATTACAGTGGCATGTTTAAGGTCAGCAGGAACAGTGCCAGAAGAGAGAGAGCAGTTAAAGATGTGTGTTAGGGTAGGCACAAGACAAGGGGAGAGAGATCTGATGAGGTGAGATGGGACAGGATCGAGCGGGCAAGTGGTGGGGCGAGAGGAATGGAGAAGTGCAGCCACCTCTTGTTCAGTAGCCGGGTAGAAAGTCTGGAGGGTAGGGAAAGCATGATTTACATGTGGTTGAGAAAGAGAACGGCAAGGAGGGGAGAATTGTTTCCTTAGCTGTTCAATCTTGTCGGTAAAGTAGCATGCAAAGCTATCAGCTGTAAGGTTAGTTTGGGGGGTGGCCACAGCAGGGCGGAGAAGGGAATTAAAGGTGTCAAAGAGACGTCTGGGATTGTGGGAGCATGAACTAATGAGAGAGGAAAAGTATGACTGTTTGGCGAGGGCAAGGGCTGCGCTGTATGAAACCAACATGAATCTATAATGGAGAAAGTCTGCCTGGGTGCGGGACTTCCTCCAGGAGCGTTCAGCACAACGGGAGCAACTCTGCAGATAGCGTGTTGATTTATTATGCCAAGGTTGGGGTCGTGTCCTCCTCGAGGTGCATGTTTGGAGTGGGGCTGCAGCGTTCAAGGCAGATGTGAGGGTAGTGTTATATGTGGAGATGGCCAGTGAGGGACAGGAGAGGGAAGGGATGGATAGCAGTTGTGAATCAATGTCAGCTGACAGCTGCTGGAGGTCAATAGAGTTAAGGTTCCTCCTGAGCTGAGGGGGGTTAGGCTGAGATTGTTGGGTGAGGGGGTAATTGAGAGCAAACAATAAGAGGTGGTGATCAGAGAGAGGAAATGGAGTGTTGCAGATATTAGATACTGTACATGAATAAGAGAAAATAAGGTCAAGGGTATTGCCAGCTACATGAGTGGGAGAATTAGCCCACTGCAAAAGTCCAAGGGAGGAAGTAATTGAAAGTAGTTTAGAGGCTGCTGGGGTTAAAGGTGGGTTAATGGGAATATTGAAGTCTCCAAGAATTAGGGATGGTATGTTGGAAGAGAGGAAGTAGGGTAGCCAGGCAGCAAAGTGGTCAAGGAAGAGGAGAGGGGAACCAAGGGGACGATAGATTACGGCAGTGTTAGCAGAGAAGGGTTTGAAAAGGTGAATTGAATGAATTTCAAATGATGGGAAAGGGAGGGAAGGGGGGGTGGACAGGGTTTTAAAGGAGCAGTGGGGTGAGAGAAGAAAACCTACACCGCCACCTTTAATCTCCGCTTGTCTTGGATTGTGGGAAAAGTGAAGACCACCAAAGGACAGTGAGGCAGGTGTAGCAGTATCAGAGGGAGAGAGCCATGTTTCTGTTAGTGCAAGTAGGTTTAGGGAGTGTGAGATAAATAGGTCATGGATGGAAGTAGATTTAAAGGTGCTGCACACAGAGCGTGCATTCCAGAGGGCAGCTTGAAAAGAGGAATTATAGTGAGAATTACGTTGAATGGGTATTAGGTTGTTGTGGTTTCTGGTGTTTGTACCAGGTGGCTGAGTAGTGGAGGGACCAGGGTTTGGAGAGACATCACCTGCTGCTAGGAGTAGTAGGATGGAAAGGAAGAGAAGGTGGGAGTAAGATTTAAATGTTGGTGGATAAAGAAAGAAATACAATTTATAACAAAAGTAGGAGAAATAAGAAGACCAGGTATTCAAGATGATCATCCAAAAATGCTACCTCTGCTTATGTCAATCTATTGCACTAATGACAGCCCATGGTTTAAATAGGCAATTGTATCCACCCTTGTGAGCATGAGTTCTGTATTACACAGGAGACACATATTAACCACCGTCTAAGAGACTGCGTCCAAATCTCTTTTTACCATTGTATTCCGCACTAGACACCATTAGGGTGGTATAAGAGATACTTTATGATTGATAGTAGATATTGGCGTATGTGAATAAGGTATCAGTTCACATATCATTCTAATGCCTTTGGTAGTTTGTGGGAGCATGACAGAATAAGTTTTGTTATTCAAATGTAATTCTTGTGTTGGAATCCTCTAGACCAGGGATAGGCAACAATTCGGCACTCCCGATGATATGGATTACATCCCCCCTAATGCTTGCAAAGTATCATGGGAGGTATAGTCCAAAACATCTGGAGTGCTAAAGGTTGCCCATACCTGCTCTAGTCTTTGTTTGATTTTTCTTTTTTTCTGCATTGAAACATACAATGGGTTACTTTCATATCTATTGACATATGATTTATATTTTGAGGGTTTCAACATATCTACCAGACAGCTCTTCATATACCTTTTTCGGAGAGCAATTCACTACTGTTTGTATTTTTTAAGGGTCATGCCCTGGGAGCAATCTGGTAGATCTAACTGGTGACTGGTCTGATATTTATTCAGAGCAAACAGTTTCTCTGCTGCTACCTGATGTTACTTTGAATTATTTATGTTATTCAGTTAGCAAAAATAAAAAATATCAGTATAGATTCCATTAACGAAACTGGTTTGACATCTTACTGTGGGATGGTGCCAGAGTATTACAGACAGAATAGCCATTACAGGGTTGTAGTGATTATGGTGCTTGTTATATTCCTTGAGATAATAACCAATATTTAAATGTAACATGGTCTAAATATGTAATATAGATGTATTTATCCAATTTTTCTTTACAATAGAATTTACTAGTATTATTATGAATTTTACGGTGTCATTACATAAACTGGTGATTTCTGTCATTAAATAATAAATAATATTTTATAACAGAGATAATCTCTTCAATCAATGTAACAAGATTTAATCATCAAGAAGGGAGTAATCACTTATGGTTAAAATGCAAAACTTCTCAGTTTAATGAACTGCAAGGCATATATTTAAATTACACAGTAGAGTACGGCTCATTAACGTTGTTGATTTTTACGATGACCTCCTGTCAGTAGAAAGCACTGAGCAACAGTTCATGAATTAACTAATTTACTGACCTTAACTGATTAGTCTGCCTGCAAAAGCATGCACGCACTACTAAACAAAGTCATGTGTACACATTATTACTATCCACAGAAACACAGCAAAAGCTTAAACATTTTTGAAGAAATTAATTTTTTTTAAATTAACATTATTACAAATATGGTCATATATTGCATAAGACTGTTACTGTATCAGATTACTTCATATTTAGAAAGTCCTAACCTATTAACCACTTAAGGACACATGACAGAAATATTCTGTCATGATTCCCTTTTATTCAAGAAGTTATGTCCTTAAGGGGTTAAATGTTCTTATGCAATTAATCCCTGTCCTCTATGTTATGAAAATGATTTTATTTTTAACATGACCGTGTAATTAGATGCCTCTGACAGATCTGGTCTACCTTCCAATATAACATACACACCAATAAATACTCATCTGATCATGCATGTGTCAAAGAGTGTTGATGGGTCCGGTTAATAAAATTGACAAAAGCAGTGCATTTTACAAAACTTCTCCAAAAATGTATTTTTTTTTAAAAAAATACTACCTTGCCAATTTAAGGCTTTTACTTAAGATTTTTTTTTTTTAAATGTATCAACTTAGATTAACTGTGGGTGGCAGATAAATATCATTTCATATTGTGTGTTGCAGTGAAAGGTAAACTAATTATCCAGTCCATAAGCCCCATGGTTCAATAATAACCAGATCAGTCCCCTGGTCCTAATATCGTTAAGATCAGACCGTTCTCAATCTCTGCTATAATAATAAAATAATCCCTACCCCAAACTCTAAATAAGACTGAGGATTGCCCATCTTTCTGTTCCCAAATAGTATACCAATCCACTGTAGTTAGTGGTCTCCATTCCCTTTGCCAGTAAGCTCTGAAATCCCACCATAAAATGAAACATAGCTAGAAACAAATAGCACTGTACTCTCGTGTTCCCCTTTCTTCCTTCTTCAATAGATGTCACAGGCTGTACAAGATTAATGATCGTCATAATCTGAGGTTGAAACAATTAATTATTTCATTTTCCTATTAATCATATGTCTGAAAAATTGCTGCAGAGAGTGATACACTGTCAGGGATATTTACTAAATTTAGAAGTCAAAGGGAATTAAAAATGTAATGCCAGAGAAGCCAAACAGAAAGTATATCTGACTTAAATAAGCTTTCCTGTTTAGCTATTGTGGCCTGAAGGGGCTACTCCATTGCCCAAATAAAAACAATAAATATAAAAATCCCTATTTAGTAGATATATCGCAAATGTAATAATGCATGCATATATTTATGCATTTTTTTCATTTGGGGTATACCTAAAAATAGTTTGCAAAAGCTGCAGTTCCCTTGTCCCTTCTAATCACGCCCACACTTTCTGTGGCTGTCCAATCACAGACTTCCCAATGCAGCTCAATGACAAGTCTTTGCAAGGCAGGTGCTCTGGGCAATTGCTGCCTCTTGAGTTTAGCTCAAATGAGCTAAACAAACCAGGCAGTAACAGGGCATGTTGTCTGATTCACAGTCAGAGGATGTAACTAGCTTAATTTATAAAAGTGTAATTTTATATTAAAATATGCAATTATTGTAAAAATAGAGGACAAACCCTTCACACATAAAACTAAAGTGCTTTAGAAATCCAGAATGCCCCTTTAAATTTTAAATTCACTTTAAATTCTAACTTTAATTAATAACTTTGTATGTCTTTGTCATCGTTATGTTGCATGACCTACCAGTAAATGGAAAGAGAGATAATTAAAGGATCACTCCGCATCCTACGCCTGCCGCCTCCCACAAAGACCTCAGTTTAGCACATCCAGCTCCTTCAGACCTCAAATCAGATGTGAGCGTGTATATGAGTTGGTATGTACACACAAAACAGAGTGCATGTGTGAAGCCTCTGGTTATTTACATGTGAAGAGGCTGAAAATATATTCTGGGGAAAAAGAGGAAGACTTGCTAAGGCTCAGTTCATAAGAAAAATGTACCCCAATGACTACTTGCATGAAAATATAATTCATGTATTCATTGGCGGTATATCTGATAAACAAACAATGATTGCAACTTTTTTTGCCCATTTGGGAAGTGAATTGTTCCTTTTAAGGCAGCGTTTATGTCTCCAACTGAGGCCCAAGCATGTGACTCCCATTGTTCTCGGGCTACCCAAAACATATGTCATGTTCTGCAATGGGATTTAGGCTCTTTACAGTGGAACAGAACATAGTACAAAATGGGATTTGAAAACATGAATTGTTAGTTAAAATTAGAAGCAGATCATGCAATATTGAATTACATCCATATATTTACACTGACACACACACACACATCATTTGCAAGTGGAGATGATATCTTGAAAATCTGCTATGACCAAAAGAGAGAGAATTCTGTTATGCCTTATTTATAAGTTTTTTAAATTGACAGAGACTGGCACCAAACAGCAATACAGCAAGTGAAATCCTTAAGTGCTTGTCTTCATGATGAAGCAACATTCAAGTACAAGGCAACGGTGATGTAATGTGATGACTTGTGTGATTCTTGCATAATCAATGTAATCATGGGCATAAGCACAAGTATTGATGGAGGACAGGTGAAGAGTCAAGGCAGTTTCTTTTCTGAAATGTTATGACTGTAGCCACCAGAGGGAGCTTTAGAGGATTCACTTTTCCTTTTTTTTTTTTTAATATATTTTCACATAACATGCTAAGTAAGGAGAGTTCACATTGATTAATATTTAGTATCACAATATATATCTATATTTCAAATAAAACTATATTCCTAACAGATTACTATAAATGTTATATAACCAAAACTAGTGTAACTTAGCAGTAATTATTAACTTGGTGAGAGCCTATTTCTCAACTCTCCCTGTTTCAAAGGCACACACCAAAATTGGTGGGTACTGTTCTCCTGTCCTGATTTGTCCATTGGCGTCCCACATCTTGAGACTCTAGAGAATTGCTTCAAATCATCACAGCGCAAGTGTATTTTGTGCATAATTATATATGCTTGCACTGTCACAGCAGTGAGCTCATGCACAGAGCTAAGAGCTACAGGAGGAAACTGTGAATGGGCTTCCCTAAGTTAAGCTGCAGGAAGTGAGTGCACGAACGCCAGGGTGACATGCTTGTTTCATGTGGAGCCTGTCCGCTCTCTGGACGTTCAACCCTCTTACCACCACCCCTGTTTTGACCAGATCCCATATCTTCAACATTGAGAGACATGGTGAAGGTATCTAATGCAGAGAGTGCGATGAAAGCAAAACATGAATGTCAGTAGCCCATTTGCATCAGTGTGGGACTAAAATGTTGCTGATTTGGCATTGTGTATCGCAAAAGTTAGGATATATTCACTAAACACTGTAGTGAATTAAAAATCTAATTGCAAAGTGTTGGCTAACAAACAGTCACTGCTTGGGTATTTTAGCCCAAATTAAGCATTTTGGGTTTCAGTTGCCTCCCTGCTACTTTGTTAATACATTAAATAATACCACTTATTTGCTTTCTGAACATGCTCTCTCACATTAAATTATTCAGATGTTGCCTTATTAATTTTTTTTAGGTTTGATTCTGGTATTTTCAAATTTGTATAACTGTTATCCGTTTTTTTCCTTCCCCACCCAGCTTTTTAATAAACCCCAGTGTCAGGGTACCCACATCTAGCCAGCATCATATACCCACTTCTTGTGATGCTATGTCTCATTCCGGCATTGACTTTGATGCAGGACACTCAGTTCATCATCATAAGAACATAGTGTGCTATTCCAGTGTCGAATTTTCACAGGACACATGGTGTTGTTACAAAAACAGAGAATATAAGAACTCTGAGAACGGAAAAAGCTTAGAGAAACTCAGTATCTTGCACTTCGGTAAATCTCTGCTCAGGTCTCAAAATAGTTTTTGCTCACTAGGGCCATTACAGAGTGAACCTATTCCATTTGCACATCATTTGAATGCTCTTTGAATAAATGTGGGCTGCACTAGTGGCCCCTATAACAAAGCTGTACTTTGTGGAAGAATACTTTGGATTTCTATATTTTGTTTGTGTTGGGGTAACAGTAGCTTATACACAATAGCTGCCTTTTGGTATTGTACTATATCACACTCCTAGATCATATTTTTTCCATTTGCACATCAGACTGATCCCACACATAAGGGCAGTGCAGAACGAAAATGCCGGCAACTTCTCTCTGACCGAGAAATACACCAACCCTGGACTATCCTTCGGCCCGGTCTTCTTTGGGTCTCTTTAGCAAGGTGTAACTGATATCCGTCCATGAACAGTGAGCACAGGGTCCATATCTGGATTACCCTTTAAACTTTGGGGGAGCCAAGTTAATGCATTGCAACAAAAAGAAAGCATACGAGAACTAGTTTGAGACCTGTGTGTGATACCAAAGGGAAACTATTGACTTTCTTTAAGATTTTGTGCATTCTCAGAGTTCTCATGTTCTGTTTTTGCTGCAACACATGGTGTTGTTAGCGACAGTAATGGCATAGTGCACCATTCCTCTGTCAAAAATGAAACTAACTGTATTCCAACACCGTAATAATGATGCCGAGCATTGTTTCAATGTCAAGAATGACGTGGAATGCATTAACCGTACTACCTTATATAGCCAGTTTGTGCTATGGTAGACTAAAAGGAAGGGAAACTATAATATACAGTACTGTATGGTGTATGTTTACCATTTAAAATGGAAGTTTGCAAGATAACCCTTTTTTCTGGGGAAACCATACATTGTTACTCTTTTTATGAATATGAACAGAGTTGTTGCTTTGAAACAGGCTATTTTAGAAACGTATCAACAAACAGTCTGGTATCTTCATTCACAATCTATTCTAGTATTTATTTTATATATATATATATATATATATTTTTCATCACTGTAAAACAAAAAAGCAATGTATAGTTAGAGATATTGAGCAGATACAGTTGTTTGCAGTTATTTATATCTGCCATTCGAGAAAGGAGTTCTATTTTTAAGGTTTAGTAGCACGGCAGATGTAGACAAATGTGAAAACCGCTGAAAGGTTGCTCTTCTATGCAAGTGGATGATAATAAAGATAATTTTTGCCACGTAGATTTTTTGTTCTAAATTGTTCAAGCCATTTTTTTGATATTTCGCAGCTTAGTGAATATTCCACCCACGTATACTGCGTTTCTTGTAAATATGTGCCAGAAATTTAGCATTTTAGGTTTTAGTTTTTTTTAAGGATCTTCCATGAAAAAAGACAAACTACTGTTGCTCTTAGGTAAAGACCACAAAAATAAAATTCCTCTGTTATTCAATGATGATGATTATGATTATAATCATTATTATTATGAGACTATCTGGTGTAAAGAATATAATTGGAGCATCAGAAAAAACTATTGATCCTACATGAACAATCTAATATGAAAAATAGACATTACTGTAACAGAAGATTACATTGAATGTTTTTGCTGCATTGGAGATTGCCTTTGAGCCTGTTACTCTCCAACTAAATTAACTCCTTTTCTATAGTAAATTCACAAGTGATAACATTCCCTGTTGTTTTACACCTTGTTAATGTAACACATGCAGAGAGTATTTTGTCATTGAGGGATCTCTGTACAAGGTGACGGTGGCATACATACCAGGGTTGCAGGGGTCGCGGCTGCGACCTGGCCCAGCCCACCAGGGGGCCCGGCCGCCCTGCGACCCAGTATGCACGCCAGTGGCAGTGTGGCCACATTTGCCGGCGGGCTGCTGGGTGCGAGCGAGGGAGCACTTTCCCCTGAGTGCTCTCTGCCTAGCTCCCTCGCACTGCTCACTGATGCCGGAGCCGGAATATTACGTCATTTCCGGTTCCGGCATCAGTAAGCAGCGCGAGGGAGCTGGGCAGAGAGCATTCAGAGGAGAGTGCTCCTTCCCTCGCACGCGCGCCCAGCAGCCCGGCCGTCAGCCCAGCAGGCCCCACTGGACCCCAGGGACAACAGAACCTCACTGGACCCCAGGGACAGCAGGAATCCCCACAGCACTCCCAAAGGTAGGGAGGTTGGGGGATTAAATAAAATAAAAAATATGTGTGTGTTACTGTGTGTGTGTGTGTGTGTGTGTGTGTGTCTGTTAATGAGTGTGTTACTGTGTGTGTGTTACTGTGTGTGTTAGTTTGTGTGTGTCTGCTAGTGAGCGTCAGTAAGTGTGTTAGTGAGTGTTAATGTGTGTGTGTCACTGAGTGTGTTTGTGTGTCTGTTATTGAGTGTGTGTCTGTTAGTGAGTGTCTGTTAGGGTGTGTTTGTCAGTGAGAGTGTATGTTTTGTAAGTGAGTGTGTATGTGTGTCTTTCACTGAGTGTGTGTCTGTCAGTAAATGTGTGTATGCATCTGTTCGTGAGAGTGTGTGTGTGTGTGTAGTTAAAACCCCTTCAGCACTTACCTTTTTCCAGCGCCGGGCTTCCTTGGCACTGGGGATCTCTCTGCCCCGATCTGCCTCCCAGTCTTGAATGCGCATGCGCCTGTAGTAGCTGTCTCACTGACAGCCGCTAGAGGCGCTTCCGCAATTCCGCTGGATGTCCATAGGAAAGCATTAAGTAATGCTTTCCAATGGGCGGTTTGAATGCGCGCATACGCATTCGAGACTGCGCATGCGCGCATTCAAACCGCCCATAGGAAAGCATTACTCAATGCTTTCCTTTGGACGTCCAGCGGAATTGCAGAAGCACCTCTAGCGCCTGTCAGTGAGACAGCTACTACAGGCTGGATTAACCCTCAGTGAAACATAGCAGTTTCTCTGAAACTGCTATGTTTTCAGCTGCAGGGTTAAAACTAGAGGGACCTGGAACCCAGACCACTTCATTGAGCTGAAGTGATCTGAGTGCCTATAGTGGTCCTTTAAGTGTATCTGCATGCACTGGCGGCACACCGCGGTCGCAGAGGTTGCAGCCCTGCAACCAGGTGCCCGCCGCCATGTGTAGTGGCACCGACCCACGAAGAGTAAGTGCGTGGGGTGGAGGGGGGGGCACAGATCAATTTTTGCACCAGGGCCCCATGGATCTTGTGTACGCCACTGCAAGGTGACAATGATTTCAAATAGAATTCCATACACTCACACAGTAAAGAAATGTCGAGGAAGAAATACAATGTTCAATGCAGCTCTTTCTAAAGAAACTAACAAATGACCCTTTTCGCTGTCTGCACATTGTACAGTTTAAAGAGACGAGCCAACTTTGAGAATGTAAATACATTTTACCTTACAAAAAATCCTACAAAGTTCAGGACTCTGGTGAAAGAAATTTGCTGGTGCCACCTCTAACACAAGAGTGGCCAAAACAGAAATCCTTACCTGTCTTGCAAATCCCAGAATGCTTTGCCAACTTAGGATCTACCATTTGCCCATCCCATAACCCCCAAGTCTCTCTATCAAATCCCTCTGATCTTCTTTTCTATCCTAATGTCCCTCTTTTCTACATATTGTAGGTGTGCATAACAGAGCTCCACAGCAATAATAACCACAGTAATGTACATTGTTCTTACTCTAAATTACATTTTACATTTTAATTGAATACATTTTTATTAGTCCCTGGTCACACCCCACTTAGACCCCTAAAATTAGTCTCCCACATTGACAATTCGTGTCTCATATTGACAGTTTGTTGGAAGGCATACCAACCTAGCAGTGTTTGTGCGTTTGAAAATAAGCATTTTTTGTATGGAATATATATGTATGTGAATTTATATGTAATGCTGGCATTTTAATACAGGTGTTCATTTGTGTAGTGTTGGTGTTTGAATGCTGTCATGTGCTTGTATGTAGTGTTTGCCTTTTGAATAAAGGCGTGTGTTTGTGTGTAGTGTTTCCATTTGAATGTAGGGGTGTGTTTGTATATAGCATTGACATTTAAATGCAGTTGACATTTGTGTGTTGGCATTTAAATTCAGAGGTGTGTTTGTATGTAGTAATGGCATTTGGCTGCAAAGGAGCATATTTTTATAGTGTTGGCATTGGAATACAAGGGTGTATTTGTGTATAGTGTTGGCATTTTAACGATGGGAAGTATGGATATATAAACATGCACTGACACACACATATATATACTGATATAAATACATATACATATTGACACACACAGATACAAACACATTTTGACACAGATACGCATCCATAGCGACACACAGATAAACACACATTCTGGCACAGATGCACATACACACTGACACACACACACACATATTTAGACATCCCATAGCTTCCATACTCTTTGGTTGCCGAAGTGTGACTTCCTTAATCTAGATCTGGCTGCCAACCAACTGAGGCTGATGGGAGTCCCCTCCTTTCTCTGCCTCCTCCTCTGTCATGGTGCTCTGTTAGCAGGGAGCAATTACCCTGAACTCACTTCCTCCCAGAACTGTAAATCTGACAGGAATCCAATCACGCACACTATTACAGAGTCACATGACAGGGCCTCTGATCAGAGTTATCCATAGGGTGTCTGTGTCCCTAAATGTGAGGAACACCCGTTGTGCCCCACAAGCCTGCATGCCCCAGTACAGCTGGTCGTTCCGCTAGTATTCAAGACAATATTAGCATTTTATAAAAACATTAATTGAGTTAATCAATTATTTCAAACGTGCGTGAGGGTGGAAAAAAAATGTTTTTGGTGTTTTAATGTAAAATGGCACAAAAAAAAAAGATTTCCTTTAAAAATTTTGGCATGAAAAAGCTATCATGCTAAGTTAAGTGTGTTTCTTGGGAGGTCCACCATAGTTACTGTCAATTTCCTGTAATTGTGACTTTAAAGAAGCTGAAAACATTGTTTTATTGTCAATATAAACCAGAGAGGGATCCCAGAAGCACTTTCAGCACATGTGCAGCTCCTTGGCAGGCATATGTTCAGCTTCCTATCCTTATAACCATAGCTGTTATTGTTGATGACAATTTTGTATGTTTTTAACAATTGGAGAGCAAGTTCTCATTGCGAGTGGCATAAACATTCTTAGTAAAACCAAAAGTGGTCTAGGTAGGTCCCAGTACATCATAATCTATAGTTAGTCTGTCCTCATCATGCTCCATTTAGATCCTTACCTTTTATTTTTTAATCATTTTAAATTGCAAAATATCTGGTGGAATATGAAGATCATGCAATTCCAGAATAGTGTTGTACTCACCTAGCTATCCTTAAGCAGAAAAAGCTTGGGGTTTGTGTCTACATCTTTTGTTTATAATATAATGGTAATTAAAACAATGAAATTATAGTTTGGTTGATGAAATAAATTAAATGTTTTTTTATGATGTAGCAATCAATCAATGATTTTTATAAAACAAAAATAAATCTCCTCTGCATGCTTAAGGGGTGAACAAATAAGAATTCTAATTAAGGATCATGTTTGAAAATAGTTCATGTAATTAAAGCACAAAGACAAATACAATTTATAATCTAATTTTGAATACATAGGGATGCATTGTTGATGGGAAATGAATCATTCATTACATTAGCAGCAATTAAAAGGCTTTACCAAATACTCAAATTGAATGACTATGATAAACAGTCAGGATATAGAAAAGCAACAATAAATGTGTCAAACACATAGCAAATGTATGTTTAATATTTTATACATCTATAACCGTAGGAAGAGCCTCTGCCCAACATTATTCATATACAAAATTGGAATTCTGTATGATTCTTTATTAATAGAAGACTGTTAATAGAAGATGTCACTTCCTAGGAATAGGGTTAAAGGATACGCTAAGCACCCCAAAAAAAAAATATTTTAGTAAGGCAGTTTTGCTGTATAGATCATGACTGTAACGAAATCCCCTATTTACAGACTATACAAACAAGCCTGTTAGGTTATTTGGAGAATTACAGCGAGATTTCGTGGAAATAACAATAAATGCGAAAGGGGCCGACCCTAGATAGCTATAGTATGGAACTTGCAGTTGGCTGCAAACACACGAACGGCCGGTGAAAGTCAAACTTCGGTCGACGATTATGAGAGCTGTGTTCGTGGGATCTGAGCGCTATTCGCCTAGAATATGCCCTCAGATCCAAGCTATCTGGGGATATGTGGAACTTAAAGTTTATGTTGTGTAAAAAGAAAGTTATATATTTTTATTCTGTTTTGCTAAATAAGAAAAGCCATGCTTCTTTCTTCCTGGAGATAATCTATTTGCCTAGAATATGCCCTCAGTTCCAAGCTATCTGGGGATATGTGGAACTTAAAGTTTATGTTGTGTAAAAAGAAAGTTATATATTTTTATTCTGTTTTGCTAAATAAGAAAAACCATGCTTCTTTCTTCCTGGAGATAATTAAGGCTCTCTTTGCTACCTTAAGTTAATTATCTCCAGGATGGAAAAGAGGGAGTGATTTATGTAAAAGGGGAGTGCTTATGCTATAGCCACTGTGATTGGCTACTGTGTTACTTTTGTCCCAGTCTTCCATCTGGTCCCCTAGGGGAGTGTCCACCAGGTGGAAGACCTGCATAAATACCGGGCAGGTAGCCCACAGTAAATCAGATCGTTTTACCCCTTCATGAAGTCTCGACTCATGTTTGGGGGATTGGGAGCTATAATCACTTCGTTTCAGTTGGATTTCGGGAGAAGCTGCAAGGATAATCGCTGCATGAATGCAAGGATCCTTTACACTGGTGGCAAGCGGCGGGATTTCCTCCCGAACGGACGTACCGAATTGAAACAAGGGGTGAATGGCGCATAGATACGAACGCTTGAAACAAAATACATTGAAGGAACTGCTGGAAGCTCGAGGCATAGTGGCAAGCAACAAACCAAAAGCCACGTTAATAGCCGAACTACTGGAGAGCGATCAAACCGGCGAACCACAAATGGCGAATGCAGAGGAAACAGAGTTCCAGAGGGATGTGAGATGGAGACTCAGCCTGGTAGGACCTAACCCTGCACCAGAGATTGTGGTACAGATCTTGGCACAAGCTACAGAGTCCCAGAATGCCAGGGAAGCACGAGAAGCAAGAGACAGATCACCTCCTGTGGATATATTGTCGCTATCTGGATCTACAATGGGGCGTCAGCGGAAAATCAACTACGCTGCATTTAAAAGCTTCGTGGAAGGTGAGATGGATATTGATAATTACTTGCAAGATTTTGAAAGACAATGTGTGTTAGAAGATTTGGAAAGAGCTAACTGGGCTGCAGTATTAAGTAGTAAACTATCAGGTAGAGCAGCCGAAGCGTTGAGAGCTGTGCCAGATGGGGATATACAAAACTATGACAAGATAAAAGAAATTTTGTTAGCCCGGTACGCTGTAACTCCTGAAGCCCATAGAAGGAAATTCAGGGCCCTCAGAAGACAAGGCAAGGATTCATATACGGAGTGGGCATTTCGTATGCAACGCGCTGCCAGCAATTGGATGCAGGGGAATCAGGCAACTACCCTAGAGGATGCTGTGCAATTGTTGTTACTGGAGCAATTTTTTGATTATACTCCAGCGGAGGTGAGAGACTGGGTCAGAGACAGAAAGCCAAAAACGGTGGAGGAGGCAGCAAGGCTGGCAGACGAATTCCATGAGAGCAGGCGGATGGATGGAAACCGAGGGGTCCAGGGCCAGCGGCCTGCATCTGGCCCGCCAACCATGCCACAGAGGGTACCACCACCAGGGAGCAATACCACAACCCCGGGGTACCAAAAGACCGCTCCAATGTGTTATGGGTGCAAGCAAGTGGGGCACATCAAACCTAATTGCCCACAACGCACTACAGACCGCTGGGGGCGGGCACCGGTACCACCAACCACTGTGTGCAAGAGGATTACAACTCTCTGACTCAAGAGGCACCCAGTAGCAACAGTGAGAATTGGGCCACCTTACATGAGGTGAACCCTGTGCAAGCGGCTGGGGATAACAGGGCGCACCACCGCCAGTCAGTAAAGCTCAATGGACAAGAGGCTCACAGGACGCACCATTGCTGTAAGGGTGGCCGGAGGGGCAATTCACAAACTACCAACAGCCCGGGTTCACATTGATTGGGGTACAGGGGCCAAGGCCGTAGAAGTGGGCATCATGCCAGATTTGCCCGCGGAAGTATTGCTGGGGAATGATCTAGGATGCCTGACGTCCCAATTGGCAGCCTGCAGTCCCGAAGGAGCACTACCTGTTACCACCCGGCAGCAATCCAGAGCTATGGAAGCCTCCCCCTCAACCCATGACCAGGTAAGCGATAACCCTCTGACGATTCCCCCTGACCATACTTCTTACTGGGGTACCCCTCAAGACTTTGAGCAAGCGCAACGGGAAGATCCCACCTTAAAAGGGTATCGGAGGGAGGCAGAACAACCCCAGGGAGACAGAGATCAGGCAAGGTTTAGCTGGGAAAAGGGTTTACTGTACCGAGTGACTGGGGGGACAGGGACAGGAGCAGGCCAGGTAGAAAAAAGACAGTTAATAGTACCCCGTAAGTATCGAGTAGAACTGTTGCGGATTAGCCACGATATTCCCCTAGCAGGTCACTTGGGCATTAAAAAGACGAGAGACAGACTCACCCAGTCCTTTTTCTGGCCAGGGGTCACTAGAGATTTGCAGGATTATTGTAGGACCTGCGAAGTATGCCAAAAGGTAGGGAAAAGAGGGGATCACCCCAGGGCAAAACTACGCCCCCTACCCATTATTGAGGAACCCTTTTTCCGAGTGGCAGTTGATTTAGTCGGGCCACTCAGTAAACCCAGTCCATCCGGTAAGAAATACATTCTTACTGTGGTGGACTACGCTACCCGCTACCCCGAAGCTATAGCTCTGTCCAATATACATGCAGAGACGGTAGCGGAAGCACTAGTTCAGGTATTCACTAGGGTAGGATTCCCTAGGGAGATAGTGTCAGATCAGGGAACCCAATTCACAGCTCTCCCTATCACCCCCAAACCAATGGCCTCTGTGAACGTTTTAACGGCACCCTTAAGCAAATGCTTATCACGTTCACAGAGACCTGTAGGAATTGGGAAAGATTCCTCCCTCATTTGCTCTTTGCCTATAGGGAAGTTCCCCAGGAGTCCACCGGATTCTCCCCGTTCGAGCTATTATACGGGAGACGGGTTCGGGGACCCCTGGATCTAGTACGGGAACATTGGGAGGGTGATATGGAACAAGCAGGTACCCCTATAGTCTCCTTTGTACTAGAGCTGAGGGACCGGCTACAGGCTCTGACCGAAACAGTTCGGGAGAACCTGCGAGCCGCCCAACAACGGCAGAAGTACTGGTATGACAAGGGAGCTAGAGACCGTATATTAGAAGTGGGATAAAAGGTCCTAGTGCTTAAACCTATCAAAACAGATAAGTTACAGGCATCCTGGCAGGGCCCCTACACTGTAATAGAGCGGATCAGTGATACCACGTACATTGTGGCAGACTGTTCCAATGAAAGGATCCGGCGGTCCTTCCATGTAAACATGCTCAGGCCATATCTCGAGAGACCAGAGGAGGTCTCCGCGGTATGCGCTCCAGCATATGAAGATAGTGAGGGTATCCCTTTACCAGATATGCTTCCCCAGGAACCCATAGGAGTAGACCAGGTACAGTTGGGTCCAGAATTAGGTTCCGAGGAACAAGCTCAGGCTTCCCAACTGTTAAAGGAATTTGGGGGCATGTTTTCAGCAGCCCCAGGGTATACGACCCTGGCAGTCCACAGAGTGGAGACCCCAGGCCAGTTACCCCTGCGGCAGCAGCCTTACCGAATTCCAGAGGCAGTACGGGAAAGCATGTTAACGGAACTCCAGGACATGTTAGAACTGGGGGTCATAGAACCGTCCCAAAGCCCCTGGGCTTCCCCAGTAGTGCTGGTTCCTAAAAAAGACGGTACCACCAGGTTCTGCGTGGACTACCGTAAGCTAAATGATCGGACCGTTACCGACGCATACCCCATGCCCAGAGTAGATGAGCTGCTAGACCGTATGGCTGGGGGGAATTATTTGACCACTATTGATTTGTGCAAGGGATATTGGCAAATCCCTTTGGAGCCTGAGGCCATTCCAAAATCGGCATTTGTCACCCCATTTGGCCTATACCAGTTTAAGGTTATGCCATTTGGGATGAAGAATGCCCCAGCTACGTTTCAAAGGATGGCAGACCGGCTCCTAGAGGGATTTCAGGGCTTCGCTTGTGCTTACCTGGACGATATAGCTATCTTCAGTGGCACTTGGGAAGCCCACCTGGAGCACATCTCAGTAGTGCTCAACCGAATTCAGAATGCAGGGCTAACCTTGAAGCCTGAGAAATGCCACGTGGGCATGGCTGAAGTCCAATATTTAGGTCACAGAGTAGGGTCAGGAAAACAGAGACCAGAGCCCGCTAAGATTGAGGCCATCACCCAGTGGCCTCAACCCCGGACGAAAACCCAGGTCATGGCGTTCTTGGGCACCGCAGGTTATTACAGGAAATTTGTAGCGGAATACAGTGCCCTTGCCAAACCCTTGACAGACCTCACCAAAAAGTCCCTACCCCGACAAGTAGTCTGGTCCACTGAGTGTGAGGAGGCGTTCCAGAAACTCAAGGCTGCGTTAAGTGCATCTCCTGTGTTAGCGGCACCTGATCATACTAAAAGGTTTCTCGTCCACACAGATGCCTCAATGTTTGGACTGGGAGCAGTATTGAGCCAGGTGGGAGACGATGGCATGGATCACCCGGTGGCATATCTGAGCCGAAAACTATTACCCCGCGAAGTCAGCTATGCCACCGTGGAGAAAGTGTCTGGCATTAGTCTGGGCACTTAAGAAACTACAACCCTACTTGTATGGACGCTCTTTCACAGTGCTGACTGACCACAACCCTTTAATTTGGCTTAACAGAGTAGCTGGCGATAACCCCAGACTACTCAGATGGAGCTTGGCACTGCAACCCTATAATTTTACAATGCAGTATCGCCCCGGGTAACAGAATGCCAATGCCGATGGCCTGTCCCGGCAAACTGAACTGGAAAAGTAGTTATTTTTGTTTGTTTAACCTGTGCTACCGGACATCCCTTAGCCGACCCGTTAGGATCTAAGCAGGTATGCCGTTCCATGGGACTAAGGGGGAGCTGTGTAACGAAATCCCCTATTTACAGACTATACGAACAAGCCTGTTAGGTTATTTGGAGAATTACAGCGGGATTTCGTGGAAATAACAATAAATGCGAAAGTGGCCGACCCCAGATAGCTATAGTATGGAACTTGCAGTTGGCTGCAAACACACGAACGGCCGGTGAAAGTCAAACTTCGGTCGACGATTCTGAGAACTGTGTTCGTGGGATCTGAGCGCTATTCGCCTAGAATATGCACTCAGATCCAAGCTATCTGGGGATATGTGGGACTTAAAGTTTATGTTGTGTAAAAAGAAAGTTATAGATTTTTATTCTGTTTTGCTAAATAAGAAAAGCCATGCTTCTTTCTTCCTGGAGATAATCTATTTGCCTAGAATATGCCTCAGATCCAAGCTATCTGGGGATATGTGGAACTTAAAGTTTATGTTGTGTAAAAAGAAAGTTATATATTTTTATTCTGTTTTGCTAAATAAGAAAAACCATGCTTCTTTCTTCCTGGAGATAATTAAGGCTCTCTTTGCTACCTTAAGTTAATTATCTCCAGGATGGAAAAGAGGGAGTGATTTATGTAAAAGGGGAGTGCTTATGCTATAGCCACTGTGATTGGCTACTGTGTTACTTTTGTCCCAGTCTTCCATCTGGTCCCCTAGGGGAGTGTCCACCAGGTGGAAGACCTGCATAAATACCGGGCAGGTAGCCCACAGTAAATCAGATCGTTTTACCCCTTCATGAAGTCTCGACTCATGTTTGGGGGATTGGGAGCTATAATCACTTCGTTTCAGTTGGATTTCGGGAGAAGCTGCAAGGATAATCGCTGCATGAATGCAAGGATCCTTTACAATGACTCTGCAGTTTAACTGCTCAATTTTCTGCCATTTAGGAGTTAAATCACTTTGTTTATGCAGCCCCAGCTACACACCTTTGGCTCTAACTCCCACAGCCTTCATGAATTTTGTTCTTAAAATTTCAAGCTGCACAGTGTGTTTACTTTAGAAGTTCTAATCACCTACTTTATTAATTGAACAATATTCACACACAAGGCTCTTGTAGGCAGACTCGAGCATGCATTAAAAGAGCAATTACAAGCAATTACAAAATGTACTAATTCCACCTGACACCAGTGAAATAGAATAATAATAATACAACTTAACTTATAGGACACAGCTTCCCAGGGCTACCTCCCAGGCGGTAACCACTCTCGACAAATGTGTGTATATACAAAATTTAGGGTTCTTGCTTTTATGATAGAGCAATAAATAATAATTCTAATTTTAACACACTGTGCAATAAGGGAAGTTTAAAGTTAGACCTCTTTTTTTAGTATGTAGAGAGGATGTGTGAGTCTCATCCAGGGAAAGTGTAGCTTTATTCTCCAGTGTAACTACATTACTAATCATTGTGATATATTGTAACAAGTAATAGGGAAATTGCAATTAGACTTGGAGAGTTGTGTCATTACAAACTGCAATTCATCCAAATTTGGGCCAATCAGGTGATCGTCCGAATTCCTGATTTCCGAACTATCACGAAACAACAAATGACTCACACAACGCACGAGCATGCTTCTTTGGTTCATGATTTAGAGTTCTGCCTAGGGCTCAAAAAAAGAGATGATTGATGAAAAAAAAAAATAGTTGTCTAAGAGAAGCCATTAAATGTTGATTTTATGCACAGATCAATTGAGATGAAACCAATTGTTGGGGCTCTCCTGCTTCACCCAGGGAGACTTTTCTGGTGCTTTAGCCTTTTCCTGCACACAGGTGAAGTCCAGCCACACCCTCAAGCGCTTTGGGAGCAACAAACTCCGACACGAATTAACCTGAATAAGCAATTAGAACAAAGCAAGGGTTTATTTAAGCTTGCTAACAGGAAGTTTGAAACTCTAAGAGCTGTACATAATTGAGCAATAAGGGGTGTAAATGATTAAGTGAAAAGGAAGATTGCTTTTCCAACTACAAGAAAGTTCAGAGAATGTGACAAACTGCAGGTTTTGATTTCTTATCTAGAAAGTTAGGTATCAATAAACTGGTCAGAGCTGATCAGAACAAACGTTAGCCTAGTAAAAGACCACTAAATACATTTTACCCATTTTAGTCCCTCCTTTTATTCTGAAAGAATAACACATACAAAAATGGAAAATTAAGTGGGAAGAAGGGACATCAGATTACGACCGGCAAGGCCACCAAAGTAGTAGGTTGGCCCGTCCACAGCGCATGCTGTCTGTGGCCTCATTCCATTGGCTGGCTTAAAACCAACTGTATGGCATAGTGCAGCCTGGTAAAGGATAATGTAGGGGAAATAAGGAAAAAGGCTATGGGAATGGTCTTTAATATATAGTGACCTCTCTTGGGGGATTTCAGTTTGGGGATGAGTATATGCCATGTAAAGGTTACACATCTGCATATAAGAGGTGTGGATGCTCTAGCAACAGTGGAGATGTAGTTGATGATAAGGTACATTCCTAATGTAAATAGCACATATAAATCCAGGTGTATTGATTATGGGCAATTATAAATGTTCTGTTATTGTGTCCCCATTCATGTGCAATAACTTATGATACCAATAGGGGGTGTAGTGAGCTATGTGACATTAAGAGCAAGAAGATGGCTGCCGCATAGTCAATGAGACATGTGCTTTAGGGAGGAAGTGAGAATCTTTGAGTCACTTCCTTTCACAAATGACCAAATGTAGTATCCTCCTCCTAGAGATGATCATCAGTTATTGGTCATGTTAGCTCTGTGGGTACTAGATGGGAGGTTATTTAAGGTGTTACCTGTAAGAGAGAAGTTTCATGACTGGGTCGGAAGAAGCCAGGTGTCTTTAGAGGTGCCTATGTACATCCATTTAACATGTGTTATGCTGATTCAATTATCCTGTGTAAGCTGCTGAATGTGCATGAATAGAGCTCAGTAGATTTCTTACCTGATTGTATTGTTTATTGCAGTCTGTGTGTTAAAGTATTTGTTTTGTGCTTAATAATTGTATTCCCAGTAAAGTTTTGTTTTTTACTTTCATCAAAACTTTGCCTCTTGTCTGTTCATTCAAGATATTCACTGATATTTATGCGATTGACCAGTATACCTTTTTATTATTTTATTTTTGGTATTATTTCATATTTATAAAATTCAGAACTTCATTATTATAAAGATATTAGTTAATTTACCATTTCATCAGGCCTATAGAAATGGGGTAACGTTTGCTTACCACGTTCTATTTAAAAGAGTTATTATTAATGCCTGTTAGAGCCCTATTAGATAGTGAATTTTCTGGGCATTTAGGCAAACATGGAGATGGAAGGCATCTATATCAAGTTTCTCATATAAAAAAATGGCAGCTGCTAATAAAATAAGTCATTAACTTATTAACTACTTTCTCCTAGTGAGGAGATGAATCTCCATTTTCCTTTTAAAAGGATATGAGGGGATCCATATCAAAGAAAGTATGAAATCCAAAGCAAACAGAGGTCGTGTCGGCCATGACAGTGCTATGTGATCATATTGATGAGCTGGATAGTAGACAATCATGAGAATACCGTGTCCACAATGTCCTTCTGTTAGATATCACAGAAAAGAGGTTTAGTTTCTACTTGGAGAGGTATTACACTGCCAGAGTCTATTTGAACACACAGCTTCATTAGCAAAAGTTTGAGACAGAACACTAGGAAACATAGAAGAAACACAAGCATACCACCAAACATTAACCCATTCACAGCTATCTTGTAAGGCCAAAGATCCAGTCACAGCACTTAATGAAAATTATCAATATTCTCTTCTACTGTTCTAGTATTTCATAGCAATTAGCTAAAAATTTAAACACCACGTCTTTTTACTTACTTTCCCTGAATATGTTTGACGTTTTGTTGGGAGGTCTTAACAAACATTAATAAAAAAAAAATTATTTTTGAGAAATTGACTATTTTCAAAACCTTGATTAAAAATGAATGTGCTGACTTACTGGTATTGTCATAGTCATCTAGGCTATATGTCTGGTACAAGCACAAAATTTTTTTTTCCCCCTCCCCTAATTGTTACATGTAACATTCTGTTAGATGTTGTTACACTCATTTAACAACCATAATAAAAGTGTAAAATAAAAGATAAATATAAATTAAATGATCCCCCCAAAATCTTTTAATTCTTCGTGCAGTGAGCCCAAAGGTGGCAGAAAAGGTTTTGTGCGGTAGAGAAGGTTTTCCCTAGAGTCTTTTTACTGAAACATTAGCAAAAGAATATTGAGGCAAATCTTCGGACTTTACTTGTTTAATATCTTATAAGGTGAATAAAGGCTCCTGTTAATATGAATAGCAATCTCCTTATTAATGAAGAAAAACTTGGTTGTTAGTAAATACATATGGCCTTTCAATGTCCAATGCGACACACGTGGACCCATGAAATTGTTCTGTAACTTTTACAGCTTTATTAGGGTTGCAGGGCTTTTTATGGACTTCATTAAAGACTTGATGAAGTGCCCTTGGTCCATTGTCAAGAGTTGATTGTACAGTTTTTTACCTATGTTGAAAAAAAAATGAAGGATTTCATTAGTAATCTACATATCTCCTTCCTCACCTTAAAATAACATCATTTTTTGAAGAATTACTGCTTTTCTATACTCTAGGGCACAAAGACAAGTATCTAGAAAATGTGTAATCGAAAGAATTCCATCAAATTGTTATAGATCACAAAAATTTAGATTCTTTTAAATTTGTTCAGAGGGGTTTTTATTCTTGTAATAAAGTTAAGAAGCTGTTGATTTCTTAGGAAATGCAAACTGGTACTAAAGTAGATAGCATGGTTCATTTTTCAGTATTGCTTTTGCATATCAAAAACACACAATACACTTTTTATAGACCTTGTTACATTCTAATGCAGCTGTTACTCCATGGAAGGGAAAGGGTAAGGGAGTAAATCTGTGCATGGTAGTTTCTTTAAGGCTAGCAGAACAACCCTGAATACAGATGACAGGAGACATCAGTGTTTTAGCAAGAATAAACTGGAATATTTAATCATTGCATTAAAACACCGCAAATGCATATTAACCTACCATGCTTCTTCATTTCCCCCTTCAATACCTATCATGGTATCACTTTGTAGCATATCATCCTATGAAATAATACTAAAAAAGCACTTGAATGGATGGGTAAGGTTAAAGTCACCAGGCTAATATAATTTCGGATATGAATGTCGCAGGAAATGTATGCATCTTATTATGGCAAAGCAATTTACTATAATAATATAATATATAGTTTGCAACTAGCGTATAGCTAAATATGTAAAACGTATGTTATTACTCATTCCTTTTCTCCTTGTCACATAACATACAATTTACTCATGGAATACACATCACATCATCCAATTAATTTGGATCACAAGTATCTCATATTTATCAATCATAATAAACAGTATAATGGAATATTCCATTCTCATATAACTCTTGCATACTACTTGAAAGAAGACTTAAGAAGCACTAGTGCACTCGATGGATGTCCAGCAGAGGTAATAAAACTAAAAATCAACAAAAATCCTTGTAGCATCTCAAAATGATCATTCACCAATTTCAGATAGACAACATTAAATACTAAAATTATTAATTGAAACTCTTCCTAATTCAGAATACCACTGAAACCATTTTAACATTACACTAAAATCACCATGGATATCTCTCTTTATTTTACAGTCACTAAAACGATATCTATTAGTATGGCCAGATCCTATTTTGGTTCCATATCTATCTGTCTCTCTTTCCTAGGAGCTCCATATCTCCATATTGTTTGTCTGTGTGAGTATTTAAAACAGCTCCCCAGCAATAATAAGCACAGTTAAGGGACCCTAAATTACATAAGATGTGCTTAGAAATTGGTTTGTATAAACTACTTTATTCTTGTTCTAAATTATATATAGTAGCATTATATTTTATTAGTCATTCACCAAAATGTTGTCAGAACAACACAGGCCCTGGCCACGTCTCATACTAACATGCCAAACTTAATGTCCCTCGTTTTCCATCTAAAATGCTGCAAGGCATACAGTCTGGGTCCAACCTAAATTTATAATCCAACACAATATAACATACAATAACAAAATTACTTAAAAATATAATTTATTGCGAAAACAATAATCTATACAATATTAACACAATTAGTTATAATACGAAGAAAATTGCTGTAAACATGTTAGAATATAATTTCTATAGTAGACAATACAATCTGGATAATGAGCAATTTAGTAAATGGCTCAAATAATATTTCTACAGCAAATGCAATAACTCGACGTAACATAAGCAAGTTCTACATGTATCTATAGCATAATAGGTTTTGATTAACATCTGAATTTCAACAAATGGATTTAGCAATAATTACAGAATACATACCTAAAGAATTATTGCATATTTTCAATCTGAGGTGCAGACACAGATTTTAAATATACAGACTAATAGACTATTTTCCCCAAAAGGAATACATTTTTTAAAATGTTGAATCAGATAATTTTCATACCTTTTCAAAATATAAACATAATATAATGTATTTATACAGTTACAAATTCACATACTGAAACAAATACTCTTATACAAATTATGATTTACACATTTTTAGCTACACTCCTGTTTCTATACTTTTTGGGTGCAGAAGGGTAGCTTCCTGGGGTCTAGCAGTACCTTACTGCAGGGGGTCCTGACTGAGGCTGATACGAGTTTGTGGATAGCTCTCCAGGCTCTCTCCCCCTTCCTCTTTCTGGCTCCTGGTAATTTTTCTTCGGATTTACTTACTTCCTGACAGCTCCATGGCCGAATGGCTGGTGATGGGCCTGGATTTACTGCTAATGTACTGCTGCACCGTACAGCGCCCCCGATCAGACATACCCATTAAGTGGCTCTAAGTGCATGGGGCACCCGATGGGCACTTCCAGCTTGCAGACCTCGGGTGCACCTCTGGCACATAGGCCCCCTGCAAGATGCAGAACACCCAGGGCCTAGCTGCATTTGCAACCTCTGTGACCTCAGGTGTTCCACTACTGAACCAAGTACAAAATAGTGTTTCTTTCACTATATGATAGTTTGAAAACCATGGGCATGGAATAATTTGTGCAAAGCAAATAATGTTCTTCTAAAATGATTACCTTGCTTTAAGAATGAAACGATAATCACATTTTGTATTCAATCAAAATCAACCACCAACCAGAGCAAAATTATGGCTTTGAGAATGACAGCTAAATGTCATATCTGTTGACAATTTTATTTCTCTCTGGTAACTTATGTGCAAACTACTTACAAACTAGGTAAAGTTTCCTTATTTTAATAACATAAGCACAAGGGAATCTGATCAGTATTGATTCTATCATATACAAAGTATTTTTGTACCTCATGTGTTGCCTACTAAAAAGGCTACATCTTTTTATTTTGTCAACTATATTTTTTTAACCCCTTTGCTACCAAGATATTTTGGTTAAAAATAGCTTTATTTTTATGATTGTGAGTGACTAGTTATTGTCTTTATTTTTGTGAATATAGTGGTATTCAGGGGTAACTACAAAATAAAAGATTACACAATTCAAACTTTTTTTTTTTTCTTTCATCATTTACAAAAATATTGGGTGTATAAAACTTTTTAGCATATTACATGGTTTGCTATATCTTGCAATATTTCAGACCTAATCTGATCTATTATCAAGAAGTACATATATCACATCTCATCGCAAATAGCAGGCACTTAAAATAGGTGTAGAAAATAATCAAAACCCTAAACCCGGAACTAGTGAGAGAGCATCTTCTCAAAAATGCCACAAGAAATAAAAAGAATACCCATGTGCAGCAACAACAGTTTTCTGCTTAAAACCTGTCCCCTTCCTAAAAGTCTAAAGTAAACAGACAAAATGAAAACATTTTTTGGGGCTGTGTGAGTCAAAGCGTGGGAGGAGCTTATAAACATTAATAAAAGTGCTTTAAATCAGAAACGACAGGGAACTGATCTGTGAGACCACAGGGGTATGATCTGTTTCCCAGAACTTTTTAATTAACCTCTTTAGAATGGAGGTAATTGTCTAAATTTTGAATCATAGCAAAACCTAGAATTTGTGCTGTTTGTTCCACCATAATTTAAGGGTTTCCCTACAAGTGCACCCATGCATTTTATATATTGCATTTTAAAAGGACAGAAAGGGCTTTCTTTTAAAATGATATATGCATACCCAATGCATACCCAACATACAAATAAAATTGGAGCAATTGGAAAAAATGGAAAACAAACCCAATAATCTAGCATTAACTCTTACCTTACACTAACCCTTCGCTAAACCTTTTCCTAACCTTATCCTAACCTTAACCCTCAACAGAGTGCTATTCTAGCTACAAAGATACAAAAATGTAAACAACGGTGTGTGATTACATCTGGTGGCCTTTTGCAGTATGACAGGGAGGTTTGCCAGTAATGCTGCTGCCCAGCCTGCTGTATCTGGGCAGCACACTGTAATCGGTGATGGGCAACTGGGAAAGTCCAGCACCAATCACAATCGGTAGGTGGGCATGCAGGCAGACCCTGTTAATATCAGAACCCTGTTAGTATCAGAAAAGACAGTCTCCCTCTGATTACAATCACGGCAGCTTTGCATAATAGTGCACAGCTGTAGCAAATTAAAAGCATTTAAAGGACTGTTTGCAGCTTTTAAAGTTTCCACAGCTGATATATGGGAACTAAAGTTCTTTGGTGCTTCAAGTATCCCTTTAAAACGCTTCATATATTTTGACATTACTTTGAAATGTTTAACCTAAATGTCACAATTAATTTTACAGTTAATCAAATTCCCTATTTTGAGTAGCTCCTGCAGGTTCATACAGGTCCTGGGTTTTCATCTTGTTCTAATGTTGTTCGTCCAGTTATAATGTGTTCAGCTACACTTCTCCTAGCCAAGATCTTTTTTTGAAAATGTATTTTTAATTTGTTTTGAAGCTATGGATGGTGTTAATCGATAGAACATCAAAATGTGATATGAACTGAACATAGAAGAAAGCCTAGATATCATTAAAGTGATATAAGCTGTATAAATCAATAACATATTATTATAAGGGTGAAGGTCTAATCATCAGAGGACACTGAAGATGCTGGACATCTAAACCTTCAAGCAATTGAGACAAATTTAAGTTAGTGTCCTTCTCTAACCTACATTGTATGTGTCATTTGTGGACCTGTAGGGCTCTGCATGGAGGCTTCTGGAAACCACTGTGTGTGATCTGGCATAGAAAGGACAAAAAATTATTGTAAAAGCCTGTCAGGACATGATTTAGCAGCAAAGAGGGAGATATACCCTCTTATTCTGAAATCACACAGTACTATATGCAACTGAGAAATTCCTGTTCATCCTAAGGAGAACTTAGGACAATATCACTAAATATTTATGGTCATAATAAAAATTAAACTATTAACAATGGTAAAAGAGTAAAATGCTTTCCTTGGGGGAAAGATACGACATATAATTTCAGATTATAAATGGTAAGTCTAAACCAAAAAGAACTGCAGTTCTAAAGTTAAAAGATCGCTGTCTGGATAAGCTGTTTGGAGCAGTTAGGTATCTATAGAACTTCAGTGGTAAAACATTGCCCAGTCTTAATGTGTATCTCAAATATGCTCCTATAGGGTTAGATACAAAAGGGAGAATTGAAAGTGAATTTCAAATTTAAGGCCAAAATAGCTGTATTTGGAAAAATGTTGCATGTCAGCTATGTTTTCAGTAAAAAAGGAAAAAGAATTGAGCCGCACACTTAAGTTAATCAAATGAAGATTTATTCTACCAAAAAGTGGACCCAGCAATGTTCCAACACATACAGTGTCTTTGTCAAGCTTGACAAAGACACTGTATGTTTTGAAACATTGTGTGGTCCACTTTTGGTGGAATAAATCTTCCTTTGATTAATTTAGGGTTGCGGCTCCATTATCCTTTTCTTACTTTGCAAACGTGATTGGAGAGTAGCCTTGAAAGCTTGCACCTATACTATACAGGAAGAGAAATGAATCTCCTACAAGTAAATAAGCTGTGTTTTCAGTTTAGCCTTACATTTCAAATTCCCTTTGAATTATTATTAATATTTATATAGCGCCAACAAATTCCGCAGCGCTGTACAATGGGTGGACTAACAAACATGTAATTGTAACCAGAGAAGTTGGATTCACTATGGAATCTGTTGGTGCTACATAAATGGCAATAATAATAATAACAGAGGGGTTAAGGGCCCTGTTCAATAAGCTTACGTGCTAGATGGAGTGGTGTAAAGTGACACAAAAGGTAAGGGTAGGAGGAAAGAAGTAGAATGGTAGAATAGTATTCACTGACTTAGTGTGTTTTTCAATGACAATTGCAGGATAGGAATCAATTGGGACCTATTAACAGTGTAATTGATACACTTTCGTGAAGAAGTGAGTTTTTAATGATTTTTTTTGAAGTAGCGGAGACTGGGTGAGTGTCTAACGGAGAAGGGAAGGGAGTTCAACAGGAATAGTGCAACCCTAGAGAAGTCTTGAAGGCAAGCATCAGAGGTGGGAGTACAAACAGAGGATAGATGCAGGTCTATGGCAGAGCGTAGGGACCTAGACATGACATACATGTGTATTAGTGAGGATAGATAGGTGGGATAGGTGGGCAGCATTGTGTAGAGATCTGAAAGCAAGAACCAACATTTTAAATTGAGCCCTATACCGTACAGGAAGCCAATGCAGGGACTGCGGGCAGACAGGAGAATGAGCCTCACCACTGCATTCATTATAGACTGTAACAAAGCAAGTTGAGAGCATGTAAGACCACTGAGAAGCAGATTGCAGTAGTCAAGGCGAGAGAGGATAGTGGCATGGACCAGCACCTTAGCCGCATCTGACATTAAGTAGGAAAAATGATAAATGATAGAGAAATGATACTATTGATATTATCAGTCGCCAAATCCTGCTACTTCCATCTCAAAAATAAAAACCTTGTGGGCTTCCAATATCATTTCTCTGATGGTCCTCTGGTGAGCGCTAGGAGCATCCTTTTCTGCAGTCCAACTTCCAGCCAGCCTGGAGGCAACCGTAACAGTAACCCTTTTAAGTGCCAGACTTACCAGTCAGCAAGGTTAACCCCTTAAGGATACATGACATGTGTGACATGTCATGATTCCCTTGTATTCCAGAAGTTTGGTTCTTAAGGGGTTAAAAAGTAAACCCAGCCATCAAAAGACAACTTGATAAAATTTCAGTCTGGTGTAGGTATATTTAAAAAAAAACAAATCAAGTAGAGTAGTACATACCAATATATAGTATTAAAAACCAAGTGTTAAAGGTGGTTACAAACATGCATATGCAAAAAATATATGTAATTGATCATACGAGAACTGGTAAGGGGGGCAGTGGGTGCAATTGCAATTGCCCCCCATTCCACTATAATACAGTTTTTGTGTGATGCAGCCTCAGAGCGCCATTGTTCTGCTCATTGAAAGAAGCAGAACGTGATTTGAGATGCCCACTAGCAAAGTATTTTTTCTGTAAGGCAGCAGGTAAGATTAATGCGGGACCTTTGCTACCCCAGTATTGAGGGGGTTTGTGCCTTGGCCTGTGGCTCCAAATCACAATGGACTTGTCTCTGGAATATTTATTTGGGGAATGTAGTATCTGCGTCTGACCAGCCTCCCAGACTATGATTAGTATGTATGGTATAGAGGCTTGCAATAGACTGCATTGTGAAATGAGACATAGTGTCACACGCTTTGTCACACACAACTGAGTTATGAAAAACAAAAATTGTCTGTGAATGCTCTGTTGTGCTGAGCAAGTCAAACTAATAGAGATTGCAAGAATATATGGTGTCACAACACATAAAGATCCACAAGTTTTGTGTGCAAAAAAGCCCTTCATTTGTGTTTGCCCCCAGGTGAAAAGTTTCCAGCCACCTTGTGGAATTGATCCACTAAAGCAAAAATCTCAATAATGTGAAGTTATAGAAAAAGTTACCTAGAACAATGACAAGCTGAAATGTTACTTTCCAATCGTTACTTATTATGCTGATCTCTTCAGAATTGTAAAATGCTTTACAATATTTCCCATGTTGTAACAAAAGCATAAAACAGACTGTTTATTCAATAAAAAGTGGATACTAACAAGAAAAGGGAATTGAAAATTCCATAAAGTCCACCAAATGCAATACAATGAAAATATTTACATACTTTATAGAAGATTATATAAGCGGTTGTTGCCTTGGGTGAAAACACAGAATAGACTATTTGTTATGTTGAAAATATATACAAGTGGGGTAAGGGAATTGTCAGTTTCATAAAGTGCACAAAAACCAGCAAATATTTATACATGGTTTACAAAAAATGTCAAATTAATATACAGTGTAAAAATCCTTCGCCCAAGGCTTATAATTTATATTTATGCAAATTATATCCACCTTATTGATCTGGAAGAAAGAAATACGAATCCACCTCTATGAAGCCCAATCCTAAAATAGTATGTGCAATTATCTTGTTTAGCAGCTGTTCCTATATCCATTTATGTATCGGTTGCTAAGGGAAAGGAATAATGCAAAATATGCAAAATAATAGGACATATTTAAATAATGCTTTAATTATTAACTGTTTAACTTTATGTTGGTGTATTTTACACTGTTGTCTTAAAAAAGACATATTCTATGTCATAAGTTTTGTAGGTCATGTTTGAATGACAAGAAAAAACAACTTAATTCAATGGAGTGGTATAGTTATTACAGATCTTCAGAGAAAGTGCCTCGTTGCCTTCTTGCATTTATTTATCTATTACATCTGCATTCAATCTAATTATCTTCTGAAAATAGAAATAAACACCAAACTAAAGCTACTTTATATAAATAGGTTATTCTATGACATAAGAACCTAGTCCTAGAAGTGGTTAAACCACTCACGTTATTTGCCAATAACACTGTTTAGGCTACATTATGGATACATGTGATATGGAAAGGGCTTACTGGAGTACCTGAGATTATTACAAAGCCCTTGGACAGCAAGGATTAGACAGAGATTAAAAACAGGGAAAGAGAGGCACACGATTATGACATATAGGGGCTTCTTAAGACATCATAATAAGTCATGGGATTTTAGGGTTAGGGTAAAAGATTTTAATGTTAGGGCAGTACTAGTACATACATGTCATGCTTTGTCTGAGATTTGTGGGAGTCATATATTTGAGCAGTAGATGTTATTTGCAGCTGCTATCCTTAAAGGGACACTTCAGACCCCCTAAAGCACTTTAGCTTGCTGAAAGGCTTTATGTGTGAAGCAAGTGCCCTCTTTTTTCATTCTGCAAAAAAGTGCAGATTTCAATAGAAATTGACACTTTTATAAATTAGCCTGGTTACACCCCCCTGACTTTTCAAGCAGACAACAGCTCCTGTTACTTACTGGTCCAGTTAGTTTATTTGTACTGAACTCGAGAGGAAGCAACTGAAAATATTTAGAAATAAAAAAAATTATGAGGCGTGTAAAGTTGCATGTGTTTCCATAAAACTCATCCCTCACTTTGTAAGATATTAAAACCATGAATCTTTGATAGATGCATAACCCATTAGTTCTAAACTTGCCCTCCGGTCTCTCCTTTAGACGACTTTCTTCTATTTTCTCTCTATCCTTCTCACTATCTCTCACAATCTTTTTGCATAAATAGTTGTGTTTCCTTCATTATATTCTACAATTTACTATATATTCTGTTAAATGTATCTTTTTTTTTATTGCTAGAGGGAGTGCAATACATTATTCCACTATTTAGAAACCAAAGATAAACTTGATGTATAAACTTTTGTATTTGCAATACTTATGTTGCATTTTATTTCCTTTCCTTCCAGTAGGTTTAGTTTGTGAGTCTATGAAACAAGTTTTATTGTTCCACTTAATGTATTGCAACTGTGGTCAATGTTTAAATAACTGATGGACATCAGGGGCTTAAATTAACAGTTCGTATCCAACAGTTGTATTGCCATGAAAATTATTTTAATGCAGCGCAGTGTCATTTACTTGGAATGAGTGTATTAAATATGAAATTATTTTGCTACGTTCAAATATTTCATGTAAGCTATACTGTATAATCACAACAATATGTGATTGCAAAGATATAGGTGCATGTCTTAATCAAAATTCAGAGAATACTAACCTGACATAAAATGTTTCAATAGGGAACATCATTTAGAATGCAGGCAGTAGTATGTGTTAAATGAGGCAGTCCATTGCACTAGAACATCAGATCTCTTATAGAAAAACACAGTTTTCTAGAGAGAACCAGATGGTTAGTAATATATTGTATAATAATCTGTCTCTTCTGGATTTTATTTATGGAGTTTTTGCAATTTAGCAAACGGTATACATTTTGGAAATACATTTTTGATGATCATAAAAAGAGAACGTTAAATTGTTACACTGTTTTATAATGTTTGCATACATGACATCTTTACAGTTTTTATACTATTAAACTACATTAATTTTTTATTCACTGATCATATAGACACAGAGAGTTCATAAAACATTTACACATTTGAAAAGTTTTCAAAATGCCTAAAACATTACAATGGGGGTGAGTTGATTATTAATCCCTTCTATGCAGCACTTGTGTATACACGTGTATACATGATTACAATCGTCTCAAATGAAATGTGTTAATCGCAAAAAAAAAAATAGCAGAGCCAGCACCACCTTTCAAGCACTGACTCGGCTAAACTTCCCAAAGATGAATGGGGAAGCTGAACAGGAAAATACAACCTCCACACGTACAATCTACTCCCCCAAACACTCACCCCGTCACATCATCCCCACATACATACTCACCCTGTCACATTGCTCTCTCTCTCCCACACACTCAGTCACCCCATCCCCCCACTTCAGGTAAGCCCTGATGCTTTTAATTCCCTTTTTATACAATTGTGGCCGCGTTCAGTAAACCGATCATTGTTGTTGGAATCTACCGCCCACCCAGCTCTCCAGTGCATTTCCTTTCTGACATAACCCAGTTCTATAGTAAAACTGTATCTCAAACCCAAAAGAGGGAACTTTTAGTTTTTGGAGAATTCAATATTGTATGGCTGAATTCTAAAAATAAATAAATCATGTTCACTGTTTAAGAATTTGCATCTAACGTAATTAATTCATCAATATGAAAAGTCCTCACCGTACTTTGCTGGATTGGTTTCTCTCCACTTGTCCTGATAGAATCCAGGAGGCAGGAGTTCTACCTAACAGTTTTAGTGACCACTGCCTAATGTACTGGGTGTGCAAAATAAAGGCCATCAAATCCTACCCTCATTTAAATGTACCAGAGATTCATTGTGGTCAAGACTAATTATACTGGCTCCACGAATGGTCACTGGGCCTACAGACAATGGTGGAATGCATACACAAAATAAACAAAAATGGCAAAGGCCCAATATTTTTTTTTTTTGTAAATCTGTTTTTATTGAGGTAAAGAAAATAGGTAAATGAGGCGCGCAGGCCTCCGTGTGTAAGCATCAAGATGCACAACATTTACATTCAAGTTTGGTTCACATAAGCAGTTAACATTAGTTCCAATACCTTGGCAATCATCTTGTAAGCATTATCTCGTATGTGAGTAATGACAACCGCAAATTAGCGCAAAGCTCAGGGTCGAGAACAATGCTTTTGTTGAGTACATCAGACCTTACATGGACTTATGTTGCTCTGCCAGTGTCAACACGGGTTAGATTGTCTTTTCCCATGTGTTGGGGCGTGTACAGTCAGTTAGAAAGGGAAGGGGAGACATGTGTGAATGTAGGGAGAAAAGGATAGATATAAGGGTGGGTAGCGATGGTATTTACCGCCCCCGGGAATTATCTGTTGTAGTTTGCTCATTGTGTTAAGCAGGTGTTCATCTTACTGGAGAGCAGAAGGATCACCATTATGTGTGTCCACTAGTGTTTGGTGTAAATGGTATGAAAGTGAGTGGCTTACTTCTGCTGGTCATATTGGGAGTGTTTTGTGTGTCATATAAGTGGATTGGGGTGTGGGTAAAGGTCCCGTTGGGTGTTTGCCTCACAGGGGGCCCACGGTCTGGTCGTGTGCCCTTTTGTTTAAGATGGAACAAATGGTGTGTGATGGAGGTGCGTCGTGATCTGTACGTGAGACCCTGTTTGGTTCCTTATTGAGGGTAGCTTGTGAGTGGTGTGGTGTTCGTGTGATGTCTAAGAGCCTATTGTGAAAGTGTGCTTGTATGTCTTCTAATATCATCTCTCCTCTCTGTCCCCTCCCGTCCATGACCGGGGTTACCCCTCCCTCTGAGTCGTGTCTTATGGTGTCGTCGGGTGTTCTCAGGGGTCTCCATTATGGGGTGAAAGTCCAATGATGTATGTGCGAGTGGGGTGTGAGGTGGGTTACCATTCCACCGTCTGTGCCCCCCCATTCCCTCCAGTTCACATCCCGCATAGATGTGCCAACTTCTCCTATGTCCCCGCCCTGTACGAAAACCATGGCTGCCATGCCTCCGTGTGTCCGCCTCCCCGTGACCCAATATTTCAATGAAGCATTAACATATCAAACCCAAATATGTTTGGAAAATCATAAGTAATATACAAACCCCCACCAATCCACTCTCAATCCTCCACTGTCAAAGAGGACAACCAAACCCTGCAACACTCCCTAGATTTAGCAAATGCCTTTAATAATTTTTTTGTTGGATGTGCCACCACCCTGATTGCTAAGCTAACAAATGACACGCATTCTGAAATTAAAAATTCAGATCAGGCCCTCCAAATGTTCAAAGACTCCATATAGAGAAATTCAATTTTAAATCTGTGCCTGTTGGTGTCATTAATAAACATCTCAATAATCAAAAAATGACCAGTATAGACCTGATCAAATCCCAGCAATGTTGCTGAAGCTCAGTGCGCCAGCAATTGCTAAACCTGCTGCAACCCTAATCAATGAATCCTTTGCGTCTGAAAGACTGCAAACTCTGGAAGACTGCAAGAGTGATACCTATCCATAGATGTGACAATACTTTGCTATTGAAATACCATCTAATATCCTTGCTCCCTTTGTCAAAAATCTTGGAAAAATGTGTTTACATGCAATCAAACTATCTAACCCCTGATCAATCAGGCTTTTGCCCAAATCTCTCAACTAAAATCAAAAGTTTGCAATGACATCCAAACTGGCATGGAACAAGGAGATGTGACTGAAGCTATTTTCCTTGATTTTGACACGGTAGATCGTGACATCCTGTTGCAAAAACTTAAACTCCGGTATTGGTGATCATCCGCTAACCTTGCTTCAATAATATGTATCCAATCGATCACAATATATATCCATTTCTGACAGCACCTCCTTACCTCTCCGAGTCAGGCTCCATACTCAGCTCCCTATTATTCATTATTCATATATGATCTCCCTAATGTTTGCAAGGCCAAAACTGTACACATGTACTCAGACAAAACCAAAATCTACACTAGAAAACCAAATCTATAACAGCTTGAGGCTGTGCTCCAAGACCAGTTCACAGGAAGAAAAGTGGATCACAGATAACACACTTTTCCTAAAAAATGACAAAACTATGCTCTTAGGAATGGTACCTAAATGATATAAATTACAAAATTCCCATCTATGCACCAGAACAAAATCAAATAGCACACTGTCCACTGTCCGTTCTTTCAAATATCTAGGTATGTTGCTAGACCCCAATTTCTTGTTTGGCCTCCATATTGAAAAACTCTCATCAAAACTAGGTCTAAAACTATGTGTCCTGTACAGAAACAAATCCTCACTAAGCCCAACAGTACGGAATTAGATTGTATAACAAATGCTAATGCCATTCATTGAATATGGGGATGTAGTGTATGTACCTGTGCAGCAAACCCACCTCCATAAACTTACTACATTGTATAACTCATTACATTGTTGGGACCAAAGGGTTACTCTTAGCATCAGCTTGCTGTAGTGGTTATGAAACTAGTAGTGCCATAGCCTGGCTCCCTGGTGGTGGGACAAACTATTTAGCAAATGTTTGCCCACTTACCTGGGATCCTTTTGCACATAACTGACATTAACCAGCCTGGAACTCTAGTTATGGGCTAGTTGATGACAACCCTACAATGCTGCTGGAGGGGGCATTACACTTCTGGCAGCAGAGGGGTTAATCTTTGTATGTGCAGCATTTCAAAGCAAAATGCTGCACATACAGACTCCAGGCACAATTACCACTTCAAATCACTGAAGTGATCATGGTGCACAGAGTAACCCTTTAACCCCTTAAGGACCAAACTTCTGGAATAAAAGGGAATCCTGACATGTCACACATGTCATGTGTTCTAAACAAACTCCATCTTGAAATTATGTACCAATTTACCCCTCTACTTTTTATTTTTCTGAGGTAAGAAAACCGAAAATAATGGTGTTGCAGTTTTTATACTTGGGAATATTTGATATAAAGAATGTTGTCAAAGAAAACTTTTTAATATAGCATACAAACGCACAAACTCTAGTCTGTGTAACCCTTCTTCTAGATGCAGTCTGCATAGTAACTGACTAATGACTGACAGTTGGCATATACATATGCATTAATAAGTGAGGTTTTCAGGGACCTGTAAAAAAAGGTGACTTTGACAAATTGAATTGCCTGCGGAAAAATGTTTGCTTTAAAATTCAATGTAATGTTTTATCTATCAAAAACTGTTACATTTCAAAAGTGACCAAGGATTATGTTCATGCACATTGATTTGCAGTGGTATAAAATACACAGAATTGTTAGAACAAAATACATTTATTCTATACTAAATTTCAAATATCTTGGAAATTGTATATGTTAGGCCAGCATTCAACTTCTTGGAATAAATAAGTTAAATCAGATGCATTTCAAAATAAATGAAATACATGAAACATATTTAGTACGTTTCATATGAACTCTAAATGTTTATTGACTAAATGTATTGATTATAAAATATTGCTATTATTAAGTCTTTTGGAACAGATAATATCAGGACTGTCACAATGAAACAATAATAATAATCATATCGAACATTTTCAACTCTTGTATACTGTTTAGACTTTTGTGTATGTTGAAGAAATTTGGTTTGCCCCTATCGGTTCGTCTAAAAATAAATTAATAAATGTTGTATCGTCAATTTGTTCCTGTAGCATTTTGACTCAGACAAATTTTGTCCACACTATTGTTTCTGGAAAAAAATGATTTGAATGAACCAAAAAGGCATCAACATTGGCCAATCAGGGTACTGCAAAATTAAAATATTATATACCCATGTTATGGCCATTTGGTTAACAGATTAAGTGGAAAAAAAAGCAAGCAACGGATGGAAAAATATGAGGAGCAAAAATAAAATCTACATTTATATTTATTAAATATATAAATAGATTTTTTTTTTTTGTGCTTTTCCTTCTCTCCCCCCAACCCCCCCTTTTTATTGGGCACTTCTCGTTGTTCTGTGTATAAAATCAACAAGTAGTGGCTGACCCCTAACTATCAATCATCTTCTTTTTTTTTTATGCCACAGACATAACTCTGAATCATGCAACAAACAAAGCTGTGTAAGAGTTGGGCTGTGGAGTTTAGTAATACATTGGAATTGTCAAATTAGGGTATGGGATTCTGACTAACAGGAAAATAAACTAGTGGGATCTGCTCCAGTGTTCTAATTTTTGTTGGCACCTGGTAATGGGCAACAATCCTCAAATTTTTACTTCCCATTTAAAAAAAATGTTTATCAGATTTAATTAAACATTTTTAAAAAATGGTTTAGACATACTTTCAAATGCTTTCTTTACTGTTGATTATTTAAGCTTAAAGGAAAACAGTTATCAAATTTTCACTTTTCATTTTTTTTTTAAATTTATATAATTTAATGAATCTCATGATATTTTTAAAATGATTTATTTAGATTGTTTATCTTTTCTTTTACATTTCCCTTTTTTATCTGGCAAAGCAGCCATGTTGGGTCCGACTCTACTGTTATTTGACTGACTGCTGCTCAATCTAACTTGCCTGCTGCTGCAATGGCTTCTACGCTCCAATTGAAGCTGAAGCAGCAGGCACGTTACGTTGAGCAGCAGTTGGTCAGATAACAGCAAAGTATGACCCAACATGGCTGCTCAGCCACAGTAAAAAAAAAAAAAAAGTGAAATTTTATGAGAAAAATAAATATAGATAATCATAAAAAATGTATTATGTTTCATTAAATGTAATAAACATTGTAAAGGGTAAGGTCAAAATTTGAAGACAGTTGTCCTTCAATACATAGTGGGTTTATTGTTTACACAAGTTGATGTTTGGCAGGTGTTCAGCTGACATTTATCAGTTTTGGAATGAACAGAGACAAACACATGTTAAGTAAAAGTAATAACAGCTGGACAGTTTGTCTAATGTAATGTATTGGCACTCCGGCAAGAATTCCTTCCCATCATTTGACTGTATCTGACAGATTACCCAATGTTTGTCCTCATGTAGTACACTCCCACACCTTTTGGTATTGATGCCATGCGTCAATGTGGCATTATGTATGATGCTAACCATTGTTTCATGTTGTCATTTTATATAAATATCCCCTTTAAAGAGTCCCTGTTTAAGTGTAAATTGCCTTTCTCCTCAAAGTAAAAAAACAATCTTTGTCATGAAGGGATCAAACACCACATTTTGTGTTAGCATTTTAGTTAGACATAGGGTTATGTTAAAGCATTTAGTGCAATAGTTTAGATTAACAATGAAAAATAACAGGATTTAAAAGGAAACTGGTTGAGAAAAAAATAAAAACATGATTCTGGTCAGCTATACTTGTTTTATGGTATGTATTATGTGAATTTCCAAGAAAAGATTTTAAACACTAATTTCTATAATACATTTACAAATCAGCCTGGCATACAGTTTCTATTTACTTGTTTCGTTCATTCATTTCTTGTTTGAATGTTTTAATAAAAATAATTCACATTTCAAGCACTTTGTAAACTTGAAACAGCTAATAAACACCCTTAGTTGTTTGCAATTCTTTTTAAGAGAGGGCGAAGTAAAGCAGACACACATTACTATGTTGCTTACTATGCGTAATATGGGAAGCCAGGCAATCAACCGTAAAAAGGAGGTTTTGCAGCAAAACAGCAAGTTTTTATTAACACATAATTTAAATGCTATTAAAGGAAAATAAAACATTGTTATTGTGCTGACATCAATCGCAAGATATAATTTTTAAAATATATACAATTGTGCTGGAAGTATTACGCACCATTTCAGTTTACTTCATATTTTTTTAAAATATCAACATATGATGTTTTAAAGTCTTAGTCAAATTTCAAGGAAAGTATTTCTAAAAGTTCCCCGTTGTGTGATCTGTTTATACAGATCCAGATACAATAAGTGCACTGATCCAGACAAATGAGAAAGGATGGTAAGTGATAACAGAAGATGGTTTCCGGCAATTGTGCTTCTAGGTCTCTCCCATGACCACCCATGAACAAGCTGTATAAACAGACATTCCCTGATCACACATAATCTATTTAAATGCTCTAGTTGTCAAAAAAGGAATTTCTATTTGACTACCAGTGCAGATGAAATTTTAAGAAAACACATATTAATTTGGCTGGTAATTTGCAGACCCCCAAGGGGCAGGTTTATCAAAAATTCATATTTGACTATAATTGAAAATGTCAAGAAGAATTTCATTATTGTAATTTTTACTATATGAGATATCTCTTGTTAGATGTCATTTTTCTCACATTGTGCATTCAATTATTTAGGGGTCAACTCTCTAAACAGCAATTTGTGTTTCCTTGAGAATCAGTATAAAAAGTTTAGGAAATAAAAGTTTCAACTAGGCTAAAGTAGATAAAACAGACTTAAATTGTGGTTCAGGAAGTAAATCACCTTAACTTACAGTTTAGTAAATAAACCCTGCAGTTTCTCTAATAGAAGTTAAAGCATATTTTTTTTGTTTTACTCAACTCAACCCAGCAATCTGTCCCTGTAGCATCTTTGCATAAACACTATAACCATGTATTTATTTGTTCAATTGGTTTAGGAAAAACAAATGTGTAACTCACAATATTTTTTTTTCTTCTCTTTATTGTATCATTGAATCCACTTTGTCCTATTTTCATTGATTTTATTTCCAAAAAATATAATAGTTTTAACGATATGACAGTATTCCATTAAAACTGTTTGAACTTTGCAGAGCTCTGCTGTATGTCTGCCGCCTTTTGTTTTAAATCGTTGTACAATTATTCAGCAGAGTAAACAAAAAAACAAAAAAATGGGTGGGGCCATGAGGGTGGAACTGGGAGACCAAAACGCATGAGGGTACAATTTGGTGTGACCTAACAACATCAGTATTTGGATATATAAAATATCTGGAAATTTTGAAGCCATGAAAAAATATATATATATATTTATATATATTTATTTATATTTATATTTTATATTTATATAGGAAGAAAACATTTTTTGAGAAGAAAAAATACAGGGTAGAGTACTCTTGCAAATTGAAGGCCATTTTGTTACGCTGGATACATAAAATGAAGCATGCATAAAAGTATTATGCTTGAAATGAAAGTACTGCTTATTCTGTAAATAATAAACTTAATTTGCTTTTAAAAACTTTCTTTTTCTTACATATTTGGTATTAAAAAGATGGGAATACAGATAAACCCTATCCCTCTTATCCTTCTACTGAATTATAGTACTAAGCAAAGAGATAGCAAACGTTTACCCTAAAGAGACACTCTAGCACCCTAAGTCCCTTCAGCTACCTGAAGTGCTTTATGGGTGTTTAGGAAGTTTTTTTTTAGTCTTGTTTTATTAAAATGCCATGCAAATAGTAGGGTTTATTTTCCTCTCTGGGTGATGACCTCACCATTTTACCGAGAAAATGAAAGCAAAACACAATTTAATGGTAAGATTACAGGTAAACACTACGCAGCAATGTGGAAGAGGGTTCATCAAAGTATAACATTAGTATGATTACGTCATCATTAAGTTAGAGTGAAAATACTTTCTCTGTATATACAGTTGCCGACTTAGTTTCATAAATGCTTCTAAAGGTCATTTTGTTTTTATTTAGCACTCAAATCCAAAAGATTTAACAATATGCAAGAAGTTTGACTCCCATGACATTTCAAATTGTTACAAAAATGTGACTCCTTCCTTATCAGCACAACTGGCACAAGACTCTAGTGACGTCTTTAATAATTTTTCTTCACTATGTTTCCCTACAGATTAACATTTCCCCATAAGACTGGCTTCATCTTTGTGCGTCAAATATATCTATAAAGAAAATATTTCTCAAAGTAAAAAAAAAAAGAAAGGGGAAAAAAACTTTCATGAATGCTAAGAAAAATCCACTGAGAATACATCTATAATAACTCTATAAATCTCTAAAGAAATAAACTCAATGAAGCCCACAATCTAAAGGACAAATGCATGCATTACATTCTAACTTGTTAAAATCTAGACATATTTTATTCTGGAAAAGTGTGTCATGCTTCCAAACTAAGAGACGATAGAAATAAAAAAGCCTTGCTTTCCCCTGTAATGTCACTTTTGGATGGAGATAATAATATGAGCAGGAGAGTAAAGTAGAGTAAATTTATCACTGCACAATTAAAATAAAAAAAGAGAGTTTGATATGGCAACTGTCAGGATTACTAGTTGATCCAGCACGCAGAATAATATCACACCTAGGACTAAGGATAACGTATAACCAGACCTAAGAATGGCTGTACTTAACGTATCCAAGAATAGTCAGAATACTTACCGAGGTCAGGGATACAGAATGAGACACAACGATGAGGGAAAGCCAAAAGTCAAGGATACCAGAAATCAGGGAAGTCAAACGAAGCCAAAGTCAAATACTAGAAATATGATGATCAGGAACACTCTCTCGGATAACCACCTAAGGGAAACGACAGGGCACTGACTAAATGCTATTTTGAGTTTAAATAACCCTCCTTAGGCTGTAATTGGATGTGTCTGACCTCTGACCCCAAAACGTGCATGCGTGTCTATGACGTTATGCCGCACGCACGTTGGCGCCATCTTTGATGTGGGCGAAGGTAGGTTTCCTATAAAAGCCCGGTCCGAAAGCGGCCGGTGCTCCTAGGAGCATCACACCCGCTGGGGACCGGAAAGGAGGGAAACTGGACAGCTACCCGCCGAGCCCAAGGTAAGTTTAAAGTATGTCTGACATCGTGGCTTTTCTGTTTGAGTGCAGCCACGTGGTTAGAGATGCCGGGAGCCGTGACAGCTACACCGTGATAAAGTATTATTTATTGGCAACGATAATCACATTGCATAAAGCCTGACCGATAATTACTAGAAAAAAATCTGTTCCTTATCTAAACTGTTTGTCACAAGGGTAAGGGACATTCAGCAATCCAGATGTTATAGTCTATGTTTCCCATAATGGTCTTTCAAGCTTCGTGCTGGCAAAAGCATAAGGGTAGATGTAGTCCATAAAATCTGGAATACTGAAGGCTGCCTACCCATAGTTTCTTGTCTATATTAATTCAATTCGCAGTTATCAATTTTGTTTTTAGTTTTTTTATGAAGATTGAGGTCTGCACACACATAACTTAGTGGTTCACATCAATATTTAACAACAGAAAAAAACACTTTTATGTATATATATATATGGTTCGGTTTACTTGTGGTGTTAGCTTGATAAAGACCTCTTAGTAGGTTGAAATGTTGCTTTGCCTTTTTGATCCACTAAATCTTCCTGGGATTTTAATTCGGTGAGTGCCTGAAGATTTTTTTCTTGTTTACTACACATCAACATTTCGTACATATTTGAAGCACAATGAATTAATTTTCAACTTTTTGGGGGGAGATGGGTTTGATGTTTATTTTTTGTAAAAATAAATAAATAAAGTACTCCACGGTCAAAAGGCTTTTAGGGATCATTACTCAACTACTTGCAAGCCTTAAAAATCGCAAGTATTAGCACTTCTACTGAGTATTATTCTTAATCTAAATCAAATTGCTGAGGCATTGATCCTTTAGTTTAACTGAATGATAGGGCTATGATTCTACACACACACACACACACACACACTCACTCTCACTCTCTTTCACGCTCTCTCTTTCTTTCTCTCTCTCTCTCTCTCAGCTCACATTTGATAGCCTTCTTAAAATCCAACACCTTTCTATTTTGATTTACCACTATACTACAGGGACAGGCTAACTGTTGGTTTTCTTCTTTTGTAAAACAGCTTTTCTTTATGTTTGAAAATTTAACACATGTAAATGATTCAGTGCTGGATCTATTTTTTTTTATATTTGCCATTAAAATTGTGATGTATTTTAGATATCAGAAATGCATTTTTGTGAGGAACTGCAATGCAGGTTTTTCAAGATCAGCCGTTTTTTTGTGTATATCGTAGTGGTCCAAAAAAAAACCCAAAACATTAATTTATGAAAGAAGGGAAACAAAAGTAACAATGCAATAGAGAAATCAGCTTACAGCTCATTTATTACATGGGTCCCAAAATCTAATGAAAAAGAATGCAACCCTAGAGTTAAATATCTTGAATCAAATATGATATGACAGCAGAAGAATTAACAGAGCTTCACTTCTTTTAGTAGTGCCAGTGAACGAAATAATGAAAATATTGGACTCGGAGGATTGCTAAAACATTGTCTGGTCTGATGGTGGTTGGGGAGGATAAGTGCCCGAAACAATATCCAGCATTGTCAACATGGAGGTTATCAGTATAACCAGTCTTGCTTTGAACAAGGAAGACACTACACTAGTTGAGGTTGTTTAAGCTTAACTTTCAGTAGAGTTCAGGTAATAAGAGTGTAAACCTGATGACACAAGTTACGTTTTTAAGGCATCAGTTAAAACAGGATTTCTTTCTGCTTAAGAATGCAACAAAATAACCTGATGCCTGTCTAAGTGTTACAAAGTCAAATAATGCTTCGTCACATCATTTTTCTTGTTAAGAAGTGAAATCTGCAGTGACAATCCATTGTACCCACCAGTCATAAAATCCAGTACTGCAGTATAGATAGACAGACAGCACATAATACAGTAATTGTTAAGGGCATGGCTCTTAAGTAATGGCCATTACAATAAAATATTTAAATAATAGTTTGAAAATGATGCCCTACGAAGTATTTAGATCATGACATCCTGCCATTGACACCTACTGTTTAAGGTGTCTTAATTCAAGAAGAAGTCTCACAGTTTGCCACTGATGATTTCAATGAAACTAAACTTTTGTGCTTGCTTCAATCTTGCTCCTGACTAAAAAGAAAATATGAATATTGACCCAGACTCTTTCCAAATGGCTCTTTTGATAGCTTCATATCAATAAAGTTTACATCAAAAGTTTTTATGAGGGTATCAAATAGTAAAATTTACTGTTTGATGGTGGTCAGTGCTATTCTACACTGGTTAATGATATGTGACCTCTGCTGCATTTTCTTGATTTCTTTTGCCCTTGGCAATACACGCCATATTACGCCCTAAGGGTCCTAAATGCTGCTTTGGTAATAAATGGTTACCAAATTACATTTTTGAGTTTAATATACACTTAGATTACATTTAAAAGGAACATACACATTGACTAATCTGATTGACAGCTGTGGCCTAAAAATACTCGAAGATACTTTGAAGTAGATAATTCACCTTTAGCTTTTATGCATAACTTCATGCCACTGACCAAAACAAGTGGGGTTTTTTGTTCAGTTATAATTTTTTGTGTACACTTTTTTCCTTTTAACTTTTCCCTTTGTTCGAGGAAATGCACTCCTCTTTGGGCAAAAGGAGTTTATGTCCAAAAGTGTCCTTTTTTTAATGCTGCAGAAACAAAGTCTGTATGGGTTTGCGGTTTATAATAAAGCCTTTACCAAAAGTCTCAAAAGAGAAAAAAGCTTTATATACCTAAGTATATAAAATACAAACAAACGGGGGCAGAACGAGAGAATAAAAAAGATGATGACCGTATCCGAAATAAAAATCTGTTACATTTCTTGTTTTCCCAGTATTTTTTGAGCATTGTACTACCTAGCCAAGGGGGTGGCAATTTTCTCTATAGCACAGTATTTTAACTGGCTTGGATCCCTACTGAAATAAAAAAAAATGTCAACACTGAATGGTTGGTGAACCCCTTTTGGATGTTCCTCACTTGTTTGGCTATTCTAGTTTTAGGTTTCCTATACTTAAAGTTAAGTTAAGTTTCATTTATATATTTCATGTATAGCTGCTTCCTAGTACTTGCGAGCACCATAAGCACTGCACTGGAACACCATAACCACCGTAAAACCCACAAACTGACGCAGCTTGGTTGGGGGTCTCGCTGTCCTCCACCCACCCTGGACCCAAGACCAGGATCTAGCTTCCAGTGGGTAGACCTCTCCTAGTCCAGAGAACGAAGCAGGCTACTCTTATAAGAGCAAGTGTTGTGCTCCAACTGAGTATAGTGATTATAGCAATCCCCAGAGTGTGAATATAACACTCCAATCCCCCAAACATGAGCCTAGAGTTCATGAAGGGTAAAACAAATTTGTTTAATGGTAGCCACAACTGGCCTTTTATGACAGTCCCTATGCAAGGGGCACTGCCCCCTGGACCTGAGAGTAAACCACAGTAGAAACAAATACACAATCACATTGGATCTCAGGTCCAGGACACTCCCATACAAAATAGGTAAATTCCTCCCCTATGCCTGGGAGATAATTGAGTCAAGCACCGTATTAAACTCAATTATCTCCAGGCATAAAAAAACAAATTTTTACAAACCCCCAAAAAGCTACATCCCCTGATAGCCCTAATCTTGGTGACCAACATATCCAAATATCACCCAGATCAGTTCAGGGGTTCAGTAATTTAATTGAAGTCTTATTTTTGACCGAACGCTCGCATGGTCCCATGCCCAAAGCAGTTCCAAAGAATCAGGGCCTGTGGTTGGTCCAGTTCGGTAGTTTGGAAAATGAACAAACTACCAAACATAGTCAATGTTCTTACCGTGGAGCTTGTTCCCCTCATCCAGATGAACAATTTCACCGAACAGTGCCCTTTTAAATTGAATAGAACCGAATGCAGGCGATGATGGATGTCCAGCGGTGTTTGTGAGTTTCTGTGTCCAATTTTAGTTCCATGAGATTCATGCCCAAACACCGCTGCCTGCGTTCATGCGAACAAGATGGCCGCTACCTCATGGTTATCCATAGGAATTGTGGCCACCCAGACAAACAATTAGAACACTGCGGTGAGAACCATTTCAAGGTGTTAATAGGTGTTAACATGCTCCCAGGTGGTCCCTTGTTTGTGCGGTTGTTCGGTAGTCAGACGGGGGCAATGTTAGAATAGCAGGGGAATGCAATCTACTGAACAGAATAGCAAAAAGGCACGAACAAGGTCTTTTATGAGCCTTTTTGCATGGCCTATAGTGCTGAGGCAGGAGGCTGGCATATAAGCCCCTCCAAGAACACATGATGAGGCTCAGTTCGTCGCACACTCCCTTACTTGAAAAATTTGGTTTTCAAACATAAAATTTGAGAAAAAAATGTCTTCGTACCCGAACAAAAGTTGGTATTAGAACAAAATCATACAGCATTAAACTCGTTGGTACCTCTTTGGAACCTCGTTGGTATGACACATCGACCTACTAGCACTGGACAAAGCAAACAGAGCTCCATTCTGTCAGCAAACAGAGCTGACAAGTAAAGTGAAGTTACATTTTCATATCATTTGCATTGTGTTTATTGTTTTTATGTATGATTTTATGCATGTAAGGTATTATTAAACTGTAAAATTTGTGTTAAATGTTGTGATTTTGGGGGTCTGGAACAGATTCATTTCGATTCGGTTTTCGAGCAAATCAGTTCTTAAACAGCCTTCTGGAACGGATTAAGTTTGAGTTCCGAGGTTCCACTGTGTATATATATGATATATAGTGATGTCGCGAACCCGAAATTTTCGGTTCGCGAACGGCGAACGCGAACTTCCTTAAATAAACAGAAACTCAAGCACCACCAAATGCCACCACTTCCAATGGGGGAGTAAGGAATTTAAAACACACAGGACTCTTTCTGGCCACAATAGGGATGGAAAAGTTGTTTCAAGGGGACTAACACTGAATGTGGCATGTCGGAGGGGGATCCAAGTGGCAAAACTCCCATGGAAAATTACACAGTTGATACAGAGTCTGGTTTTAATCCATAAAGGCAGAAATCACCTAACATTCCTAAATCACAATCAATATGGATTGACACCTGACATATGACATATTGACACCTTGACATATGGATTGACACCTGTCCTCAGAGCCCCTGATGCACTTCTGGACACAGAGCAGAATAGAGACTGGTCCCCCTACAGGGTCACTTGGCAGATATGGATTGACACCTGTCCTAAGGATCCCTGATACACACTGACACAGAGCAGAATAGGGCCTGTTCCCCCTACATCGGGTCACTTGGCAGATATGGATTGACACCTGTCCTAAGGTCCCCTGATACACACTGACACAGAGCAGAATAGGGACTGGTCCCCCTACATCGGGTCACTTGGCAGATATGGATTGACACCTTGTTACAACTGCTATTTGTAACGGGCCCTTTAAATGGCAAATTGCCCTGTTTCCCTGGGTTGTGGAGAAGCCTCTTTGCCAGCCTCCTCCCGCATGACTATGGCCCCGGGGAGATTGTGAAAATGTATGCACTTTTATTTGGTGTGTATGGCCCTTTAAGACTGTCGGTGGGCATATTGGGGCTTATGGACTCTTTATGTGACTGGTGCTGGCCCTTTAAACACCTTGGGACATCAGGAAGATTGGGACACTGCCCCTTTAAGGCCGTGTCCCCAGACTTGTTGGGGACACGGCCCCTTTAAGACGGTGTCCCCTGTGTCCCCAGACCAGTGCAAACCCTTTGTGCCTGCCTTGCTATTTCCCACTTGGTTCAGTAAATGAAATTATTTAAAGTTGCAGGTGAGACTCAAGTCCCATTCGCGATGGACTTGTGGGGTCTTTTCTGTGTCAGCTTTTTTCAGCCTTATTTCGTTGCAGAGACCAAGTCCCATCATGATGAGATTCTAGTCGTTTTTTCAGCCTGAAATAGACCGACCTTACAGCCCAAATCTATGGAACTGTTTTGGGCAGGAAATGTGCTTGCAGTCGGTCATAAAGGGACCTCCAGCTAACTTTTTAACCCCTGGATGGATTTGGCTGATTTTTGGTTATGTTTATGTTTTAAGTGTGCTGATTCCAAATATGTAATTATGAAGATGGGATGTGTAGTTTTAAAGTTACAGGGTATGGCTAAAAACTGTATTTTTACTGCCTGTGTTTAATTATGCTAATCTCTTCCCAAACGTCATTTCGTTCAAAGTGGAGAGAATGTTAAAAAAAAATATTTTTGTTCTGAGTGTGAGAAATGCTTTTCAGCCGCTTCTAATCTTAAGCATCATTTGAGGAGCCACACAGGAGAGAAACCTTATTTGTGGTGTGTTTAGTATTGTTCTGATCAGTTTAATACCTTCCGCGTCTCCTATCAGTGGACGTGTATATGGCAGCCATTTTAGGAACCGTACACCTGGGACCCAAGCAAGGTCACCTCGTTCAACAGGCTTGCAGCGTATCCTCCAGGAAGAAGAGCCTGAACCCTTACCGGCTGCACGTGTCTTACCTGTACATGGAAAGCTGCTGTGGTTCCTTGATGAGCCAGCTGCCCGTGAGTTAACATGTCCCGTGGAGAAGCACTCTGTCCTGTAAAGCCCCACCAAAAAAAAGGAGTGGTGTGTTTAGTATTGTTCTGATCAGTTTAATACCTTCCGCGTCTCCTATCAGTGGACGTGTACACGGCATTGATTTTTGTAACAGGGAGATGGAAGAAGAGGCTTGGTCGGTCC
>OW240916.1:251332632-251457884 GCA_933207985.1 Pelobates cultripes
GGCAAAGCTGTGTACCCAAATAAAGATTGTCAAACGTTGTATCCTAGAACTGTGTCCCATCCGGTTACTGGGGAAATGGGTCTGACCTATTCTAATCAAAGGGGATAACCATCGGTTACCTAGGTCCCACTTCAATTGGTGGCAAGCGGCGGGATCCCATGTCCCTGCCAACAGACCCATGGACTACAGTGCTCTAAAGCGACCTACACTGCAGGACTTGTGTGGAGCCAGAGGAATAACGCCTAGTGGGCGTAACAAGGCTGAATTGACTGCTGCGCTCATGGAGGCCGACCAGGCACGCAGTGAGGCAACGAACCCCAGCCAGGGGCCGGAGATGAGGAGGAAGTGCGCAAGGAGGTGGAACGGCACCTAGCATATTACCGAGAGCCACCCTCAGAGGAGATTGTCAGCAGGACCTTTTTGGAGGTGCAAGCCTATGTCCTTGACAATAGACAGAGGGCGACGTCCATGAACCCAGATGAAGGAAGAAGGGAGCAGAGGGTGCCGGGAAGCACAACCACCCTGGCACACAAGCTACCATACAATTCCTTCAAGGAAGGCATCGATGACGTTGAGCGCCAGTCCCTACTCCAAGACGTGGACCCCAGCGACTAGGTCACCATCCTGGCCAGCGGATATTTACCGGGCTGTACCAGAAGAGCAGATCATAGACTATCCCTTTATTACACAAATCCTCCTGGCCCGGTATGCGGTCACCCCCGAGCAATACCGCCGAAAGTTTAGGGAGACCCGAAAAGGGGAGGACTCCCATGCGGAGTGGACATGCCGCATCACAAGGGCCACCCAGGACTGGCTCAACTCCCATCAAGCCAAGTTCCTGGAGGAGATCACCCAGCTCATCATGCTAGAGCACTTTTTCAATGGGCTCCCCAACGACATGGCTGGTGAGAGACCTCCAGCCCCAGACCCAAGAAGTATTGGTAAGAGCTGCTGAAGCTAGCTCACGATATCCCCTTGGCAGGGCATTTGGGCAGGAGCCGGACAGCGTCTCGGCTCACCCACAGCTTCTTCTGGCCAGGCATCTCTCAGGATCTGAGGCAGTACTGCCAGATGTCTGTCAGAGAGTGGGGAAGAGGGCCCCCCTCCATCCCCTACCTATTAGTGAATATCCGTTTGGCAGAGTAGCTGTCGACATTATAGTTGTGCAGGCACTTTGTTGACTCTAGAGAACCTCAGGCCAATCGGACGTCCCTGTGACTGCGACTTTGCATTCGGATGTCTGCCCTATCAACTTTCGATGCCACTTTCTGCGCCTACCATGGTGACCATGGTTAACAGGGAATCATGGTTGGATTCCAGAGAGGGAACCTGAGAAACGGCTACCACATCCAAGGAAGGCCGCAGGCGCACAAATTATCCACTCCCGAAGCGGGGAGGTAGTGACGACAAATAACAATACAGGGAGTGCAGAATTATTAGGCAAGTTGTATTTTTGAGGATTAATTTTATTATTGAACAACAACCATGTTCTCAATGAACCCAAAAAACTCATTAATATCAAAGCTGAATATTTTTGGAAGTAGTTTTTAGTTTGTTTTTAGTTTTAGCTATGTTAGGGGGATATCTGTGTGTGCAGGTGACTATTACTGTGCATAATTATTAGGCAACTTAACAAAAAACAAATATATACCCATTTCAATTATTTATTATTACCAGTGAAACCAATATAACATCTCAACATTCACAAATATACATTTCTGACATTCAAAAACAAAACAAAAACAAATCAGTGACCAATATAGCCACCTTTCTTTGCAAGGACACTCAAAAGCCTGCCATCCATGGATTCTGTCAGTGTTTTGATCTGTTCACCATCAACATTGCGTGCAGCAGCAACCACAGCCTCCCAGACACTGTTCAGAGAGGTGTACTGTTTTCCCTCCTTGTAAATCTCACATTTGATGATGGACCACAGGTTCTCAATGGGGTTCAGATCAGGTGAACAAGGAGGCCATGTCATTAGATTTTCTTCTTTTATACCCTTTCTTGCCAGCCATGCTGTGGAGTACTTGGACGCGTGTGATGGAGCATTGTCCTGCATGAAAATCATGTTTTTCTTGAAGGATGCAGACTTCTTCCTGTACCACTGCTTGAAGAAGGTGTCTTCCAGGAACTGGCAGTAGGACTGGGAGTTGAGCTTGACTCCATCCTCAACCCGAAAAGGCCCCACAAGCTCATCTTTGATGATACCAGCCCAAACCAGTACTCCACCTCCACCTTGCTGGCGTCTGAGTCGGACTGGAGCTCTCTGCCCTTTACCAATCCAGCCACGGGCCCATCCATCTGGCCCATCAAGACTCACTCTCATTTCATCAGTCCATAAAACCTTAGAAAAATCAGTCTTGAGATATTTCTTGGCCCAGTCTTGACGTTTCAGCTTGTGTGTCTTGTTCAGTGGTGGTCGTCTTTCAGCCTTTCTTACCTTGGCCATGTCTCTGAGTATTGCACACCTTGTGCTTTTGGGCACTCCAGTGATGTATGCTCTGAAATATGGCCAAACTGGTGGCAAGTGGCATCGTGGCAGCTGCACGCTTGACTTTTCTCAGTTCATGGGCAGTTATTTTGCACCTTGGTTTTTCCACACGCTTCTTGCGACCCTGTTGACTATTTTGAATGAAACGCTTGATTGTTCAATGATCACGCTTCAGAAACTTTGCAATTTTAAGAGTGCTGCATCCCTCTGCAAGACATCTCACTATTTTTGACTTTTCTGAGCCTGTCAAGTCCTTCTTTTGACCCATTTTGCCAAAGGAAAGGAAGTTGCCTAATAATTATGCACACCTGATATAGCGTGTTGATGTCATTAGACCACACCCCTTCTCATTACAAAGATGCACATCACCTAATATGCTTAATTGGTAGTAGGCTTTCGAGCCTATACAGCTTGGAGTAAGACAACATGCATAAAGAGGATGATGTGGTCAAAATACTCATTTGCCTAATAATTCTGCACTCCCTGTATATACACTGCTCAAAAAAAAAAGGGAACACTTAAACAACACAATGTAACTCCAAGTCAATCACACTTCTGTAAAATCAAACTGTCCACGTAGGAAGCAACACTGAGTGACAATCAATTTCACATGCTGTTGTGCAAATGGGATAGACAACAGGTGGAAATTATAGGCAATTAGCAAGACACCCCCAATAAAGGAGTGGTTCTGCAGGTGGTGACCACAGACTACTTCTCAGTTCCTATGCTTTCTGGCTGATGTTTTGGTCACTTTTGAATGCTGGCGGTGCTTTCACTCTAGAGGTAGCATGAGACGGAGTCTACAACCCACACAAGTGGCTCAGGTAGTGCAGCTCATCTAGGATGGCACATCAATGCGAGCTGTGGCAAGAAGGTTTGCTGTGTCTGTCAGCGTATTCGCCCACTGCGTATTCTCCCATTCGCGGTTTGCTCATGCTGGAGGATGTTGCAGGCAGCAGAACGTTTTCCACAGCATCTCCAGACTCTGTCACGTCTGTCACATGTGCTCAGTGTGAACCTGCTTTCATCTGTGAAGAGCACAGGGTGCCAGTGGCAAATTTGCCAATCTTGGTGTTCTCTGGCAAATGCCAAATGTCCTGCACGGTGTTGCGCTGTAAGCACAACCCCCACCTGTCGACGTCGGGCCCTCATGGAGTGTGTTTCTGACCATTTGAGCAGACACATGCACATTTGTGGCCTGCTGGAGGTCATTTTGCAGGGCTCTGGCAGTGCTCCTCCTGTTCCTCCTTGAACAAAGGCGGAGGTAGCAGTCCTGCTGCTGGGTTGTTGCCCTCCTACGGCCTCCTCCACGTCTCCTGATGTACTGGCCTGTCTCCTGGTAGCGCCTCCATGCTCTGGACACTACGCTGACAGACACAGCAAACCTTCTTGCCACATGGATGAGCTGCACTACCTGAGCCACTTGTGTGGGTTGTAGACTCTGTCTCATGCTATCACTATAGTCAAAGCACCGCCAGCATTCACTTAATGGGGTTGTCTTGCTAATTGCCTATAATTTCCAACTGTTGTCTATCCCATTTGCACAACAGCATGTGAAATTGATTGTCACTCAGTGTTGCTTCCTTAGTGGACAGTTTGATTTCACCACCTCAATGGTTTTGAAATTAAATGAACAATCTGTGCTTTAACTGCAGACTTTCAGCTTTAATTTGAGGGTATTTACATCCAAATCAGGTGAACGGTGTAGGAATTAAAACAGTTTGTATATGTGCCTCCCACATTTCAAGGGACCAAAAGTAATGGGACAATTGGCTGCTCAGCTGTTCCATGGCCAGGTGTGTGTTATTCCTTCATTACCCCATTTACAAGGAGCAGATAAAAGGTCCAGAGTTCATTTCAAGTGTGCTATCTGCATTTGGAATCTGTTGCTGTCAACTCTCAATATGAGATCCAAAGAGCTGTCACTATCAGTGAAGCAAGCCATCATTAGGCTGAAAAAACAAAACAAACCCATCAGAGAGATAGCAAAAACATTAGGTGTGGCCAAATCAACTGTTTGGAACATCCTTAAAAAGAAAGAACGCACCGGTGAGCTCAGCAACACCAAAAGACCAGGAAGACCACGGAAAACAACTGTGGTGGATGACCAAAAAATTCTTTCCCTGGTGAAGAAAACACCCTTCACAACAGTTGGCCAGATCAAGAACACTCTCCAGGAGGTAGGTTTATGTGTGTCAAAGTCAACAATCAAGAGAAGACTTCACCAGAGTGAATACAGAGGGTTCACCACAAGATGTAAACCATTGGTGAGCCTCAAAAACAGGAAGGCCAGATTAGAGTTTGCCAAACAACATCTAAAAAGCCTTCACAGTTCTGGAACAACATCCTATGGACAGATGAGACCAAGATCAACTTGTACCAGAGTGATGGGAAGAGAAGAGTATGGAGAAGGAAATGAACTGCTCATGATCCAAAGCATACCAGCTCATCAGTGAAGCATGGTGGTGGTAGTGTCATGGCGTGGGCATGTATGGCTGCCAATGTAACTGGTTCTTGTATTTATTGATCATGTGACTGCTGACAAAAGCAGCAGGATGAATTCTGAAGTGTTTCAGGCAATATTATCTGCTCATATTCAGCCAAATGCTTCAGAACTCATTGGACGGTGCTTCACAGTGCAGATGGACAATGACCCGAAGCATACTGCAAAAGCAACCAAAGAGTTTTTTTTAAGGGAAAGAAGTGAAATGTTATACAATGGCCAATTCAATCACCTGACCTGAATCCGACTGAGCATGCATTTCACTTAATGAAGACAAAACTGAAGGGAAAATGCCCCAAGAACAAGCAGGAACTGAAGACAGTTGCAGTAGAGGCCTGGCAGAGCATCACCAGGGATGAAACCCAGCATCTGGTGATGTCTATGTGTTCCAGACTTCAGGCTGCAATTGACTGCAAAAGATTTTCAACCAAGCATTAAAAAGTGAAAGTTTGAGTTATGACTGTTAATCTGTCCCATTACTTTTGGTCCCTTAAAAAGTGGGAGGCACATTTACAAACTGTTGTAATTCCTACACCGTTCACCTGGTTTGGATGTAAATACCCTCAAATTAAAGCTGAAAGTCTGCAGTTAAAGCACATCTTGTTTGTTTCATTTCAAACCCATTGTGTTGGTGTATAGAGCCAAAACAATTAGAATTGTGTTGATGTCCCAATATTTATGGACCTGACTGTACATTGTGTTGTTTAAGTGTTCCCTTTATTTTTTTGATATAAAACCTCCTCCCTTTTTCTAATAAAATCAGTTGTTTTAACTGTTAAACTCTATCATATAGATTAATATTGCTGTAGACCTGAGGAAGACAATAAAACTATAAAACTATAGAAAACTTGCCTTTTAACTATTATGTTGGTTAATAAAAAAAAAAAGGTATCATTGCATACTGCAATACTCTGGTATTTTGGCAACTTGTCTACTGGACTAAGATGGCTAATCCAAGCTGCATTATATATACACAAATGCATACATAAAATATATATTTGTATATAGGTATTCCTTTTTTCTCTCATGTTTCTTGTAAACACCTGCTGTTTTACATTATTTGTTTATTGTTATTGTTAAAATTCCTCCAGAATACTGAATAATGAAGCTCTGTTCCAGTGAATGATGGTTGTGCCAAGTAGCAAATTTGAACTATTTACATGTCCCAACATAAAACCATTTTCACCTTCTAATTTTCAGTTTCAAAGTGTGACTATCATAATGAAATTTCAACGTACCATTTGTAATTCTTTTGCAAGGCAATTTACATGGCGATTGTTCGTGTGTCATTCACTTAGATCTAGCATTAGTTACAATTATGTCAGGACTATGCAGTTTTTTTGGCTCATTTAGTTTCTGCAAGAAAGCAATGCATATTTAAGCAACTGTCTCTTCCCTATCCAATGAAAAAATGGTGTGCTTGCATTCACCCGACCTATGCAATCTCTGCATTCCTCACATACAATATACAGTGAGTATGATTATTTAAATGATGTACTAGGTATTTATTTATATGGCAGTCAGTGGCCATTAACCTTTAAATGTTGGGTCCTACAGCCACATTCTATAGCATAAATAACTAAATATGATAGAATCAACATCATATGCAAAACCAAGCATTTTTTGCTTTTGTAAGCAATGTACACACAAAATGCAATGCTCCATTTTGTGTTTCTATATAAATGGAAGCTTAACGGTTTGATTTTGGTTACATAAACACATGTTCTGTTTTGGCAAAAGCTAAATAAATTCATGGGCCATTATTGTATAATGCCTTCTGATCTTGCTTGATGCATTCTCCTAACATGTTTTAATATGGATATCTGATTACTAATATTATCTGTGCTTTTTCTACTGGTTAGGTATATGCATATGGACCAAACGTTGGTTAGGACTATTGAATTCTTTATAAATCAGGCAACATTTAACAGTAAAGTAACACTATTAACCATTATACATATTTACTGCATTTGATTTTTCCTATTCATGATTATTATTGCATTCATTGGGTTCATGATAAAATACTACGAGGAACATGGAGTGAATATCTATCAAATCCTCTGTGATTCTGTAGTAGATGTTCATGCTATTTTTTTGTTTTTGTTTGTCTGTTTTAAAAGTTATTTTCTATTGTGATTGTGTATTGACAAAAGTTTTCATTTGTTTCTTTTTAAAGCAATTTTTAGTGCTGTGTACCGAATCTGCAGAGGTGAATCTCTAATTAGGTGATTTAGGTGGCCACTCCATCCCCCCTATTCCCTGTCACTGCCCCCTACACTCTGTTACTGCCCCTCCATCCCTCTACCCCCTGTCACTGCCCCTCCACCCCATGTTACTAACCCTACCCCCTGTCAGTGCCCCTCCACCCCCTGTCACTGCCCTTCCACCTCCGCTACCCCCTGTCACAGCCACTCCGCCCTGTCAGAGCCCCTCAAGCCACCACACCATTTCACAGCCCTTCCAGACCCCTTACCCTCTCACAGCCCCTCTCCCATGTCACAGCCCTCACACCCACCATGTCACAGCCCCGCCAACCTGTCAAAGTCCCCCCTACCCCTGAGTGTTATAAAACCAAACACAGGCAATCATTGAAGTCCAGTGTTGTTCGGGAGTTTGTGTCCAAACATAGTTCCATTAACTCGACGACCAAACACCGCTGCCTGTGTTCATGCGAACAAGATGGCCACCACCTCATGGTCGTGGTCGTCCATAGGAAATGCGGCCACCCAGACGAACACTGCGGTGGAAAATTAGGCTTAACAAGCTCCTAGGTGGTCTCCGGTTTGTGCAGCTGTTCGGTTCCCGAACCATATAGTCCAAATACACGAACGTAGACTTTTACAGGGAATATTACAGGGCCCATAGTCTGTGGGCAGGAGGCTGGCAAGCAGGCTCTTCCAGGAGCTCATGGCAAACTCACTTTAAAAGGAAAGTTTGTCACACATTTATCACTAAACTAAACTACATAACAATACAAAATGAGCTTAGAATGTGATCAGGATGTGATTAGGATGTGAGTTAAGAAATGATTAGTAGCTGTGGCTAGACTGTAAAATTTATAGACAGACTGGCTTTCTTTCTTTTCACCTGACAAAGACATCATTCAGTTGCTGAAAAAGATTTACACACATTAGGCGAAGTGTATTGTAGCAAATGTTTCCCTCAAGGAATCCAGTGAAGATCTGTTTTATGGAAAATCTAAACATGATTTGATTGGCATTCCATGATAAGTAGCAAGGAATAAACATAGGTCAATATAAAAATGTAAGATTTAAGTGAATGTATGTTCAACATGTTTATTTTTGTGTGATGTATATGTAGATGGAATAATACATAGAATCATATCTGCCACAAGTATGACTACATTTTAGATACATTTCCAGAATACCATTATTCTATTTAAAACATAAACACTAATACTTAACTCTCAGTAGAACATTTACACAGGTCAAAAGACATTTCCTAAGGATATTCCTAATAAAGTACTTTAGCTGTAAATGAGTTTAAAATATCTAGCATCCTCACATAGTCAATGTGGAATCAAGTTTAGTTTTATAACTAATTTTAATATGTTTTCACCCTTGATAGCTAGTTGACCTTAATTTAATTCATTTGATCTCATTCCATTTCTCCTGTAGTCATTACATTATTACAATTTAAATACATATTAACCAATCTTTAATGATTTTCAACCCAGTTATACAGAATAATCTTTGAAGATATTCGTTATGTGAACTCTTGAGAATTTTGCAACATTAATGAGAGATTTATTGAGGATACTGAAAATGTTATTTCCCTTTTAAGAGGCTAGGGTGATGCTTCTCTCTTTAACTCTTATTCCCCTGACTTTAGTTGACATAGTTATATCTAGCTTACATTGTTCTTTTAACTAATGTACAAAAGGAGGTTTCCTGTTTTTCTTAAATCATATCTGTTGATGATATCGGATAGAGCTAGATGTCAATCTTGGCTTCCAGTATCATTGACACTATTCCTAGTCAATTTCCACCATTGATTTTGTTCTAGGCATGAAGTGCAATGGCACCTCATCACAGCATTAAAACTTAAATAAGATCAAATTGGCTTAATTATTAGTATACCTTGTATCTAAATATAAAAAATAAGGTTCTCTATGTTTGCTTTTAACCAGTATGATTTAATATGAATATTTCTGTTTCACCCCCTTTTCCTTTATATTATTTTTATATTGATGTTACAAAAATACAATTGCAATTTCTGAACATTTTGAGCCGTAAACGAAGCTTCACAAGCAGTGGAATGCATTCCATAGAGGTATAAGCTCTGTGGCTGAATTGCAAAAAACTGATATTGTCAGATATTTTCCTGGCAGACATTTTGTGTTAAGATAGAAATTAAAAATGTAGACTGACAAGTCTGCACCCATGAGCCCCCAGCACATGTCACCTGAGGGTAGTGCCAGTGGACAATTGTGTAGCTAAATAGTACATATATATATATAACACCCAGTCCACTATAAGATCTAGGGCTGTATAGTACTTTTCTAGCAATCCTATGATGTTTATCTCTCCACATAAATTTATCTATGTCCAATTGTAGTCTATCTAGCTCACTTTTTGGAACCCTCACCAGCAAAGCCTGGTAGAAAAAAAAAGTAGTTGTGGTAGTAAGTTAATATTGATCGCATGTATTCTGCTGATCTAAAAATATGATCTTACCTCCTATTTTTCCAGATCTGATCAGATTCTAAACAGAGGCCTGTAATTCACTGGACCCAATCAATCCAGATTGGGAGTAATCTGAATGCCTAAGTACCGAAAGGCTTGACTTTGTATTTGGAATCCATACCTGAACTTTAGTTGCACCGCATCCTGAGCTTGCATATAGAAGGGCAAGATAAAGGACTTATCAAAACTCTCTAGCTTGAGAAGGCTCCAAACTGCGAGATCACTTCAAGTAAAGGAAGGAGGGACCAGGAGTGATCCACAATTATTAATAAAATATTATTGGGCTATGCTGACACTTTGTAACTGATCCCTGCTACAGTGAATCCCTTAATTTCTGAGTTTATTCATATAAGATGCAAGAGTGGCTCCAATGACATTGCAAAAAGGAGTGTGGATCGAGGGCACCCTTCCCTGGTTCCATTAAATAAAGGGAACTGAGGCTGTTTAATGCATGGTTAAATAATCTGAGCATTTGGTAACGTATATAGGGCCTTTATTGGTTTGATGAAATCCTCAGGTAAATTCCAATGTAGTAAAAGAGCAAACAGGTTTGGCCACAAGTCCCTGTCAAATGCCTTCTCCGCATCCAAAGATAGGACTAGAGAAGGTGCTACGGACCTCACTGCCCACCATGTTAAGCCAACCGCACGTCTCGTATTCTCAAAATGTTGTCTATCCTTAATGAACCTTACTTTATTGGGGTGCATCAGTTTAAGGAGCAGTGGATTTAGTTTAGTGGCACATATTTTCACCAACATATATGCTGAAATTGTCCTATAATACATTACCTTACTATGATCTTTCCCCTCTTTTGGCAGTAACACAATGTTTGCTAGTGTAATTTCTTCACTAAGTGACTGACCCTGTCTAAGGACATGAATAACGCCATTAACCAAGATGCAAGTACCTCTTGAAATGCCTTACAGTACCCTCCGCAAAAGCCATCAGGGCCAGGGGCTTTAATGCCTTCAAGTGATGCTATGGCTGTCAGCACCTTGTCCTACGTAATCTCAAAGCCCAGTACAGCGCAAAACTCCCCAGATAAGGCCAGCAATTGAAGGGTAGCAGAGTAATACTTTGGGGCTGTCATATATCAAGGTTCAGCTTCAGTCTGCTCAGGGGCATGACTATACATTTTGAAATAAAAGGAGGTAAAGTCTTCCAATATGGCTTCAGAGCTGTGACCAAAGTGTTCCAAGCAGTCTGTACCGCTGAGATATTTGGGAAACAAAGCCTCAATCTAGCATTTAATCCATTTTGTTAGCCTTTTCATAAAATGGTCTTCTAGACCAAGTAAGCTGATCAGCCATGTCATCTAATAATAGAGTTTTAATTGAGTTCCTCACTCCCTGCAAATGAATCAAAATCTGAGGAATCGGATTAGTCTTGTGCACATTCTCTAGCTTTTTAAGGGCAGCTTGCAAGTCCAATAAAGTTTGCGCTTTCAGGAGTTTTTGGGTTTGCAATATCAGCATGGTCAGACCAAGTGAATGAAGTGTATGTCCCACTTGGCTAAGCATTTTGTGTTAACTATGAACAAATCTATAGTAGAGTATATATCATGGGGAGTAGAAAGTAAAATCTGCTATGTTGGAGTGTTGAGCCTGCCACATGTCCAATAGGCGTGATTTCTGTATGAAAGTATGTAAAAGCTTATCCTGACCACCTAAAGTGATGATGTGGCCTCAAGATTCCCTGTTTAGCCCCCCGATCCAGTCAAGGACATGGTACAGCATTAAAATCAACTCCTATAAAAAAGTACTCATATCCTCGAGCCTCCACAAATAGCAATTACCTCCTAAATCTGTGGGTCATATTTATTCAGGGCATATATTTTTATGAAATAATAGACCTGGTCATGAATAGTGTCCGTCACCATCCGCCCTCCTCATCTTTAAGCAGGTTGGCGACCAACAATGGACAAGTTTCCCAGAGCAAAATTATAACCCTATTGGTTTTAAGCAAGGAGCCTGCTCTGCACTCCAGCAACCCCCTTGTGCTCAAAAGTAATAAACTTTTTAAAAACAGAAGTGAAAATTTCATGACGTTGCCCTTTAAGATCATAACCAATAAAAAAATAATTGGAAAATCACAGGATTAAAAAACGATATAGTTTACTTTCATGGGTAAACTTTCAACTGATAATTGGATAGAATTCACAAGAAAATTGCCCATTCTTAAATCTTTGAGGATGTAGGAATGCTTAATCCCTACGTCATGATCGGTTAGTGGTCTGTGCAGTGATCCTTGAGGGATTAGTATCACTAACCTTGACACTACAGAATATTAATAATATTAAACTGAGCACATGTATATCCGTTTTACTTAAAATACATAACCTACAATGTTTCATAATTTATTTTTATGCTTTTTTATTTCTTTCTACATAATACATATTACTCCCTTTTTATAAAATGTTGATTTAAAGAAGATGGATTCTTTTGTTTGCCCACTGTCTGCTGTGCTCATTCTTCATTGTTCCTTTAGAATTAGAAATGATTGATTTTTTTTACATGTAGGCAGGTGGGTAAGAGAGCAATTAAATTGGATGTATGATTGCTTTTGAATCTTTTGTCATCACCAGAAACTGATTTTTTTATAGAAGTGCTGTATTATGTGAGATGGATACTTGCAGATGCTGCAACAAGTGGTTTCCAGCAGAGCTGATTTGCTGTACAAGTACGCAATTTTTAGAAATAGGTTCTGAATATTTGATGATGGTGACTCAATATATACTCATGATATTGAGTAGAATATCTAGGTCATCACGTACATTTCCATACAAAATCCAAATGGTGACAATCAACAAAATGTTTCTTCAAGAGATTATAATTGCGTCATTATCACAGCAAAACATTGTTGATGTTATAACAAAGGAAGAACAATTAACTTTCTCTGGAACAAAATGCTCTGTTGATTTTTCATAAGTTCCAAATAGTTGAAATGCATTATTTTTCTTTACTTTTCATCTGTATATTTAAGTACGTTTACAATTTGTAAATTGGTTATCAACACAGCAAAACTGACTATTGACTGAATAGATCTCATATGCATATATATATATATATATATATAAAAGAAAGAGACATTCAAGGATACAGAAAAATCTTAAAAATCCTCAAAACCAAAGTTGGTAAATCAATAAAATCGGAATTGTGAAGAGCAGAATATTAACCTGGAAATCACAAAAGAAACACCAAATGTACTAATGGGTCACTGTAACCATGAAGGATTATTGGTACCATAGTGGTATTGAGCATTTATAGTTTAAATTCAGCCAAATTACTGAGCATGAATGTTTGGTTGATATTTCACAGGGCCAAACTGACCATAACCAGAAGGCAAGCAGCATAGAACATATTACAAACTGCAGGAGAGACCTCTGGAGAAATTAACTTGGTAGCGTGGATTGTGTTGCCAACATGGAAATCAGTAAGTAGGCATGACAAATAGCTCACCATGGAATAGATCTTTGAATTAGTCTGCAATCTTTTTAAGGGTATCGGTAAATCCATTTATGGACGCTAGGGGCTTACTGTGCCTATGGGGATACTATCCTCAATGAAGATTAAAACAATAATCTGTTGATCCCTAATTAACTTGTCATTTGAATTTAGAATTAACACACAAGTGACATAGTTTAAACTTCAGCTTGATCAGCAACAGTGGGGTCTAGTTCATACAGGCACTTTTTGTTAATAATAAAAATAAATCTAACACCAAAGGGAGAAGAGTGAACTATTGACATTGTTTAACTTTGAGGAAGTGTCAACTTACAAACTTCCATCATAAATTATGAACATAAATCATACAAAACTGCAGTCTCTCCCCACTCCTTTCGCTAAGCATTCATTAGTGCTAGCTTTGCATCCATAGCTTCTAATAACTGTAATGCTAATAATTTTTCAAGCAAAAAGTGCCTTTTGTAGTGAAGGGGTAAACACAAAGTAAAACTTATGCCTTCGATTTGATTTGTTTTATGTCCTGTGGTTGCTGAGCAACATCACATATCACATGACCTAATGGGTCACTTGCTCTTAATTGGTCACATGTTTATTTTACCCTTGTATACCACTTATTGCACTACAACACTTTAAGCTCGATAAATGCCTACACTATGGCTGACACATTGCCGCTTGTAGTGGTGTGCTGGATCATTATTTTATTGAATTTGTATTTGTATTTGGATGCGTGCAGGCAACTTGTATATTTTTACATCCACAGTGGACAGCAGTACAATGCACCTTTTGCATTTATATAGATAGATATAGATTTAATTTTCACTTCACTGTAACTCACTATTTAATGTTATTCGCCAAATATTATTATTCATTTTCCATATCCTATCCACAGAGAGGGTGAAAATACCATTTTTAACAAATCAGTATTATTTTTCCAATTTCTGTGTTATGTCACATGCGCCTCTGCTATATTGCAAATAATGAAACGGCTAAGAAAAAAATATAAAATCATTATCAAGAGATATTAAAATTTTTCGAATAACTATAAAATCCATGTCGGCAGATTTTTTGTTCATTTTAGGATACCTTTCTAATCTTCAAATAAAATGCCTTCCTTTTAGTCTGTCAAGCAAGGAGAATAATTGATAACAGTTAGGATATACAAAAGTATAGTGTTCATGAAAAGTAAATGTAGTAATGTTTGCCTTCAGGGTTATTTCCAAGTCTTGGATGGCTACAGCTATACATTCAACTTTAAAATGTTGAAACCGACTACATGTGTTAGATTTTTTAAGATTGTTAATTTGTTTTTCCTAAGGTTATGTTAGGAAAAACAGTTAGGTTGACTGAATACTAGGTGTCTTCCTGTTATTTATCATTTATATCTTTTTTTTATGTACAGCCCGTTTTGAAAGAAACTTTCAATCTCTACAAAATCATAACATTATCATAATATATCTTTGTCAGATAATTCTATTTTACTAACAACATATTCTCACTTTGAGAAGATAGACATGTAATGGTTCCTCATACAATAATTCATAAATTATGGTCAGTCGAGGTTTGTGGAATCTCAAAAGAGTTCATCTTTCAAGGGAATGGAAAGAGTATGTATTTTAGCCATTGAGGAGAGGCTAACCTGGCTACAGTGATAATTCATATTTAGGCAATCTACATAACGTGAGGTTTTTCTAGGAAAGTTTAGCTATCGTCATTTACAAATTTCCAATTGCATTTTTGTATTATTTTGAGTTAAACATATCTTGGTCCCCATATTATATTATCTGAGTTTTAATATAAATGCAATCTTTACAACCTCTTGTTAAGTACTTAGCCAGATTTAAATGTGAAAGTTATTTGGCCAGATTTAAATACACATGGCAAAGTAACCCGATGATCAGAAATCAGAGAGTTTCAGCATATCAGTAATAACCTATATCATTTCTGGTCAAATCTGGATGATTCCATGATAGCTGCAAAACAAGATTTCCTGTTTTTCAATATGTCCACCCTGTAAAAGATCCACTCTAGAACAACCTTGGTAATTAATTGATTATTCTTTGGTGAAGATCTGTAGGCTACAACAGGTTTTAAACCCTTAATGCTTTCTCTTCTGTTTATAATTATGTAAGATCATCCACAGATGGATACAATTACCAGAACCGGCCTTAGGGATGTACAGCCTGTACAGTGATACAGTGTGCACTTAAGAGGAGACACCACCACACTACCAGCAGGAGGTCAGCTGTGGAGTTCAAATACCTCTCCATGCAATCAACAAGAAAGATGTGGTTTGTTGGCTGTCCATCTCCACCTCTACAGCTGTTGTATTGTGGCCAAGTGGGCAGCACTGTGTCCTCCATCTCAGCCTTAGTGCTTTGTGAACTGGCAGGATAATAGTGTGGAGATTTTACATTACATCATATCCCTGTCCCCTCCATTAATACCGCATCCACTTGTGGAGTTCTAAGGCTGAGAAGCAAGGCACATCTCTGCTCTAAGCACTCGCCACTTGGCCAAAGTAAAACAACTACTACTGGAAATATACTTTATTAGAAGAGCTGAGAAGAAATAACTGGGGAGTAGACTAGGGAGAGGAACATGGGTAGCTTGAATGAAAAATCTTGAGGGGTGAACTATGAAGGGATGTCTTTGTTCATTTGCATGTCAACTTGGGAACTCCGGGATAGTTATGAAAACATGTTCTCTTGAGGTTCTGTGTCCATACCAGACTACTTAAAATCCAACTTGAGATACACAGGTGATGCAAAGATCCTATGGATTTCTTTTCTAACTACTCATGCATGACCACCTCTCTTCATCATGGCTGTTGTCAAACATACTGTATTTACTTCTATATCTGGCTCCCTTAATAATTTGAAACCTGCTTTCATTGACATTCTTGAACTAGGTAACTCTTGCTAACAATGAGTACACTATCATGGTTGTTTTCAAAAGGGAGAATTCAAAGTGAATTTGAAATGTAAGGACAGAGTAGCCAAACTGAAAGCATAGCTGACTTAGCTAATTTTTCCAGTTTAGCTCCTTTGACCTTAAATTTGCTATTCACTTTGCATTCACTATGAATTCTCACTTTAGTGTATAATATTGTACATTATATTGCTATTAATACCATAGCTCTGTTAAACCAAGTCCTAGATCACTAGATCACTGTCCTCAATTTTGGCAGAAACATGCTTGGAAATAGCTACATATGTGTCTAAAAGCATCTATGCTCACAGTAAAATTACAATGGATATGCTAAATCATATGATTTCAGAAATTATATTTTATTTGAGGTTAACTTTATTTTTAAATATACCAGATATTATTTCATTTAATTACTATGTTGTATCATCCTGCAAGCTAAATATTTTACCTGAAATAAGTATCCCTTTGTGAATTATACCGACAGATAATTTCATAAGTTTCATAGAACTGCCTCTTTGAAACTGTAATAGTTTCTTTAAGTTAATTAAATTATTTTCCGTTCCTGATATATTTCAGTTACCTTCTAAAATTCAATTTTTTTCATGAAATGACTTCGATATTAAACGGCATTAAAGACATTTTGATTTCAATTAATGAAACATTACATTTCACTATCATAGATTCCAACGATTTCCAATGAAAGTAATATTATTGAATAATTTGTTAAGCAATCTGCAATTTTATTCCTACAAATAACTACGATGAATGGTAATTGCACTCTTGCTGTGTAAAATTGAGAAAGTACAGATTTTTGCATTTTTGATGACGCATTATTTAATTGGAATTTTCTATATGTTATTTAATGTTTTAGTGTTGATGTTTAGTACATCATCATAAAATCCATCTTAATGGTTACTAAGGTAATAAGATTTTTGCACTTTACACCTCTAATTGTATTTTTTGTTTCCATTTCTCTGAGATGATTACATTATTTTCACTGTACTCAGAATAACATTAACTGTTCAATCTTAGATGAAATTCATAAATGAAGAATAAATGTTTCTGGCACAATTTTGATCACAAAATGTATTTTGTTTCTTAGAATTAAATATATATCAGGCAGTATTTAAACGGTTTCCTGGTAGAAGCTGTTACTAAGTAATAAATAAATACACATTTAACGGAGTAATTTATCATACAGTTTACTCAAAATATCACTGTTAAACTATGTGCTCAGGAGAGATTTAGAGGTAAATATTTCTTTTTACATTTGCAGTTACATACTATGCACAAAACACAACAAATTATGAGTATAATTCCCCAAATAAATAAATAATTAGTTTGCCATAATTAATATTTGTAACACATAGAATGTATTAGATAGATGTGTGTGTTAATTTGATTTGTATATCCCCCACACCCCATGACTCCTCTCCTGCAACTGTAAAAAATTACTAAGCCCTTTATATGGAAGTGTAAGAAAGTGTTAATGTATGTAATCAATAGATTTGAGGTGTAAGAAAGTGTTAATGTATGTAATCTATAGATTTGACTGCAGTTAGTGTACAAAAGTATACAATATGGTTTTATTAATTATGTGTATAATATTATGTGTATAATAATTGATTTTCTGTAATATTTTAAAACCTATATTTCTATGAAAGTCTGTATATGGATGAAATTTTAAATTTGAAAAATAAAAAATTTATACAAATAAAAAAAAAAAATTACTTACTAAGCCCTCAGTGAATACTTTTCTCACAACCGACTTCACACCCCTACTTTTACGCTTTGTGTCACTATACCCCACTCCCTCTAGAATGTAAGCTCATTGAGCAGGGCCCTCCACGTCTCTGTTCCATGTACGTCCAGTTGTCTGGTTACAATTACATGTCTGTTAGTCCTGTTTTACTTCATTTCTTTGAGTGAGGGTGTGTAAGGCTTATGGTGCAGCGTTTGCCAAACATTTTTTTTTTAGATTTGAGCATGCAAGTAGCATAGAATATTAATGAGTCCAATTACAGTTGTATTGGTGCTCAGAGTGTCTCTTTAACTCGTAAGCTCCTGATGTGTGATCTCAAGTCAGAAGATATAGTGGAAATTCACTTTGAGACCCTTATTCTGCACATCACCTATATTTCTCTGCAAATGTTTGCACTAGCTCATACAGAAATCCAACTCCCATGACTTTCATACAGGCATAACTATATAGCTAAGCTTGAGTGGTGACTGGAGTGAAATATTGATATGCCACTTGCACACTTGCCTTAAAGGAACACTCCGAGTAGCATAACTTTATCGTAATGAAGTTGTTATGGAGCCAAGAGGTCCCTGGCACTGAATTACCTGTAGGGCAGGGGTGGGGAACATTTTTACTGCCAATAGTTATAACATTCTTCACAGGCCATACAAAATTATCAACTTAAAAATTAGCCCCTGTCTGTCTTTTCTTTTGCCCCTTCCCCAGCCCCTCTGTGTGTCTATTTCTGCCAGTTTATGTACCCATTGAATAGTTTAACAATAAAAACTGAGCTAACATTAAAATGCATTGTCTCTTAAATATTAATGAAGTATGACTTTGAAAACAAGAGAAAAAGAATAAAATTATATATATATAAACTTTGACTTTAAAATATTCAATAGTTTTTCTTTCTTTTAAGTGGCACAGATCAGAAAAAGATTTAAAAAAAAAAAGAGTCAGAATGTTGTCGTTTTCTGACCTATATTAATTATAAAGCTGGATACTGTTTCTTTCTAAATATTATATGGAGATTACACATGTGGGTTTTGCCTTTTCTAGACATGTGTAGCTGTCTCTAGTGTCATGAAGAACAAATATGTTTAATATTTATAGAAAAAGTTACATTCCTGATTCTTTATGCAAAAATGACCCTTTATCGTGAACGTGGTAGACTGAAACAAATATTTTACATTTAATATTTTATGTTGCTGTTTTTCTTAAAGTTCAATTACTGTAAAAGTATGCTGTTCTCAAGTTTTATGTTTATATCATTTTTGACAACAGTGAATTTTTCTTAGTACAACTTAGTAGAATATATTTTATCTGAGAAACAGTATGTGAGCTGCAATATACTTCTCAAAAACATGGCCAAAAATGCAATTTATACTCTTTTAAAGTAGTGTCCTTTTGTAAAATTATATACAAAAGCAATACGTATTCATACAGTCACACATATAACACATATTGAACTTTTCCATGAAAAATTTGATTTGCATTTGAATTATATATTGAATTATGGGAGAAAAAGCAATAAACAATGTAATAAACTGTATCATGTAGTGGTCATAAATTTAAATGAAGATACATAACCAAAATATATTGGAAGATTTCAGAAACTTGAAACTGGTACGGTAAGTGTATTAATACTATAATGACCTATAATACGCATTTACAATACCTTTAGAGTAATGTAAATAGGAGCTATATAAACAGAGATAGCTCAGTGGGCTAATGCATCATCAGAAGCTGTTCATCTCTTGTGGGTTGCAGGTTCCATTCCCAGCAGGTCATCCCTTTAAAGGTAGATTAAATGAATACTGCTAATTGGATAATTAAAGAATATCTGAATTTTCTTGGTTAAAGATATGCATATTTGCTGCTTTATTCACAGAGTCTATGCCTCTAAGTGACTTGTAAAATACATGTGCTGCTATCCTCCACTTTATTTACTGATTTTTTTTATACCTTGTGATTTTTCTTATGCATTCTCGGCTATCTGCCACTTTTATTACAATAATCTATGCCTCTATATTTGGTTTTAGGCATTTACTGCTATTTGCCACTTTATTTATTTCTATGTCTCTGTACTTGGTAATGGGCATTCTCGGCTATTCGCTGCTCTGTTTTTCTATCCCAGCCTTTCATTTTATTTCATGGCTTTTTGCTGCTTTGTTTTTTCGCTCTAGGGTCGGTTTCGTGGTGTTAAAATCCCTGAGAATGCACAGGCAGGAATCGAACGATCGCACCATGTCTTTTACGTGCATGCGTGAAAATCCGATTTGCGCATGTGTATTCTGTAACGTTAGTACGGTTGCAGTGTCGTATTGGCTTCCCCTTTTAAGCACCAAAAGCACAATTTTTTCTTATAGGTTTCCCCCCCCCCCATATTAAAGTTATATTACATCTTTTTATGTATCTATCAATCTGTTTTTTTTAGCAGAGAATTTGCTTTGCTAAGGATAAAATATGAATCCTATGCAGTTATGGATTCAGATCCCTCTGCTCCCCGAAAAAAGGTCACACCCTAAGGGACATAGGTAAGCCATTCTATTTTTTTCTGTGGTTACAAACAAAAGAGAGCCTATTAATGATTGGAATTCCCTACGATGAAAGCTCGATGGGAAGAAAATCATCCGGATCATACAAGGAAAGTCACCCTATAGGATCCTTTGTGAGGCATATGATAAGAGAGCCTTGAAAAAGTAAAGTCTCTGCACAGACTGTCTGAAAGTGGCTACAGACCCACCTACCCCTGTGCCGTATATTATGCAATATCAAACAGGAGGTATCTCAAGACATCATAGAAGCTGTTAAAGTGCAGATTCTCTGGATAATTCTCAGAATCAATACTCTGAAGAGTCCTTGGTGATGGATACATTCAGAGATATGGTATCATCTTCGTATGAGGATATTCAGCCAATTTCAGTACCTCCAGAATCAGCTCAAGTGGACCATTTGATTTCCAGATTCCGTAGGTCCTTATATCTGAAAGAATTTTATAAGGTTGAGCCTTCTACCTCTAGCCTTTCTTTCGGATGTCAGAAAGAGCAGAGCATTTTTTCCATTTCCCTGTACCATTAATATCCTTATTACAGAGTAATGGTTCTAAACTGAAGATTTCAACACAAGGGAGTATCTCGCGTCTTCATCCATTGGGATATCAGATGTTTGTACCTGGGACTTTGCTCCTAAGTGGATGATGAAGTACTTAGTCTGGCTAAATGTTCAACTCTGCCTGTTCAACAATGCGGGATCTCTCTAAAATTCCATGGAGCATAGATGGTCTTGATCCTCTCTCATAACCTATGTAGCAGCTGGCACTTGCTTTCATCCTGCTGAACACTCTTAGTTCAATCTCTAAGGATCTAAGATTGGTATGGATAGATAATCTTCCTTTTGTCTGTTGACATTAAAAGTCATTAAGCCAGAAATAGTCTTCAGCTAAGAAGCTTCCATAGGTTGTGTTAGGCCAGGTGTCTACTAGTCAGGCTCTTTGGCTCAGTACCTGGTCCGTGTATTTATCCTCCGAGATGAATGGATCAAAAAACGGTAGCGGGAAGGAAAGCATGTCTACTGCAAGACCTAAGGTTCAGGAGACCATTTTGAACCAAAGCCTATTATTCCCTTCCTTCCAGGACCCAAGTATTTCACACCTGGAAGAGTGTATTTTAGATCTCAACCTTGAGAAGTGGTTATTCTTCTACCAGAGGAAGAGAAGAGGTAAAAAGAGATGCATTGTAAATTTCAAAGCCGCTACAACACAAAGATTTGGTTTCTAACAGGTGGATAGAGATCCATTCTAGATCTATATATGTTTACAGAATTCTTGAACATTCATCATAAAGGCAGTATTCCTAGTACATTGGATGATTTCTACAGATTTGCAGGATACCTTTCCCATGTACCCATTGTCCCACATCACCAAAGGTTTCTCAGATTACAGTGGAAGAACACTTTAATTTTTTAATCTTTATGGTGAAAGATAAATGTCTGCTGAAATCACCATGATCCCTCCCAGTCCAGTGTATAACAGAAAGTGCAGTATGACTTGTCAAGTAAAAGATGTTGACTGTCATGTCACCTCAGCAGAGGAAGCTTTGATCCAGGTCCTCCACCATAGATCTAAATGGACGATGATGGCATAAGGAAGAATGTTAACTTTCCTATAGAAATTCCTTGGACAGTGTAAACTATGAGTACCATCCTCTGGGGTTGAGGAACTTTTTTGCAAAATCGAATATGTTCATTAACATCCAACAGAAACATAGAAACATAGAATGTGACGGCAGATAAGAACCATTCGGCCCATCTAGTCTGCCCAATTTTCTAAATACTTTCATTAGTCCCTGGCCTTATCTTATAGTAAGAATAGCCTTATGCCTATCCCACGCATGCTTAAACTCCTTTATTGTGTTAACCTCTACCACTTCAGCTGGAAGGCTATTCCATGCATCCACTACCCTCTCAGTAAAGTAATACTTCCTGATATTATTTTTAAACCTTTGTCCCTCTAATTTAAGACTATGTCCTCTTGTTGTGGTAGTTTTTCTTCTTTTAAATATAGTCTCCTCCTTTACTGTGTTGATTCCCTTTATGTATTTAAATGTTTCTATCATATCCCCCCTGTCTCGTCTTTCATCCAAGCTATACATGTTAAGATCCTTTAACCTTTCCTGGTAAGTTTTATCCTGCAATCCATAAACCAGTTTAGTAGCCCTTCTCTGAACTCTCTCTAAGGTATCAATATCCTTCTGAAGATACGGTCTCCAGTACTGCGTACAATACTCCAAGTGAGGTCTCACCAGTGTCCTGTACAATGGCATGAGCACTTCCCTCTTTCTACTGCTAATACCTCTCCCTATACAACCAAGCATTCTGCTAGCATTTCCTGCTGCTCTATTACATTGTCTGCCTACCTTTAAGTCATCAGAAATAATCACCCCTAAATCCCTTTCCTCATATGTTGAGGTTAGGACTCTATCAAATATTCTGTACTCTGCCCTTGGGTTTTTACGTCCAAGATGCATTATCTTGCACTTATCCACATTAAATGTCAGTTGCCACAACTCTGACCATTTTTCTAGTTTACCTAAATCATTTGCCATTTGGCTTATCCCTCCTGGAAGACCAATCATGTATCATCATCAAAAAAACATACCTTACCATCAAGACCTTCTGCAATATCACTAATAAAAATATTAAAGAGAATGGGTCCAAGTACAGATCCATGTCTACTGCACCACCCTGATCTGTTACTTTAGTTACCCAATTAAAAAAATCAATAAGATTAGTTTGGCATGATCTCCCTGAAGTAAACCCATGTTGTCTCTGATCTTGAAATCCATGTGTTTTTAGATGTTCAACAATCCTATCCTTTAACATGGTTTCCATCACTTTCCCCACTACTGAAGTAAGGCTTACTGGCCTATAGTTGACCGACTCCTCCCTATTACCTTTCTTGTAAATGGGCACAACATTCGCTAACTTCCAATCTTCTGGGACTACTCCTGTTAACAATGATTGGTTAAATAAATCTGTTAATGGTTTTGCTAGTACACCACTAAGCTCTTTTAATAACTTTGGATGTATTCCATCAGGTCCCATTGACTTATTTGTCTTTACTTTTGACAGTTGAAATAAAACCTATTCCTCTGTAAACTCACGTGTAATAAATGACTCATTTATCCTTTTTCTTAACTGAGGTCCCTTTCCTTAATTTTCATCTGTAAATACCGAACAAAAATATTAATTGAGGCAGTCAGCTAGACCTTTATCCTCTTCTACATACCTTCCTTCTTTTGTTTTTAATCTAACTAATCCTTGTTTTACTTTTCTTTTCTCACTTATGTATCTAAAAAAAAGTTTTGTCCCCCCTTTTTACTGACTGTGCTATTTTCTCTTCTGTGTGTGATTTGGAAGCTCTTATAACTTGCTTTGCCTCTTTCTGCCTAATCTTATAGATCGTTCTGTCTTCCTCACTCTGGGTTTTTTATAATAACTAAATGCTAACTTTTTGTTTTTTACTATTTTGGCCACATCTGCGGAGTACCACAGTGGTTTCTTAAATTTTTTGCTTTTACTGACAAGCCTAATGCAATTTTCTGTTGCCTTCAGTAGCGCAACTTTTAAATAATCCCATTTCTCTTGGACTCCATTGAAATTGCTCCAGTCTGATAATGACTTCTTTACACATATTCTAATTTTAGAAAAGTCTGTTTTTCTAAAGTCTAAAACTTTTGTTTTTGTGTGGTGTGACTCAGTCACCGTTCTTATATTAAACCACACTGACTGATGATCACTGGATCCTAAACTTTCACCTACAGTAATATCTGATACCAAATCTCCATTTGTTAACACTAAATCTAGTATGGCCTCTTTACGAGTTGGCTCCTCAATGACTTGTTTTAGAGACAATCCCAGTAGGGAGTTTAGAATATGTGTGCTCCTGGCACAAGCAGCTATTTTTGTTTTCCAATTCACATCAGGAAGATTAAAGTCACCCATGATGATAACTTCCCCCTTCATTGTCATTTTAGCTATTTCCTCAACTAGTAGATTATCTAACTCTTATCTAATTTGTCCTGGGGGCCTATAAATCCCACCTACACGAGTTACTGTGTGTTTACCAAATTCTAAGGTAATCCAAATGGACTCTATGTTCACCTCACTGACTTTAGGCTAGATTTTATGCTATCCTTCACATACAGATCCACCCCTTCCCCTTTCTTGCCTTCCCTTTCTTTTCTATATAAAGAGTACCCTGGTATTGCTATGTCACAGTCATTTTTCTCATTATACCATGTTTCAGTAACAGTGAATAAATCTACACTATCAGTTGCCATTATTGCCACAAGTTCATGAATCTTATTCCCTAAACTGCAAGCATTTGCATAGATTGCATCAACATCAACATGGTTTTCACTTCTGTGTATCTTCTCCAGTACCTCCATGAGATCTCCCAAAAGAGACCAGGAGGTGGAACTCTCCTCTTCCACCAGGAAGTGCTGCTCTCCTCTTTCTGAAGGTTTCGATGTTGAAAAGCTTAAATATAAGGGTCTTTCAGGTGCAACAATTAATACCCTTCTGAAGGCCAGGAAAAACTTATATCCTTGGCTACCTTTACAGAGTTGGGATGCCTTTTTTCCTTGTCTATTTCTAATTAGGTAATCATTCAAATTCCTTCTACCAAGGAGGTTCTAAGTTCTCCAATCCAGGACTCATCTGGGACTTAGCTACATCACCTCAGAGGTACATGTCTTGGCACTCTTTGATCTCTCTTTTCGTGAAAGGTCTTTGATATAGAAGTATCTAAATGTCTGTCAGCAGTATTTATATGATCACTCAGTTATCCATTGCTCCTGTGGACTTCTCACCCCTTTTAATCATGAGACTCTATCTCTTCACATCTGCTTAATATTAAGTTAGGTCTATTGGTGACATTATCATTAGGCAGAAGGATATCAGATCTTCAAGCACTATTTGTCATAAAACCCTTTACTATATTTCACATATGGAATAATCCTCAATCTGTTACTGAATTTAGTCATAAAGTGGCATATTCTCTCAATATTAATGAAGAATTATTTTTCCAGCTCTAAACCCCTATTGATTGGAATGAAGACTTCATAATGAAACTTTCTTCTCTTGTCCTAGATAGATGTCTTAAGATCTATTTCTATAGATTCACTATCTGACTTTCTTCTGATAGTCTATATATCTTCACTAATGTGCTAGGAGATGTCTTCATACCTCTATATAAACCATCAGCAGAAGGATAGTCTTGGCTATTTTCAGGCTACTAAGCTCTAGGGGTTACAGTAGCTGTAGGTCTGTTAGCTCTCTCAACTAGAGCTGTTTCTCCCTCTTGAGCATCAGTGGCCATGTTTACCTGGAACTTACAGGTTAAATGCCTGCTTGGTTCTCAACTAATATTTTTTTCAGACATTTTCTTTGGTAATTCAAGTAGGTCAATTTGGTAATGGGGCAATAGTGGGTAATCACCCTCCTCATGAGGTGTGTGTTTTCACTTTACATTCATATTTTGGAAGTCTTGTGTATTTCTTCCCTCCCTTGGTTATCGCTTTGGTATTACCCATTGTTGTGCTGCCATAGATATGGCCAGGAAAATTGTAAATTTATTCCTACTTACCTTAATTATCTAATAGGCCATGGGAGCACAAAGATCCCGCCCTGGGATATTGCTAGAAACAAGACTGAGGGTGGGAGGGGTAGGAGAGTTTACTTAAACCTTCTGTTTTAATTAGGTTCCTGTCTAAGTAACGATAGGGAGGAGTTACTTATTGTTGTGCTGCCATGGCCTATGACCAGGAAAAGAAAATTACGGTAAGTAGGAATACATTTTCCTTTATAACCCGTATATATATATATATATATATATATATATATATATACATACACACAAACACCAGGAAAATACTGCCAGGATTTATTCAAAAAACAAAAACTATTCTGTATTCCAAAGGTCATGGAATCCTTTGGAATAAAGAAAAGTTTTCGTTTTTGAATAAATCCTGGGAGTGCTGATTCCTTTTGCCTGTGTATATATATCACGCATTTATATTTAGTTAGTTTTTGCTTTTGTTTTTTTTAATTGTTTGTTTGGGGTTTTTTTTTTGATGGACCAGAGTACAGTTATTTTCTTAATATGGTGGGTGTATTTATATTGTGCTATTACTCAAATCTGCCAACGTCACGTTTTGGACATGTTCATTGGGAAAAATTATCCTGAACTATTCAGAAAAAAGTATCATCATCATAGAAATGTTAACAGTTCCACACATTGTAGTTAAGCAACCCTGTATTATCCTGAGGTTAAATGATATTGCAGAAATATTGCTATTTTGTTGGTTATGGAAAGATCTATATCTATAGCAAAGTCCAATAAAAAATATGCTTTCTCCTGTTTTCAGATAAGAATATAGATGCAATAAACAACATGTGGTGACTTTTATTGGCATACTGGTAACTAATTTTATGGTTTTACTGCAACATTTAATTCCTTACCAGATGAGAGGCGTTGGAACAATACCAAAGCCCAGAGAGACCCCGTTTTTTTTATATTTTCCTGACCAATTTCTTGAGAAACCAACTTGTTTTCTCTAAATAACAAGTAGAAAAATATTAAACATACATGGCCTCTCTGGGCTTCTGTAGAACACAGTGCAATAACTGTTTTTTAGCTTGTGCACACAGCATTAAGTCAATGAAAATTAGACGTCAAAGGAAAATACTTTGTAAACATAAACCATGTACAGGTCAAGTGTCAGCCAATCTAGTAAGAGTAAATACATTACAGGAGGAGGACAGGAAAATTAATCCCATTCATTGAATGACATTTTAATTTATTATGTACACAGCAAACATTTTATGTTTTATTTTTAAATCGTGTGAATCGTAGAGTGACAGCTGCTGATCATTTAAGAGATTGAGTGTGGTAAGTGTGCAGCATTTCTCCCAACCAGGCCTGGACTGGCCAACTGGTAAACCACGCAAATGCCGCTGGGTCACAATGTCCATGGGCTTGAGCCAATAGGGGTGATTAAAAGGACATCTTTTGATGCCCATGCACGGCTATTGCTTGCCCAAGATGTTATGTCTCTATATGATCTGGTGGGGATATCAAAGCTTTCTCTCACCAACCCAGTGCATCCTAATACTCATGGGAGGCTCAGGTAGACTTGGGTGCAGACTGAGTATATGCCTGTCTCAAGTTCTGGTCATGCCGAGCATTGCCTTGGTTACCATGACTACACCCCGATACTACACAATGACCACTATGTCCCCTCTCCCTGGCCCAAAGAAAGAATAAAGGAGGGAGGAATAAATATCATTGTTTTGTAACTCCCACTACCCAACCTCTTTCCTACCCAATACATTAATGCACACACACTAACTTAATTGTACATGCACACTGCATCCTTTACACACAAATTCCATACACCTCATTCCATACACAAACACACTGCATCCACTATCTGAGACACATACCTGAGATACGTACTCTTTTCAGCCCCTATACACCTGCTGCATACCCTTTACAGACCTTAAAAGCCCTCTTCACACACATATTACATATCCTCTACATACACACACGTGTGTGTGTATATATGTATATGTGATCGTCTGTCAATGTCCTGGACACACACACACACACACACACATATATATACATACATACATACATACATACATACATACATATATATACATATACATACATACACATATATATATATACACACATACACACACATATATATATATATATATATACATATATATATATATATATATATATAAATTACGTAGAGATAGCACTCCCAGGACTTCAAAGGTTTAAAAGTAAAATTTAGCTTTTATTTTCCAAATTTAAAAGATCAACGTTTCAGTTTGTCACCCAAACTTTCATCTTTCATCTTTTTATAATTTGGTTATACTATGCCAATAAGCACCAAGCAGAGACACCAGTAAGTGGAAATTTAACGTAGAGAAATGCAAAGTTATGCACTTCGGGGTTAAGAATGCACAAGCAACTTACACACTAAATGGTAGTGAATTAGGGATAACCACACACGAGAAGGATTTGGGAATTGTTATAGACAACAAATTAGGCAGCAATATGCAATGTCAATCTGCAGTTGCTAAAGCCAGTAAGGTTTTGTCATGTATAAATAGGGGCATAAATTCTCGAAATGAAAATATAATTTTGCCTCTTTATAAATCGCTGGTAAGACCACACCTTGAATATGCTGTGCAATTTTGGGCGCCTGTTCTAGAGAAAAATATCATGGCACTAGAAAAAGTCCAGAGAGGAGTTACAAAATTGATAAAAGCAATGGAGCATTTTAGTTATGAAGAAATGTTACAAAAATTAAATCTGTTTAGTTTGGAAAAACGGCGCCTGAGAGGGCATATGATAACTTTATACAAATATATTCGGGGCCAGTACAAACCTTTATCTGGAAATGTATTCATAAACAGGGCTATACATAGGATACGTGGTCACACATTTAGGCTGGAAGAAAGGAGATTTCATCTAAGGCAAAGAAAAGGTTTTTATACAGTAAGAGCAATAAGGATATGGAATTCTCTGCCTGAAGAGGTGGTTTTGTCAGAGTCACTACAGATGTTTAAACTGCAATTGGATAAGTACTTACAAAAACATAACATACAGGGATATAAATTCCAATTAGTGGGGTAATAGCTGCTTGATCCAAGGAGATATCTGACTGCTATTTTGGGGTCAAGAAGGAATTTTTTCCTAGTTTGTGGCAAAATTGGAAGCGCTTCAGACTAGGTTTTTTGCCTTCTTTTGGATCAACAGCAACAACATTTGTGAGGAAGGCTGAACTTGATGGACGCAAGTTTCTTTTCAGCTATGTTACTATGTAACTATGAGTGCAAGACTATTTTTTTGTTGTTTTTTTGTTATATATATATATGTGTGTGTGTGTGTCCGGGACAACAGCTGATCATACATAGAACATAAAACTTAGAATATAACATAAGTTGGTTGAGGTGTGCCATAACCGACAAGTGGTTAGGCTTGTAATAAAGAGGGCAAAAATTATGCATGCATCATATTTTATTGAACAAAAACAAATACATAACTTACTTAGCAATGTTATTGAAAGCTAGTCTAATTTATTTTTCGGGGGTTTGGAATGTACTTGTTATAAACTGAGGATTTTCAACATCCCATGTTTTTTATTATGTGAGTGAGAATTTGATTGCTTTAAGCTGCAGTAGCAGCTCCTAAATTAAATGAATGACCTGAAAATGAGGATGGATTAAGACCTTATCAAAGTAATAGCGTGAAAATATAAAGTATGGTTTTTATGGTAGTGAGAGGCTTGCCATTTAGTGGTAGCAATCGGGCATTAGGATCCTGGCTGTTTTGATTTTGGGACAGTATGTCTAGAACTTTCACTGGACACCATTTAGAAGACATAGGATCAAAAGGAATTTCGACTGGTGAACGGAATTGATTTGTTTTTGTATGTGAGATAGCATATAATGATCATTTACTTTTGCTAAATCTTTTATCTTAAGGCATGTCTGGTATTCTAAGGGGTTTTCTACTGTAAGTTTTTTTGGTCTCAAGAACCCATAAAATGCTGCTTTCATGATGATGATGATGTTTATCGAAAGGATTTTTGTCCACAAGATCCAAAATATTTCTAAATGTATCACTGTTAATTGGGAGTCTCTTTGGTGGGTAATATAAAACTTAGCTTTTGTGTACATTATACAATAAAATGTAGATGTTTCAGCTCCCAAAAAATGTCCTGATGAAAACTCTCAGTTGGCAGGCACAAACTAGTTGAGGTACAAACTACATCTCCTACATACACATTGCAACCCTTACACACATGCATACTCTCTGCTCTGTTTGCTCTACAACACCTAGCCACACATACAACACCACAAATACAACACAACAAAACAGACATTCACCACCAGCACACCATTACCATTTACACACACACTCACAATCAGCCTACAAATCCATGCACAATATCCTTTATGCCACATAAGGAGACCAAAGACAAAAGACATCAAATCACCAACAAATACAGAGCAAGTGTGTCATTACATTTGCTTACACTGCACACATTAAACACAGGGCCTTTTCCTAGACTTGGAGATACAGTTCATCGTAAACTCTGATTTATCTGAATTTTGGCTAATCCGGTGATTATATGAATTCTCCCAACCTTCAGTAAAAAATGTAGTTCAATCATGATTTAAATACAACGGACAAGCATGTTTGTTTGATTAATAATTCAGAATTCTGCCAGTGGCATTGATCAATTGGAAAAAAGATGATTGCCAGCCACTCATTGTTGATTTAATTCATAGATCAAATGAGCAGTGACCAATAGAGGGAAAAAAACAGGAGGAGCAGAAAAAAATACATAATATATAATTATATTTATAGAATAAAACATATATAATTTTTTTTAAAAATCTCTTCCCTCTACTGTGGTTACTTTTTCTCACTTGATCTGTGTACGAAATAGTGGGAAAATCAGTGCACTGCAAATATATACATAATTTATTAATTTTATAATACGTTTATTAGCCAATTTTTATACTTTTGTTTCGTCTGATTCTTTTTCCCAAATCTTTTTTTCGTTAACAAAATTCGGACAAGCTGAACTGAGCAAATTTACAGAAATGGAAACAGAGAGGTAGAATAAGCGCTTTGGGGAAGACAATGGGTCAACTGGTCTCAATACCAACATGTAGTACCAAGTTGTCCTTCAGTAATTAAAGGCATCAATATGGAGTAATATAGAGAAATAGTGACACAGCACAGTTAATCACACTTTCCCAAAATGAAGTATTTATATGGTATGCATAAGACCACTCTGATGGGGGGCGGAGTCAGCAGCTAACCCGAGCAGATGCGTGTCAGCAGAGCTCTGCCAAAATAAGCCTGAAACAAGCGATTTAATCACCCTAAAAGTACCATTTTCAACCCCCACTACGATAACGCAGGATGGGGAAGAAATCCAAGCACCAGGGAACCACAAAACCAGCTGGGGCATGCGACATTGGGGACCTTCTCCTTCGATCCGCAAAGGCCTCAAGCCTCACCGCGCCAAAACAAAATGGCGACGCAACATCGGTCTCCTCCGAGGAACAAGCAATGGATGAGCTGGATGAGTTCCCGGGCTCTGGGGGCTTACACCACCCCTTCTCCGACGAGGATAGCAAGCTACCCTCCACGAAAGGAGAAAAGCTTTCCTCCGCAACCTCCGCATGATGTTCGCTGCAGATGTAGCCACACTGCGTGAGGAAATACAAACTGTGGAGGGAGAGTCAAGACTATGGAGGGAAACTCAGAAGACCTAACAGCCTGATGCATACAGCTGGAAGCCCAAAATACTGAGCTGCAGCGCAACCAGTCTCATCTTACCAGCCGCCTCGACGCACTAGAAGATCGGCACACGAGCAGAAATGTAAAAATCCGGGTGAATCCCGGAGACAGGGACCCCGAGCGACTTACCGCAATACTCCAGGTGACTAATTGCCTCCCTACTCACACCACACCAAGCAAACCTTGCCGTGATCGATGGGGTCTACTGCATCCCGAGAGCTGCCAGAGCCCCAGCAAACACCCAAAGGGATGTCATACTACAACTACAGACACCGGCAGCTCAATTAACCCTTATGACACCTATATTGTCTTTCTACCGGGACTTGTCCAGGCCCACGGTGCTCTGGAGAAGTCGATTCAAACCACTGACCACCACATTCCGCCAACACTCCATCCTCCAACACTCCATCCCATACCAGTGGGCATTCCCCACTCTCCCATGGGGGAGCCACAACCCGCTTAACAGACGTAGTGGAAATGGACTCATTGCTGATAGCTCTGGGATTGGCGACATACCCAGCACCCACCACCCAAGCCGCAAGACAGCAGCCCCCTCACGTCTGGGACATGACCAAAATACAACCGTTCCAGCCGATTGGGACCTCCACCTCGTTCTCCACTGCATTCAGAGCGCAGAGGGTCGGCCGCCCTCCAACCAACAGGGTCAGGCAGGTGTATACAGGGGAACAGACAGGGGAACAGACTACCAGAACTGTCCGACTATACTGCTGAGTTTTAATTTTAGTTTCGATTTTAATCTTATGTTCCGTTGTTGATGTTATCTGCCCAGACATTGCATGTCATAATTATCTTAACGCCTCAAAATGTACATCGTCCAACACTAGAGAGAGGACAAACTCATACAGACCATTCAGGGATACGGGGACAGGGAGCCGAAGACTGCCTCGAATAGGGCGACTGTAAAAGGGCCAAGCATGGACAGCCTACCCACCCCCCTATAACAAACAAATAACTAGACTTACATTACACGCCACCTTCCCAGGACCTAGGTTACCCTGGCTACATTCACTATATGAAAGGAGTAGGCTGAACCCTTTAATTACTTATTTCTTGTCTGCAGCCCTTTAACTTTCTGTGGGCAATAATCTAATTTTGTACACCAATTCCCCAAGCATTTGACACCTAGTGGCATTACTCAGCTATCAGTTATTCACCATGTCTAGCAGTTATTCTATGTTTGAATGTGTTATGTCCCCAATTAACTAGACATCTCCGCTCAACATTATAATTACCTTATAAAATGGGCTTCCTCATCGGCAAGCCACTCAGTGCAAAATTCTCACAGTACAATCCATATTATTCCTGTTAATGTCTCTTACCATGTACTGTGCTATACCTATCCATCTTTAATTCAAGTTATAAACAGATGGCATGTTTATAGCTAGTGTGTATCGATGTTTACCTCGCATGATTATTGATCAACCACTTTAAGTTACAACTATGTATCTCACAGCGTAATGTCATATATGTTCATCCTGACTACTTCATTTTTAAAAATGTGCAAAACTTTCCATGCCATAATACTGTTTTCATGTGTATACCACCCAGTTTGCTCCAGCTGTTGTGGCAAAGCAAACATACTTGTTAATCACATGCACAAATAAAAGAAAGAATTTAAAATTTAAAAAAATTAAAATAAAAACACTCTGATTAAAAAAAACTGTAGAAATGACAAGTAGAAGAAAACTCCAAGCACTATAATCACTACAGCATGCCGTAGTAGTTATAGTGTCAGGAGTACCCTGGCTCCGTTCCCCATTGTGAGTAGACAAACCTTTTTGGAAAGGTTTGACTTCTTACCTGGGGATGCCAGACTCTGCTCCTTGCCCTTACTACTTCTCACAAAGAGCTAGACGCTTAGGAGCTTGTTGCTCTCTATTGGCAGTGGTGGAGTCAGAGAGCAGTGCCCGGCAGTAAAAAATTCTAAAAGGGTTTGACTATTGTGGCAAAACCGACCTCGCCACGTGTCCTTGGAGGGGGCTGCTTGCCCGCCTCTTGCCTTTGGACTATGGCCCTGCAGGTTAAACTGTTTATTTTCCCTGCAGAAAGGCTTATTCGTGTGATCTGAGTGCCATTCATCTAATAATGTGTAGTCAGATCCAAGCTATCTGGGGATATGTAGAAATGTGTGTTTTATGTACTAAATGTGTCAGTATGTAATTTTATGTCTTTTACTGTCTTTTTGTCTGCCATGTGGGTAATGGAGTTTGGCTCTGTCTTTGGAGATAATTAGATTCCTTCTCCAATTATCTCCAGGGCAGAAGGGAGGAAGCCAGGATGCATTGTGGGGATGTTTTACTTTTACTGTTTGAGCCAGGGGAACAAAAGATACTTTTACTAACTTTTGAACCCCTGGTCTGATTCATGCCATTTTTTAATATGTTGTTCCCCTGAATGGATTGATTGTGAATATGTATTTTTATGCGAATGTGATGTATATTTTGGGAGTTATGAATGTTGTGTAAAAACTGTATTTTCCCTACCTATGATAATTGTATTTTCCTGTGTGTACAGATAATTAGTTTACAGGTAGAGGGGAGGGCTATGTGTGGGATGTAACTATTGTGTGATTGGTTAATGTACGTTACTGTGTGTGTCCCTCCCCTTCATGGGAGCACCTAATAAAAAGGGCTGCAAGCTAGCAGCCAGAGAGTTCTATTTTTACCCTCAACTTGAGTCCTGTCTCTTATTGGGGGAATCTGCTACAAGGGATTGCTATGCTAGGCATATTCCCTTGCTATAATCACTGAGCTCTTGTAAGAGCTTGTTCCTGCTTCGTTCTGAAGGGAGATAGCTGCAGCCTGCGGTGCTTATGGTGTCTGGTGGAGTGCTTGGAGTCCTCTGGAAGCGCTAGGAGCATCTTTCAACGGAGGTACCCAGTCGGGGTGCCAGGTGATCCGTTACAACTATTTATAAACTACTTGTTTCTTTAATGGTATATCTTCAGAGAGATTTCTTGATACATAGTTGGTGAGAAAACGTTATGTTAGGTGTATAAACAACATTATATGATTTGGTTTGTCCAACCTTTTATTTTATTTACTTTTTGAACTTTTTATTTTTCAGGGTTTTTGTGTTTTGTTTTTGCTCCCACCAAGCATTATAACTAATATTCTTTATTATTTATTTATTCATTATCTGCTAATTGGGACAAACAGAAAATCATCTTTCTAGCAACAATTAACAGGGGTGCTGACTCTGCTCATCAGGTTTCTATTCTCTTTCTAGAAGCAATATTTGAAAGAACCATGGCAAGGATTTGTGTTTAATTTATTTTCTCAAAGTTTTCACTCAACTTTACTAAAGTGGTTAATAAATGGCTTTTTAAATAATTCTTAAACATTTGAAAGAAAGAACACGTCATAGTGACCCAAATTTGTTTGAACTAACTTCATGACTATTAAGTGCCACTCTTAGAATACATTTTTAGAATACTTTGTTCAAAGTCACTTTCAATGGACAATTAAAGTTATTAATCTACCAATGATCACTCCATCAGTGATTCTAACAGAAATTACTGAAGATTGCAATTATTTCTCTGGGCAATAAATAGATAATTTCTTCTGGAATCACTCTATGTTAATAAGATCTGCCATTTTAAACGGATGCTTTGAAAGTCTACACAAGACACATGTGAATATCTACTGAGACCTAAATAGCCAGAGGTCACAAGGAATGCAAATTGCTGCATTAGAATTGAAATTGATGTTTTTATATATATTTGGCCTTTTAAAAATCTAAGCTTTAGATGTTCAAATACATTACATTTTGCTTCTAACTTCAAAACTCCTTTAAAAATCTGTGTCTCAAAACAAAAATCTAATTATTCTTTTTTTTAAATTATTGTTATTGTTATTATGCCTGGGGAAATTTCAGGTTTTAGAAAAGCATTTAGTCATTAATTGTAAGTTTTAGTCGTGTTTAATGCACATGAATATTTAGCAAGAAGAAATGTGATTATTTTCTAGATAAATATATAACGTAATATTGACTCCTTGATTTAGGTTTACTTATTATTATTTTTCTATTTCCTTTTATTAAATGCCAAATAGTTTTCCAATTTCAATGTTTATTTACCACACTTAAACCAATTAAATTATATACATATGCATGGGTCACATTTTTATTATTACAAGATGTATGTGATTAGTAAACCACAGCTCATTAACTGAATAACAGACTACAATGACTATCCACAATACCACAGAAAGCCAAGACTAACGGAACACTCCCACACACTAAGGACAAAGACAAAGTAGATTTGAACAGCTGAAACCATCCCAAATAGTATTTTTTTTATTTTCCGATGAAATAGTTATGTGCTTCTTACATGTTCGTAGTAATATAAGTTCACAAGTGAACTTTAAGGCTCCATTTTGTAGAGTAAACCTGTCTCACGTAGACACTGAAGCACATACAGTGTTAATAAGAGCTAATATAACAGGATGCTAGGGAGTCAATGTGACAGTATGGCTGCCATCTAGAGAGAAGAAGTGCAAGTATGGCTGTCATATAGCATCACGCTTTGTATTATAAAAGGTCAAATAAAGAAACACGAAGGATCATAACCACTACAGCTCACTGTATATGGTATAGTGCCAGAGTGCCCTGGTGCCCAATCATTGTATGTAGTCAAGCCCTTGTTTGTCTGTTTAAGACCTCTCTCCACTTCCTCCACTTAAGGTTGAGTGACCGAAGACTCTAAGGAATCTGAGTATTTGACAATTTGGGAACGGATAATATAACCAAGAATGTGGTTATTTTAGATACATGTTCAAGAGAAGAATTCATATGGCAGGAAGAGTGGTTGTTTAGAGATTATAAATAAGTAAATGAAAACTTGTTGATGGACATTAGGTTTGTTGTAACATCATTATCTTTGTTAAAAATGGATAGAATGTGTTTGCCTTGAATTTAGAATTCAGTTTCCTGACCTAAAAGAGTTGGCTACATCAGAGAGCAATATCAACATTAGAGGCAATACAGGCAAATTCAGAAATGCAAACAAATTGGATTCCAGTCAGGACAATCATTAATTATATAATGAGTCTTATTTCAAAGTTGGTGGGCTCCAATCATCCAGCAATGGTATGAAATATAGGCAGACATAAAATGCTCTGGCTCAGAGAAGAGTTAAGGGGTTGTTATGTCAGTAGATAAGTGTAACAAACTCCCAGACAGTAGCCACAGGTGAAGCCCACTCACCTCAGTCAACCCCAGAGGACCAAGCCTAGAGAACCACCATTCTAATAAAACAGGTCAATAGCAATTGCAACTGTCCCCCAAGCGAAGAGAGAAATGTTAGGTCCAATTAAGCAAAAATGAAGAGGAAACAAGTACTCTTAAATATGTAACAGACAAAGTCATATAGTTCAGTTGCTCAGTGTTGTTGAGTGTGAACTCTTCCATGTGTGTGATAACTTTGTCAAAGAAAATTATACAGATTTAGTTGTAGGAGTCTGACAAGTTGGTCCATTCCAAGGCCCATAAAAATCTGGAGGGATTGGAAGTGAGTAGAAGGACTTCAGAATTGCGATTATGAGTGGCAACAAATTTAAATGGATAACTCCACCGAGTGCACAAAGTGCAAAGTGATTACCAAATTGAGGAGTTCAGGTCATTCTTTCTGGGCCGCCTCTGGGCATACTATGTAGGGACTGAGAGAGATCCAGTGCCAACACCTCCTCTTTAGGGGCAGGTTATTCAGAGAAATAATCTCTACCTGGAAAAGTTTAGGCACTGGTAGCAGGTAAATGTCCACTTTAGTACACAGACAAGGCATATAATGTTGCGGTATGAATTAGGGGAGCTGCAAATCGATCTGTAGGTCATTCTAGTTTTTTGGACATCATAATCCACTGTGTCAGGATGTGTAGCAGAGAAATGAATTAGTGCATTCACTGTAATGTGTGAGTAGTGTATATATATATATATATAACTACTTTTAATAGCATATTTATACTTAAATACTGGTTTTGAATGATACATTTTTATATAATCTATCCAATCAGGCAATTTCCATGAGAGAGTTTTAAAATGATTATTCACAGCTTAAAACTCAATCCAGTGTGGCAGAGAAAAAATAAACATTTTCCATCTAACCGACCTGATTTATGCCACAGTTATTTGATTACAGCATAACAAGTATATACCATTGCACCTGATGCAGTTCTGAATGACATGACCTGTTATCTACATAAATTGCACAGCTAAATATAAAATGTAAGAGGCATATCTTACCGTGCTATGTGATTACTTTCCATTAATCGCCACCAAATTTCTGGAAGGAAGTGCATCCCATTCACTTCAAGTATTTATTTTTGTTATTTGTAGTGCTTTACAGAATGGGTTTGGGTAATAGCCTAGCAGCTGAATCAATATCGTTCACGGAAAGTAATCACATTGTTATCAATCTTTCTAACTTAATAGCAGTTTTTAACTGATCAACATGTGATTCAATGATTTTCAATCTGTGATAGCTATCATATTTGCAATCCATTTAACATCAATATACCGTTAGAATACATATTTCTGCCTTGAATGACTGGCTTGATCTCACTTGTTCATATAGAACCAGAAGGAACTTAACAAACACACCATAACATATCAAGAATGCACATGGAAGCCATTTGTTAATTAATGTTACTGCATAGAACAGTCTGGACGCAGCACACTAAAAAGTACAAAATGCCTTAATATCCTTGCTTTGCACTATTACACTTAAACCAGTTTAATACTAAATAAGGGACCCTGGCCACCAACAGGCAGGTCCTACTGATGGTATGGCTAAGGTATAGATAGAAAAAACAACGGTATAGGCGCTCTCTAGAATGTATGAGTGAACGGCAGCAGTAAACCAGCAGGACTTCCCAATACCTGCTATTAACCAGAAAGTGCAATAACAAAGTAGTAAACCGCACCACAGGATAGTAGAGGATAATTAAACAGAATGTACATACATACGAGTTATCCCAGTAATGAGGTAGTAAATATAAACCTTAAAAGGATAAAAATAGAGATAATAATAGTGCAGTATGCCAGTGCAAAGTAATACAACAGTGAAATATTGACAAAACCAGTAGAAGGACCAACTCACACTTTTCAGAGCTGCTAAGAGCTCTGCTGACTAGCGCCTGGACGGTATGATCCCCGTCTAAGGATATGGTGGTGGTTTCTGGTTTCCAAGGCTCCACAGACGTGTATAAAATAGAAGCACAAATAAAATCCAATAGTGTAATATGTATAGAAATATTAAATAAAAGCAAAGGGTAAATACCCTACTTACAATTTCCAGAGCACTAAACTTGCTCTGGTGGTGAACGCTTGTGGTGGTATAATCCCCACCAAGGGATATAAGCAGGATCCAAGGTGCACAGGAATAAGGGGTAGATCAAAGCTGGAAACAAACTACAACTTTATTATTAAAGTAAAAAATCTTGAGTATAAAATCTACAATAAAAATTCAAAGTCCAAAGTTCAAAGTCAAGACTTCTTGATCCACTTTACGCGTTTCGCCCAAATGGGGGCTTCTTCAGAAGAAGCTACCGGCTCGCAGCTCCCTCCTTGTAATATGTAAAAATAGAAGCGGCGGGGAGCAGTGCTCCCCGCCACTTCTTAAGCCCCCCATATCCTCCCTCACTCTATGGGGGGGAACATGACACCCATAATAGTATAAGGGAGATTCTTGTTGTAAAAAACTTCTAATGAATTAAATATTCTTCTGAAATATTTTGTTCTTTACATAGTTGAATGTGCTGACAACAAAATCACACAAAAATTAAAAAATGGAAATCAAATTTTTCAACCCATGGAGGTCTGGATTTGGAGTCAAACTCAAAATTAAAAAGCACACTACAGGCTGATCCAACTTTGATGTAATGTCCTTAAAACAAGTCAAAATGAGGCTCAGTAGTGTGTGGGGACTAAAGCATCTGCCAACTCCTGGACAGTCTGTGGTGCAATGTGACGTTGGTGGATGGAGCGAGACATGATGTCCCAGATGTGCTCAATTGGATTCAGGTCTGGGGAACGGGCAGGCCAGTCCATAGCATCAATGCCTTCATCTTGCAGGAACTGCTGACACACTCCAGCCACATGAGGTCTAGCATTGTCTTGCATTAGGAGGAACCCAGGGCCAACCGCACCAGCATATGGTCTCACAAGGGGTCTGAGGATCTCATCTAGGTACCTAATGGCAGTCATGCTACCTCTGGCGAGTACATGTAGGGCTGTGTGGCCCCCCAAAGAAATGCCACCCCACACCATTACTGACCCATTGCCAAACCGGTCATGCTGGAGGATGTTGCAGGCAGCAGAACATTCTCCACGGCGTCTCCAGACTGTCACATTTGTCACATGTGCTCATCTGTGAAGAGCACAGAACACCAATCTTGGTGTTCTCTGGCAAATGCCAAACATCCTGCACGGTGTTGGGCTATAAGCACAACCCCCACCCGTGGACGTCGGGCCCTCATACCACCCTCATGGAGTCTGTTTCTGACCGTTTGAGCAGACACATGCACATTTGTGGCCTGCTGGAGGTAATTCTGCAGGGCTCTGGCAGTGCTCCTCCTGTTCCTCCTTGCACAAAGGCAGAGGTAGCGGTCCTGTTGCTGGGTTGTTGGCCTCCTACGGCCTCCTCCACGTCTCCTGATGTACTGGCCTGTCTTCTGGTAGCGCCTCCATGCACTGGACACTACGCTGACAGACACAGCAAACCGTCTTGCCACAGCTCGCATTGATGTGCTAACTGAGCCACTTGTGTGGGTTGTAGACTCCGTCTCATGCTACCACTAGAGTGAAAGCACCGCCAGCATTCAAAAGTAACCAAAACATCAGACAGGAAGCATAGGAACGGAGAAGTGGTCTGTGGTCACCACCTGCAGAACCACTCCTTTATTGGGGGTGTCTTGCTAATTGCCTATCATTTCCACCTGTTGTCTATCCCATTTGTACAACAGCATGTGAGATGGATTGTCACTCAGTGTTGCTTCCTAAGTGGACAGTTTGATTTCACAGAAGTGTGATTTATTTGGAGTTACATTGTGTTGTTTAAGTGTTCCCTTTATTTTTTTGAGCAGTGTATATTATAGATATCATGTGCAGTAAAAGTTTACAAAGAAATACCAAAATAAAAAAATGTAAAAGATACATATACATAATGCAATGGGACTAAGAATGGCAGTAGAAATCAAAATACAATAAAAACAGACCTGTTAACATCCAAAATGAAACAAAAGGACCTATCTTCAGGATCAGATTTTCAACTGCCTTTGAAAGTAATATGAGATTAACTCCTTAAGGATGCAGCTTCAAAAACTGGACTTACCATTAATTTTTGCATTTTTTGCTGTTTCTGTTCAATATCAATTTGCATCTCTGTCATTTATTGCATCAACACATATTTAGAGGGCAAAAAGGGCTTTAATTTGATGTGACATATACATTGATAAATTCTCATTAATTATAAAAAAAAAAGCCAAATAAATGTGAAAAAAACCATTTTTTAAAAGTTTTTTAAAGTCCATCATGCGTCGTCAAGTGCTTGCCCGGCATGACGGACTGGGTCCATCATGCGTCCTTAAGGGGTTAAAATGTTGCATTTTTAGTTTAGTTTTGTTTTTTTGTTTTCTGACTTTCAATATGAATGTGTCCAGCAAGATTCTACTCTATAAATTCACAAATTTAAGCAGGTTGATATCCAATTGATATGTCACCCTTGAGCCTTTGCAGGGACTTTTGAGCCTTCACTTTTTTTGTATTCTGTTAAATATTACAAACATATAACATGTTTTATTGCAAATTCGTTATATAAGTTGATTTAAATTGGCATGAAATGAAAGTGCTGCATGCTCATAATTAGGAGTGTATCTATGTGTCATCCCTACAGTTTGTGTCAAATAACTTTTCAATAGTGATGTCCCGAACGGTTCGCCACGAACGGTTCGCCGCGGACTCCAGTCAGCAGACACATTCCAGCCAATCAGCAGCAGACCCTCCCTCACAGACCTTCCCACCTCCTGGACAGCTCACTAAGACTGCAGCTTCAAAATGGATGCTGTCCAGGAGGTGGGAGGGTCTGGGAGGGAGGGTCTGCTGCTGATTGGCTGGAATGTGTCTGCTGAGGGAGGGTCCGTGGCGAACCGTTCGTGGCGAACCGTTCGCGAACCGTTTGGCAAACCGTTCGGGACATCACTACTTTTCAACATTTTGGCAAAAACAGACCTCTCCTGGTGCCTTCAACTTGACCCTGCAGCTATTGCAGAAGTGAAGTACATGATTTCTTAGGGAACAATGTAGTTCCCACAGAATCCTTCTTTTTATATTTTTTTGTAAATTTCAAAAAAATATCACATTGGCAGAATTTTTATGTAATGGCAGAAGAGCAAATAACTTTGAGCACAGTTAAATTAACCCCCTAAGTATGGGAAGACAGATCACACTGAAATTCTTTGTAACTACTTGCGTTAAATACAGTAGACCACATATTTTCAGACTGAAAGTGTGAATTTTCTCTCTCTACAAACCGATCATGTGTTAATCACAATGGTGTAAAATGCAAAGTTACCATTTGTAACCCAGTTGCCTGCTCACCTATAGTAGTTTTTTTGTAAAATCTATATTTCATTTGCTAAAGGTAATTCCATAAAAATGTTCTTTTCTCTCAGAACACTGTAATGTTTCTGTTAGAAAGCAACATTTTAGATCTACTGCTACTGGCAACATGGAATGTTAAATGTTATTGAAATAGTAGTAGCTATCATTTAAAATGTCACCTATGCTACGTAAGGCTCTTCGTGATGCCCTTATTGCCATCAGGAAAATAGTCTGCTTGATGTGGTTGTCATTTATAAAGAATAACTTTCAAAGCATTTTCTTTGCTGCGTATTTGCTCTGCGGTTGTCTTAGGGATTGCATTGTGAGTAGTATGATTTTCTTGTCACTTCTGTCAGAGTTTGTTAGACAATTGATACTGGTAATATTAAGTAACCCTAAATAGTAGTATTGGGAAATTAAATGGACCGTGACACAGTTAAACCAAACTGAAAAAATATATTGGGATTATTTTAAAATGCAATTTGAGAAAAAGAAAAGGAGAGTGGAAGCTTAATGATATTGGAACTTAGGCAGTGAAGGGGTTAACCCTAACTAATATAATTCAAAAGAAAAAAAGAAAGGACTACTGCCATAGAATAGGTAAGGTTAAAAGTTAACTTTTAATAGTCTAATTAAAATAAGATAAAGGGTGAATATAGAAACTCTCAATACACCAAGAAGGAGTATAAAGAGATAAATAGTACACATCAATTAAAAGATTATAATGTCCAAATTGTTGCAAATTGATCATTTGACATATAATCAGCAGTAAGATAGTGTATAGAATTGTTCTAGATTGATACTTTCAGATGGCTAGATAGTTGCAAATTACTGCTTACTATTGATTAATACTACAAACCAATGTGAAGAAATATATGTCCATAAGAGGTAGAAATGAATAAAGATCCCAATCTGAGTTGTAAGAAAATATTAACAAAAACTACCTGTGCCTTCATGGGCACCTACCTCTACGAAACCCCACTAAATAAGCTAACTAGCCGAAGAATAAATTAATCTACCAGACGTCCCAATGAATACTGTGTACTATTCCTACGTATTCTAAGTGGGAGAATCTCAGATCGTTGCTGGAAACTAAAAATGCAGTTACTAATGGCTAAATATTAGTGATTATGTCTATATAGATCGTCTCACTATATTATAGTAAAGATCAACTGCCGCTGCTGCAATACTGAGTTAGCTTGTTAGTCGGAAAGAGAAAAAGCCCTGATAAGTCTACCCCAAACCCCAATAAGCTGTCTTAGTGCAAATCATTTGCACTAAGACAGCTTATTGGGGTTTGGGGTAGACTTATCAGGGCTTTTTCTCTTTCCGACTAACAAGCTAACTCAGTATTGCAGCAGCGGCAGTTGATCTTTACTATAATATAGTGAGACGATCTATATAGACATAATCACTAATATTTAGCCATTAGTAACTGCATTTTTAGTTTCCAGCAACGATCTGAGATTCTCCCACTTAGAATACGTAGGAATAGTACACAGTATTCATTGGGACGTCTGGTAGATTAATTTATTCTTCGGCTAGTTAGCTTATTTAGTGGGGTTTCGTAGAGGTAGGTGCCCATGAAGGCACAGGTAGTTTTTGTTAATATTTTCTTACAACTCAGATTGGGATCTTTATTCATTTCTACCTCTTATGGACATATATTTCTTCACATTGGTTTGTAGTATTAATCAATAGTAAGCAGTAATTTGCAACTATCTAGCCATCTGAAAGTATCAATCTAGAACAATTCTATACACTATCTTACTGCTGATTATATGTCAAATGATCAATTTGCAACAATTTGGACATTATAATCTTTTAATTGATGTGTACTATTTATCTCTTTATACTCCTTCTTGGTGTATTGAGAGTTTCTATATTCACCCTTTATCTTATTTTAATTAGACTATTAAAAGTTAACTTTTAACCTTACCTATTCTATGGCAGTAGTCCTTTCTTTTTTTATTTTAAAATGCATGAGCGCTCGTGGATATTGAACATTGACAATTTTCTATCTGTAAAGACAACAAAATTATGAATGCATAATTGCATTCCTAATTGTTTATTTGAGTAGAGGCATCAGTTATTAAGACATAAAATGTGTCAATGTGCTGACTCTGGTAGATCTGGCTATATTATAACAAAAATGCTTTTGTTTTTTAATGTCAGGGTTGGTACATCTATACTTTGAGCATCTGGAGAACTTTAGTATTAATTGATTAAAGGGATATATTAATTGCAAAGTACAAATGGCAAGAATCCTCTGGATCTCCTTCCTTTGATGAGGGAAGGCTATAATTTATAGGTTGACAATTATTAAATCAACATTGATTTATTTAAACATGTATTTTGAGCATTTGAATTAGTGCACAAAAGCACAGATCTTTGCCCAAGAAGAGGCTCAACATCGGCTTTATGCCAGGCTAAGGTGTTAGCCCTTCAGTACACCAATAAAAAAAGATGTGTACATGCTGCCCACAATGCACAAGAAAAGTACAGTGTCAGTGTCTGTCAAAGGAAGAAATGAACAGATAGAAAAACTAAAGTACATTATATAAACAGCAAATATGTGGTGGGATAGATTTGGATGATCAGTGCATATAGCCTTATCTGGTTATCCGTAAGACTAAATAATGATTAAAAAAATGCCATCTACTTAACCCAAATTGCAATTTTATATATGGTACAAAAAAAAAAAAAGGTAAGCCATACCCTTTTCATGATTTTACAATAAGGCTTTTATCTAATCTTTTATTTACCCAGTTTCCTAATTATTATTATTATTATTATTGCCATTTATATAGCGCCAACAGATTCCATAGCGCTTTACAATATTATAAGAGGGGGGATTTAACTATAAATAGGAGAAAACTTAAAGGAACGATAGGTTGAAGAGGACCCTGCTCAAATGAGCTTGCAGCCTATAGGAGGAATTGTATAAAACACAATAGGACAATGAAATAAGGTGGGAGTGAAGCAGAGCTGGAGGAGAGAGTAGAGTGCTGCACTTTAGGAGAGAGCAATGAATCACTCCACATTTGACTCAGAGGATGTCCAGAAACTTTATGGCAAGCAAAGTTCCTTCTAGGATCCTCCCCAAAGCCTTCAACAAGTCACCCCAAAGAAATTATCGAGTTTGCTACAAAAAAAGAAGTTAAAAAGAACTTTAGTTATTACCTCCCTTCCTTTCCATCTCTTCCTTTGTATAACAGACTGTTTTAGAGTCTACCATACAGAGCCAAACTATTGAGGTGAATGACTCTGTATGTGACTTAGTTTGGTCATTCTGGTCACACTTGGTCAGCTGTCTGTACCGACTTATTGACTTGTTTTACTGACTACTTTGACATCTTAATCCTCTCACCTTATAACCTTGTTTACATTAAGTCCAGTTATAAAGTTGCTTCACAAACAAATTCAAAATGCTACATATAGAATACCATGGGTTGCCTCCTTTTAAAATTGTATACCCTCACAGGAGTCCTTTTTTTTTTTTTCTTACAGCGTCATGCTCTCTCATATTCAACACTAAATAAATAAAAAATATTGCTAAATAAAAATAATAATGTGGCTTTATTGCACTAAAACACGTCAGGATTATGACATTTTCTGTGGAAAAGGAATTCATGTGTGTGGAAAAAAAAACACAAATGAAAGTATAATCACTAAATGTGGCTAGCATTTTTGAATAAGTGGCTACATCAACCAACTTAAAACAATCCATGTTTGAATACCCTGGGTTGCCTACTTTTGAAAACTATATTCCATAATAGTGGAAATTTTCTTTCTTAGGCTACCATACTGTCTCAAATGCAATATAGGCCCCCCAAAAATGTGTCCAATTTCCATGTAAAAAGACTGGGGTTCAAATTTGGCCCTGCAACCTCTAAAAACCCAAAGAAAATGTATACATGTGGGGTATTGGTATACTCTTTGGACATCACAGAATACAAATATGTGTGTTTTTTTGTAGTCAAACCTCAGATTTTAACAGTATCCACAGTAAAAATGTCTGAACGTGGAAACTACTTCAATTTCTTAAATTTATTCAGATTTTACTTGTTTTAAACTGTTCCATATATAAATAATTGATGTCAAATGAAAGCCAATTTTTTTTTAAAATAAAATGATGTGAAAGAGGCAAATGATGGCTACAAACATTTAGGTGAAATTCCAGGTTTTGCTTTGATACAGAACGTGGCCTTAAGGCTGTTCTTAATAATTAATTAAACGTTAATGCTGCGGGCAACTGCAGGCTTTAATGAATGTGGATGTTCTTTTTTGTACTACAAGTACAACGCTGTTATTGGACAGAAGTGTGACGCTTAAATGTATGATCCATACAATATAAAATAACACGTCCCTCCCATCAAAGCCCAGGTATCCTTATGGAGTATGGATGGATGGATGACTTGGTTTTCAAAGTAGTACATTTTAGAAATATTACTTTTAAAATAGATGCCACCATGGAAGTAATATATATTCTTCCAATAGCATCTCCACGTTCTTTAACTCAGCAGTTACCATATTTCATTAACCAAATAAAACGGTGAACATAAAATATTTATATATATATATATATATATATATTTTTTTATTTTTTTTTATTATTTTTTTTTAAATAGGCAAAGTAAATCCATGAACATCACATCTTGTCTTTTCCATTTAGAAGACCTTTTAGTTTTAATATTACGTCTTTTCTTTTCTTTTTAATACAATTCTTATATATGACTTTCAGCTGTAATATTTCATTTTGCCAGTCATGTGTTGCTCCATAATTTATCATTGTAGTGATCTTTCATCGATGATATATTACTTAGCATTAAAACAATTCTCTCTAGGAGGCATTTTAGGTCAAGTAATAACTCCAGGTGTCATTTTTTAAAAGGTATATCAAAAAAACTTTAAAATAAGTATGCCATGGTAAAATAGAATATCATTTCACTAGCAAGCAGTGTTTTATTGACCAGCAAGGGAAAAATTCTTGGCATTTCTATTCATAAATGTTATATATTTTTTATGTATATTTGTCTTAAAAGTAACTTTCATTTTATTTCACTTGTAGTGATTTTAGCATTCATATAAAACTAAACAAGTTTCCAAATGAATTGATTTCTATGAATTATATATAAAATAGCTCTACACAAAGTCCTCACATGCATGCATAAAACAAAATATATCCAAGTAGGTACAGAAAACAGTATCAGAAAGGATATCCCTCCAAAGTATGTTAGCAAGTATTGCATTTTTAAATCGAACAAAGGGATATGCTAGAGGAAAATGACATACAAAATATCAGATGCATCTTATAAAAGATATAAGGAAGCAAATAATGCGTGTAAAAAGGCAATTAGACTTGCTAAACTTCAAAATGAAAAAATGATAGCTAAAGAGAGCAAAACCAACCCCATAGCATTTTTTAAGTACATAAATTCTAAAAAAACCAAAAATGAAAGTGTAGGTGCACTAAAAACTGAAACGGGGGTGGTAGTTAATGAAGACCAGGAAAAGGCAGGAATTTTAAATAACTATTTCTCCTCCGAATATATTAAGGAAGAACCCATGGCAATAGATGTGCAAATGATTGCTACTAAAAACTTGCAGAATAATTGTAATTGGTTAACTCAAGACAAGGTGCTGCAGCAACTAAAGAAAGTTAATATAAACAAAGCTCCAGGGCCTGACGGTATCCATCCACGTGTACTTAAGGAACTAAGTGTAGAAATAAGTGAACTTCTGTTTTTAATCTTTCAAGATTCTTTTCTTTCAGGAAGTGTTCCAGAGGATTGGAGGAAGGCAGATGTGGTTCCTATATTCAAAAAGGGTTCAAAATCCTTGCCTGGAAATTATAGACCTGTGAGCTTAACTTCTGTGGCTGGTAAAATATTTGAAAGGTTATTAAGGGATAATATTCAAGAATTCCTTGAGAAGAACATGGTTATCAGCAAAAATCAGCACGGTTTTATGAAGCACAGGTCATGTCAAACTAACCTGATTGCGTTCTACGAAGAAGTAAGTAGAAGTATAGATCAGGGTGTTGCCGTGGATGTGATCTATTTGGATTTTTCCAAGGCATTTGATACAGTTCAACACAATAGATTAGTGTTCAAACTCAAGGAAATCGGTCTAGATGAAAATGCATGTTCTTGGGTAGAACATTGGCTTAAAAACAGACTACAAAGAGTTGTCATTAATGGTAAATTTTCAAGCTGGACAGAGGTGGCAAGTGGTGTCCCTCAGGGGTCTGTTCTGGGACCCCTTCTATTTAACATGTTTATAAATGATCTTGAAGACAGCATTGAAAGTCATGTTTCAGTGTTTGCAGATGACACAAAACTCTGTAAAATAATACAATGTGAGCAAGATATTACTTTGCTGCAGAGGGATTTAGATAGACTGGGGACTGGGCACTCAAATGGCAGATGAAATTTAATGTTGAAAAATGCAAAGTTATGCACTTCGGCGTAAAGAATACACAAGCAACGTATACCCTTAATGGAAGCGAATTAGGGATAACAACACACGAAAAGGACTTGGGAATTGTTATAGACAACAAACTATGCAACAATGTGCAATGTCAATCAGCAGTGGCCAAGGCCAGTAAGGTATTGTCATGCATGAAAAAGGGCATTCATTCTCGGGACAAGAATATAATTTTGCCTCTTTATAAATCACTGGTAAGACCCCATATTGAATATGCTGTGCAATTTTGGGCACCTGTTCTAAAGAAGGATATTATGGCACTAGAAAAAGTGCAGAAGCGGGCTACAAAATTACTAAAAGGAATGGAACATATCAGCTATGAAGAAAGGTTAACAAATTTAAACCTATTTAGTTTAGAAAAACAAATATATTCGGGGCCAATACAAACCAGTGTGTGGAAATCTATTCACAAACCGGACTTTTCATAGGACACAAGGCCATGTGTTTAGACTGGAAGAAAGAAGATTTCGACTAAGGCAAAGGAAAGGTTTTTTTTTACTCTAAGAACAATCAGGATGTGGAATTCCTGAAGAAGTGGTTTTATCAGAGTCCATACAGATGTTCAAACAGCTACTAGATGCATACTTGCAAAAACAGAATATTCAAGGATATAATCTTTCAATGTAGGGTAATAACTGCTTGATCCAAGGATGAATCTGACTGCCATTCTGGGGTCAAGAAGGAATTTTTCCTAGCTTGTTGCAAAATTGTGCTTCAAACTGTTTTTTTTTTTTGCCTTCTTTTGGATCAACAGCAAAAAACAAATGTGAGGAAGGCAGAACTTGATGTACGCAAGTCTCTTTTCAGCTATGTAACTATGTAATAGGTGTAGCAGACCGTATGCTCACATGTTACACCAGCGGCACTCTGACATATTTCTCTTGCAGGAAGCGCTCCTGCATTCAAACACCCACTACTCCTGGGCAGTAGCAAATACTAGAGTTAAGTTTGCATACATAATATTAAAATAAAGCCATTTCTGTCCGTTTTGTACAGCTGTTATGAAAATTATTCAAACCACATTGAAAATCTGATTTATTGTCAATATTTACAGACTTTCAGCTATTTGTTTGCAATGAACAAATCAAACAAAAGCGATTGAAATAGCTCAACTCAATGAATGCTCCTAGTAGTTCCCCCAAATTCAATTGAAAATGCAACTTATAATGACCTCTCCAGTCTCAAAATTATTCAACCCCTTCGTGGCAAGCAACCTTAGTTCTCAGTAAAGCACCATTTCACTGTTATAACCTGGTACAAATGAGATGCATAGCCAGACATCAGCTTATGGCAGCGTTCCTGATGAATCTTAGCCCATTGATGAGTAATGGTCACCAGTTCAGTAATATTCTTGGGTTTGCTGAAAGTGTCTTCTTCAAATTCGACCAGAGATTTTCTATAGGGTTCAAGTCAAGTGACTGTGATGGCCACTGCAGAATTTTCCAGAACTTTTTCTGCAACCAAGCCTTGCTAGAATTTGAGGTATGCATGGGACCATAGTCTTGTTGGAAGGTCCAATGATGCCCAAGCTTCAGCTTCTTCACAGATGGCATGAAATTTTCTCTTAGGATTTCCTGATACTTCAATGAATCCATATTGCCTTCTACACACTGTTTTTTTCCAGTGCCAGAGGATGCAAAGCAGCCCCAGCGGGGTCACCGAGCCACCACCAGGCTTAACTGTTTTTTCAGAGTGTTATTTTCAGCGTATGCTTTATTCTTCTTCCTCCAGAAATACCCCCGATCCATTGGTCCAAAAAGTTGCAGTTTTGTTTCATTGCTCCACAGAACAGAATTCCAAAACTTCTGTGGCTTATTTAAATGATATTTAGCATATTGGAGCCAACTTTACTTCTGCTTTTGGTTAAGTAGTGGTGTACATGTTGGAATTCTGGCATGGAAACTTTCAGCTGTGCTCACTGTAACCTCAGTGCGTGTTGCCACTAAGCCTTGCTGCAGTTCTTTTGCATTCACTCAAGGGTTTTTCACAACCTGACTTCTCAGAAATCTTGTTGCAATCATTAATAGCTTCCCTTTCTGCCCCGTCCAGGTAGTGTAATCACTGTTCCTTCAACTTTAAACTTGCAAACTATGCTTCCAAAGATGTCCCTAGGAACCTTCAGTGCCATCACTATCTTTTTTTTTTTTTTATCCTTGTTTGTGAAGGCCGATTATCTCTTTTCCTAATTTTGTGGACCATTCTTTTGACTTATTGCCATATTTCTAATATTCAGTTAAACATGACACTCAAGAAACCCCTAGCCAGTTCAGGTAATTCAAATGTTCCAGGTCAAGTTCACTTGGTGCAGCTAATGAAGCACTTGATTAATTGCATCAGGTCTGCTTGAGGCAACACCTGTTTTTCATATTTGTGCTGTTTTGAGGGATTCTATTCAGGGGGTTGAATAATTTTGAGACCGGAGAAGTCATTATAAGTTGCATTTTCAGTTTAATTTAGGTATACCACATTTTTTGTGTTGCAAACAGCTGAAAATCTTAAAGTTTGACAATAAACCTGATTTTCAATGGGGGTTCAAAAATTTTGATTACAACTGTATAGGTGTAAAAGGAACTCTTAAATTACAGCGGAACAATCACAGTATAAATTCTAAGTTTTGCTTTTGTTCAAATATTGGACAACTGCCATTGTCCTTAAGTCCTTACAATAAATACATGCAATAAATCTTCCCCAAGCCTAAAGTATTTTAGAGATCCCTCTCTACGTACCTCAAAACAGAATGCTCTTGTCATGGTTGATTATATATTTCCTACCTGTTCTATGTTAAATTTTGTATGCATTGTGTATTAATATTGATTTTGTATTTTATTGTACCCTATTGTATCAATGCAATGTTTTGTGGACCCAGGACATACTTAAAAACGAGAGAAATCTCAATGTATCTTTCCTGGTAAAATATTTTATAAATAAATAATATGTTGTATTACTGCTGGAATTCTATGACAGCGAGACCAATGCATAGGCTTTCTTCTATTATAAGAGTATCTCTGTTAGCAATTTTCATATACAAATGTTGTTTTGGAGAAATGTTATTTGATTGTCATAATTGAGTTTATAATTTATAATAAGTGTATTGCCCTACAAACTAATTATCATAGAGAGGAGAAGGCAAAGCATTACCAGTACATGGTCCTGAAACATGTTATCCAGTTGCATTTAATGTCCACTCTTTGGTGTTTCTCTGTAGTTGTATGTTTATTTGAGAGATCATCACTCATCAGAGACAATAGAATTTTGTGCAAAAGCCACCCAATGGGGTTCAATGTTTCCAAGCTTGTATGGATAGGTTTCCAGCAGGCACTTATAGCTATAAATCTTTATGATAGCTACTAATTGAAAGCAGCTGGAAATTAGTGTGGATCAATTATGAGAACTGCTAGGGTGTAAATGAATTATTGAATAATTAACACATTCTTCCTATAGATGGCTATTCATGAATTGTGCTCTCGTCTACTCTTGTTTGCTATATTATCTGTATCATATGTACATGTTTTTCTCAGAGGTATGTGTGTATCTGTAAGTGTGCTTCAAGCAAATAATCTGCTTTGAGGCATGTACTGTAAATCTTCTCTAAAGAGTTAATCCCAGTAGTTTAAGAATGGACTTTCTAAAGATTTTTCACTAAACCTTTATTTTTTCCAAATGCAGTAAAATAATGGAAGTGCTAATATTCAATATGTTATTAATTCATATAAAAAGCATACAATGTTCCTTTTCTTACTTTCTGTACAATGTGTAAACTGTGTGTTTATTTATATATATATATATATATATAATGATTTTTTTCCCCCCCGAGTTCTCGTTTAAAGAGTTCAGATTGACTCAGGAGAATGAGTTTACATTAATGAATCATGTACTTTTATCAGTGGCCTACCATAAGCATGATGAATTAAACTTTTGTTGATTAAAGAGTCCAGAGACGAAGCCACGTTGACATCATCTGAGAGACATCTGTTTGTCTTTCAACTTTTATCATGAGGCAATACAAGAGAACAAACCACATAAGTCAAGTGAAAATGAGAGATTTCATGAAAAAAATAATGTTTGATGGTCCTGTTTCTACTTTGATAGATGAAAAGACACTGGCATTTTTTTATTTAAAATTCATTGCACATACTGAGTTGAAGCACATATCATAACAACTCACACATATTTTTTCAGGACAGACTGCTTTTTATGCTAAGCATTCTCAAATTCCTTAACCGTATCTGTACGCCCATGGGGTTCAGCTTCAATTCCCGATAAAACACAGTTTTCTATTCTCTAATTCAAAACCAACAATATATAACAACTATTCATTTATATACAAATTCACCAAACAGGACCAAATAAGTGATTTTTTATTCAGATAAATTATTGTTTAAAAAGTACTCGAGCTAAGTTTGGGAGCATTCCCTCACACCTTGATCAAGGTCAAATGCCCCTACAGCTGTTCTGAGTTAGTGAGAGTTTTTAACAAACTCCAGTACCTGAGCAGAATCCATCTGATAGTCTTTAGGGTCTCAGGTTGGGCAAATTGAAAATCTATGTGCAGTGTATTTATGATAAAATCTATCTCCCATTCTCAGAGGTCAGACCATGTTGAATACAGTATAAATCAAGTTGAAGCGTCTGGATTCCGTAGCCACAGCTTAAATCTCAGAAAATATTTTCTATTGTTAATTTTAGAATTTTAAACCACTTTTAAATGCACACTCTAAGAGAGAAAAGGAATTCAGTAAACACGTTTGACATGATTACCATTTGACTGAATAAAGTAATAATGATTGTATAGTGCAATGGCAAAATAACTAATTTTTCACTCACATTCAGGGGAGGGCTGGCAGCCTTAGGCCTTGGGGGCAAAACCAGTCAAGTGGCCCATTGCACCACCAAATCAGTTCACCATCCATGCCCACCTTTTCCTGGTTTTATAACGCATATTGATGTTGTGTTAATCAGTAGCTCTTTGCCATACCCGCTCCTTCGTGGCTCTGACTTTCAACGTTGTCGGAGCGCAGGCTGAGAATCTCTGAGCCTGTGCTCTGACTCACTAACTGAGCGTCGGAACCACGAGGGAGAGGATATAATCTGACTGCACCTACTGCTGGTGCGCACCAGTGGACCACCAGCGTATCGTTTAAATTGAATATGCTGGTGTCCTCAACTTGTGAGCTGTGTTGGCCGCCGGACACCTCTGTTGTCATGGCACCCTGCGTGACCGCACAGCTTGCACACCCCAACGGCTGGCCCTGCTGACACACACTGATGTTACTACTTAGAAATTCCTCAATATTAATGCAGACATCAGAGTAAACACCAATAAACTGTGGAAACAGAGCTGATCCCCCCAAATGTATAAAGATTTGCTTAGTGGATTTGTTGTTAAAGATTAAATCATGCCTCCTCCTCTCTCTCTCCCAGGCGCTGCTCTGTAGGCTGGGAGGAAGTGAAGAGTAATCACAATCTTCCAGCACAGCGCCACCTGTGGCTGCATGTTGAACAGCTGTTTAATGTAATGCTTGCAGGACGGCCAGCTGCCGCAGAACCTCTATGTTCCCGTCTCTGCAAAGGGCTCCAGGCACTGCTTGTTGCGAGTGTGAGCCACTGTAAATTAGGGGCAGAGGGCACTTGCACTGCGGTAAAGATGGGTTTGGGCAGGAGGAGAGTGCAGTGCAATCAGTGCACTCCACTCCTGTGGGTCACCAGTAGACTGGTGCAACTGCCCAGGATCAGAGCCGGTGCAAGGATTTTTGCTGCCCTAGACAAAATAAAAATTTGCCGCCCCCATGTGACATCACAATGCCCCACCCATATGATCTGCCATATGAACTAACGCCAGTGCTGCACACAGTGTGTGTTTACATTAAAAAGCCTGCAGGGACCGGCTATAGACACCAGAACCACTTCATTAAGTTATAGTGTGAGGTAAATTATAGATTAGTGTCACTAATAATATACTAGATTGCCTACTTACAACCAGATGAGGATGATGATGGGCTGCAGTTTAACTCCACTGGTCTGGTGTAGAACAGGATCTCTGGAGGCTGTTTGCAACTGTGGTCACAAAATTAAATGTTCTGGGAGAATTGGAAGCAGCTCCATTTTTTGGGGGTCCCTTACACAGGCAAGGTCTGGGCCCCAGGGCCTGACGGTGAATATGCCCATAAGGCCCACTCATAAGTCCACTTATATGTTCCACCCAACCATGAGTTTGCTCACAGGGAGTGGAGTATGTAGGGGACGTGTTATGTGTTATTGTAGAGGATCTAATATGTGTGCTTATGGTATGTAGTGTATAGGGATACCAGTTTGTGTAGGTGATGCAGTGTGTCTGTGTGTAGTGGAAGCAGTGTGTATTTGTGTATAAGGGATGTATTGTGTGTTTCTGGTTGTGTGTAAGGGATGCATTATGTGAATCTGTGATTGTATGCATAAGGGATGCAAGGTGTGTGTCTGTATGTGTGTGCATTGAGTATAAGAGATGCATTGTGTTTCTGTGTGTATGTAAGAAAAGCAGTGTGTGTGTTTGCATGTGTGTGTAATGGATGCATTGTGTGTTTCTTTGTGTGTAAGGGAAGCATGTTGTGTTTCTGTGTGTGTAGGGATGTATTGTGTGTTTGTGTATGTATAGGGATGCATTGTGTGTGTGTGTGTGTGCGCGCTTAGTGTGAAAGAGCTCCCTGTCTTGCCCCCTGTCCTATAGAGCTGTCCCTTCTGTCCCTTAGAGCTCTCCCCTGCCCCTTAGTGGTCTCTCCTCTCCCCCACCCTCCCCTAGCGGTCTCTTCTCACACTTACCCACCCTGTGCTCTTCTCATCCCCCCCTCCACCCTCTCTGGTTCTTCTCACTCCCCCCCTCCATGTGTTCTCCCCCCTGTGTTCTTCTTACCCCCCTCCTCCTGTGTTCTTCTTACTTCCCCTCTCTTCTTCTTACCCCTGCTAATTCTTCCTTACTCCCCTTCTTCTAACCCCTCTCTTCTTCTTGCTCCCCTCTTCTTCTTCTTACTCCCTCCCTCTTCTTCTTACTCCCCCCTTTTTCTTGCTCCCCCCTCCTTCTTCTTGCTCCCCCTTTCTTCTTCTTCTTCTTCGTTGCTCCCCCCTCTTCTTCTTCTTACTCCCCTTATTCTTCTTCTTGGTCCCCCCTTCCCCTCTCCCCCTCCTTCTTCTTCTTACTCCCACTTCTTGCTCCCCTCTCCTTCTTTCTCCCCCCTCTTCTTACCCCCTCCTCCTTCTTCTGCCTCCCCTCCTTCTTCTTACTCCCCCCTCCTTCTTCTTGCTCCCCTCCTCCTCCTTCTTACTCCCCCCCTCTTCTTCTTACTCCCCCCTCTTATTACTCCCCTCCTTCTTACTCCCCCCCTCTTGTTACTCCCCTCTTCTTCTTCTTACTCCACCCTCTTCTTACTCCCCACTCCTTCTTACTCCCCCCCCTCACCCTCACCTCCCCTTCCCTGTAGCGTGGCCGAGCTCCTCTCCTGTCCCCGGTGCCCGGCCGGAGTGATAGGAAGGTGTATACTCAGTCACTCAGTGTACCCTTCCTGTCAGTCTGGCCGGGTACAGAAAACAGAATCTCCTGTTCCGCACGGAGTTTCTGTTTCCTGTACCCGGCCGGACTGACAGGAAGTGCACACTGAGTGTGCACCTTCCTATCACTCCGGCCTGGCAACGTGGACCGGAGAGGAGCTTGGCAACGCTACAGGGAAGGGGAGGGGAAGTTAGAAGCAGTGCTGCAGCCGCCTAAGGCTCTTTACAGAGCGCTCAGGCGGCTGCAGCATTAGGACCTGCCCTGCAGCGGCCGGGTTTAAAATGATTTGGGGCGGCCTGGGGTGCAATTGCCTCCCTGCCCCCGGGCCCAACCCGCCCCTGCTCACATTATAGCAGTGAATAGATTGATGGTGTGTTTTTAGTTTAAATCTTAGTTTATACATATTAGTTATAGAGTATGTCATAGTCTAATATGCTATATTTTCTATGACAAAAAAAAGGAATTATTTAAATGAATAAATCAGATAGACATAACCATCGATATTTCAGTCGGCTAAGGATTTTTATCAAGCACAAACATTGATCGTTATGTCTGTGTTGTGTATTCACTTAAATAAATCACTTATTGTTTGCAGAAAAAAAGTCTCAAGAGCTCTGTTTATAAGGTTGGATAGCTACAAGTCATTTGCTGCACAAGGGCAAATATGAAGATTGTAGTCTTTGGGGGAGATTTAATAGAATGTCCTGAAGTGTCTTTTCATATTTATTTTATTGTTCTAAATATGGTCTATAAAGTGTCACCTTTTCTCTAGAGTGGCATAGATAAAAGCAAAACACTGATCTATCAGAAAAGGATGGGAATATTGATAAATGTGCTTAATTGCTGAAAGTATGGCATACATTAAATATTGTTCGGTCAGAAAAAAAGCAACAGACGGAAAAAAGAAATCATAATTTAAATTTTTTTTATAAATTGCACCAAAAATCACCGAAATGTGTCAAAAAAGGGGCAGAATTGTCTGAGACAGTTTTATAAATCTCCCCATTATTATTTTTATTATTTATATAGTGCCAACAAACTCTGCAGCACCTTACAGTGGGTGGACTAATAAACACGTAATTTTAACCTGACAAGTTGGACGCACAGGAATAGAGAGGTTGAGGGCCCTGCTCAATGAGTTTACATTAACTCTTAACTCATTGTTAAAATGTACACTTTTGGTTTTCTGTGAACTAGCACTGCCATCTGCCCATAGCTCCCCCCTGCCAAATCTTTTCTGGCTAACACTTCCTTGATAACATTGGCCACGATGAGTGATAGACTGAGAGTGTAACATGAGGACTCTCCGCCTATCCTTGCCACCTGTTACTTGTTCAGTCTTACCAAGTTGTAACAACAGTAGACCATAAGTAAACAGTTTAACAATTAGTTGAGGGTTATGACCAGGGCAATCCAGATAATAAACACTTTAAAGATTGACATGGTTATGATACAATCCGTGTTCCTTTACTAGTTAAGTTTTGCAGTATGGAAATAGGGACAGACATTGTATCAATTATCAACTTGATTGTGACAAGCATGGGAAAGATTTGATTGTCTCTACAACATAGACAAGTATTCTTCTGTGATTTGAATCTGCATTTTATCTCCACTATTATCTACAATTTTATTTATATTTTTATTAGATATTTTTCCTTTTGAATTGACTTAAGATGGTTGCTGTTATATCTGACACATTAAAATGTATTATTTTTATATTATTTTTTTGTCTCTGCAAAAACTTACAGAATGTTTTTGGTTATATATTTGAATGTTTTTAAAGACATGGCTAGGAGTTAATCAGTGCAACAACAATTTCAAATTGTTTTACATTTCCTAATATAGGTAATAAGTTTAATATTTTTTTCTCTGTTTTCTTCGTGTTCTAAGATGTTGTAAACATCGTCAGTATTCATGGCTTAATTTTTGCAAAAAGAACATTATTATATGAAACATTTGAAATTCATATATGTAATTATATTATATATCAGAATTTTCTTTCTTTCTTTCTTTATATATATATTTTTAAGGCAAAGATTGATGCATGTAACATGTAATTTCACCTTGAACTTTGTTACCTATATTGTACATTATATTATATTGTTTATCTACATTACAATCTGTGAAATTATTCATTTTAAATTATTAAAAAAGGAATAGAGAAAATAAAAATAGAATTCCATGATTCATGCATTGTCATAAAAAAATAAATATATATTCTTTTGTTATTTGCAGTAGATTAATATAAATATTTAATGCGCATGAGTCTTTCCCATACACATTATATACTGTGATTGATATGATTACTACTACGCTTCCTCTCACCAGCAATGTCTTGAAATCTTCACCACGGCGAACATTTCAAGTCTTATATTAAAGCTCAAATGGGGTGTCTTTAAATAGCAACTTATGCATAAAACATGTCTCCAATCCTGCCATGTATACGCTGTAATCAAGGGAAATAAATGCTTCCACAGTTAGGAGTGAAAATTTAGATTTCATATATAGTTTGAGAAATCCAATTACTTTAAATCCCTTTGCACCAAAGCATCTTCCTGCTGGGTCTCACAATACCATATTGTATACATAAAGTATATTTGGAACACCAGCTGCTTGGAAGGTGTACAGCACTTCAAATAGAACAATCAGCTAAGGAGTCATGGTGCTTTCCGAGGGAAATATAACCCACCCATCTACTTGTATTCTAGGAAAAATGAAACTATTGTTTAATCCCTGCTTAATGATTAGCACTTTTCTAATGCCAGACAGTACATCATTTATGTATCTTAGATTTTAATTTAAATCGTTTTTTTTAAAGCTTTTTTTATTTCAATACAAAGAAATAGTCTTGCACATTCATTGCGCTCTACATTAAATATATCGATTAATTCGACAATAAATTGATTCATACGGCATCAAATCCCTTTCGATAGTCTGATCAATACTTTTAAAAATTAATCAAATGGGTTTCTATGCTGGACGAACTGATTCATTAACCAAATCGATTAGTTTATGGAAGAATGAAACACGTGCACACATCTACAAGTAAGAGTTAAAACATGTATTTTTCACCTAGTTTGATGATAAAATGGTATATATTTTTCAAGATGCATGCAATTTTAACCAGAGAAGGATATCCACATGTATCTTTAATGAAAGTGAAGCATTCAACCCGACTAGCCACCATCTGTTACACACTGCAACTTGCAACTCTATATATGGAATCAATAGTGAATGTGATCACATAAGATAGATCTCCATGTAGAACGCAAGTTAAAATATACATCTCAAGCTACCAATCAGACTGGCCGCTCCTGCTATTAGTGTTTACTCTCACTAACACAACAGAGCAAAGGATCAGAGCTAACCAAATGACAAAAGACAATGATGTAAAGGCAGCACACCTGAAAGGATAGGGTTCCCTCACAAACCCTAAAAAGTTATTTGTTTCCTTTAGTCTCATTGTGATCAGCTTACAAGGCAGGGGTAGTAAGCAGCCATAAGTGTCATGGAGCTTAAAATAGAATGTATCAGCAAAGATACAAGCTTCTTTTACACCACTAAAGTGGAAATGTTATTGTGAAGGAGAACAGTTTTTCATGAAAATAAAAAGTTTTCTACAAAACCTGACTGCATGTTGCTCTGGAACCTTATTGACATTTAATTTTAATCAAAAGATATACATAAGGCATTTTGTCTAACACCAATTTGTCTTATCTCTAGAACAAAAAAATGCATAACATCATGCCTCTATCATCTTTACCTTTTTAACCCCAGCCATCATAAGTGATAGCTATTTATAACCTTATTTTATCATAAGATGCCTATGTCACATCTCCGTACATGTGCAGCAAGATCTGTGGAACATCCTTTAGTCTTGCGCATAACCAAGGAACAACATGGACAAAGCTCATTTCCAAGAGTTTGAAGAAAAGTAAACGGAATGCTAAGGGAAAAAGATCCAGATGTACAGGGAGTGCAGAATTATTAGGCAAGTTGTATTTTTGAGGATTAATTTTATTATTGAACAACAACCATGTTCTCAATGAACCCAAAAAACTCATTAATATCAAGCTGAATATTTTTGGAAGTAGTTTTTAGTTTGTTTTTAGTTATAGCTATGTTAGGGGGATATCTGTGTGTGCAGGTGACTATTACTGTGCATAATTATTAGGCAACTTAACAAAAACAAATATATACCCATTTCAATTATTTATTATTACCAGTGAAACCAATATAACATCTCAACATTCACAAATATACATTTCTGACATTCAAAAACAAAACAAAACAAATCAGTGACCAATATAGCCACCTTTCTTTGCAAGGACACTCAAAAGCCTGCCATCCATGGATTCTGTCAGTGTTTTGATCTGTTCACCATCAACATTGCGTGCAGCAGCAACCACAGCCTCCCAGACACTGTTCAGAGAGGTGTACTGTTTTCCCTCCTTGTAAATCTCACATTTGATGATGGACCACAGGTTCTCAATGGGGTTCAGATCAGGTGAACAAGGAGGCCATGTCATTAGATTTTCTTCTTTTATACCCTTTCTTGCCAGCCACGCTGTGGAGTACTTGGACGCGTGTGATGGAGCATTGTCCTGCATGAAAATCATGTTTTTCTTGAAGGATGCAGACTTCTTCCTGTACCACTGCTTGAAGAAGGTGTCTTCCAGGAACTGGCAGTAGGACTGGGAGTTGAGCTTGACTCCGTCCTCAACCCGAAAAGGCCCCACAAGCTCATCTTTGATGATACCAGCCCAAACCAGTACTCCACCTCCACCTTGCTGGCGTCTGAGTCGGACTGGAGCTCTCTGCCCTTTACCAATCCAGCCACGGGCCCATCCATCTAGCCCATCAAGACTCACTCTCATTTCATCAGTCCATAAAACCTTAGAAAAAATCAGTCTTGAGATATTTCTTGGCCCAGTCTTGACGTTTCAGCTTGTGTGTCTTGTTCAGTGGTGGTCGTCTTTCAGCCTTTCTTACCTTGGCCATGTCTCTGAGTATTGCACACCTTGTGCTTTTGGGCACTCCAGTGATGTTGCAGCTCTGAAATATGGCCAAACTGGTGGCAAGTGGCATCGTGGCAGCTGCACGCTTGACTTTTCTCAGTTCATGGGCAGTTATTTTGCGCCTTGGTTTTTCCACACGCTTCTTGCGACCCTGTTGACTATTTTGAATGAAACGCTTGATTGTTCGATGATCACGCTTCAGAAGCTTTGCAATTTTAAGAGTGCTGCATCCCTCTGCAAGATATCTCACTATTTTTGACTTTTCTGAGCCTGTCAAGTCCTTCTTTTGACCCATTTTGCCAAAGGAAAGGAAGTTGCCTAATAATTATGCACACCTGATATAGGGTGTTGATGTCATTAGACCACACCCTTCTCATTACAGAGATGCACATCACCTAATATGCTTAATTGGTAGTAGGCTTTCGAGCCTATACAGCTTGGAGTAAGACAACATGCATAAAGAGGATGATGTGGTCAAAATACTCATTTGCCTAATAATTCTGCACTCCCTGTATGCAGATACCCTGGTCAATTAGAAAAAATACCTTTCCTAGCAAATGCTTTTATGTTTATATGACGAACTGATAGAACATATGTGAACCATGAGATGCATAGCTAACCTAAAAACTCAGCATAAAACAGTACATATACTAGATTCTATAGTGGAATGACTATATATGTACAATTATGTTACTATATGCAATGATAATTTTTTGTTTGCTATCTATAGACATATTGGAAGGAGATACAAAAAAAAATGATATATTTACTCTTCAGACAGAGTTTGGAATATTAGCGTAGAGGCAGAAGTATTATTGACATAAAAAGGTAAATTATAATATCATGCTGATGACTAGAGATGTCGCGAACCATCCGCGAACTTCCCGCGAACGGTTCGCCATGAACTCCGGTCAGCTGACACATCCCGGCCAATCTCCAGCAGACCCTCCCTCCCTGACCCTCCTACTTCCTGGACAGCATCCATGTTGAAGGCAGCTTCAACATGGATGCTGTCCAGGAGGTGGGAGGGTCTGGGAGGGAGGGTCTGCCAGAGATTGGCAGGGATGTGTCAGCTGACCGGAAGTTCAGGGGAAGTTCGCGGACGGTTCGCGACATCTCTACTGATGACAGGTCGATTCCTAAAAAGGCCACAAGAATGTAAATTCATATATGCAAGAAAAGTGTTATTATTAATAACTGGTAAAATAATCTGTTCTAAACTTCATAATAAATTAGGTAAATGGACTTTGGAAATTGCAGTTCAGTTAACAAGCCTTTTCAACTGCAAATTCGCAATTCAGCTAAGCAGCAAAATATATACACTTCGTAAACAAATTATGAATTGCTTTCAATAATATATAACTGCTGAAAAATGACCAGTGCAGAACCTGTTGATGTAAATTCAAATGCAATCACTTGAAAGAAAATAAATGGCTTTAAATTTAAGGCACATAAGAAATCTTGCAGCTAATTGTTACACCAAATCTACATGATGTTAATGGCATCAATTAATCTGAAGAGCAAATGTTGAAATGCATTTTAGATCATGCTTCAAAAACGTCAGATCTGACATTGCTAATTTACATTGAATATATGGATACAAATATTTTCATGGCCGTTACCGTTCTTGGCAACAGTTGGATGACAGAGTAGAACATTGGGCAATAGAACTGTCAGCCAAAGGAATAAAGAGAAATAAACTTCATGTGTTTCACTTGTAAATATACAATAATTGTACATGATTTTAGAAACCATAACTATGCATAAAACAGTAAGAACATAAATCTCTTTATAATTGTCTTCTTGAATATAGTCCTACAATAATCCTTTTCCATGGGTTGGATTTATGATTTCTCTATTATACTATGCCTTTTGGACAAGACTGAGATACTAAAGTCTAGTACAGGGGTAGGCAACCTTCGGCACTCCAGATGTTTTGGACTACATCTCGCAGAATGCTTTTACACCCATAATGCTGACAAAGCATCATGGGAGGTGTAGTCCAAAACATCTGGAGTGCCGAAGGTTGCCTATGCCTGGTCTAGTAGATGAATGCACTTGCCACAAACTCTGGGGCGTACTCTATACAATCTAGTTATTTCTTAATATTTGCACCCTTACATCACCCCAATACATCATAGATACCATCTCATTATTTGTTTTAATTCATGCTTATTGACTTTTGTGAAGAAGTCACGTACCTAAATTCCAAACTCCTATCTCTGACATCCATCCAAGCTGAAAAAGAATACAATTTTGATAAGCAGTGGACAGTTGCAATGTAGTGAGCAGAGGGTGAGATAAAGAACAATTTGACCAGAGGTGTATGAAGATGGCTGTCAGAAAGGGGCATTGGAAAAGGTAGGCAAGTGATTTTTTTTTTTAAAGTTAAAAAATGTTAATATATATTTTTAAAAATGTGACATAGTGTAACCCAATATATGATCGATAATACGATTACATTAAGATATTACAACAATGTAATGAAAGTGTTCCTTTACGTTTAAGACTATAGATAACTTAATAAACCATTTATAGGATTTCTCATTTTGGTGACAAGGGAGAGTAGCAGGGATTCTTCCTTGTCCTTTGCAGGTAAATTTGGTCTGGACCCTGGTAATGTTACCCTTTGTTCTCTGATGGGGAGGTCAAGGTTGCTCTATCGGTATAGTCTAACAGTGCTTTTGGTTGGGAGGTTAGAAGGGGATTCCAATTACAATACTGATATTCATGCCAGTCTCTATCACTCATGGGTTAATTTATGACTTACTAAACATGCTTTATTATGTAATGCATGTTTTGAACACAATCCCTGTCTCTTGTTATTTGCATATTCACATTTGAACTTTGTGGATCAACTTTAACGGTTATGTTTGATATGTGAAATATGTGCATCTAAACAAAGATTGTCAAAAAGAAAAAAAGTATATAAAAATATTTATATCCACTGTGTATAATATATATATATATTTTCTTGAAAAAAGTCTGTGAGAGGACTGAAACATTAACTGAATTGTTTGGCTTATGGATCAATAAAGAATGACTTCACACAGTGTTCTGGCTTGAGTTTATACACCATGGCAAATTTTACTCATTGGGAGATTGTGAGTATGGTACTTCTTGGATACTATATATAAATAAACACATTTCTCTTAAAGTCCTTTCATATAGAAGTAAATGGTTTCTTTCATTTAGTTATTAATTATCTGGAATAACCAAAAGAAATAAAAAAAAAAATCTTGACTAACCGTAATTATGGAAATTAATGTATAGAGTATGTGCATTGAAAACATATAAGACACCAATATATTTTTTTTATTTTATTTTAATTTGATTTATCGTTGTTAAAGGATTTTTTCATTTTTATATCTTGTAAAAATGACGTACATATTATATATTGGTGTTGTCTTAAGCATATATTTTTAACTTACAAAATCAATAAATCATTTTACAGTAAGAAAATGTAACAACTGGTTGTCATACAGACAGCACGCAGCTTTCCGGTAATGAAGTGCATTGTATTTGGTCTTTCTGGGAACAACTAATATTGTGCAGGAATAATGAGCATCCAAAATTTTCATGAACAGGTAAACAGACTTCTATTCAGCGGCTGCAGGAACTATATGTAACTTGACTTATTCTCATAACCAGCAGGAATTTTACAAAACTAAGACAACATTCGGTCCTAAAACATACATGGAGGAATTTACTAAGCTCTGAGTTTTTGAGAATTAAATTCGAATGAGAAATGAAATAAAGTCAAATTGATGCTAGATTAACTTTGTAAACGGATTTACTGTTTCTTTACAGACCCGTAATAACATCTTCATTCCATGTACTTCCTCTTGCCATAAATGTCTATGCATGACTCCAATTCCGACGTTGTATACTGCATGGGCAAAGCCATGCTATCTCAACACGTTAAATCAGTAATGTAGCATCAATTTGACTTTTTTAAATTTCTCAAATTTCTCAGAATTGTATTGTACCTATAATAACGTGTGCAATTAATGCAACTATTGAATGTGGCCTTTACAGTACTAAATATATTTGGACGATTTAAATAAAATATGCACAATGAAAATAAATTGGGTTTCCTAAATATTTTTGGAAACCGCTCTCTGATGAAATGTACTATAAGCACAGCAGAGAAGCCTGACTCATACTACTATAAGTAACATGCTTTGGTGCTGTTTTGTAGTGAATATCATCTAAACTTCACTTTGTGCTAGTCATATTTATGGCACGTTAGGGACACTCTAGTTTACTGAATTTCCCTGCAGGTTGAATTTATTTATTTGGTTTAAAGTAAGAGTAAGTGCTTCTGGTTACAATCTGAGGGATAACCACGGTCTGTGCCACAACACTTCTCAATGAAGCATCTAATTGGACAAAAGTTATCAGTATTAATGACTACATGGAGGGAGAGAGGAGCTGCAGGAATGAGACTCTCCCAAAATAAATGTAAGTTTAATTAATATCTAACAATTTGAATGCAGAAGCCTAGATTACTCTGTAACTATATAACATTAAGAAATGTAATCTTAACATTTAAAGGGACACTATAATCACCAAAATAACTTTAACGTAATGAAGTCGTTTTTGTGTATAGGTCATGTCCCTACAGTCTCACTGCTCAATTCCCTGCCATTTAGGAGTTAAATCACTTTTGTTTCTGTTTATGCAGCCCTTGCCACACCTCCCCTGGTGGAGACTGACACAGCCTGCATGAAAAAATTGTTTAATTTTCAATCAGATGTAACTCACTTTGAAAGTTTTTATCTCCTGCTCTGTAAATTGAACATTAATTACATACAGAAGGCTTCTGCTGTCTCTAGCAAACTATTAACCAAACAGGAGATAAGAAATTCTAAATTAAATAGAATTGGCCGTAATTGTATTGTAAACATGAGATGACTCTTTACAGGAAGTATTTGGGAAGGCTGTGTAAGTCACATGCAGGGAGGTGTGCCAAGAGCTGCATTAACAAAGTGATTTACTCCTAAATGGCAGAGAATTTATCAGTGAGACTGCAGGGGCACAAACTATACGCCAAAACTGCTTCATTAAGCTAGATAGTATATTTTAAAGAAATATACTATTTTCTATATAGAATAATCCTTTAAATGTTATTTACATTTCCAAGTAATTAAATGGCATTCTAGATCTCCTTGCACCGATTGGCACAGATATCATCTGGGGCCCCATACATTTACCAATGTCATCTTAAAGGTAGATAAATTGGGCTTTAGGTCTTTTTCTAGCTATACATTTACTTAAAATGCCCAAACTTAAAAAAAGAAAACAGCGAACCAACCAGGTTTCCTGATTCACTACACTATTCGTAGCAATATGGGAACTAGATAAAACCAGGTAGGGGGCTCCAGGACCCCATATTAAAGGAACACTATAGCATTAAAAATACACATGTGTATTCTAAAGTAATTTTACTCACCTTTCTCCTTTGCAGTATCTGGCCTTGCCTCTTTGGCTGAGATCATTGTTGATCTTAGACAATCTAATTGTCCAACAGTTGGGAATAACTATTTCTTGGTATGAGTCCTGGTTTATCAGGGAGAGAAACTCTTATTTTCTTTACAATGTTATATATTTTTTACTTAATGGCAGGCAAATACCTCTATCTATTTCCACTGGGTCACTTTTATATATCTTCCTCCGAGCTTTTAAATTGACTTTGCTTGTTGGATGTATCTTGAACTTCATACATTATACTAAAGGATAGATTAAATAAATTTTTGTTCCAAACAAAAACAAGAAAAAAACATGTAAAATGTCAGCTGTGCTCCCTGCAGCACAAACATTTGAATATCATAATGTCATTAGACAAGACCAAATGTTCTCCTGATATTTTTAGTTGTAGAATGACTAGAAAAAATATGTGTTTTAAGAATGACACACAGTTCAAAGTTAGATTAAAATGATTCCATGATACAAGGTATCATGTTAAAAGAATTTAAATGAGCTCTAAGTTTATCTAGAATTTGTTCGTCTTAGATTATGGATGAGGTTCCCCGCTGACTTCCAGTAAAAATTTAAGAACTCTGATGGGTACCTGCAGTTCCCTGATGCTATTTCCTAGCTTGCTGTAATCATGTTAATAGCAATTGAAAATCTTCAAACCACCTGTAATCCATATGCGAGTGTTAATGCCAGAGGGAAACATTATGATTATGTAAAGCACTAAATTCTAAAAAATAAAATGCTCTAATGAGCATTTATGAAATCAGTTTATTGTGTACAATATAAAATGTGCATTGCTTTTTGAAATATCTGGGCTGCAACATTATGTATTTATTTATAAAGAATACCTTGAGATTTCTCTCGTTTGCAATTATGTCCTGGGTCATTATCAAAAATATCAAAACACTTGTACAGCAACGGTGCATTACTGCGCACATTACCTTTCGGATGTTTGCTTTGGTGTCTGTATACTTTGTGAATATATTTTCAAATTATCACTATTATATTAACAATATCATTATTTTATAGATTGTTTTCACAATCTCAGCAACATAAATATTGCTAAAAAGGCAAATAAAACCAAAAAACAGACCATCAGGTCTAATGTATCTAAATTAAATATAATACACCTATAACTTCATCTGTTTATCTCTTTGAAATGCGTGACCAGTAGGTGGTAGATCGCTTTTCCCTGATCCTTGCAGTAATCATTCACCTATATGACCTCATAAAGTACAGGGCTTTTGATCTGTTTCCTGCATTTCTTATGATCTTGTTCATTTCAGATAGCCTCGGGATATTCTTGTGATACATCCCACCTTACATTCTCCAGTGTCAGGTTGGAGGTGCTGGAGTCCTTAAATCAATATATGCCACATTTAATACTTTTAATACATACTTAAGGTTTAATTCTATGCCAGGTCCGGCATTCTAATATGGCAGAGCTATTACACAAAAGCTAACTGAACACAAAGAACAAACAGTTGTTTGCTGCATAAATATTTACCTCCTGAATCAATGGTTGGTAAAACAATCCTTAGCTGAATTTACATGTATGAGTCTTTCGTGTAAGTCCCTACAACTTTGCACATCTGGATCTTCAATTTTTAATTTTAATTCTTTAAGACTGCTCAGGGAGAGTATGTGCAAGTTGACACATTTTAACATTAAGGAGACAGCCCTGCAATTTTGACCATTCTTTTCGTCAAAATTAATAAAATCTTCTGGAGTGGCTGGGGAACTTCTTGTGAATACAATTGTTCTGCAGATTTTCAATCATAGTTGGGTCCAAACTCTGACTTTACTACTCTCATAAAATGCTACCACAACTACATTTCAACATAGTGGCTGCTCAGGGATTGGCTTTGCTCCACACAAGCCATTTTACACTAAGCACAGAAGGTCCAAACTAAGTCTTATGATCATCTCATCAAAGAGCATTTTTTCCACACATTTCCTGTAAACTCCATATGAATGGGAATGTTGCATTCTATACTCCTATTGGAGGACACCATACATGTTGACCCTCATACCATCCATGTCCAAGAAGGAGTAGTCAGAATTAGTTTGACATATATACAGACCAAGGCTCATTCAACAATAATTACCTGTAAGTCTTAAATATGTCATAGTTGTAAAATAACTGGATCATTATTTGAATATTTAATTGGGAACTTGCATAAACTCACTATGAATTATTGGCAAGAACCACAGAAGATGCTATGTAAACATCTGCTAAACCTGAAGTTATTATAATAAAATATGATAACCCATATCTTTTTAAAACATCTTTACAGTACACTCAAAAAATATAATAATTTTAAAATCTACATGAGAACCTAAGAGAAATTATAATGTATTTTTTAACAGTTGTCCCTAACACATCACTCCACTGGTAATTCCATTGATGAATATAATAACCAAGGAACAAACTATTCGCCTATAGTTGGCCTTTATTTATGCCATGTGTATCTATCACAAAGTTATGGGCCATATCATATATAAGTGTTACACTTCACATACTGCATGATATTTATAAGAGTGATGTGTAATCGAGTTCCTGGTAAAACTTTTCTTACAGTATAAAAAAACAACTGACTTACTGTTAGAAGGACAGACACTTCTAAGGGTAAACAATGATTACTGAAAACAGAAATAGAGGAGGGGTGAGCTCCTCATGGCCCTGCCCAGCATCAACTCCCCCCAAGGCAGGGTAAAAGAATAAAAAAATATCTTCCTGTCTGGTGCCCGGAATTGCATGTCCTAGGCTTCGGGCGATATAAATTCCACGTCCCTGCAGTCAAACATTGTGTTCTTGTGTCCCATTACGGTGTGCATATTGCATACTTATGGCTCTATTTAATAAGGTTTCCAATTGATTTGATATATGTAGTTAGAAAAACGTTCCAAATGGAAAGTCATTTGGAAAGCTTAATAAATCAAATAATGGTGTTTTTTTTTATTTCTCTATTGTAATGAAGGAATTGCTGCTTGGACATAACATTTTTGTGTAAACTTTTAAAAAAATTTTTAATATATTAAAATATCCGAAAATATATAATTTACAAATATATCAGTATATCAAAATATAGCAAAATGTTTTTCAGCATATTAAATTGTTTTGAAAAGTTTATTAAAAAAAAGTGAAATCTTTTGAAATTCTTATCTGATGATATGAAATGATGGTCTTAATTGTCTGTTTTCCTTTAATCTTGGCGTGAATTCTAGTGCCAGAGCTTCGATAACTGATGAGGCGGTGAGATACGCACGTTTTTCAATCCTTGAGCCACGTCTTTTTAGATGAAAGTGTAACTCATTTCATGATGATATGCTACCAATTAAATTGAAATAAATCACTCATGATATCCCTTTATGGGCAACACAAAAATATAAATGCTTTTTTTCGAGAAATCATAAGGAGTGTTGGACATAATCTTTTCTTTTTTTTTTTTAAATAAAGTTTGTCAGCATGGCAGAACTAGAGTACCTGCATTCTTTATTTGATTTGTACAGGTAGGTGCTCTTCCCTGTTTCATTATTTAATAGATTTAGAAATATGGCTTCTTACAGTTGTTATGTATGCCTTCTCTTTGATTTCCATCAAGCCATTTTCAGTTGGTTTGACATAAAAAACAAAAAATAACATAGTAAGCTCCAACACTCAAAGCTCAACTTTTTCCCTTGCTAGATGATCCAGTGGAAATCTTGACTGTTCATTTGCTATATCTAATCGATTATTATTATTTTTATAGCGCCATCACATTCCATAGCACTGTACATTACAGACATGTAATTGTAACCAGACAATTGGATGTACAGGAACAGAGAGGTGGAGGGCCCTGCTCAATGAGCTTTCATTCTAGAGGGAGTGAGGTATAGTGACACAAAGGGTAAAAGTAGGGGTACGAAGTAGGTTGTTATAAAAGTATTCACTGAGGGCTTAGTAGGTAATTTTTGACAGTTGCAGGAAAGGAGTCATGGGGGATTGGGGATAAAAACCTGCTAACAGTTTAATTGATATTCTTTCTTGAAGAAGTGAGTTCTCCACTTTTTTGAATGAATGGAAACTGGGTGAAAGTCTTATGGAGAAGGGAAGGGAGTTCCACAGAAGAGGTGCAGCCCTGGAGAAATCTTGGAGGCGAGCATTAGAGGTGGGAGTACAGACAGAGGATAGACGTAGGTCTTTGGCAGAGCGTAGGGTTCTCGATGGGACATATTTGTGTATTAGGGAGGATAGGTAGGTTTGAGCAGCATTGTGTAGGGACTTGTAAGCAAGCACCAGAATTTTAAATTGAGCCCTATATCTAACTGAAAGCCAATGGAGGGACTGACAGAGAGAGGTGCGAGCGGACAGGAAAATAAGCCTCGCCGCCGCATTCATTATAGATTGCAGCGGTGCAATCTATAATGAAACCCCAGAGCTCTCAGCTACTCATTCCGCAACATGCTCACACAGTGTAAGAAGAGAAAGAAGCAAGGTTTTCTTGGCATGACGTAGTAAGTAAGGGGGCTCTGGCTATGCCTGCGATTTTTGTGAGATTGATTTTGCATAATTAGAAGGATCTAAGAGAAAAACATGTTACATTGAATTCACTGGACTTGCACAAACAGCTCTCTCATATTTATTATCACATTTGGTATATAACGATCAAATATTTATGAAGCTTGTTCTACGTGGCTGATTTTGTTCACTCATACATAACGATTTCACTTAATAAAATACATGTTTATTTAAGATACTCATTGGAGATGCAACACAGACAACATCAATATAACTGAGGAAATGTCTTATGCATGGGTTAAAGATGTGTCAGATACTCTGGGGAACAAAACAGGAAAAACCACAGATGCTCACAATTTCAATCTCCTGCTTGCTTATAGTCAGACTACTAGAGCAACACATCTCAGGAGAGCTGAATCAGCCGAAGTACAAAGAATATGAGACATTTTTAGCTGGGTTGCACACAGAGAAGAATGTTAAGAATGTAAGTGGATTTTGCTGAAGCATGCAGCGCTTGATTTGAACATAGACATCTCTATTACTTAGTTTCAATGACTGCTTAGGCAAAACTCTTGGGATGAATAAGCCTTTGGTTTAAATGCAATTGCAGTTCAGCATTTATTCCAAGAACTATGTTGGCACCTTGGAAATATTGGAATGGTCCATTAGCCTATCACGTTGCAAATAGGAGCAATATTAGAAGTGTGAGTCAATGTGTTATTAACAGCTTGAACAACCCATTACAGCTTTGCGATATGAAGCATAAATTCTGTTAATACGCTGAATGATTTATTGACTAATAATTTAGGGTCTAGATCAATACAGGTGTTAAGAAATGAAGTCTGTATTGTAGATAATCTTTCTTGGAACTTGTAAAAAGCCCCCTTTTGGGTTGCATCTTAGATCCATGATACCAAGGTAACTTTAGAGTACTAATTAATTTGAGGAACTGTTTTTCTTTTGAAAATGCCTTAAATTGGGGCCAACATAGAATTTTGATTGTGTTTTTGATGTTTAAAAATTAATATGCATATAAAGTCATATTATTAATAATTTGATGTGTTTATAAAGCAATAATAATTTTCTAAGCACTGGATAATATTAGAAAAATAAAGTAGAATTGACTTTACTGTGCTACTTAAACAATTGCATCTGTCTATATAAACTGTATTCCCACCTAGCAAAGATTCCATGGTCATCTATTGTCGTTGACACAAATACAAAATTAAGGTAGTAAAGTATATAAGCCAGGTGAGATAGCTTAGTGGGCTAATGCATCTTTAGTAGAATCTGTTCAACCCTTGGGTTGCAGGTTCAAATACTGGCACTGTTGATACTACATCCTTCTGATCTAGATAAAATGAGTACCATTAAATTAGGAAATATTAACATCCCCTGGATGTTGGACATCAAGTAACTTCCCCAGGAGTACTTGAAAACCACAGTAATCTAAATGTATGTTTCCTGGTTACATACTTGGTTATGATTTTTATTCAGAAACATGTAGATATCCACTTCCCCTGAAATGTTGGTCCCGTGTCATTTTTTTCTAAAATTATTATTAGAGGGCAGAGACCTATAATATTGTATCATTGCACCACACGTGTTAGTTCAGTACAATAGTTAAAAAAAAAAAATCACACACACAGAAAACCAGTAATTCTGCACTCGCCTTAACATGCATGCACTATAAGGCTGCTACTATAGCCAATTAATACAACATACAGTATCTAGTGCACTCACTCACTCATAAAACACCAGCTTCAAAACTGACAAAGTTAAAAGTTTTTTTTTTTTTCATGTTTCTTTTTTTTATTTATTTATAAAAAGGGTGCAAAGTTGGTCCTGACTATCAAATATATTTACATATAAAACCAAGAGGGCGGCACTGACCCCCTATCACAGCTGCCTCTTTCTAGGGCCCTATTTAACATTGCACTGCAATGAGTTTCAGGAGGAACAATTTTCCTAGTGGATTAATCTCATAGGAGTGGGCGTTAGATTGTTAGAATAGGACCTGCCAAAAATGGTGCACATAGGCATTGGAGCAGGCTTGTGCAATGTATGATCATATACTGTAACTAAACCACCATTATTATGTGCAAGTCATTTAAAAAAAGAACCACACAAATGTAAAGTTTGTGAGTTTTGAGGCTGGTGTTTAGTGAGTGGATGCATGTACTGGTTTCGGTATGATATATAGGCATTCAGTATATATAAATATGAATATCAAACAGGAATCATGGAGCAAAACACTAGGCACAACATTTAACCACCAAAAAGATCATTTTAGTAGAAATACACAATAGAAGGGAAAAGGGTGCTATACACAAAATACTACAACTGGTGCAGCTTAAAAACACCTGGAAAGTCACTTATTACACCAAATGAAAGATATAGTGAACAGAAAAAAAAAAAGGTGAAAGCGCACAAACAGTGGAATATTTTACCTTTAAAATCTTGTATAGGTCCTATTTTCAGCAACAGATAAGAATACAACATAGTGTATACTGTTGAAACCTATTTACAATATGTGGAGAATAAAAAAGGTTCACTCACACTTTCCAGAGCCACATAAGTTAGGCTCTGGACTGTAAAGGTATTTCATCCACCAAAGGATACACTGGATTTCATCCACCAAAGGATACTCTTAGATGTTTGTAATATGTTTTTCTTAGCAGGAACTCAGGAACCAGGTAAGGTGAAGTGTTAAAATAAACATTTATTTGGTGTAAAATAATAAAAGCAGAAATGGCTGACACAGCAGCTAGCACAATGCGTTTCGACCCTCCAGGGTCTTTTTCAAGTGCAGTATATCCTCCCATTTGCTGACCCACCTATATATGCCTCCAATTTACCATATTGGAGACAGGTGTAGCAGCAGGAAATGGTAATTGAATGTCCATATTTCGTCATTGCAGGAAGCATCTCACCACCACTAAGATGGTGGTGCTTCCTGTTTTGGCATACATAAATAAAGAGAGGGGAAAAAAATGCTTCCTGTTTTTATATATATAAATAAAGAGAGAAAAAAATGCTTCCTGTTTTTACATGTATAAATAAAGAGAAAAAAAGATTCCTGTTTTTACCTATATAAATAGAGAGAAAAATGCTTCCTGTTTTTAAATATATAAATAAAAAGAGAAAAAAAATGCTTCCTGTCTTTACATATATAAATAAAAAGAGAGAAAAAAAAAGCTTCCTGTTTTAACATATATAAATAAAGAGAGAGAAAAAAAGGGAAGGGAAGGGGGGGAAGAAAGAAAATACATGTTAATTTTAATATGTGGGATTCCAAGATTGCGGTGACTTTACTTCCGGTGAGCGTCTTTCGGGGTTCCAAAATGACTGTGCGTCTACTTCTGGTCGACTTATTTTGCAAAATAGCCATGCGCCTACTTCCGGTCGGTGTATTTTCGTCACGTTTTTCCTAAGTAGTTGGCTCTTCCATTCTTCGGGCTCCACCTCTCCATAAATATTAGTTCAAAGAACGGCAGTCTTTTATGTAATATATATCTGGCAATATGTATATCGTCCAGATCCAATTAATCTCCAATTAGATGCCAGATAGTCCACAGTATATGTTAATTTCACCATAAAAGAGAGAAATAATATAGTAAGAATAATTTCATTAAAAAGACAATGTATTCTCAGATACCTATTTAATAAGAACTATATCCTTTGCCCAAACGTATGAATTAAATAATAAATACATAAAAACATAAATACATAAAAAATCATAAAATACAGTTAATTTCAAAATCAATGTTGAGCCCTCTAGGTGTTAAAGTGCACATTTCAAAGATCCATTTGGTTTCTTGTAAACTTAATTTTTGGTTAAAATCCCCTCCTCTCCAATGCTTAGTAACTTTTTCTATAGCATGGAATTCCAGTTTTTTTGGATCGGAGTTGTGTTTTTCAAGGAAGTGTTTGGATACATTATGGTTAATAAAACCCTTTTTAATATTTCTTATGTGCTCACTTATACGTATATTAAGTGCCCTAGTGGTTTTTCCTATATATTGTAATCCACATTTGCATATTAAAAGATATAGCACTCCTTTTGACTGGCACGTGATGGGGGATTTTATCTTAAAAGATTTTCCAGTTACGTTTGATACAAAACTTTTTTTAGTTTTATTAGTGTAATCAGAGTTTTTACATGCATTGCACATACCAAAATGGTAAAAACCTTTCTGTATTTCTGCCCAATTTGTTAAAAAATTCTTTGGTTTCTCTTTATCAATATAGCTTTTTGTTAAGATTTGCTTAAAATTCTTTGCTCCCCTAAAAACAAACCTATATGCTATAAAATATCTTGGTCTTGTCTTAAAATATGCCAATTTTTCTTAATTATTCCCTTTAAAGTGTTGACATTGGTCGCATAATTTAAAATAAGAGGTATTTCATCATTTGTTTTAGATGTATTTTTCGCTTTATATTTTAAAAGTTTGGACCTGTCTAAGTTTTGAACATAGTCAATATCTTTTAATAGGACTTTTTCAGAATATCCTTTTTCTTCAAATTGTTCTTTTAAAAGATGCTTGATCAGTAAAAGATGTTAACTTTGAGCATTTCCTACGCATTCTTAAAAATTGACCTTTTGGTATATTTTCTAACCAAGGATGATGGTGACAGCTATACATTTGGATGGAGCTGTTCACGTCTACCTGTTTGAAATATGTTCTGGTCTCTATTGCGTTGTTTAAAATATATTTCTAAATCTAAAAAGTAATATTTGTTTTACTGCTCTCTTTAGTCAGCTTGATACTCCATGTATTAGAATTCAAAAAACTAAAAAAAAATTCAAAAAGTTCTATTGGTCCTCTCCAAATTAAAAAGATGTCATCAATATACCTCTTATAGAGGACCAAGTTCGCACCGTATTCATGGTTATTATATATAAAGTGCTTTTCCCAAAAGGCCATAAAAAGGTTAGCGTAGCTTGGCACGAACTTGGTCCCCATAGCAGTCCCTTTCACTTGAAGATAAAAATCACCCTCGAACCAAAAATAGTTATTGCTTAAAATCAGTTTAATCCCCTCCACAATATAATCAACCTGTAGTTCTAAAAATTGTTGGGATTCTGTCAGGAAGTATTTCACCGCTTTACACCCTTTTTCGTTTTAGTAAAAGATTTTTAGTAAAGATAATTTTAGTAAACACAGGTTAAATTGATTTAAAGAAAAAACAAAGGTTGATTACAAAAAAGGGACTCCCTAAAAAACTGCTAAAATACTGAACAATGGGGGATGGAGCCTCATCACCATGCTAAAAGGACTCCTACCAGGAGAGCTCTGTGATAAAAGCCACAAAATTAAGCTTTCAAGCATGCAACCCACAAGTTAAACCTGACAGAACACAAGAAATACCAGTGTGAGCTCTGGTGGAGTGTGTCTGGTCAGTGATCCAGTCGAGTTCAGTGGATCAGGAGTAAGACTGACCTGCAGACTACAAGCGACCTGCCAACAGCTGGAAGGAGGATGCCGCTGATCCGAGCACCTACCATTTCTCATTCTGCGGCTTCAAGGGTCTTCCCCTGCCTTACCACCCAGCCAGCAAGGGATATCTCAACATTATCTTTAGAGCTGTACTGGGTGCCCACTACCATCTATAGACGAACTGAGACAACCTTGTCAGGCAAAAAATGGCCCACACCATGTGCTAGCTGAATCTAGTAATGTCCCCTGTCCTGGATTCCACTTACCAGGCCCCTGGCCTCCCTATCAGGCACTCCTCAAGGCCAGAAGACGGCTCTCCTTAAAGAGCCAAATTAACAGTTGTTGCATGGAGCGGTGAGACCAAGGAGGATTCCAAAGAGGCGCATTCGGGGCCTATGCTGATGCAACCTATACAGGAAGTTGCCCAGACCCACCATTTATAAGATATCTGGCAACCTTGTGGCGATGGTACCAGCACAGCAGTATGGAAGAATTCTCTTCTGTCCCTTTTACTCCAGAAACTCTCTCTCTCTCTCTCTCTCTCTCGAGGGGTGATGTCTTCCCCACAAAGGGTTTAGGGTTAATCGAGCTGGATTCAAGGGCCTTGGCTTGTGTGTTTTCCAACTTTGTGGGACATACCATCGCAGTCACAATCCTATCATCCAATTATGTTATGACTCAATGTATGTGTTTTGACTATTCTTTTGTTATTTTATTTTAATGTACTTGGGCATACCATGCAATTTATCTTTATATGATTTACTATAGACACGTTGTCCCATCATGTTACACAATTCGTACTATTCATGACAACCTGTGCATGTTTCAATAGCATTGATGATTAGAGAGCATTCTCCATGTTTTAAGGCACTTATTTGTTTCAGAGGTTAACTTGTGTATAACGTTTGGATATGCATATTGTCACACATTTGTTATGCTTTGTACTCAGACTTGCTTGCTTATGCTGTTGTGGCATCGCAAGCTTATTTGTATTCCTATGCACTACAAAAGTAAAACGATTTAAAAAAAAAATACATATAAATGACATAAATGGTCATAAAAGTTGTAACACTTCTGAGAACAATGTTTAAAAAATCATTAGCACACACTACTATCAGCTGAATAATTAAAAATCTAAATAAAATAAAATCCCCATACAAAATTAGAGGTACAAAGCAGAATAATCAAATTGCAAAAAATGTTAAACCACTCTAAATATCCTTAATGTGTATAGGAATATCTATTAAAATACCAAAACTGTATAAAAAATTATATTTAGTCACAATGGCTCCTCAAATCATTGTGACTGGAATACTGTAATAGCAAAAACAAAATCAGGAAGGAAAATAATGCAAGTAAATAATTAACCTAGGAATGCAAATCTAGAGCCAAAGCATGAGTTCTTGGATGACTATAAGAAACTGCTAGGGCAAAAGATTTTGTTTGGTATGGTTACAGAAAGACTATAGTGTTAGGAATACAAACATGTATTTCTAACACTGCAGTGCTGGAGTGGCTGCTTAGGTGTCCATCCCCCCTAGAGAGTGCAGTGCAATGGTAGTTTTACTCCTTTTACTTAGTCATGGTTAGCCCTGCCTCCATGGCTCAGATAATCAATCTTAATGATATCAGCCAATCCAATGCTTTCCCATAGAGCATTCATGGCAAAACCCTGCACTGCACCAATCAGCATCTCCTCATAGAGATGCATTAAATCAATGCATCTCTATGGGGAGCATTCAGCGCTTCCATGCAGAGAATGGAAATGCTGAACACAGATAGGAAGCACCTCTTGTCCCTCTCTGATTGCCACTGAAAAAGCAGCGTTTATATAGAAATGCCTGCAAGGATAGGTTATAGACACCAGAACCACGACATTAAGCTATAGTGGTTCTCGTGACTATAGTGTCCCTTTAAGAATTATTTTTAAAGGAACAAGGAGCTTTTGCATTTTTTCACATGTTTATTTTCTTTATTTATATTATATGCACCTGTACTATCTTCGTGCCTTACGATCTACTCAAATAAATTAACTATTTATACTAAAAATCCCATTTCATCTATAATATTTATCAACTCTATGTACTTTTGCATACATTATTACAATTATTTATATAGCACTAACATATTCCAGTGCACTGTACAATAGCTAAACAAGACAAACACCTAATTCTAACAAAACATGATTATCATACTGAAACAGTAGGTGAAGAGGGCCCTGCTCATGCAAGCTTACAATCTAAATTAGATGAAATCTTAAAACTAAATACAAAATGAAACATAAACCTGTGTAAATAATTACTCTGACAAAAAATATATCTATTTGTATTTCTTTTTTTCTTTTCTTTTTTTAAGTTCATTATTTTATTCAAATTAAATTTTGCATTGTGTGTTTTCAAAAAATGAATTTATAATAAAAAGGATGAACAGAATACCTTATTACCTCACTGAAAACCCAAACTCTGAGTGTTATTTGCCAAGATAGTTGATTACGAGTCCAAAAAAGTCATTAGAATGTGGTGTAACTGAGGTTAGAATGTGGTTATGTTGCTCAGAGAATCATCCAGTGCCGTTGTGGAATATTCACAGTGTTTTTTACAGAGACATTCTCAAAGAATGCAGCTACAGTACTTGGTTGTTACTTAAAGAAAGCAGAATTATCATAAACGAGAATTACACTAAATCATGCAATGAGAATTCATTATTCACAAAATTGATTTGCCAAACCAAAGGTTCTATTTAAAAAGGATTGAACCCAAAGCTTCTCATCATGAAGTACTTAATGTACACATCATCTGGTATCAGCCTACTTTAAATGCAAACCCTAAATCTAACACCAAGCCTAGCACCAAACATACCCCTAACCCTAATACAAACCCTATCGTAGAGTGATTCCCTCAGGAGACACTGCTGACAGCTGAGAAAGAAAAAAAACAAACAGACTACACAAAGACGGTGCAACTGTGACGGTGCAAATGTACATCCTCAAATGTGCAATGTTTCAGCCCAACTGGGCCTTAATCATGTATAGTGAAATAATGTGTAAACTATTATTTAAAAATATAGAAAAAGCACATGGTCACCCGACCAATTGATCCTGGGGATTCACAAAAATAGACATGGAGTACAATCAGATAACAACACAATGTTTCATATTGCTGCATTTGAAATGCATGGTCTTCTGTAAATTGTATTATACCTTATATAATTTTTCTGTAAACATTCTATTTTTTTTATACCTTTGTAATCTATATTCAATGATGTTATGCATATTCTTATTCTTTATGATGCTGTTGTATGATTGTACTTTAAGTCTGGTTTTGTGGATCACCGTAATCAGATGGTCGGGTGACTATGTGATTTCTTTCTACATCTTTATTAAATATGTGTACGCAATATTTTATTATGCATGATGAATGCCCAGTTGGGCCAAAACGTTGCACATTTGGGGATGTACATTCTCCAATAAACATACTCAGAGTTGCTTTGTGTATCCTGTTCTTTAGTTTTGACTTGTTGTAGCAGGGGACTTTGGGACCCCTGGGGCAGAGCTCCAAAGTGGTGAGTAAGTGGCTAGTGGAGGGGAAACTCAGGTACAGTGTACTGTGTTGTTTTCGGACTGCTGACACTAAACAGTCTGTAAGTGGTCTGTACTGTATGTTCACAGCATAAAAGGGAGATCTCTCTTTCATCCTGCAGATCTGTAGGCCGTCCTTGCTGATCAAATACCTAAGGGAGGCATGTAAAGAGACCCAACTGGAGTCTAAATCTACACTGGACGGTAATTTAAAGAAACGCTCCCGCATGGCTTAAGTACTTTTGATAGAGTTTGGATTTTCATTATCATTTTCTCCGTGTTTAAATCGGTTTAGTTTTGCTTTAAAAAAGAAAAAGGTTTTGCATCTTTCTGCATTCACTTTTTTACAAACCAACCTAAAACTAGATGTAATAGTACAAACTCAGCTCAACCAATGAGAGATCAGTGTGAGCTAAGCTGTCGTGGCTTCACCTCCAAAGCCAAACACAGTCCTCTTCATCTATCACATGCCCTTGAGTTATGTTGGGGTCTGGAGTTTGCCAAGAGTGTTCTTTTAGTAGCTGTGTGAGCTGTGTTTACTTTGAGTTCATTGGACAGAGAGTGAAACCCCAGGCTTCAAGTCTTCCCTGAACCAGTTGGGTTCTTACCTTTGCTGGTACTTTAAAGGCATGAAGCCCACTTCATTCATGGCTGCATGGAATGTCATGTAATCCCTAAGTGGTCAGATAATGAAAGTGAATGGAAGCTGTTCGTTAATTTAGGATAAAATGAAGGTTAATGTTTTCAAGGACACTAGAACAGAAAGTGGAAAATATGGTATTTTCTGTAAGGTTATTCCACCTGTGTAGAACTCTCTATAAGAGGACAGCTTCATCTAATCCCATTTTGTAATGTGGTAAAGAAAGTAAAGTGCTAGCTATAGAAATAAAGCAAGAACACAATAACATGGCAGTTTTTCAAATAAGTGGTTATGAATGGGGTAAGAATGATACATAGTGCTTGTTATCAAGATTTTTAATAAAAAGTTTTTTGAATTATTTTATTTGATCATATTATTCGAAGGTTCAGACATGGCATTGGTGTCAGCAGCTTCATCAAATGAACATTTTTTTATTCCAAAACATTTCATTTCAACACCAAAACGTTTCCAGTTCTTGATTGTGCATCAATTGTTTACACACCTTATCTAAGAGATTTAAAATATTGTTTAATTTTGAAATCCATTACTAAAATGAATTTGCCTAGAAATCAATAATAGACAAGACGGAACATGATCTGTAAAATTGAGACAATTTTCAGATCGATGGTTTAATACCTCTTGTTATCAGGTTTGAAAAGATAATCATTTGTATAATTGAAAGTATGTGTAAAAGATTGACTAGGCTAGGGAGATTCGATACTGCGATGTACCTGACACATAAATATAATTCAATGTAATCTCTGAAATGATGGAGATCATAAATGTAAGTGACATTAAAATATTCATATTAAATTGCAGACTTGTTTCTACTTGCACTAATTTAATGTAATAAAATGACCATAGTAAAAATCATATTGAACACAGGGCTATGCAAACTACCAAATGCTTTCACCAGAGCAGCCCTTCAGAAACTAAGAACAAATAAAGTACATCACAAAGACAGTCCATGCTAGTCCTTATATAAAGTACAATATCACAAAGACAGTCCATACTAGTCCTTATATAAAGTACAATATCACAAAGACAGTCCATGCTAGTCCTTATATAAAGTACAATATCACAAAGACAGTCCATGCTAGTCCTTATATAAAGTACAATATCACAAAGACAGTCCATGCTAGTCCTTATATAAAGTACAATATCACAAAGACAGTCCATACTAGTCCTTATATAAAGTACAATATCACAAAGACATTCCATGCCAGTCCTTATACAAAGTACAATATCACAAAGACAGTTCATGCTAGTCCTTATATAAAGTACAATATCACAAAGACATTCCATGCTAGCCCTTATATAAAGTACAATATCACAAAGACACTACATGCAAGTCCTTATATAAAGTACAATATCACAAAGACATTCCATGCTAGCCCTTATATAAAGTACAATATCACAAAGACACTCCATGCAAGTCCTTATATAAAGTACAATATCACAAAGACATTCCATGCTAGTCCTTATATAAAGTACAATATCACAAAGACACTCCATGCAAGTCCTTATATAAAGTACAATATCACAAAGACAGTCCATGCCAGCCCTTATATAAAGTACAATATCACAAAGACAGTCCATGCTAGCCCTTATATAAAGTACAATATCACAAAGACATTCCATGCTAGTCCTTATATAAAGTACAATATCACAAAGACAGTCCATACTAGTCCTTATATAAAGTACAATATCACAAAGACAGTCCCTGCTAGTCCTTATATAAAGTACAATATCACAAAGACATTCCATGCTAGTCCTTATATAAAGTACAATATCACAAAGACAGTCCATGCTAGTCCTTATATAAAGTACCATATCACAAAGACATTCCATGCTAGTCCTTATATAAAGTACCATATCACAAAGACACTCCACGCTAGTCCTTATATAAAGTACAATATCACAAAGACAGTCCATGCTAGTCCTTATATAAAGTACAATATCACAAAGACATTCCATGCTAGTCCTTATATAAAGTACCATATCACAAAGACACTCCACGCTAGTCCTTATATAAAGTACAATATCACAAAGACACTCCATGCTAGTCCTTATATAAAGTACAATATCACAAAGACATTCCATGCTAGTCCTTATATAAAGTACAATATCACAAAGACATTCCATGCTAGTCCTTATATAAAGTACAATATCACAAAGACACTCCATGCTAGTCCTTATATAAAGTACAATATCACAAAGACATTCCATGCTAGTCCTTATATAAAGTACAATATCACAAAGACAGTCCATGCTAGTCCTTATATAAAGTACCATATCACAAAGACATTCCATGCTAGTCCTTATATAAAGTACCATATCACAAAGACTCTCCATGCTAGTCCTTATATAAAGTACAATATCACAAAGACAGTCCATGCTAGTCCTTATATAAAGTACCATATCACAAAGACATTCCATGCTAGTCCTTATATAAAGTACAATATCACAAAGACACTCCATGCTAGTCCTTATATAAAGTACAATATCACAAAGACAGTCCATGCTAGTCCTTATATAAAGTACAATATCACAAAGACAGTCCACGCTAGTCCTTATATAAAGTACAATATCACAAAGACAGTCCACGCTAGTCCTTATATAAAGTACAATATCACAAAGACAGTCCATACTAGTCCTTATATAAAGTACAATATCACAAAGACATTCCCATGCTAGTCCTTATATAAAGTACAATATCACAAAGACACTCCACGCTAGTCCTTTTATAAAGTACAATATCACAAAGACATTCCATGCTAGTCCTTATATAAAGTACCATATCACAACTCCAGCTAGTCCACTCAAAGACACTCCATGCTAGTCCTTATATAAAGTACAATATCACAAAGACAGTCCATGCTAGTCCTTATATAAAGTACAATATCACAAAGACACTCCATGTTAGTCCTTATATAAAGTACAATATCACAAAGACAGTCCATACTAGTCCTTATATAAAGTACAATATCACAAAGACATTCCCATGCTAGTCCTTATATAAAGTACAATATCACAAAGACACTCCACGCTAGTCCTTTTATAAAGTACAATATCACAAAGACATTCCATGCTAGTCCTTATTTAAAGTACCATATCACAAAGACACTCCACGCTAGTCCTTATATAAAGTACAATATCACAAAGACAGTCCAAGCTAGTCCTTATATAAAGTACAATATCACAAAGACATTCCATGCTAGTCCTTATATAAAGTACAATATCACAAAGACACTCCACGCTAGTCCTTTTATAAAGTACAATATCACAAAGACATTCCATGCTAGTCCTTATTTAAAGTACCATATCACAAAGACACTCCACGCTAGTCCTTATATAAAGTACAATATCACAAAGACATTCCATGCTAGTCCTTATATAAAGTACAATATCACAAAGACATTCCATGCTAGTCCTTATATAAAGTACAATATCACAAAGACACTCCATGCTAGTCCTTATATAAAGTACAATATCACAAAGACATTCCATGCTAGTCCTTATATAAAGTACAATATCACAAAGACAGTCCATGCTAGTCCTTATATAAAGTACCATATCACAAAGACTCTCCATGCTAGTCCTTATATAAAGTACAATATCACAAAGACAGTCCATGCTAGTCCTTATATAAAGTACAATATCACAAAGACAGTCCATACTAGCCCTTATATAAAGTACAATATCACAAAGACAGTCCATGCTAGCCCTTATATAAAGTACAATATCACAAAGACATTCCATGCTAGTCCTTATATAAAGTACAATATCACAAAGACACTCCATGCTAGTCCTTATATAAAGTACAATATCACAGACACTCCATGCTAGCCCTTATATAAAGTACAATATCACAAAGACAGTCCATGCTAGTCCTTATATAAAGTACAATATCACAAAGACATTCCATGCTAGTCCTTATATAAAGTACAATATCACAGACAGTCCATGCTAGTCCTTATATAAAGTACAAAGATAGCTCTGACAGAATAATACAATAACCTCCACACTGTTGTCATAATACATATTTTTATCTCGGAGCACATTTGCCCCCAATGAAGACATGCATGCATTTAATTATGCATTCTTTTCATCGGGTGTATATCTGAAAATAGTTGGCAAAAGCTGTAGATCTATTGCCTGAAGCCACTCTTCACCCTACCTCCAGTGCCTTCTAACCCAGCTTAAACTTTATGTGACTGTCCAATCACAGATTTCCCAATGCAGCTCAATGAGAAGTCTTTACAAGGCGGAAGCTCTACCCAAGTGGAGTTTAGGTCCACCAAGCTAAGCAAACCAGGAAATCACAGGATCTGTTATCTGCTTGAAAGTCAGGAGGGTGTAACCAGGTTAGTTTATAAATGTCTCAATTTCTATAGAAATCTGCACTTTTGGTAAAATAAAAAATAAAAAAATTAAAAAAGACATGCTCTTCAAACATAAAGTTTTTAAACAGGCTAAAGTGCATTAGGGGTCTGAAGAAAGCTCTCATTTTAGTAAATATCCCAGTCAGTGTCACTTCAGTTAGCGTATTCCTTGATGCCCTTCTTTATCTTTCACTTCAAGGAAAGGCTAAATTTGAGCATGTATATATTTGTTTGGGGGAGAAGGGGTCTATTCAAAAGAGCATAGTTTTATCCTCCAGTAGCTCCTAAAAAAAAATAAAAAATGTGACTACGATTTATATTGCTCCTCCTTCACCCCAGATAAATTAGGACAATGATTAGAGTAATTTTTTTTTTAATTGGTAGTAGACAGTGTTGTGCTGATTTAAGACCGATTTCTGGTTTGGTTGGAACAAAGTATATCAAATACTAAACAAAACCATGTCACGTAATTTTGCACACAGGGCATTTTTAAAATTGAGGAGTGAAATAATGAACATTCATATAAAAATTGGAAAAAAAAAGGATTGACAACTTAGCTCATAGAAAAACAGTTTAATGCGTTAAATTACAAATGATTTCAATTTAAAGTTTAAATTCACAAAAACGCACTCCCAATGAAGCATAACAGCGCTTAAACTTTAAATGTAACCATTAAATTATTGAATTGTGTAACATTTTCAACATTCTGTAGTGTGCAAGATAATATGCAACCATTAAATCACTGAAATACATGACATTTTGTAGCATTCTGTATGCAAGAGAACATACAATATAATGAATATAATGGCCTCTGGGTGTTGAAAACAGCAATCAATTAAGTTATGTGTTTGATGTAATGCATAGAATCGCTTATAAAGCCTCTAATTTGTTTTATATTGGACACTTGGTTCCTTTAGATTCAACGTATGTAACCAAATAATGCTCATTACTAAATACACACACACACACACACACACACACACACTCAGGGCCAGATTAAGAGCCCAGTGGGCCTGGTGCTGACTATTATGACGGGCCTAATTACAGAATCATATCGACCAAAAACAGTAAAACACTCCCAAGCATCATGTATATGATGGAGATGGTGCTGGAGAGAAAGAAAACAGCAGCTATAAGAAAAGGCTAATCTCTCTCTAATTTATGTTTTCATCTTTCAAGTAAATCCATAACCCCTAACAGCAGTGTCCAGTCAAGGAGGAAGTCAATGGGCATGGTAAAAGGGTGTGTCACTGACACAAATCACGTAACCTGCCAGAAGGGGCGAACATGCCCAAAAAGAGGACATGTCTGCTCAAAGAATTAGAAGGCCAGCCTGGCATGAATGCATGTCAGGCTGCCTGCCAATCATGCAGCTGGCCAACTAAGGGCATACTATGCAGACAGCACCCTGAGCTTGGCATAAATGCATCTAATGATGCGCTCACTCAATGCGCACACTGACTGGGATATTTCTAAGGACTGTCCCCTAGCACTCGCTGGTCCACTTGTCTCCTTACCTTCTTACTAGCAGGCAGAAGCTCCTGGTATATGGTCTGGGACAGAGAAAAGCTGTATGTAGTGAGTGTAGAAGAAAGGGAACATGCCACAGTGTTAGAGAGACCAAAGTCAGCATTACCTTAAAGGATCACTATAGGGTCAGGAACACAAACATGAATTCATGACCCTATAGTGTTAACACCACCATCTAGCCCCCCTGGGCCCCTCATGTCTCCATAAATATAGCAAAATCTTACTATATTCAAGCCTGAAGCTGTAACTCTGCATGCTGTTAGACTCATAAAAACAAGCAGTCTGCTGACATCATTAGAAGTGGTGGCCTGATCCAATCATAGTGCTTCCCCATAGGATTGGCTGACTGACAAAGAGGCAGATCAGGGTCAGAGCCAGCATGATTCAAACACAGCCCTGGCCAATCAGCATCTCCTTATATAGATGAATTTAATTAATTAATCTCTATGAGGAAAGTTCAGTGTCTGCATGCAGAGGGAGGAGACACTGAATGTTTGGATGCATTTTAGGCAGCCATGACCCAGGAAGGATCTCTAACAGTCATCTAAGGAGTGGCCAGTGAAGTTATCACTAGGATGTAATGTAAAGACTGCATTTTCTCTGAAAAGACAGTTTTTACAGCAAAAAGCCTGACGGTAATGATTCTACTCACCAGAACAAATTCAATAAGCTGTAGTTGTTCTGGTGACTATAGTGTCCCTTTAACTATATTAATTGTCAGCCAGTCCACACAAGTTTTGTTCCCATACATCCCACTTAAGTTTCCATACTTAAGTAAGAGTATGTGAAAAGTAGTTAGGGTTGCCACCTTTCTTGGAAAAAAAAGGAGTGACATAAGAAAAAATGCTGTAAAATCACCAAAAAAACTATTAGTTTGATTCTGCTGTATAGATGGATTCCTCCCAGTGCCCCTATGTCTCCCAGTGCCCCCATGACTCAGTGCCCCCATGTGTCGATTTCTCCAGGTCTCAGTGTTCCTATGTATCAGTGTCTCAGTGCCCCATGTCTCCCAGTGTCCCCTAGTGTCGTGTCCCCAGGTCTCCCAGTGATCCTATGTATCACAGTGTCTCAATGCCCCATGTCTCCCTGTGTCCCCATGTATCCCAGGGTCACTAGGACACTAGGAAGACGGGGAGACCTGGGGACATGGGGAGACCTAGGGACACGGAGACATAAGTGACACTGGGAGACTAGGGAACTCTGGCTGGGACACATGGGGACAATGGGAAAATAGGGGACACTTGAAGATATGTGGACACAGACATCAGGGACACAGACACTAGAGACACTGGCTGGGGGATATTGATACATGGGGACACTGAGACACCAGGGCCACAGACACTAGGGACACTAGCTTGGAGACATGGGGACATTGTGACACTTTAGGCAATGAGAGACATGGAGGCACTAGGAGACATGGAGACAGTGAGACACTGGCAGACTGGGAGACTAGGGGTCACTGGGAGACTAGGGATCACTGAGACACCAGGAGCACTGGCTGGGAGACATGGGGACACTGTGTCCCCATGTGTCTGTGTCATAATATCTCCCAATGCCCCTTAGTGTCTCAGTGTCTGCCATAATATCTCCCAGTGCCCCTTAGTGTCTCAGTGTCTGCCATAATGTCTCCCAGTGCCCCTTATTGTCTCAGTGTCTGCCATAATGTCTCCCAATGTCCCTTAGTGTCTCAGTGTCTGCCATAATGTTTCCCAGTGCCCCTTAGTGTCTCAGTGTCTGCCATGTCTCCCAGTGTCCCTTAGTGTCTCAGTGTCTGTCATAATGTCTCCCAATGTCCCTTAGTGTCTCAGTGCCTGCCATAATGTCTCCCAATGCCCCTTAGTGTCTCAGTGTCTGCCATAATGTCTCCCAGTGCCCCTTAGTGTCTCAGTGTCTGCCATAATGTCTCCCAGTGTCCCTTAGTGTCTCATTGTGTGCAATAATATCTCCCAATGTCCCTTAGTGTCTCAGTGTCTGCCATAATGTCTCCCAGTGTCCCTTAGTGTCTCAGTGTTTGCCATAATGTCTCCCAGTGTCCCTTAGTGTCTCAGTGTCTGCCATAATGTCTCCCAATGTCCCTTAGTGTCTCAGTGTCTGCCATAATGTCTCCCAATGTCCCTTAGTGTCTCAGTGTCTGCCATATCTCCCAATGTCCCTTAGTGTCTCAGTGTCTGCCATAATGTCTCCCAGTGTCCCTTAGTGTCTCAGTGTCTGCCATAATGTCTCCCAATGTCCCTTAGTGTCTCAGTGTCTGCCATAATGTCTCCCAGTGTCCCTTAGTGTCTCAGTGTCTGCCATAATGTCTCCCAATGTCCCTTAGTGTCTCATTGTCTGCCATAATGTCTCCCAGTGTCCCTTAGTGTCTCAGTGTCTGCCATAATGTCTCCTAATGTCCCTTAGTGTCTCAGTGTCTGCCATAATGTCTCCCAGTGTCCCTTAGTGTCTCAGTGTCTGCCATAATGTTTCCTAATGTCCCTTAAGTGTCCCAGTGTCCCTTAGTGTCTCAGTGTCTGCCATAATGTCTCCCAATGTCCCTTAGTGTCTCAGTGTCTGCCATAATGTCTCCCAATGTCCCTTAGTGTCTCAGTGTCTGCCATAATATCTCCCAATGTCCCTTAGTGTCTCAGTGTCTGCCATAATATCTCCCAATGTCCCTTAGTGTCTCAGTGTCTGCCATAATGTCTCCCAGTGTCCCTTAGTGTCTCAGTGTCCGCCATAATGTCTCCCAGTGTCCCTTAGTGTCTCAGTGTCTGCCATAATATCTCCCAATGTCCCTTAGTGTCTCAGTGTCTGCCATAATGTCTCCCAATGTCCCTTAGTGTCTCAGTGTCTGCCATAATATCTCCCAATGTCCCTTAGTGTCTCAGTGTCTGCCATAATGTCTCCCAGTGTCCCTTAGTGTCTCAGTGTCCGCCATAATGTCTCCCAGTGTCCCTTAGTGTCTCAGTGTCTGCCATAATATCTCCCAATGTCCCTTAGTGTCTCAGTGTCTGCCATAATGTCTCCCAATGTCCCTTAGTGTCTCAGTGTATGTCTCCTTGCAGCCTTTCCCCCATCCCTTACTTCCCTGAGCTGTAGGCTGTCTCTGCAGGGTGGGAGTTGCTGTCTGGACTCTCTGTAGCTGCACCCCTGCAGATCAGTGAGTATAGATAGGCAGGGAGGGATATGCTGGAACGTCCTTTCCCTGCCTGTCTCCACACACAGCGACCCCTACTGGCCAGTGCTGGTATTGCATAGTAATCTCTTGTTTATTCTGAGAAAAATACCAGCATTTGTATTGCCAGTATCACTGCAATTGGCACCAGCCAGGCAGCCTCAAATACTGGCTGTGCCAATAAAATAAAAGCCAGGTGGAATACCTAAGAGTAGTGTGTAAAAAAAAAAAAAAAAATTGTACAAAAAAATATATATTTTTTTTTTTTAAATCAATGGGCCTATTCCATGGGCCTGGGCCTGGAGCTGCAGCTCCATCAGCCCCTATGTTAATCCGGCCCTGCACACACTGTATATGCAATGCACAGTAAATGGGAAAATGGCACACAATATAAACAGATCACATTAAATACAATTGCTGCCACAAGTAACTACTCTTAGAAGTGCGTTTCAGAATGACATATATATATTGAACTATCAACAGTGTGCATTGACTGTATATCTGTCCAACTTCTTCCGTCCTTCTAGACACAGAATTTAGCAAACACGTTTATCTGTTTCTAAGGAATGACTAACACAATATAATTTTCTTAGCTTAAGTCAAGTCACCACACAATCAGTGATCCACATATCATCTTAGCAAGTGATCAGATACAGTCTGGGGACCTGAATTTATTAATTGGGGGAAAAAATAGCATAACATTTATTTGAATCACTGTATTATATTTATTTAAAGGACCACTATAGTGCCAGGAAAACATACTCGTTTTCCTGGCACTATAGTGCCCTGAGGGTGCCCCCACCCTCAGGGTCCACCTTCCGCCGGGCTCTAGGGTGCAGAAGGGGTTAAACTTACCTCTTTCTCCAGCGCCGGGTGGGGAGCTCTCCTCCTCCTCTTCGCCTCCTTGGCTGAATGCGCATGCGCGGCAGGAGCTGCGCGCGCATTCAGCCAGTCCATAGGAAAGCATTCACAATGTTTTCCTATGGATGCTGGCATCTTCTCACTGTGAAAATCACAGTGAGAAGCACGCAAGCGCCTCTAGCGGCTGTCAATGAGACAGCCACTAGAGGCTGGATTAACCGATTTATAAACATAGCAGTTTCTCTGAAACTGCTATGTTTATAGAAAAAAGGGTTAACCCTAGCTGGACCTGGCACCCAAACCACTTCATTAAGCTGAAGTGGTCTGGGTGCCTCTAGTGGTCCTTTAAACAAGGAATGTATAGCTAGTACATAAATAGAGAATTAAACCACATTTGTTGTATATAGATTGTTGTTCAGGGATAGTACACATTTGAACAATATTTTGTTTCCTGTATTGTTCATCATTAGCAGACACCGTTCTTACTCATGAGCTTTTCAGTAAACCGTTACTGTAACACATCACTGTTGTCAGTTAATTTGTTGCAGAAACAAATTACCACCAGGTTTATAATATTGCAAACTATTTGCCTATCACTAATAACCACTGCCCCTAAAGATACCAACCCCTTGTCTTTTTGGTGGCTTGCTTTTGAAGCATGAAAAAAACAACAACATACCTAAGTGTGCACAGTTCACCCTGTGTGACCAGTAGTGACAGGGTAGTAGCCTTTGACCAGTAACACTTAATTATATTAAAATATGATGTATGGATGTAGCTGTTGTTAAACTCTTTATATTAAGCCAGAAGTTGGTGTTACGTTTTCTTGGGTTACTAGCTGTCAGTAATGATTAGCAACAGGGTTAGAACACAGTTTGAAACAGTCTATACCGGGTCTTGTAGGAAATAGTGAATGCTGCAAGCCACTATTTAGTACCTGGATTTTAGTAACAGCAGCTAGTAACCATGTCGCTGCTAAAATTTTGTTGGAAACCGTCACTATTCACAAACAGGTACGGTATCAAGTAGCAGCTGGTCACTAAAATGTTGAACAAAGATATAGGAATTGGAGTTTAAGATAAAACACAGTATAATAGAGATTTCTATCCAGTATTTAAATTGTGCACGAGGGGAATTGCATCACTGGTCCAGTGGTTGTTAAATAAAGTAGTGTTTAAAACAGTGTCTATTACTAAGAAATCCAGTATGAAGTCTGAAGATAGATAGATAAAGATGAGTTATTACATTACCTTCTCTAGGTGACAGTATTTAGTATTTTTATTTCTTGTGCAATGTGCAAATTTGGGACGATCTAAGAAAACATATTTTCTTTGTAGTTTTTCTTGCACGACTAATAAGGAAATATAACTTTGTGCCTTTCTTAGCTATCTAAACATGATCATAGATAAGGTTTAGAGTACCTAAACAACTAATGAACAAAGATATAGGAATTGGAGTTTAAGATAAGACACATATATAAATAGTAGCTATCTGCTTACACTATAAACAAAATATATTAGTACCCCATAGTTTCAAGGCTTGTCACGGCCCCCGGCTCGCCACCATGTGCGTCCGTGCCCGACCGGCATGACTGCACCAACTCACTGAGCTTACCTGCTCAGCGGCGAGCCGGGAACCGTTCCTCCACGCCGTTCGGGTAAATCCAAGATGGCGCCGACCATGAGGTTGCGTCCATCCATGGCTCCACCCCCCAAAATTATACGAACGTGCGCGTGACGTCACGACGTCAACGCACGCGAACGTTCTGGGGTCAGACCAATTAGAGCCTAGAGAGGGATATTTAAATCCCTAATTCACCCCAGTACCTTGCCCTGTCGTGGTTTCCTGTTCCTGGTTCCCTAGAGTGCGTTTATCTTTGTGAATATTACTTCCTGGTATCCTGATCTTGGCTTTTCCCTGGTTATTCCAAATTCTGGTTCCCCTGACTTTGCTTGTTTAAACGGTATCTGAGTATTTCTGTCTTCCTTGACCTCAGCTTTCCCTTTGACCATTCTCTATCTCTAGAGTATTAGTCCAGCCATTCTAAGGTCCGGTTTACGCTCTGTCCTTTTCTTTTGTATGTATATGTTTACATTAAATGTTAGTTATTAAAAAGAAATAAAATAAAAGCCTATGGAATCAATATGACCCTTATATTAGTATAAGAGAGGTCTCGTTCGTGTCTCTACCCATGGTACACTGCTCACAGTAATAATGCACTAGCAATTATTGCTGCCCAGGTGCTATTAGAATGGGGGGCTGGCACAGGTACCCCATGTTCCCACCTGTGGACATCATGTGGTGACCCTGTCCACCCCCTATATCTCCTCCTTGGCTAGTGAATGTGGGGTATGAAATGTGGGAAAACTAGTTTCCCCTCCAGTCTCCACACATGGTCAATGCGTATGGGCTAATAATCTATTAATAACCTGGAGGGAACCTAATGTCCCCCATGGCCACCACCCATTGGCAGCAGGTGGGGGCCAATAATAAAATATATCAGTGAGGTGGAAATTTTGGCCAGTGTACAACCACCTAAGGTGGCCAAAATTTGGAGAGGTGGACAATGGTATATCAGCCCTTGTATATCTTATTAGTCCATACCGCCACTTATGGTCCCCAGAGTTATAATATTATTCACCTCCACCTACTGCCAATGGGTGTGGTCTGGAATGATAGTCCTCCCAGTTTAATATTTTATTATTAACACATACCTACTGACCAAGGGTGAAGACTGGTGGGGACACTAGGTCCGCCCCAATTAATTTTATTTAATATCCCACATAGGGGGAGCTTTGATGCCCAGTAGCTATGAAGATAAAAGGGAGCCAAAGTCTAGCTGCAAAGTCTAGCATGGCAAAGTCTAGCTGCAAAGTCTTTAGTTTATTATTACACTGAGCAGCCACAGCTTACTCTCTGTTTTGCCAAGATGCCCACACCCACAGCATTGGTTTAAGACTTCCCTTATTCTAAAATGGGAGATATATTGACCACCATAGGATTCTTTAACTATTACACTGATGGCAGCTAGTGCTACCAGTGGCAAATCGTAAAGCAAACAGCTTATATCAACAACCTTTGGTTGTCAAATGTGAAGAGGACATCAGCCAGGGTTTGTGTCCCTAGTAAATGGAATTATATCACCAAAGCCAGCATTTTGAATGTAAAATATTGGCTAAGGTATCAATCGTAAAACCTATACTTTTCAGCTTCTAATAATCCTTTAATGATGGAAATTTAGTCAATTTGAAATAAATAGCCTATTAGAAGCTGATAAACTGCAAAAAAAAAAGAATTCAATTGATGCTATTATTAGCACTATGCTATGTATGTATTCAGTTGCAAAACAAGTTGGTCTGCCTGTGTTAAATGTGCATTATTCAACTACATTCAAGCAAAATATAAATATAAGGAATGGTGTTTTCACTTAAAAATAACATAACGTTGGTAGCTTTAAATGACATCACAACCTGTTCCCAGCTTTTTATATATATATATATATATATATATATATACAGTGCCTTGCAAAAGTATTAACCGCCCTTGACTTTTTCCCTTTTTTGTTACATTACAGCCTTAAGTTCTATGTTTTATTAATTTGAATTTTATGTGATGTTTCAGAACACAATAGTCTAAGTTGGTGAAGCGAAATGAGAAAAAACAGAACATTTGTGCCATACTTACCGATATTTTATTTTCCCAGATATATGCCATGGCAGCACTACGTATGGGTATAGCTCCTCCCCTTCTCAGGAACACCTCCTAAATAAAAGAGACTCCCCCCTATATCCCCTCAGTCTTAGTTTAAAGCCACAAAACAACACATGATTTTAGAAGAGGGTGGGATCGCAGTGCTGCCATGGCATATATCCAGGAAAAGAAAATATTGGTAAGTATGACATAAATTTTCTGTTTTCCCCGGATATATCCATGGCAGCACTACGTATGGGTTATACCCAAGCTGAAAGGAGTAAGGAGGGAGAATAATAACCACAACGCATAAATCCATGCAAATACAGTTTATTGATCCATAAACTATAAGGCAGCAGAGAGGACACTTCTACCAAATTCTGTGGTAGATGAACGCACTATATCCAACTGATAGTGATTGATAAACGTGTTGAAGGAGGACCATGTTGCTGCCGAACAAATGCGATCCGCAGAAATGTTGGCTGCAGCTGCCCAAGAAGTGGCCAAGGATCTAGTAGAATGAGCTCTAAGGCCTTGAGGGACAGGAACTCCGGAGGCTGTGTAGGCCTAACCAATGGCTGAGATGATCCATCGGCCAATATGAGCCGAAGAAGCAGCTTAACCCTTCTTGTAACCTGAAGGAATAATGAACATTCTAGATGTCTTCCTTATGTCTGAAGTCCGGTTCAGGTATGTAGATAAACAGTGCACCCGATCCAAACGATGCCATTTCTCTTCTTCTTCCGATGAGGGAAAAAGGCTGGCAAAATGATGTCCTGATTCATATGGAAAGCAGAAACCACCTTGGGTCTGAAAGCTGGAATCGTACGAAGTATCACTCTGTCTTCCTGAAGAATCAAAAAGGGAGACTCGCAGGAGAGAGCGCTTAGCTCGGAGATTCTTCTATCTGAGGTCAAGGCAACCAACAGAACAGTTTTCAACGTAAGAGTAAGAATAGAAACACTCTCCAAGGGCTCAAACGGAGAATCAGATAAGGCCTGTAAAACCAGAGGTAAATCCCAAGGAGGGGAGCAAGACCATACTGGAGGGCGAAGCTTGAGAATGGCTTGAAGAAATCTAGCAATATCTGGATCAAATGCCAATTTCCGATCTAACAGAGCAGAGATCGCTGAAGTATGCACTTTTAGGGAGCTGAGACTCAAACCCTTGTCAAATCCGTCCTGTAAAAATTGAAGGACGTCACAGATACTGGGAGACAAAGGAGAAATATTATGTGCCAAAAACCAGCTACAGAAGATGTCCCAAATACGATAGTAAGCTGATGAAGTGGATTTCTTCCTGGCATTCAGAAGAGTATAAATTACCAAAGAAGAGAAGCCTTTGCTGGAGAGACGTTGCTTCTCAATTTTCAAGCCCTTAAATTGAGAGACTGAGGAGGTGGGTGAGAGATCGGACTTTGTTGTAAGAGACAGAGTTGGTCTGGGAATTTCAGAGGAATGTCCTGAGAGAGTTTCTGCAGCAGGGGAAACCAAGGCCGCCTGGGCCAGAAGGGAATCACTGCGAGAATTGTCGCTTGCTCCTGCAGGATCCTGGTCTTCCACCAAAGGGTCTAAGTAACGCGAGAAGAACCTTCCCACTTTGCGATTCTTCGCTGTGGCCATCAGATCTACCCGAGGAAAACCCCACTTCTGGACTATGCTTTGGAATGGACTAACTCCCATTCTGTGGGATCCAGGGTTACTCGGCTTAAGAAATCCGCCACCTTTCCTGGTAGGTAAACTGCCTTGATCCCCTTCAAATTCTTCTCTGACCAGGACTTAAGTTGGGTCAACACTTTCATTAAGCATTTGCTCTTTGTACCCCCCTGATGATTGATGTAAGCTACTGCAGAGGTATTGTCTATCCTTACTCTCACCCAACTTTGTTTCAGACAAGGAAAGTGCAGAAGAGCCTGGAAGACTGCTTGCAACTCTAAAACATTTGAGGATAGAGGATACTGTTTGTTTTCCCACTGCCCCTGAACATGAAGAAGGCCCAAATGACCTCCCCAACCTGATTGGCATGCATCCGTCGTAAGAGTAACCCAAGGGTTCAGAGGATACCCTTGATATAGATTCTCGCTCATCAGCCACCATGCCAGTTCCTTCTTGATCTCTGATGATAAAGAGATTGCTTGATTCAGATACTTGTTTGCAAACTGGGATTGAAACCCTTCTTGTGGAATCCTCATATGCCACTGGGCCCATCTCGTAAGGCCTATTGTAGAGGAAAAACTTCCCAGAAGGCTCATAAATTCCCGGGCCAGGATGGAGTTCAGAGGCAGAAGACGAAGGATTTTTGATTGAATATGAAGCCCCCTGTCCAAAGATAGGGAGACTTGTGACTGGATTGTGTTGAATCTTGCCCCTAAGTATATCATAACTTGAGAGGGGGAAAGCTGACTCTTCTTTAGGTTTACCAACCATCCACATTTTTGAAGAGTTAAAAGAACCCGATCTCGATGAAGAAGGAGAATATCTCTGCTGTGTGAGAGAATCAAGATGTTGTCGAGATAATGGAATATTGAGATGCCTTCCAGATGGATATATGCTATTAAGGCAACCAGGATCTTTGAGAAAGTCCTGGGAGCTGTGCTCAGGCCAAAGGGAAGGGCTCGAAACTGAAAATGCTGATGGTGAATCGCAAATCTCAGGAACTTCTGGTGTGGTGGAGCAATAGGAATGTGAAAGTAAGCGTCTCAAAGGTCTATGGAGATTAACCTGTCGCCTGGGGAGATGACTTTTATAATGGAATTTACTAATTCCATCTTGAATTTTCTCACATACAGATTTTCGTTTAATTCGTGAAGGTCCAAAATTGGTCTCCATTCCCCTGATGCTTTCGGAGTGAGAAAAAGTCTGGAATAAACCCCCAATCTGCGCAGGAACAGGACATATAACTCCCTCTGCTGAAAGGGAAGAAATAAAAGACTGAACGGCCACTGCTTTCTCTGTTTCCATAGGCATGCTTGTAGACATGAACCGGGGATAAGGGATTGTCGAGAATTCCAGGTAGTAGCTGGATTTTAGGGTCTTTAAAACCCACTTGTCCTGTATTGCTGGAGCCCAGACCTCATAGAAGTGAAGAAGTCTTGCTCCCACTCCCAAGGGCTAGACTGGCATCCCATCAGAATTTATTTGAAGGCTTGCCATTGCTATCACGTCCTTGGGTGGTTTTGGAAGAGGAGAGTCCACTTTTCCAGGATTTGAATCTGGAAAACTCTCTACCAGGCCTGTATTGTCTAAAGTCCTTGTCCCGAAAGGAACGTCTGTCCTGCGGAAAGGATCTTTTAGGACGTCTATCTTGAAGAAGAAAGGCCTTACGTCCTTCTACTGCCTTTTTGATACATTCGTCCAGATATTTGAAAGGGGAGGGAACACAGGCTATATTTTGAAGAATTATCTGCCACCCAATTACGTAGCCAAAGAGCACGTCTTGATGCTACTGTAAGGACCATGCTTCTGGAGATGGTTTTAACCAAATCTATAGAAGCTTCTGATGAAAAATCAATAGCCAGCTTAACTTTCCTTAAGGATTCCAGCAGCCTGGATCTACTGACTCCACTTGATATGTCCTCTTCGAGGTCATCCATCCACTGCTTTAAGGCCCTAGAGACAGATGTCAAGGCTACGGCAGGACGAAGCCCAGAGCCAGAGGCTATATAGGCTTTGGACAAATTTGAGTCCATACGTTTATCCATTGGATCTCTTAAAGTACCGGTATCATCCAACGGGAGGGTGGTCTTTTTGGCTAGTCGGACAATTGCTGCATCTACTTTGGGGGCAAGGTCCCAATGGTTACTGTCCATAGCCTTAAAAGGGTATAGTTTAGAAAAACAATCCTGAATAGTGATTCTTTTTTTCAGCCTTCTTGCATTCTTGCTTAATTAGGTCCTCAATGGTCTCATGCAATGGGAAAGTAGGATTGCGCCTTCTCAGGTCAGCAAAATGCTTACTAGATGCTGGTTCCTCTTCTCTCTTATCATTGAGCTCCAAGGTATCACGAACTGCCTTGATTAAAGCTTCTATTTTCACACTGTCTATAAAGACAGGAGAGGCCCCATATTCTTCATCTTGAGATGACAACTCATCTTGTTCAAATACCGGGGGTACATATTCGTCAGAGCTTAAGTCAGCATATTCCTCTGGGCTAAAAGATCTACGTCTCTTCTTAGCCCTCTCAGACTGTCGAAGACCCTCTGAAACTGCTTGACAGATGTAAGAAAGAACATCTGGATCTGGTTCAATATGGCCCGCCGCTGCTTTAAGACAAGCTAAGCAGAGCCTTTTCCCAGGAAGCACCTTGTCATCACAAGCTTCACATAAGGGGGTCTTATCCTTCTTTTTCTTGTATGAGGATCTGTGGGCAGAACTGAAAATCCTCCAGTCAGAAATCTGAAATGCACTCTTTTTTTATATTAGTATTGTGTCTTTAAAATATTGCAGTGACTTACCCATAACCTCTAGATTGCGACCTATTTCTCGAAGCCTGACTGAGGGAATTCATAGTATGGGCAGCTAGAAAAAATTTAGAATTTCCAGCAACCAATTATTGCCATGAAAAAGGACTGGGGAATAGAGAAATTTATAATAAAAAGGACAAGAAATGTCACTTACCTGCAGCCAGAAAACAGAAGTTTAATCCAGTTATGCAGAGATACATCAAACAGAATAGAGGTGCTTACCCTTTAAATATAGGATGCTGAACCAGGAAGTAAATCCCCATGCTGCTGGCCTTCCTCTGGCATGTGTACCACCTGCGTTCCACTGCTGGAGAGAGGGAAAAGATGGGCTGAAAAACCGGAAGTGACGAACCCGGAAGTGCTAGCAATATCGGCGTGCGTTCCACGACCGGAATGGATCAGCCACCAGGAACAGGTAATTTCTTAATCCACTGCCACTTACATCCTGAGGATAGGGCAGGCCACCTTTATTGGGAAAGCCAAGAAGCCCAAATTTTTTGCAGCGAGTAGGTGAATCCTGCTGCGGGAATTACCACCTCCATGGGTCTCGCACATCCAGCTGCTACCTATAGGGTTACTGCAGCATAGCTCCCCGGTCGCTAAGGGGAGAATCCTCCAGGTGGTCACCCTTGGTGATGCGCCGTGTCCTGAGGTTTCCATGGGGAGAGAGGCCATGGGCCAGGGGTACAATTAGACCAGAATAAGTCACAAAAGAAAAATTTTAGGAGATGCAACCTCCACTGTCCCTGAGAGGTGGACAGGAAAAAAAGACTGAGGAGGTATAGGGGGGAGTCTCTTTTATTTAGGAGGTGTTCCTGTCCAATTGAGAAGGGGAGGAACTATACCCATACGTAGTGCTGCCATGGATATATCCGGGGAAATATATACATAAAACAATTTTTTAGAAATAGAAAACAGAAAATTGGCATGTGTGTATGTATTCACCCCCCTGGTTATGAAGCCCATAAAAAGCTCTGTGTGCAATCTAAGCGTCACATGATCTGTCATTACATATATACACCTTTTTTGAAAGGCCCCAGAGGCTGCAACACCTAAGCAAGAGGCACCACTAACCAAACAAGTAAGGAACAATGTTGTTGAGAAGTACAAGTCAGGGTTAGGTTATAAAAAATATCCAAATCTTTGATCCCCAGCAGCACCATCAAATCTATTATAACCAAATGGAAAGAACATGGCACAACAGCAAACCTGCCAAGAGACGGCAGCCCACCAAAACTCATGGACCAGGTAAGGAGGGCATTAATCAGAGAGGCAACACAGAGACCTAAGGTAACCCTGGAGGAGCTGCAGAGTTCCACAGCAGACACTGGAGTACCTGCACATAGGACGACAGTAAGCCGTACGCTCCATAGAGTTGGGCTTGATGGCAGAGTGGCCAGAAGAAAGCCATTACTTTCAGCAAAAACAAAATGGCACGTTTTGAGTTTGCGAAAAGGCATTTGGGAGACTCCCAAAATGTGTGGAGGAAGGTGCTCTGGTCTGATGAGACTAAAATTGAACTTTTAGGAGGATGGAAAGAGATCTAAGTATACCGTATCTGAATTCCCCAAAATGAAGGGATCTATGGCAAAGATGGGTTAATAAAATAGAACCTACTATATAAATTAAACAGATATCCATTAGATCTGGTAATGTTTGAAGAGTAAGAGTCCTGAGCTGAGTCATATTATTATACTAGCCCGATCCCGCAGATAATAGTGTAATTTGTTTGTCCAATGTGAATGTTTTGATGGTGTAAAGATGTTATGTGATTTGTGGTGTTGTGCTGATATTTGTATCTATGTAAGAAATTGAATAAAAGAATTTATATGAAAAAAAAAAAAAATTGAACTTTTCGGCCATCAAAGAAAACGTTATGTCTAGCGCAAACCCAACACATCACATCACCCAAAGAACACCATTTCCACAGTGAAACATGGTGGTGGTAGCATCTTGCTGTGGGGATGTTTTTCAGCAGCCGGGACTGGGAAATTGGTCAGAGTTGAGGGAAAGATGGTGCTAAATACAGGGATATTCTTGAGCAAAACCTGTACCACTCTGTGCATGATTTGAGGCTAAGACGGAGGTTCACCTTCCAGCAGGACAATGACCCCAAACACACTGCTAAAGCAACACTTGAGTGTTTTAAGGGGAAACATGTAAATGTGTTGGAATGGCCTAGTCAAATCCCAGACCTCAATCCAATAGAAAATCTGTGGTCAGACTTAAAGATTGCTGTTCACAACCGCAAACCATCCAACTTGAAGGAGCTGGAGCAGTTTTGCAAGGAGGAATGGGCAAAAATCCCAGTAGTAAGATGTGGCAAGCTCACAGAGACTTATTCAAAGTGACTTGGAGCTGTGATTGCCATAAAAGTTGGCTCTACAAAGTATTGACTTTAGGGAGGTGAATAGTTATGCACATTGACTTTTTCTGTTATTTTGTCCTATTTGTTGTTTCCTTCACGATAAAAAAAAAAAAATCTTCAAAGTTGTGGGCATGTTCTGTAAATTAAATGATGCAAATCCTCAAACAATCCATGTTAATTCCAGGTTGTGAGTCAACAAAACACAAAAAATGCAAAGGGGGGGAATACTTTTGCAAGGCACTATATGATATACATAGAATGATTATTTAATACATCATTTTAGATTGCTAGTATAATATATTTTAACTTGTAATATTATTTGTTGAGTCTTTTAGTATTTTCCCTTTCTTAGATACTCATCCTTTATACGGAAATTGTAAACTTCAAAATCAAACTAATTTATCCTTGTGTTTAGGAAATAAAATTGAAACTTATTTTCTGTAGGGACATAATCCATTTTTTTGTTCTAAACATGTCAGTTATTTAATAGACAGTTATTTACTTCTCTTAAACAGTGAAGTATCCTTTTTCTTGATTTTTGTGTTTGTAGTTTTCTATACTATTGACATAGCCGTTGTTTCACATCCTTTGCTTCACATTGAATGAAATGTTATTCTTCATCAATGATATTGTGTCTCCATTCTGGATGTTCATTCCCCTGGGACTTAATTAACTAACGAAAGTACACTTAACATTTCAAAGAAACTGATTGAATGGTCACATTTTAGAGATTTTTCTGTGAATATTTTTTCCTCTTTCTATGACAGTCTGACAATATTCTATTCTGATATTAATGAATTTCACTTTGGTTCTGTGTATATGTACCTATGGTATGTCAGTTTGTGTTTAATAGCATGCCTGAAAGAGAAAGCAAAGTGCCCTTGAAATATTACTTTGTAATCTCACTTAATTGACAAATAAAAGGTATAGTGTTGCTCCAGTTTCTGCAGATTTATGTCTAGCCATAAAGTATATCCTATGCTAAGCACAAATTTATATAATTGGGTGTGTGTGTGCGGCTATGTGGCCCTATACACAGCAAACTGCAATGCACTGTGTGTCCTTACACCTTCCTAACATTGCCAGCATTATGTTTTTAAGCAATTTTCAATTATTTTGTCTGTGTGATTGGACCAGACTGGCTAGCTTTCACTCCCCACGTATATCAACTGGACACTGATGACTTTGATATTGGTTCACCGGTTGTCCTTCCTTGTACCCCTTTTATGTGCTAATCACTGTCACTGCATACAGGGAACACCCCACAAGAATTGCTATTTTGGAGATGTTCAGACCCGGTCGTCTAGCCCTCACTATTTGGCCCTTGTCAAAGTCACTCAGATCTTTTTGCTCGCCAATTTTTTCTGTTTCCAGCACATGAAATGTAGAAACTGACTGTTCACTTGCTACCTAATATATCCCACCCCTTGACAGGTGCCGTTGTAACGATATAATCAGTGTTATTTACTTCATCTGTTAGTGGTTTCAATGCTGTGGGTGATCAGTATATATTTTATACACATTCACATGTATGAGGAGGTGAGAGGAACTTACTTGTAATGTTTCTTCTGTATAAAACTGTCACCCTGTAGCAGACTGTATGAGTCATTAATGGCTAGTGGGCGAGTGAGAATTGTGAGCAATATCATCATTCTGCCTGTAACAGAACGTCTACCATATGGAAAAAAATCTGCACATTTTTAAGATTTGCAATAATTTCAGTGGAAGCCTCAGAGCAACGACAAAATGGAAAGTGGACTAAGGTTTCTATTGTATTGTCATTAATGATCGAATAGGAAGCTGTTCAATTTTAGATCATATCAATGCAGGCACACCATACAAAGGATGTACATAGTATGCTGTGACCAAGTGCCCACGTTGAATGATGTGTTTAGTTGAAGTGAACTAGTTAAATACATGAGATTTATTACAGAAAGGCTGGGGCAAAATCATAGGCCAACAAGAACACAACTACTCATTCATACCAACATCTTGATTTCAAACTACCTCCCGGGCCAATTTTACCTAGAATGCTCAGAATGTACGTAACATTTGCTGTTGGTCCGATTACCTGAAAAAAAAAAATGCTGAGTATTTTCGAGGGTCAGAAGAGTGGGAGATGAATTTTTTTTTTACCTCATCTAGAATTCATTTGTTAAAAGGACCAGTAAATGCACCCAGACCACTTCATCTTAAACCACTGTTAATAAAACTCAGTCGTGTAGCCAAATGCTGCTCATAGCAAAGCATTGAATTAAATGCTTTTGTATGAGAAGCATTTGACTAGATGAGTGTGGGACTCTCCACGCATGCACACCTCATCCCCAATGATCCTCTATAAGAAGTATTGCATTGGACATCCACCGAGGAAGTCTCTGAAAAAAATGTTTTAAAAAAAATGTTTTAAAAAAAAAAGTTAAATATTTTTTGTAAAGTTTTTTTTTTCCCCCTACTTTTCAATTTGCAAAAGGAGTGACCCTGAACCTAAATAGGGACTAGGGAACTACAGTGTTGGGAATACAGGTGTGTCTTTCTAGCGCTATAGTGTTCTTTTACTGGTAAAAACAAGTCTCTGTTATATCAACAGTTAACGCATACCATTAATTGATAGCACATAGCTCTGTTAGACCAATAGCGAATATATACATCTACTAGATAATTTGATAGCACATACCCATGTTAGGACAGTAGGTTATATTTGCTTGATAGATCATACATACTCCTGCTTCATTGATACATAATATACATAGAGAACTCATCACTGATGGTGGTTTCAGAGGAGGAGGATCCATGATGAAAGGAGGCTCACTAGAGCTGAAATAAAGGTGAATTTCAGTGATCTTAACATTCTCATTGTAGAAAGGGGGCATAAACTAAAGAGCTTATAGGTACATGCATCACTTTGTGACAACTTTCTGATTCAAGCTTTGAATTACACAGTTACCTCACTCTGCATATTGGGGGGGAGGGGGGAAGGTAAATATATGGGTATTTTCTCATATTTTCCTGCTTCTTCTTTCTTATGCTTTCCACACCCACACTAGGGGGACACTGATTTAACAAATCCGTGTCCTATCCCAGGGAATGCTGGTAAAGTACATGCCGGACAGATTTATACCTGTGCAGTTGCTAGATCTCTTCACCCTGCAATAACCTGAGAGGGGAAGAAGATAAGGGATCTGATCAGTGTGATTCATGCAGAGCAGGCTCTGGTTTCTGATGCCCTGTTTCTCTCATTCGTGATATGGTCTGAAAAGAGTGGGCAAGTGGAATGGGGAGAGATGCTTAAGGAAGTTCCCTAGCTGAGAGGAGTATCCAATAATGTAATATGAACAAGTTTTTAGTAAATTTATAAGCATTTATTACATACTTCTAAAAGTGTTTCTTGCTTATTTGTTTTGATATTTGTATAAAAGTGGTTTCAAAAAAAAGAATTGTCAAGTGGTGCGTGTCACTTTAAGGAACACTTCAATTAAAAAAGTAAATATATTTGTTTTTGTTGGAATTTTCTATTAAATAAATAAATTTTGATTTTATTTTCTCTTCATAGATTACACATATTGGCATTTGGCATAACCCAGTTTGAACACTAATCTGAGAAATTACACATAGCATTTTTACCATAATAATATGCCCATAATCCATCACGTCATTGCATATTATTATAAAATTAAATGCCACCATACTGCTTTTCTCAATATACACATGGATGCATGCTGTTTCTTTGTTGGACGTCAATAGATGTACATATAAATATGTATTATATTATATCTATATATATATACACTTGAAAATGTTTATTATATTGAAAAGTTATATATGACGAGATGACATCAAAACAACTGTCTATACATTGCAATTTACGTTCTATGTATTATGTATTATTACCAAAATACAATGCTATTGCTGTGATGATGCAGTGGTGAATTGCTCACACCTACTGGGTTCCTGGATATATACTTTGAAGATCAAGGCATGTCTAGCACACCGTTTCTTTGTTGCATGATAACCATTTTCAGAATTCCTGTTTCATCTGGAGAATTAACAAAATGACACACAGCATGCCAGTCATTAAAATATCCATTCACATTTACTTTAAAGTTTTCCTTCTTCAAAAGTACTTCACAATTCAGTATGCTGTACAGCATGCAGATCCTGAATATGCAGACTTTCTAAAGAACGAGTAACATCCTTTAAGAAAAAGTAAAAAAAAAAAACCAAAAAACAATGAAACGAGGAAATATACAGCGGATTTCTTTCATCTGCCCTCAAGAACAAAATATGCTTTAAAAACCATAATGAGCAGTATGTCAAACACTGTGCAGTGTGGAATCGATCCCCCCACTTTAAATGACAGTATCTGAAATTGCTGACACTTGTGTCTGTCCCACCCACTAATCTCAGGCAGCACTAGTATACATATGTACTAAACAACCAACCAGATTACAGCTTTGAATGGCCACATCATTGACCTGTTTTTTTTTTTTTTTCTCTCCTAGCTCTGATTTGCTAGGAGAACATGTCGCATTGGGTGTCTCATACAAAAAAAACCAACGCATTTATATTTAGGCGTTTCTGACCCTTTAATCTGATTTTGCAAGCCTCAGCAGACATTTAATTTGGACTGCAAATATCCCCCCTGTGAGGCTTGTAGTTGTAATTCTTAGAGAAGAAAACACACTTCCGTGTTTATTGCAGTGACTGCTAACGTTCAATATATACATAATGCCAAGGCCCTGGGTGGCAGGAAACATATATTATAAAGAAAATTGCCCCCTTTCCAACATCATATTTGGGGGTTTCTAGGCACTATCAACAGCAATATTAATATTTTTTGAGCAAATTTTGAGTGATCCAAAATGTTACACACTATCAAACTATAATTATGTCTGAGAGAGAGGTGTCTATTAATAGAATCAATACAACTTAACACATTTTATTCATCATAAATTTGCAATTATATTGAATGTATTGTATGTGTAATGGTTTTATTCATGTCTGCCTTGATTGGTCATTCCCATATCGCTAAAAATAATTTTTCAAATGTGAATCAGATAAATGTGTATTATATTTTCAGATCTTGCGTTAATGTGAGTTAATATCTCAGCTATGACTTTCTACCCATATTTACATACAAATGATGCCTAAAGGGCCCCAATTGTCAACCTAATTTGTCCTTTCAGAACATGATTCCTAATGGAAGGATTTAACATCATTGCTGGGTGGAAAAAAAAGGCAGTGAAATTATTGGCAGTCAAACTATTTTATCACACCCATTTATAAAACCTTATAATGAACTGCATGCCAGTAGTTGCTATTACAGAGAGAGCAATTAAAGGATCTTCTCCTCATAATAAAAAATAAAAAAAAACCTAAGCAATAAAAATTGACAGTATTTTGCTCAAAATAACACAATTCAATCTTGCTCTGTTCTAAGCAATGCCCAGAGCAACACTGAAACGTTGACACTAATAGTTTGCAAAGAATGCTGTAGGGATGCTTTATGGCTTATTAGGATTTTTACCATAAAGTAGACATTTCGAAGAGAGAACCCTTTAAGTAATCATCCTTTTTTTTTTTTTTTTTTATATTAATAAAACCTAGATGGTGCTAAACACATGCCTGGCTCTTAAATTTATACCTGTAGGAAACTACTGAAATGCTTTATTTATTCACTTCTTTATCCATTTATTTATTTATCAATCACCATGTTTTAACTGACAATATTACACGAAGAATCAGTGATGATGCAATAAAATATACAGATATTTGTTCCTGTCAACAATGTCATTAAAGGACCACTCTAGGCACCCAGACCACTTCAGCTTAATGAAGTGGTCTGGGTGCCAGGTCCAGCTAGGGTTAACCCATTTTTTAATAAACATAGCAGTTTCAGAGAAACTGCTATGTTTATTAATGGGTTAAGCCTTCCCCTATCCTCTAGCGGCTGTCTCATTGACAGCCACTAGAGGCGCTTGCGTGCTTCTCACTGTGATTTTCACAGTGAGAGCACGCAAGCGTCCATAGGAAAGCATTGTAAATGCTTTCCTATGCGACGGGCTGAATGCGCGCGCAGCTCTTGCCGCGCGTGCGCATTCAGCCCAGGAGGAGGAACGGAGGAGGAGAGAAGGAGGAGAGCTCCCCGCCCAGCGCTGGAAAAAGGTAAGTTTTTAACCCTTTCCCCTTCCAGAGCCGGGCGGGAGGGGGTCCCTGAGGGTGGGGGCACCCTCAGGGCACTATAGTGCCAGGAAAACGAGTATGTTTTCCTGGCACTATAGTGGTCCTTTAAAGATTCCATTTACATAACTCAATATACATTTACATGTATTTATTACTTATTTTTGTGTACAGCTGACATGGTGTTTATTCATATGTCAAACATTTTTACTAGATGTTATACTACCCTGTACCAGGTATTTTCTTAAAAAGCTCTTCCCTTTCATAATTTTTTCTTTTAGCTACTTAATAGTAGCTCCATGATTCTTGTAGGATTGCCATAAGGATTCCAAAAAGGAGTATATATACTAAACACAGCTCCATAATTTGATACCCTTAAATATGGTAATCCCACAAGGGTACCAGTTTTGGGAGTTATCTACTTATTGGCTGCAATACGCAGCCTTACCACGGATTGAAAATTCATTTGTCTAAATTAAATTCTGAAACAAAAATAATGTTTGAATTTCTTCCGAAAAGTAATGACCCTTCGGATCGAACAAAGCTAATTTTCTTGTGGACTAAACGGAAAGTTTGACATTCCCCAAGTTTATTAATGACTAATTTCACTCCTTTGATTGGACTCGAGTACAAAAATACGCAAGAAACCCATCACAACCACCTGTAGATGCAAGAATATTGGGTTATAACATAGATGTTTTTGAGGGCCATCATGATGAAGTAATATCTCATTATAGAAACTTGCCAAATCCTCCTGTAAACCTACTTAAAGAAGTACAAGGACAAATTATGCAGAAATAGTCTTATACTTAGAGTCATTGCAGAGGTGGTGAAGCCTATGGACCTGGCTGCTTTTAAAAAGAATTTCTTCACTGGTTTTGCATACATATCGTAAGTGTGAACGGTTATCTGCTGTATGAGAGTTCACATCTGCGATATATAGTTATATTCATATACCTCGATATATAAGATTTGAAGATCTTCAGCCAAATGCTGAACATTTAGCAGTATCTTATGTGGAATCTGCGCTGCGGAATCTGTTGGCGCTTTTTACATACCAGTAATTAATAATAAATGTGTAGGAGAGCAGTCTTTAATTAATAATGTTATCATTTGATCAATGAAAAGACGATGGTTTTGGTTTAATATTTTTCAATACGCTTTTCAAATGATTTCCTATTTTGAAATGATATACTTTTATATTTTAATATTTTGAAAAATTATTTTAAAAGCTCAAAAATATTACATCGAGGCCATTGTTCTATAGTTGCATGAGTAAAATGCTTTGTATACATTACTACATAGCAGATTTTGAAAGTGGAACCACCACTTATAAGGATTTTTAATATTATGTTTACTTATCCCTATATTTAACACATGTGTGTAGTATGAAAAATAAAATTAAATGTGGAAATTCTTCTGTTTTGACTCTGTAACTGGGTACCTCCATCTTGGCCCTCTTTCTATCATTATTACAAGCTCTGTCTTTTGCACCTCACAATTAGCATTAAAAAAAAAACATAGCTTTGCAAGAAGAGAAATGAAACAATGTTTATATTGCTATTCGTCATTTACAGTGTTTGTCCGGGCTCTGCTTTGTCTGCACTGGATTGTGATGTAATTTTATTTTTATATTTACTATTAAATATTTCATATACATTTTAAAGAAAAACAGAACCTCTCATGAAAAAAAGGTTGACACAAGTCACAAGAGGTTTTTAATATTTTATTAAATTGAATATTTTAAGAGAAGCAACAGTTTCCCTATATGTTGAAATGCTAACAGTATTATAAAAACACGTTATGGTAAGCGTCCTGATATTATTATTAATATTTTATTAGCATCATTTATGTAGCACCAACAAATTCCGCAGTGCTTTACAATGGGTGGACTAACAAACATGCAATTGTAACCAGACGAGTTGGACACACAGGAACAGAGGGGTTGAGGGCCCTGCTCAATGAGCTTACATGCTAGAGGGAGTGGGGTAAAATGACACAAAAGGTAAGGGAAGTATTAGGGAAGTAGGTTGGTAGAAAAGTATTCACTTAAGAGAAGTCTATTTTTTTTTTAATTTTTTTTTTTTATGAGAGTTGCAGGAGAGGAATCATTTTGGAGCTATTAACAGTTTAAGGCGTGGAGACTGGGTGAGCATCTAACGGAGAAGGGAAGGGAGTTCCATAGGAACTGTGCAGCTCTAAAGAAGTCTTGAAGGCGAGCATCAGAGGTGGGAGTACAAACAGAGGCTAGACGCAGGTCTTTTGTATTAGGAAGCACTTAGGGCATTAGGCAAGCACCACGGTCGCAGGGCTTGAAGCTGTGATCGGGCCCGTCCATGGGGCCCGGTCACCCTGTCAACCCCTGCAACCGGGGTGCCCACTAGCATTTGGTGCGGCCCCGACCGTGCGTAAAAACCGCTGGGGCCGCATTGAAGGAGCCCATCGGATGGCCCAAGCTCTTGGGGCCACCCGATGGCAATGGATTTCCTGGGGCCCAGTCAGCGCTGTGGCGCTTTAAGAGTGCGACCGGGTCCTAGTGATGATGTCAGAGCTGGGAGGAAGCCGTCACTCCCTCCCATCCAATAGAGCTCCGCACAGGAGGAGAGGAGGGAGTCAGAAAGGGACCTCTGACCCCCATCAGCATGAGGCAACCTCTGGACCCCAGGTAAGTGTGTCTGTGTCTCTGTGTGTGTGTGTATGTATGTGAGTGTGTCTACATGTCTGTGTGTGTGTGTATGTATGTGTCTCTGTGTGTGTGTCTGTATGTATATGTGTGTCTGTATGTATGCGTGTTTATATGTGTATGTGTCTGCTTGTGTATCTGTTTGTCTGCAGGTGTGGGGTGGTGGGGACATTATTATTATTATTATTATGATATTTATAGAGCACTGTCAAATTCCGCAGCGCTTTACAATGGGTGGACGAACAGACATGTAGTTGTAACCAGACAAGTTGGACACACAGGAACAGAGGGGTTGAGGGCCCTGCTCAATGAGCTTACATGCTAGAGGGAGTGGGGTAAAATGACACAAAAAGGTAAGGATAGAATTAGACTAGTGACAGCTGCAGAAGAGGAATCAGTCAGGAGCTATTAACAGTTTAATTGATACGCTTTTATGAAGAAGTGGGTTTTTAACGATTTTTTTGAAGGAGTGGAGACTGGGTGAGCATCTAACGGAGGAGGGAAGCGAGAGATTTGAAAGCAAGAACCAGAATTTAAAATTGAGCTCTATATTTTATAGGAAGCCAGTGTAGGGACTGACAGAAGAGTGAGGCATGGGAGGTGCGGGCGGACAGGAAGATGAGCCTCGCCGCCGCATTCATTATGGTCTGTAAAGGCGCAAGTTGGGAGCACGTAAGACCACTGAGAAGCAGATTACAGTAGTCAAGGCGAGAAAGGACAGTGGAATGGACCAACACCTGGCGTTAAGTAGGGGCGGATGCGCGCAATGTTTTTGAGATGGGAATGACAGGATTTGGCGATAGATTGAACATGAGGCTTGAAGGAGAGGTCGGAGTCAAAGAGAACACCTAGGCAGCGAGTCTGCGTGGTGGAGCTGTGGTAGCACCGTTGACTTGGAGGGAGACAGACACAGGAGTAACAACACTTGAGGGAGGATAGACCAGAATTTCAGTTTTGGTCAAGTTTAGTTTAAGGAAGTCATCCAGTTAGAAACAGCAGAGAGGCGGTCAGAGACACTAGTCAAGAGGGACGGGGAGAGATCAGGAGAGGACAGGTAGATTTGTGTGTCATCTGCATATGATATTGGAAGCCAAAGGAGCTAATGAGTTTACCAAGGGAGGCAGTATAGATGGAGAACAGTAGGGGACCAAGGACTGAACCTTGGGGGACACCAACAGAGAGGAGTTGGGGAGAAGAAGCAGAGCCAGAGAAAGAAACACTGAAAGAGCGCTGGGAGAGGTAGGAGGACCAGGTAGGTAGGAGGAGCACCAGGAGAGAGCAATATGTGGACATGTGGGGGGCGAGGATGTATGGGGTGGGGAGTAGATGTATGAAGGGGCCCCAGGGCAATTTTTGCACCGGGGCCCCCGTGGTTTCTAGGTACGCCTCTGTTAAGGAAGGATAGATAGCTGGGAGCAGCATTGTGTAGAGATTTGCAAGCAAGTACCAGGATCTTAAAATGAGCCCTATATCTTATGGGAAGCCAGTGTAGGAAGTCTAGGGACTGACAGAGGGAAGAGGCATAGGAGGTGCGGGTGCAACAGATTTGTTTTTGTTCTTTTGTTACTTATTTTATCTAATCTAATTACTTATTGAATCTAATGATTCTTTACAAGATGTAGTTTTGTTTGATATCTGGAGTGCCTCTTTAATTCCTAGCTAAAGCATACAGTATATACTCCTAAGTGTTAGCACATAAATGCATACAGGTGTATGAATAATATATTCAAGCACAAGAAGATTATATGAATGTAAATTAAATACAGACAGCCAATCATGTAATTATATATAATTACTCAGTGGTATATAAACAGAAAAGTCCACTGATGTAGACAGCATAGTTCTGTAAATAATAATTAGTTGGAATGCCAATGGTGTTCTACATGCAGAGAGGTGTTGGCCTTTCCTAATGAGTGAAAACGTTTGATTAACAAGAAACATTTAATGACTTGTGAAGGTTCTTATTTTTCATTTTCAGAAGGTTAATAATGTAGCTTTATGAAGATACACAGATTAGAATAATATTTTATAATGCTGCCAATGACCAGATCATTTTATTCACACTTTGGTAACTCACAAACATGGACTGGTCCTATATGGGTATCACTTTAAAAACCTCCACTCTACACCCAGGGTTATTCAATACCCTTTGAAATGCCAAAAAATTGAAATGAACTTCATAATATAGTAGCCAAACTAGCAACACAACTGATGTTTTTTGAGAATCCGTTCCAATTTGGCAATTTTCGGTCTACAATTTGAAATTCACACTTTTGTGATTAACCCTGTGTGTATTTCTCCCAGCTGTCCAAAGACTGGTCAGGAAAATTGAGGTATGATTAAAGTAACATATTTGGTCATCGTCCCGTTATGTTTTCCCAATCTCCAACAACTGTACAAACAAAACCTTTCTATTTATTAGAATTTAGAGACAGTGCATCCTGACTGACGGCTAAAAAAAAAACAAAAACAAACTTTCATATGCGGGGAGTATTTTTTTTTTACAATAAATAATTATTCTAAATGATTTTCATATTTTAAAAAAAATAACACTTTTAGACAATTTTATTAAAATCGACTTTCATATCATCTACACTAAACTTTTGCTTATGTTTGAGTGTTATGAAGCTTACCCATACTGACTGACTGAGTTGCTGCACAGCGTTTAATGTGGTGATGACTATATTTAAGAGATCAATATATAGCTCTGATTGTCTGTCAATTCACCGTGCGTTATGTGATCACCATGCATACTCTGCCTCTGTAATCTCTGCAATCTTTTCATATCAGCAATAACCTCTCATTACAGTCCTCTTCCCAGCTTCCTTTATATCGCCCCCTGCTGGTCTCTCCGCATTTTTTTCTTACTGCTTTCCAGCAAAAGACATCAAGGCTTGCTCTGGTTGTGCTCTATATAAATCAAACGATTGGTAAACAATAGCATTGGGAATCATTAGCCCAGTTAATCAATGCACAGATATTTGGGTTAATAAATACGCCTTGTGAGTTTTCTGCTTGATAGTGCTTTTCAATGTCCCCAAGAGATATGACCAGTAGAGCTATCTGGATAATTATTTGCTTTGTAGGTTAGTCCAGCAGCTCAACTGATAACTGTGCTACTCCACAGTGTAACCGTGCATGCTTTCAGTTTCCAGTCTTGGTTCTCACTGGTACAATGTGAGCAGAATTTAAATTGATGTCTATATGCCAACATACAGGCTTTGCTGGGGGTTAGTGGGGCTTTGGAGCTGAAGACCAATGTATGGGACAATTAATTCTCAGATCGCTACAGGCAGTGGAGTGGTCAGGTGGATAACAGAGGGTTTTTTTTTACCAGTATATTACAGAGCAATGCAGATTGCTATTGCACCCTAAAAAACCTTCCTGTGTTTGTCTTTGAGGATTGTTGTGATTTCTCATAAAGTGATTCTGTAAGAGGCAGAGAGAGTGACTTAATTAACGTTGGCTTGATAAAAAGCTGTGATATGGAGAAAAAGGTAAGTGCATGTGTATTTATTCAATTATGCATTGTAATACAAAGCAAACAAAAATCTGTCCTGTAGACATGTGCAATTAGTTTAGTTCCGAATTTAAATTTGGATGAATTTCGGCAATTCGGACATTCGGTTGCTTCCGAATGTCTGAATTCGGAAGTGCCGCATTTCGGAAGTGATGAGTCGAACCGAATTGCTGAAGTGCCGAATTTCAGAAGAGCCAAAGTGCTTCGGATTTCTGAAAAGTGGCAAAACAGGAGAGGGAGGGAAAATTAAGGGAATGATGACAAGAATCTAACCCTACCCCTAACCCTAGTAAGGTTAAGGGTTAGGGTTGGGTTAGGGTAAGCTTTAGGGTTAGGGGTAGGGTTAAGGAATTGCCGAAGTCCCAAACCGAACCAAATTGTTTTGCCCATGCACATCCCTACTGTCCTGTATACATACAGTTTATATGAGCTTTTGTAATTATATTACACATATAATATGCATGCATATTTATATAGTTTGTCAATCTAATCACCATTACAACTTTGAATAATAAAAATAACCAATATTTCTTCTTTAAAATGGTGACTCTAAGAGCACTTACAGCTGTAAATCAGACAGAAAGAATGCTCAGTTCTAGCTGTCTAATATCAGTTTTATCCAACATAGGTCTGCTGTACATACAGGCTGCACAGAAATCTTGAAGTAACCACTCTTTCCTTCTGTAGGGTTGGGGGGGGGGGGGGGGAGTTGTGTTGATATTTTTTTTTTAGGGCAGTCCCCACCAGTAAACATCTCTTCTGCAAGAAACTTTTGATTTTTTTGTTTTCCTCTTTTTCTTTTGCCTTGCTCAAAGCAATCATTTCTGTTCTTGTCTCATTTCACCTTCAACCAATGTAGCTGGACAGATGTATTACCCATATATAGCAAGCATTCAGTTTTGCTTGTAGATAATAGACTCCATCAGAAGAATGTGGTCCACTTTTAAGAGGCTTAATGAGATCTTCTAAAATGCAAAGAGGCACCTGATTTCATTAGCAAAATTTAATTAGGATACGTATTAGAAAGAAGTATATTTTTCATACATAATGTTTCCCTTTATAAATAATATTGCAAATTTTACATTTTGATTTCTTTCTCTATATCTTTTGCCATTCTTGAAGCTTTCATTTATATCATTAAATATCATTGTAAAATAGGTAACCCATTTCACCTCCACCCAAAATAACTGAGTCAATCCCCTGCCTAAAAGTGAATTCAATCATTGAGCACCAGAGATGCAGTTATAAGGAATTTCAATTGATAGTTTTAATAAATTCCTTTTTCCTCCATATTCCCAGCTCTTTCGATTGATTGATACAATATATTATTATCACCATTAGTATCATCAAAAACTCAAAGATGAGCAAAACATTAGAGAAAAAGAAAATCTAAAAAAAAAATACCACGAGTGTTAATTGTGTCAATATGTATTAAAATCGTAATCTAAGAGTAAAATAAACACTAAGTTGTATTGCATTACCTTTAATGATCCATACGACTACATTACATATCAAATGCATTGATATTGATCCTCTACAGTGAATTGCGTGATCTGGAATAAAATAGGACACTAAGGGTCAAGTTAATTAGCCCAACAAGAATGCAATCTTTTGTTTAAGGGACGCACACACATACAAACCACTCAAAAGAGCAAACTATGCAAGAACACACATACAAGATAGAGCATTGTGCAAAATCACTATTTGTGTGTATTCATATTACACAGTGGTGTGGTTTTTGAAGAATAAATGTAGAATTGAGACGAGTATATGGTTTCTACAGAGTCACGATTTGTATGAATTTTGGGTGATCCGCAACTTTTTGAACTTTGAAATGGCAAATGGATGAATCACAAAGCAAACAAAAAAACGACAATGGAAAAACAGTTTATACTTTATATATATATTATTATTTTTTATTATTTATTTTTATTGACCCTCCTTTTTTTACATCTATTGGTTACTTTTTCTTTTTTTGACAATCTTGATTCATGTATTTTCTTTAGGCATGACAGTTAGTCAAGAAACAATGTGAAGTTACATACAGGTGCATACAGTAAACTACATGTGTATAATGGTCTCTACACTTGCATATACAGATGTGCTATAACTCAGTGAGACTAGTAGGTCTTGGTGATAACATGTTGTACTTCAGGTACAAACCTTCGATCAGGGGCTATGGGTTGTCTCTGTCTGCTATGTTCGCCTGTGAGTTGGTCTAAGGATCAGGCTTCGTACGTTTTATGCCAACGTTATCAGGGGTGGAAGAGTAGGGTGTGGTTGTGACATACAGGATGAGAAAGTGTTATGGTAGGGGGAAAGATGAGGTGGAAAAAAGTGAAAGAAGTAAAGAAAACAAAAAAAGAGGGGGGAACTGACAAGCTAAGGTAGTATATCGTGTTTTGGTGGTGGGGGGTGGTCGGGGCTTATTCGATTTTGGTTCCTAGAGAGGTTATTTCTATGCCTGTACTATCCAATCTAAGGTGCAGGTCCTGTGAGTGGCTCCTCATTTGGTTACTTTTTCTTACTTGATCTGTGACCCAAATTGTTAAAAATAAAAAAAATGCATATCAGGGTAACACAAAATATATGCATAATATTTATAATTTTACAGTACACTGTTTGCCCCATTTTTGCACCTTTAGGTTTATCCGAATAGTTTTCCAAAACAATCACATAAACAAATCCCAACTCGCCTAAACCATTCTTGGTGGGAACGAATCAATTCAGTCAAACTAATTTATTTTATTTTTTTGCCAGCTAATAAATATAGTTTCTAGTAACATTGCTCTCTCATCCTTCACTTGCAAAAAAATAAGGGAGACAAACTAGACGTGTACTTTTTTTCGTGAACAGGCTTATTTTAAATGTTTGTAGGCAGTTCTCCAAGGAGAACTCCAAGCCCCATAACCACTAAAGTACCCTGGTACGCCCCTCCAACGTCAGTAGTTTACTGGTTATGGTGCCGTATTCCATTAATCAAAATACAATCTACACCCATTGTCATCCTTGATGATTAAGAAATGTTAGAAAAGCATACTTGCTTGCCATTGTCTGGCTGGGACTAGAAAATCTTATACAATATCCCTAATGTGGAGATTACTTTGAAAACTAGTATGCTTAAAGGAACACTCCAAGCACGATTATCACTAAAGCTCGCTGTAGTGGTAATAGAGCAGGAGTGCCCTGACGATGCCTCGTTGTAATTCGTCAAACAATTTGTTAAAAGTTTGACAAGTTAGCTATGGTCCTCTGGACTGCGGTCACCTCCTCCGTGAGAGCCAGAAGCTCTCTGTGTTGATATACGCCAGGTGGTGCAGGGCTTGGCTCATTGGCTGGGAGATATCTGCTGATGCTCTCAGCCAATGAGCTCACAGGGCATAGCTCAGAGAGCTAGTGGAAGCTCTGTGCAAGAGTTTCTGGTTCTCAATGGAGGAACTGAACTTTATAGTTCATGGGGCACTGCTTAATGGAACTCAAAGGATTTAAACTTTAATATACACAAGTTCATGGCGGTAAAGTACAAGACAATCGAAATGTTGAGGAAACAATCCTTACAAGACTTTGCATGTTCGTATTCTGAACACAGTAAGCAACAAGATGAGCAATGAAAGAGAATATCTGATATTATTTTATAAGATTTTTGTTGTCACCTTACGAGGCAAAAACAGGAAATTAAAGTATAAAAACAGACAATGCTGTCTGACATGACAAAGCAAACAAAGTTATTGCTGTTGACATGCTACCTCAGACATATCCATATTTTATAAAATCTTTCTGTTAAACCCATACTCCTGCATTAAAATGACAATGCTGGACAAAAAAAAAAGTTTTATGTATGTTTTATAATGATATGTTAATGTTATTATACTCTACTTATTCATATTTTATTAAATGAATAACTAAACATCTTGAGAAAAGTACAATTATTATATTAAAGTAGGGGTTTATTCTCTAAACAGTTATGTTTAGTAATGTAGTACAATGCAAGTTGAGAAAATGGAATATCGCGCAACACTGTTATTCAGCTAACACAAAGTGAATATAAAAAGCATACCCCTAAATAGTAAACAGCCAGAGGCATTATGAGTATTATACATGTGTATTGCATGGGTGTGTTATATGTGGATATGGGTATTCAGACAAGCCAGAGGAAAAAGTGAGAAAGCTAAATCTGCTTTAAATTCACTCCGATCTTTAACTACGACTGATAACATTGTTAAAACCTTAATTGCAATACCTTTAAAGCTTGTGCTGATTTCATATTTTACGGAGTTATTTAAACTAATTATAATAATCCTTTATTGTACAGTTAGGGTTTCAGGAAATAACAGATCCTCAGAGTAACAAAGGTAAGTCTATAATGTTGCTGAAAAAATACACAGAGGCTAAACATTGTCTTATTAAATGTTGTATCAGTTGATTATACATGGGAAAGGCTGACAAATATTAGCCTGTGGGACAAGTACAAATACACTGCCAGTTTTAAGGGACATTATAGTCACCAAAACATTGTTAGCTTAATGAAGCAGTTTTTGTGTATAGATCATGTTCTTCCAGTGTCACTGCACAATTTTCTGCCATTTAGGAGATAAATCACTTTGTTTATGCAGCCCTAGTCACACCTACCTGCGTGTGACTTACACAGCCTTGCTAAACAACACTTCCTGTAAAGAGTCATCTAATGTTTACACTTACTTTATTGCAAATTCTGTTTAATTCAGAATTCTGTATATCCTGCATTTTATATAATACAAGTATAATGGCACTCACCCTTGCTGGTAAAATAATATAAAGTCCAATGCCCTGGTGCTATCCCACGCTGAGGTAGTATATAGTATATGCATAGAAAGGATCGACGTTTCGACCCGTTCGAGTCTTCCTCAAGATTATATATATATATATATATATATATATATAGAGCTTGCTAGACCTGCAGGAGCCTCCTGTGTGTGATTGAGGTTTAACTTAGAGAGCATGAGATAAAAACTTTAAAAAAAAATTACATCTGATTGAAAGGTGTGGTTAGGACTGCCTGGACAGAAACAAAAGTTATTTAACTCCTAAATGGCAGATAATTTAGCAGTAAGACTACAGGGGCATGATCTTGATACCAAAACTGCTTCATTGAACTAACGTTGTTTTGGTGACTACAGTGTCCCTTTAAGTGCAAAACTCCTATCTCTGACAGGGTTATTCACTAAAGTGAGAGTTGTTGGAAATTTAAAGTCAATTCAAAATTTAGGCCAAAATAGCCAACTTAGAAAAAAAAAATCAGTTCTGTGATCAGTTTGGCTTTTTTGGCCTTACATGTTACATAGTTACATAGCTGAAAAGAGACTTGTGTCCATCAAGTTCAGCCTTCCTCACATTTGTTTTTTGCTGTTGATTCAAAAGAAGGCAAAAAAACCCAGTTTGAAGCACAATTTTGCAACAAGCTAGGAAAAAAAATCCTTCTTGACCCCAGAATGGCAGTCAGATTTATCCTTGGATCAAGCAGTTATTACCCTACATTGAAAGATTATATCCTTGAATATTCTGTTTTTGCAAGTATGCATCTAGTAGCTGTTTGAACATCTGTATGGACTCTGATAAAACCACTTCTTCAGGCAGAGAATTCCACATCCTGATTGTTCTTACAGTAAAAAAACCTTTCCTTTGCCTTAGACGAAATCTTCTTTCTTTCAGTCTAAACGCATGACCTCGTGTCCTATGTAAAGTCCGGTTTGTGAATAGATTTCCACACAATGGTTTGTATTGGCCCCGAATATATTTGTATAATGTTATCATATCCCCTCTCAGGCGACGTTTTTCTAAACTAAATAGGTTTAAATTTGTTAAACTTTCTTCATAGCTGATATGTTCCATTCCTTTTATTAATTTTGTAGCCCGCCTCTGCACTTTTTCTAGTGCCATAATATCCTTCTTTAGAACAGGTGCCCAAAACTGCACAGCATATTCAATATGTGGTCTTACCAGTGATTTATAAAGAGGCAAAATTATATTCTCGTCCCGAGAATGAATGCCCTTTTTCATGCATGACAATACCTTACTGGCCTTGGCCACTGCTGATTGACATTGCCCATTGTTGCATAGTTTGTTGTCTATAACAATTCCCAAGTCCTTTTCGTGTGTTGTTATCCCTAATTCGCTTCCATTAAGGGCATACGTTGCTTGTGTATTCTTTACGCCGAAGTGCATAACTTTGCATTTTTCAACATTAAATTTCATCTGCCATTTGAGTGCCCAGTCCCCCAGTCTATCTAAATCCCTCTGCAGCAAAGTAATATCTTGCTCACATTGTATTATTTTACAGAGTTTTGTGTCATCTGCAAACACTGAAACATGACTTTCAATGCTGTCTTCAAGATCATTTATAAACATGTTAAATAGAAGGGGTCCCAGAACAGACCCCTGAGGGACACCACTTGCCACCTCTGTCCAGCTTGAAAATTTACCATTAACCCCTTAAGGACACAGCTTCAGAAGCTTGACTTACGCTTAATGACACAAGCAATTTTTGCATTTTCTTGCTGTTTGCGTTCAACTGCAATTTGCATCTCTCTCATTTATTGCACCGACACATATTATATACTGTTTTTTAAAGGACAGAAAGGGCTTTAATTTGATATAACATATATATATATAAATGCTTACTTATTATAAAAAAAATACAGAAAAATGCAAAAAAAATGAAAAATATTGTTTTTTTTTACAGTTTTTGCAATAATAATGTGTGCATAATTAGTGCAGGTTAAGGAAAGTAATTAAAAATAAATTTATTTATTTGTTCTGATTTACAGAATATATAATGTGTCTGGGATTTTAAGTTTTTTTTGGTAGTTACAGGTCACAAAGCACAAGGAGTAAAATAAACTTTTAATGTGGAGCGATTTTAGAATTTGGTATGTTTGTCTTGTAAGCTTAATAGCCATAAAAGAAAACAAAATTGCCACACAAAAGTATATATTTATATAAAGTAGACATCACGGGCTATTTACCTAAGGTTGTTTTGACACTTTCTACGTAGCCATTTCACCACCAACCTCTGCTAAATATTGGAGTAAAATTGTGTTCTTTTTGGTTTTTGGCACACAAACTTATAACAGAGAAATTCTCGTGTATATTTTGTAAAGTTGGTGTGTGCTATTCCTGTACAAAGTTTTATTTTGTGTTCAGTTACATCTGCTGAGTAAAATGACACCCCCATTGTATGTCTTTTGCACTATTTCGTGAAGTTACAGTGCCATACAGGATACCTGTCCTTTTCAGTATTCACAGTAGAATTTTGAGAGATGGATTTAATGAGCCTTAGCTTCCATTTTGGGGTATTATAACAGTTTGGCTGTTCAAAAAACCCCCACAAAGGCCTACCATTTGTAAAAGTAGACACTCCAGGGTATCTTATAAGGTGCATATTGTGCCTTAACATGCCCCCATTTTTTCACCAATATATGCCAAAGTATGTGGTAAAAAATTATTTTGTGCATTTTTTACATACGGATTGCATTTTTGCTGGGCGTTTTGTATATTTCATATGTGCCACTAAGTTCAAACCCCCCAAATTATGCTCAGCTAAGTCTTCTGAGTAAAATGACACCCCATATGAATGTCTTTGGCACTATTTCGTGAAGCTACAGTGCCATATAGGAGACCAAGCCATATCCGTTTTTACCAAACTTTGAATTTTGACGCTGGGCCTATGTGCAATTTCCAAGCATCTTCGCAGGTTTTAAATTCAAACTACCCCACAAAGGCCTACCATTTCTTAAAGTAGACACCCCAGGGTGTTTCAAAAGGTATAGTTTGAACCTTAGCGTGGGATCATTTTTCCGCTAGCTTGTACCAGATGTAGTGGTAATAAGCGTTTTTTCTGCCTTTTTGACATACAAAGTGAGTTTGCACAGTATATTTTGCAAACCTTATGTGTGCTACGACTGTATAATACTTCATATGTTGCTCAGCTATGTCGGCTGAGTACAGCAATACCCCCGTATGTACCTTTGCCAGGTATGTGTGGACATCGGAGGGGCACATTTGGGACACAGCCATTCCAGTTTTTTTCAAACTTTGAATTTTTATGCTGTGCCTATGTCCCATTTTAGAGTATTTTACCAGGCTATATAATCCAAATTCCCCATAAAGCCATACCATTTCTTAAAGAAGACATCACAGGGTATTTCAAAAGGCATATTTTGAACCTTAGCGTGGGATCATTTTTCCGCTAGCTTGTACCAGATGTAGTGGTAATAAGCGTTTTTTCTGCCTTTTTGACATACAAAGTGAGTTTGCGCAGCATATTTTGCAAACCTTATGTGTGCTATGACTGTATAATACTTCATATGTTGCTCAGCTATGTCGGCTGAGTACAGCAATACCCCCGTATGTACCTTTGCCAGGTATATGTGGATGTTGAAGGGGCGCATTTGAGACGCAGCCATTCAGTTTTTTTCTAACTTTGAAGTTTTACGCTGTGTCCATGTTCCAATTTGGAGTAGTTTAGACGGTTGGTTATTGAAACTTCCCCACAAACACATACTATTTATTAAAGAATACACCCTGGGGTAATTCAAAAGGCATATTTTGAACCTTGGCGTGGGATAATTTTTTCTCTAGTTTGTTCCAGGTGTAGTGGTAATGAGCGTTTTTAAAATGTATTTTTTTACTTTTTATAACTTTTTTACTTTTAAAAACTAGTTTTTAAACTTTTGTTTTGCTTATAAATTTTTTTTAAACTTTCCTAAACTTTCTTAAAACTTTTTTACAGATTTAAAATTTTTCTAAGCTTTTTTTTTTACCGTTAACCCCTAACTAGCAGTACGCAGCAGTAACAGTAAATTCCCCATTTTCCCATAACTCCCACCCACCCCAGCTAGCAAAATATATAGTTATAAAATATTTAAATTAATTAATTAAATAAATTGAACCCCTGAGGGTTAAAAAAATAAATAAAAGTTAATCCTCAGGGGTTAAAAAAATTAGATCACAGTATAATACTGTGATCTCTATTTGATCGCTGTAGGCAGTGATCGACTGGCAGGGAAGGGGTTAATTTTTATTTGGACTAGGTAAAGTGTGTTTTTTTTGTTTTTTTTACTTAAATGTTATTAAAACATTTTTTAAGCTTAATTTTTAACTTTTTAAAGTTTCTTTTAAAACTTTTTTTAACGTTAACCCCTAGTTAGCCTAACGCCAAATCCCCCAATTCCCCACTAACTTCCACCCACCCCAGCTATCTAAATATATAAGTAAAAAATAATTTAATTAATTAATTTAATTAATTTAACCCCTGAGGGTTAAAAAAAAAAGAATTAACCCTCAGGGGTTAAAAAAAAATCAGATCATAGTAAAATGTAATCCCTGCCAATTGATCACTGTAGTCAGTGATCAATTGGCAGGGAAGGGGTTAATTTTTTATTAAAATGGGTAAGGGGGGGGGGACTTTAAATAAACTTTATTTTTTTTACAGCAGGGGGCAGGATCAGCACTGATCCGGCTCCCTGCACTTCACACAGAACCCGGAAGTGCAGGGAGCCGGTAGGTGAGTATAGAGAGCACATGTGCTCGCTCAGACTTGCGGTCAGAGCGAGCACATGTGCTGGGCAGCCTGACCGGGTGCTCCCGGTATGCCTCTAATGCAGAGGCATACCGGGAGCACCATTAACCCCGCGATCGCCGCAATAGCGGCGATCCGGGGTTAATTTTACCGCGTGACGGACGAGGTCCGTCACCCGTCGTTAAGGGTCTCCCCTGTGTGACGGACCTCGTCCGTCACCCGTCCTGAAGGGGTTAATGACAACTCTTTGTACTCTGTTTTTAAGCCAATGTTCTACCCAAGAACAAGCATTTTCATCTAGACCGATTTCATTGAGTTTGAACACGAATCTATTGTGTGGAACTGTATCAAATGCCTTGGCAAATTCCAAATAGATCACATCCACTGCAACACCCTGATCTATACTTCTCCTTACTTAATGTGATATTCTCTTTCAATTCCCTGCAATTCTCACTTTAGTGAATAAGTTAATAAGCTAATATACCTATGGAAAAAACTTAAAACTATTCAAAGAATAATACTGTGAGTAAACCACTAGAGAGAATAAAATACAGGCACTTACAAACCGCTATTTGATTGAAGGCACATCTCAAATGGTAGCTTCAAATGAAATACCAAATGCCAGCTTTTGAACGCACTAACACGGACATGTAAAAAAGCTTCCAAGCTAAACATCAGCGTAAATACAATTTGCACTTTTAAATAAGAAAGCAGAAATCAGTATAAAAGCACAAAACAGAATGTGCAAGAAGATTCATTAAGCTAAAGTTATTTTGGTCCTTTTGGTACAGTCCACCCACACAAAGGTAGCTTCCTGGGTCCTAAGTATGTGCAGAATAATAAAAAGTTCCTCTGTGTGGAGGATCCTTCACTCCAGTAGTGGTTTGTGCTTGCATCTAATTTATTCTCTTTGGTGATATACTCGCATTATTATTCTATGAATTGTTTTAATTTTTTTCAGTAGATATATTTTTGTATATTAACTTGCTTTTGGGGATACTGAGGGGTCCTATCCCATCTGCGGATTAAAAGTGTATTGGGGTGATTTCATATGGTTTATCCCCTTACTATATTTTTTAAATTATGTTTTAGGGTGTTTTAAGTGTTTGTTGATCATCGTGAGTAACCCTACTCATGCAGAGCAAATAATATATGGGTATGATGATGGAGGATTCTGGCATTGTGAGTCATGATATCATATTTCTCTGCTCCCTCTATCAATATGACCAGTACAGATAGTGGTGATTTCACAAAGATCAGTGCATGTCGAGAGACACAGACTGTGTCACCCATGACTCCATTGCCGCTAATGACAATTGACGTGTGGTCATTGGCGGATCCAGGGGGGGGGCAACGGGGCAATTGCCCCCCCCCCGAGAAATCCGCCGGTCTCCCTCCCCTGCCAGCCGTGCAATGTGCCTGCGGACCGGAGGAGAGATCAGAGATCTCCCTCCCCGGTCCGCAGCCACTGTGCTGACAGCCGGCGGCGGAGGGAGGGAGTGAGAGAGGACCCAGAGCTCAGTCTGCAGCTCCTCCGGGTCCTCCTCTCTCGAGATTTGGAGCGTTGCCGCGGTTACCACAGCAATGCTCCAAATCTCGCGAGAATGAACTCTAGCCCGGGAGCGTGGGCTAGAGTTCACTCTCCCCACTGGGACCACCAATGAATCCCCCACCGGACCACCAGGGAACGAAATATGTCCCCCCTCCTCCCCAGTAAAGGTAAGAAGGGAGGGGGGACATAGGATATTTATTTTATTAAATAAAATAAAAATTATTATTTAAAAGCCTCCTTCCCCCCCAATTACACACACTGCTCCCCTACTACACACACTGCCCCCTCTATA
>OW240916.1:251457984-251478997 GCA_933207985.1 Pelobates cultripes
CACAAACACTGTCCCCATACACACACTGCCCCACAAACACTGTCCCCATACACACACTGCACACCCACAAACACTGTCCCCATACACTCACTGCTCCACAAACACTGTACCCATACACACACTGCACCACAAACACTGTCCCCATACACACACTGCTCCCCATACACTGTCCCCATACACACACTGCACACCCACACTGTCCCCATACACACAATGCCCCACAAACACTGTCCCCATACACAAACTGCACACCCATACACACACTGCCCCACAAACACTGTCCCCATACACACACTGCCCCACAAACACTGTCCCTGACATACACTGCCGCACTCACACACTTTACCCTTAACACACACCACTGCTCCCCAGGTAAGTTGTCAAACTGTTCTTAAACGGTATGACTACTTACTCTGGGGTGGAATCCTGGCACTACTGACACCATAACTACTACACTGAGCTGTAGTGGTTATTGTGCCTGGATTATTTATTTAAATAATCTACAAGTGCCCCTCCCGAGATCAGGCTCTGGATCCGCCACTGCGTGTGGTATGAATGTCATGTGTTATTGGTTACTTGCAGTTACTTGTAATCACCTCCAGGGAAGTCATACGTGCTCATAATAGCATTGCAGCCTGGTCAGCTCAGATATATCATGAAATAATTGTTGAGCAGACACACATTCATGTATTATGGGATTGCACTAAATTTGCATTAATTGCTTTTTTGTTTTGTAAATAAGAAATAAATATATATATATATATATATATATATATATATATATATATATATATACACACACACACTATATCTATGAGGCAATGAACACATAATTGTCATATGGTGATTGTGATTAATCAGTATTTACCATTTCCAAATGGTATATGACTATGGAAGCTACACAATTAATGTATACTTTCCTGTGCAAAAAAATAGAACCATAGAGAGAGAAAGGTTAAAAAAAAAAAAAAAAAAAGGCAGTAGAGAGTGATAGAGAATATCAAAATAGTAAGAAATTATCTCTCCTCCCCCATTAGTAATTAATCATTCTACAACAATAATATAAACAAGGATAATGTGGGCAATAAACTATTGTCCCCAGCCTTGTGGTCCAACACAGACCAAGGAAGAGGCTTTAGATGATGCCATGTCTTAGCCAAAGTCCCCCTAGCTGCTAGACTGATTTTGCAAATAACTTTGCTTATCCAAGTTGTAAAGTTATCAATTGGCTTGAATAAAATTAAAGTCCAAAGAGAAAGTTGAAAAAGTCACTGAACAAGCTTCAACAGCAACCGTTCCATCCTTGGGTCAACTTCAGCCCTACCACATGTGAAAATATTTACCCAATTTTACAGCAAATGCTCCGACAAAGATCTGAAGATACACTGCCCATATTATATCATTTGACTCATTGACATTTTATAGAAATGTTCTTCTAACATAGCGCACAATGAGACCCATCTTGTATTGTAAAAGGTTATGTGCTATGTTAGCGTGGCTAAAAATTATATTAAATTTGGTATTCTATGCTTACATGAAAACAGTACAATTTAAAACTTCTTGCACCGACATTTACCAGAGAGATACTTATTCTTAATGTCTTAAATTCTCTAAATGTATATTTTGAGTTTTAATAATTTTACAGAAGTGGCCAATTAATCAATCTGTGGTTATAAGGCCCCCTAGAAGTGAATATTTACTATTAATAGTTTGTTTTAAATTATAATGATTTTCTTGAATTATTGTGTTTTCTCTTTAGTTTGTCTTTTGATTTACATTTTGTGATTAAATCATACACAACTGATTATGATAATGAGTCTCAGTGTGCAATAGTTAAAGGCTTGCATTAATAATGAGAAAAATAATTATGACCTAATAACGTGATAGTTTTTATAGGTAGTGGTGACTAATCTTGGTGGACAATGCAAAGTAGTTTAGCCATTAATGAAAAAAGATACATTTTATAAAAGGGAAAACATTGACAGCAAACAACAACATAAAGCCAATGGATTAATTCGCAACTTCTGAAAGTTCCCATTTGATTTCCCTTTAAATAACAATATCTAACTGCTGAAGGACGCATGCAGCCCATTTAAGACCAGAAAATAAAGTATTTTGGAAACAGTTTTTTGGAGGAAAGTGACTTTCACAAGTCAGGCAGTTGATTAAGATAACAGGATTATAAAGTAAGTAATTAGCAAATCAACTGAATGGCCAGTTCCAGGTTTGAGATAAGAGTGGGTAAAGCTATTAAAGAAGTAGCGTAGATACAGTCTTTCTTAACATCAAATAAGTATTCAGCTCAGCATGGAGGAAGTAAATATTCTTTATAATGCCTTCTTCATAGCATGACTCACGCTGTCCAGGTATGTCACTTCACCAGGTGGATGAAAGATTGCCATCAAAAAACAATGGCTTTTGATTTCTTTTATGTACACTTCAAATCCCCTTTCCAGCTTGATTTACCATTATAATTAGCATTTCCGTGAAATGTTTGAACATACCATTGAAGGAGTACAAAATATTCCTTTGCTTTAAAGAAACGTTGGTTTTCTATTCATCTTTATTTGAAATTTGAATACAAATAGAGAACTTGGCAGAACTTCTAAAAAAGGAAGGAACACTGTAGTCACTATAACCCCTTCAGCAGATTGAAGTCCTACCACTCATAAATAGGAACTAGTTGGCCACAAATCCGAGGGGACAAAACAGGGGGTAACCCTAATAGAATAATTGAAAGGAAGAAAAGGAGAAAATTTGTCCCTCCAATAATGTAAAACAATAGTATTAATTTAAAATCAATTAATTTAAGATACTTTATTAAGTCAAAAAAAAACTAACATACAATAAACAGGACAAGCCCTAACTATAGCTACCACACATAAAATAGTATGACTCAAAAGAGGCAAGCTACAACCAGGGGAGAAAAGGGGGGTACAGGAAAGGGGGGTGAAGAGTAACACATATACGTGTAAATAATAAGGAAAATAATAAGGAAAAACCCGAAACTATATTGAACTGGCACATGGATAATATTATATTGATGCTGAATCTGCAATCATATAATCAGCCAAAGTCCAGTATAGAGGGTCATATTTAATACCGAGAACCAACACAAAAAAGAAAGAGAAACTTGATTGATGGACGTAATCAAACAAGCTCTACAAAGCAATAGCTGTCTATGCGGCAGTAAATGTCGGTACAACAGTGTAGCAAGTATGTATCTGACACTGGATATTGTAACATCAATGATGTTCCACTAACCATCAGACACAATGTACATCCATGTGTCTGAAATACGTGGAGCAAAACTAGTAAAGGTAATAAGCAAATTATAAATTGCTGCAATGTAATAGGAGAACAACCGTTCTAAAGAATCACCGACCAATTCCCAGTAAATAATATATGTCCCGCTAATGTTGATGTACGCATGAGAATAGAACGGGGCTGCTTCACAGTCCTATGCCCTCTGAAAAAAACGATTGAATATGCTTGCTGATTATAGCTACTAGAGCTACAGATTGCTATTCTGCATAAAGACAAGAGCTAAATCGATGACCCACATGTATTAAGTGTTTGGCAATAGGGTTAATGAATAAATAAATAAAGATAATAGGGAGTAAGATAGTAAGAAAAGTGCCTTCGGGGGCACCTAGTATAGTAAAGTAGAGCAGAGAGAGGTTCAAGGCTTGATCACTATATAATAATAGAGGCAGTAAATATAGCCAGGATACTCCTAATAGAGATAGATATGTCAGGTCTACATTTAGATTGCGTGGGAATTAGTCTAAAGGAGTGAAGACCCTGATCGGTGAGAAATTCCCCGGTTTCCCTTAGGACGGCGGAAAACAGTCTAACTATATGAGAAGTCCCAGCCCGGCTGTATGATGTAGCCGGCAATAAGTATATAAATGCCGTGGAAACAGGGGTATCGGGTAAAGTATAATCGTTTTTTTCAGAGAGCATAGGACTGTGAGGCAGCCCCGTTCTATTCTCATGCGTACATCAACATTAGCGGGACATATATTATTTACTGGGAATTGGTTGGTGATTCTTTAGAACGGTTGTTCTCCTATTACATTGCAGCAATTTATAATTTGCTTATTACTTTTACTAGTTTTGCTCCACGTATTTCAGACACATGGATGTACATTGTGTCTGATGGTTAGTGGAACATCATTGATGTTACAATATCCAGTGTCAGACACATACTTGCTACACCGTTGTACCGACATTTACTGCTGCTTAGACAGCTATTGCTTTGTAGAGCTTGTTTGATTACGTCCATCAATCAAGTTTCTCTTTCTTTTTTGTGTCGGTTCTCGGTATTAAATATGACCCTCTATACTGAACTTTGGCTGATTATATGATTGCAGATTCAGCATCAATATAATATTATCCGTGTGCCAGTTCAATATAGTTTCGGGTTTTTCCTTATTATTTACACGTATATGTGTTACTCTTCACCCCCCTTTCCTGTACCCCCCTTTTCTCTCCTGGTTGTAGCTTGCCTCTTTTGAGTCATACTATTTTATGTGTGGTAGCTATAGTTAGCGCTTGTCCTGTTTATTGTATGTTAGTTCTTTTTTGACTTAATAAAGTATCTTCGAGATTTTAAATTAATACTATTGTTTTACATTATTGGAGGGACAAATTTTCTCCTTTTCTTCCTTCCTACCACTCATATGAAGAAATGCTGTCTAACTCCAGTCCTCAATCGCAGCAGATCATAATAGGTCTGAGGAGAGATTAAATAACATGATTTCAGTATATTTACTGATTAATGCACAGTTGGCTATTCAGCCAGTCAACAGTTATACTCTAAGTAAGTCCTTAAGGACCACCAACATACCAGGTTTTATCAAACTGCCCGTTTGAAAAGAACTGGGTAATCCGTAAATTGTGATAAACCTTGGTCAACTAGTATTCAAAGGTTTAGTTGATTTGCGTTGTTTGCTCACATGTGATGTGAGGACTGACAGGTCGAATCCCAGAAATATAAAGTAAGGCCTGTCCTTAAAGGAACACTATAGCAATGGGAATACAAACATATTCTTCACGCTATAGTGCTAGGTTACATCTTTAGGTTGAGGCCGCATACCAGAATGAAGTAAAAAGGTGAGTTTTACTTACCTTAACGCTCTTTCCATTGCCACCTGGACTTCCTGGCTGAGATCTTCAAGATTGATAATCTCTGCTAATCCAATGCTTCTCCATTGGGGGGCTAGTTGTCACGGTCTTACCTTGGTTAGAGTCCGAAGTGCAGAGATGTATGCTCACCCTTGCAGATAAACACAGCCCACGGTAGCCAGATAAGAGGCTACCTGGGATGTAAACCTGTGCACTGGGGCTTAGACAGGAACAATAACCGGGTACGAGGAAACAGACATGGGCAAATCCTGAAGAGTAGTCAGGCATGGTTCCAAAGGCCAAGTCAGTCTGGGCATCAAGGAAACAGGAAACAACGACCTGACACTGCCCTCAGGGAGAGGCAGTGTTATATATGTGGATAATGAGTAATCTGCCTTAGGTGGACTTAGAGTGATAGATAGCAACCACAGATGAAGTCCAGACCCTAGTGCTGCAGACAACACCAGGTGTGCAGGGTTAGAACCAGAAGTTCTGAAGTGGCTGGAGGTAGCAAAGATAGCTTAGGATACAGAAGGACCCAGGTTCAATTCCCCTGCAAACCACCTGTGGGGCGGCCACGGCTAGCTGTCTGGATGGCACGGGGAGAACCGTGACACTAGTGAATCACTAGGCAAAATGCCCCACTACTCCAATCAAATGTTCTCAATGAGAGTAATTTTATCTAGAACCAAGTTTGACTTGGTTTTATTAGTGGAAGCAACTCTAGTGATTATAAGGAAGATAGCCTCTGGAATTGTATTAACCCCATATAAAACTGATGAAAAAGGGTGTAATGTAGAACATAAATTAAAATAAGATATGTGCAGCTACATACATCCACAAGCGACATTGCTTATCTAGATTTCAGTAAGGCCTTTGACACTGTTGCACATAGAAGGCTTATCAATAAACTGCAATCTTTAAGTTTGGATTCCAATATTGTTGAATGGGTAAGGCAGTGGCTGAGTGACAGGCAACAGAGGGTTGTAGTTACTGGAATATATTCGAAGCTTGGACTTGTCACCAGTGGGGTACCTCAGGGATCTGTACTTGGACCCATTCTCTTTAACATTTTTATTAGTGATATTGCAGAAGGTCTTGATGGTAAGGTGTGTCTTTTTGCTGATCCAGGAGGGATAAGCCAAATGGCAAATGATTTAGGAAACTAGAAAAATGGTCAGAATTGTGGCAACTGACATTTAATGTGGATAAGTGCAAGATAATGCATCTTGGACGTAAAAACCCAAGGGCAGAGTACAGAATATTTGATAGAGTCCTAACCTCAACATATGAGGAAAGGGATTTAGGGTTGATTATTTCTGATGACAAAGGTAGGCAGACAATGTAATAGAGCAGCAGGAAATGCTAGCAGAATGCTTGGTTGTATAGGGAGAGGTATTAGCAGTAGAAAGAGGGAAGTGCTCATGCCATTGTACAGAACACTGGTGAGACCTCACTTGGAGTATTGTACACAGAACTGGAGACCGTATCTTCAGAAGGATATTGATACCTTAGAGAGGGTTCAGAGAAGGGCTACTAAACTGGTTCATGGATTGCAGGATAAAACTTACCAGGAAAGGTTAAAGGATCTTAACATGTATAGCTTGGAGGAAAGACGAGACAGGGGGATATGATAGAAACATTTAAATATATAAAGGGAATCAACACAGTAAAGGAGGAGACTATATTTAAAAGAAGAAAAACTACCACAACAAGAGGACAAGAGGACATCTTAAATTAGAGGGACAAAGGTTTAAAAATAATATCAGGAAGTATTACTTTACTGAGAGGGTAGTGGATGCATGGAATAGCCTTCCAGCTGAAGTGGTAGAGGTTAACACAGTAAAGGAGTTTAAGCATGCGTGGGATAGGCATAAGGCTATCCTAACTATAAGATAAGGCTAGGGACTAATGAAAGTATTTAGAAAATTGGGCAGACTAGATGGGCCGAATGGTTCTTATCTGCCGTCACATTCTATGTTTCTATGTTTCTATGACTAAGAATGAGTGAGAGCTCATAGGTCAAAACGGTATGTGCGCTCCTAAATATAATAAAATAAAGAAACCTATAAATAAATAAATAAAAATATACATTTATTAGTATAAAACTTGTATATATGTGTTAATAAATTAAATCATAAATAAAAACATGACCGCACTGATCTAATGCTGGTTGACAGGGAGTAATTCAAAGGAAGGAAAATACAGCCTAACAAATATAGATACAAAAATAGGTAAATAAAACCACCATAGACACAATGTTTAAAACAAAGTATCTGATGGTTCAAATGCCTACAGTGTAAATAAAACCAGTGTAAGATGCCTACTAAAACATTGATAACAAAGGTCTCCTGGGTGATAAGAGGCTGAGAAAGAGGTCTCCCATCAATAGCTTCGACTGCTATAGGTCTGTTTCTCTGCCTTGTTGGCAAGAGGTGTTTAGCAGAGAACGTCATATCAATAAAATTCTCTGCTGCCCCAGAGTCAATCATAGCCTCACACTGAATAGTAGTGTCGTTACACCGTTACAATGCTAAGTTTTACCAGGAAACAGTACTTAGTCAATTTAGGGGACATATACATCACACTAAAGGTCGGTTCCCGAACGGTCTTTAGATGCGCAAGTTTTCCAGGCATACAGGGCATGAAATCCTAAGATGGCCCTTTTTGCCACAATATAAACATAAGCCCTCATTTCTTCTATACTGTCTTTCTGCTTCAGTCATTTTGGTTACCCCCAACTGCATGGGTTCAGTTTCTGAAGGCGGAACAGGAACAGATACGACAGGATTAGAAAAATGAGGGGCTAAAGACAGGGTGGTATGTCTAGTCCGTTGTTTGTTTTTCTCTCTCTCTCTCTCTCTCTCTCAACCTGTTATCTTTGTCAATCATATAGATGATAAATTCATTAAGATTGACAGGAAGGTCTCTAGCTGCAGTCTCATTGAGTACATTTTTGTCAATCATATAGATGATAAATTCATTAAGATTGACAGGAAGGTCTCTAGCTGCAGTCTCATTGAGTACATTTTTGGATAGGCCCTCTGAAAAAGCAGTAACTAGTCCGTTGTTGGTCCAGTCTACTTCAGAGGATAATGTTCTAAACTCGATGGCATAGTAAGCCACAGAACGATTACCTTGCTTGATTCTCATCAAGGCTTTGGCTGCATTATTTTCTCTTCCCATAGGTTCAAAGGTCGCTTTGAACTCAGCAAAAAATTCATTGTAATTATGGACGATGGAGTTGCCGCTTTCCCATAAAGGTTTGGCCCAGGTTAGTGTCTTACCCGTTAGCTGGTTCATAAGGTAGATCTATCTGATGGGAAAGAACCAGGAGAAGCCTCAAAATGATATTCAATTTGGCTGACAAACCCCCTACATTCTTTAGGATCACCTCCAAAATGAGGAGGAGGAGAAAGGGCTATAGAGGGAGCTTTATAAACCATAGGTACCGGTGGTGGAGTAACCGGCTGTACCTGAGGCGACTCAAGATGAACTGTTCGTTGGAGCAAGGTCTGGAATGCTTGGGCAAATTGAGCTAGCCTGTGATCCATATCCTCCACCCTACTCTCACAGGTTATCATATGCTACATAGTTCTGTAGGATCCATGCCCCGGTCATAATGTCACGACTACGAATGTGATCCAACATGCAAAATTATGTAGAGATCAGAATAGTCAGGAATAGTCAAAGTCAGAATACCGGGAATATCAATAACAAGAACAAGAAAACACACTCTCGGGAACCAGGAACGGAAACCACGACAGGACAATAAGCTAGGGATTTTCAAATTCAATATCCCTCCTTGGGCTGTGATTGGTCAGAGCTTGGCCTCTGACCCCAGAACGTGTGTGTACGTCGACCGTCACACGCACAATAGTGTTACCTTTGGAGGCGGAGCTACAAATGGCCGTTACCTCGTGGTCGGCACCATTTTGGATCCCACTTTTGGAGGGGATGGATGCCCCAATTCCCGGCTTGTTGCTGAATAGGTAATTCCTCCAACCTGTCAGCGTGGTCCCACGGATCGGGGCCGGCCGAGTCGTTTAAAGTCTTCTGGCCACGAGTCAGCGTGCGATGGCAGACGACTGCACATAACAGAGCATAACAGAGTGGCACAGCAACTCTCTGACCTACCTTTGACTCCCCGCCGGCAGCCTGTCAAGGCCACACCGCGGACAATCACAATATATTCGCAAGCTCGACTGAGCGCTCCGCATACCCAGAACAGTGGGACGTTTAACCGAGAAGGCTTTTGAAGATACAAAGCAGCCGGAGGAGGCTGGATCAGAGCCAGTCTCACACTACCTGCAGCAAACGTGCTGGGCACTACACTCACCTGCTTTCCGGTCCCCTTCTAAAGAAGACACAGCTGAACCTGCCAGTGAACCGCCAGCGTCTATCTAAGGGTGACAACCCCTCCCTAAGAAAGCTTCTGACACAAGGCCAGGCTTCCAACTGGTGGGACAAAGCTGAAACCATGCAGGGAATAGGCTATTCAGAGGGCAAGCAACAGGCCTCTTTATCCGGTATCCTGTATCAGCAGAATCCATATCAGGAGACATTCCACCTCAGCCTTATATCTCCCTCAACCCACCATATGTATCCTATTGGAATGCCTTGCACACTTAGCGCATTATGTAGAATCTATGCCACAGTACTACTTAGCTAATTTTCTGCAGTTAATCAATTAGCTTAAGCAACTTATTTAGACAGACCAGCAAACTATACTTTAACCGGTATTTCTATAACTTTGCGTTTTAAGCACAAACAACGTTATCACTTCTCAGCTCTGTTCTATAACTCATGTTATCCGCTAGTTATTTCACCTCCTAGAACAGTGCTCCTGTTGTTTTTCTTGTTTTCTAGTTACTCAAAAAAAAAAAGTGCATTCTTTATCTGACATTCCATGTGAAGTTTACAATAATATGTATTGTTTGTTTGAATATTTGTATGAAATGTCTACATGAGCTTGTTTGATACCCTATGCACTACAGAAATAAAGAATTCTACACATCCATCCCAATATTTTAATTTCAATTGGTGTCTCACTTGTGTTGGTTTACATTAAACTAAAAAATATTTCTGCAATTAGAACTTTTTTGCCAACATCTTCTAATACACTTGGCATTATGTAAAATTATAAACTTTTTAAATTAACAAATGTTACTTCTCTTGAGTGCAAACTCTCTTTGTTGTTCATTTGCACTTACGTTAGTCGGTACTTTGTGGCGGTTTACCCATTTGAATGCTGCACCATTTTTGTATTTGTTTGTGGCTATTCAGGTTATGCTGTGTGGTATATTTTTTATTATTATTATTATTTCAAACTGTTTTCGTCCTTCTCTGTTTTTGTTTACAGTTTCTGGATTGTGTTAATAGTTCACTGGTTTTCTATGTATAGATAAAACGGTCTACAGATTATCTCCATCTTTTAAATTTTGTTATGCCCATTTTATATTCTCGTGTGTCTCTTTGGCACAGGACTGTTTATGCTATCAAATTTCTGCAATTTTTAGAAAGATTTCTTGCAAATAAAAGCCTCAAATTAATTATTTTGGTTAAGCTTTCCATATTATCAGAATTGATAAAATGATATGGCTAGAAAAATTACCATAGACTTTATTGGTAATAGATTGTGATAATTTTAAAGTCTATTCAAAAGAATTAAATCAAGCCCAAAGTTGTTAAAGGACCACTATAGTGCCAGGAAAACATACTTGTTTTCCTGGCACTATAGTGCCCTGAGGGTGCCCCCACCCTCAGGGACCTCCTCCCGCCGGGCTCTGGGGAGAGGAAGGAGTTAAACACTCACCTTTCTCCAGCTCCAGGCGGGGAGCTCTCCTCCTCCTCTCCGCCTCTTCTCCTCCTCTTCGGCTGAATGCGCGTGCGCGGCAGGAGCTGCGCACGCATTCAGCAAGTCTCATAGGAAAGCATTTATAATGCTTTCCTATGGACGCTTGCGTCTTCTCACTGTGATTTTCACAGTGAGAAGCACGCAAACGCCTCTAGCGGCTGTCAATGAGACAGCCACTAGAGGCTTTAGAGGCTGGATTAACCCATTTATAAACATAGCAGTTTCTCTGAAACTGCTATGTTTATAAATAAATGGGTTAACCCTAGCTGGACCTGGCACCCAGACCACTTCATTAAGTTGAAGTGGTCTGGGTGCCTAGAGTGGTCCTTTAAGTTAAAGAGTTTGCTAATAAATGAAAGGTTACAGTTAAATAATTACAATCACTTTTGGGTTTACTATAATTTATATCGCGTGTAATAGAAACATAGAATGTGACGGCAGATAAGAAACATTCTGCCTTTCTATTATGCCCAATTTTCTAAATACTTTAATTAGTCCCTCGCCTTATCTTATAGTTAGGATAGCCTTATGCCTATCCCACGCATGCTTAAACTCCTTTACTGTGTTAACCTCTACCACTTCAGCTGGAAGGATATTCCATGCATCCACTACCCTCTCAGTAAAGTAATACTTCCTCATATTATTTTTAATAACCAGTTTAGTAGCCCTTCTCTGAACTCTCTAGGATTTGGGATAGGTTTTCTCCTCTTTGACTGAATTATTAAATAATTGATTTTCTCAATCTACTTGGGTCGGTAACTCTGCTGTGTGTATGACTTGACTAGTATTTATGTCTAGATTGTATGCCTGTATGTTCTATGTTTAAATTGCATTACATATTTAAAGAGTCCAGGAGCATATGATTCAATGTCAGTTAATGGGTATCTCATTATCCAAGCCAATTAAAACAACCTTATCAAGACTAGATCTGATTTGAAGTAGCTATTGCACCACAAAGCTGAAAGGCAGATCCTACTGAATAAACACTGATACTATTTCGCAAGTGCCCTGCTGGCACGAGCTCTGATGGAACATCACCAAGATTCCATTATAAAACAAATAAAGCTAAAACAGGAAAGACATGGCATGACGCTCAGTGTGTCGCAAAGGCATTCATGCTTAATACTTAGACCTATACAGTATAACACCAGTAGTGATGCCGAACATATGCGCTGTTTGGTCCACCCCCTATTCGTCATCAGTGAGTAAACTTTGACCCTGTACCTCACAGTCAACAGACACATTCCAGCCAATTAGCAGCAGACCCTCCCTCCCTGACCCGCCCACCTCCTGGACAGCTCACTAAGAATGCAACTTCACACTGAATGTAAAATGGATGCTGTCCAGGAGGTGGGAGGGAGGGTCTGCTGCTGATTGGCTGGAATGTGTCTGCTGACTGCTGACTGACAGGGTCAAAGTTTACTCAATGATGACATAGGGGGCGGACCGAACAGCGCATATGTTCGCCATCCATGGCGAACCGTTCGGGACATCACTAAACACCAGACCTAAGTGATCAACACGAAATCCTCTTATACCTCAAGTCAACCTACAAACTACAACCCCCATACATACTAGGGACCTGCTGGATGCCCCTTTCATGCTTGAAATATTCAACAAGGCGATTAAACTATCATCTGGGCCAGATGGCTATACTACAATGTTTTTGCCCAAACCCTAAACCCTCATAATCTCACAATGTTTAACACCTTATCTAATGGGATCCCTTTTCTCACTCCAGAACTTGAGGTGACAAACCCACTATCGAAACTAGGCAATATCCCAATTACTGCCCCATTTCATTAATCAATACTGACATTTAAATACCAGCTAAAATACTAGCCGAAGGACTGCAGCTGCTATTAGCAGGACTGGTTCACCCTGACCAATCTGGGTTTGTACCACACAGAGAGGCAATCAACATATATAGGGCAATCAATATTATACATTAGGCTAACTCCTCTAACACACCCATCCTCATACTTGCCATAGATGCAGAGAAAGCAATTGACAGGGTGACGTGGTCCCTTCTGTTTGGTATCAAAGTTGCTACAATTCAGATTTCCCAGGCTCTGAACTTTGGACACTGGTAGCAGCAATGGGGTAAAAAGTAGAATATGAATTCGGACGAATTTCGGGCAATTCGGACATTCATGTACTTCCGAATGTCCGAAGTGCCGAATTGCCGAAGTGCCGAAATGACCGAATTTCCGAAATGTCGAAGTGCCGAAGGTGCCGAAATTCCGAAGTGTCAAAGTGCGGAAGCACAGTATTGCCTAAGTACTAATATACTTACCCAGTGAAAGAAGAAGAATGTTACATTGTATACAATTTTAAATAAAAATTATACAAACATAGCCAGCATTCAGCTGTAAGCACTTGCAACACTCACAACAATCAAGTAACACACATTCATGTAATGAATGTAATGACGGGAATGAATAAGTAGATAACTTCCTAATTCCCACGGTATAAGGGAGCTATCTACTAAAAGGCTGAAAGACCTAAATTGGTCTTTCAGCCAAATTTACTAATACTAAATAAGATTACTTAGTATTAGTAAATTATGCCCCTACTCGCTATACCGCTATATAAAAAAAAAAAGGTCCCCCCCAGGCTGCTCACTGTTTAATAGACATGCCCCTACTCGCGGTATAGCGAGTAGGGGCAACATTTACTAATACTAAGTAATTTTTACTTAGTATTAGTAAATTCGTCTGAAAGACCAATTACATGATTTTGCTATTGCATGACGAAAAGTCATGATTTTAATAAAGACACGGAGGCGAGTATTTGCATATCCCTTTCTTTACTGTCCACTCCATAGCAGCAAAGAACATTAACAGAATTGAAAGAAAAGGCAGTACATGTCTCACACACAGGCCACGCCCCTTTATGTCCAGTATATTACCCTGGTCCGCCTTCCCATTTCCCTCTTTCTGAAGGTGCTACACGAAAAAAAACGTAAGAACATAACATGTAGGTAACTGTCAACAAAACTTCGGGCTTTCTGTAACCCGCATAACTGTGAGTCCCATGGAAGCAAGTTCATAAATAGGTGATGATGAGCCGTTTCCACTGGATGAGAAGGGTCGTTTTATCCGTGCGTTGCAGCGTGTCTCCGGCTGACTCGTGCAGGTCCAGGTCAGGCTGTGAAAACATAAGCGACAGAAACCCAAAGGTTTAATCGGCTCTGGGTACCTATATCAAGGCCGGAAGAGGCCAAATATACATAATCTCACCTGGGCGTCATGCTAGTGCAATTGCATCTATACGACAAAGAACTACATACCTAAGTGCAAGAAAATGTCCCACTTACCATTTGTCCGTAGTCGTCCGTCTGCAGACGATGTGGGTGGGAAAATTTGCGGAATAGGATCCTCACATACTTACACAAGTTGGGTGGGACAATACTTGCCTCCGTGTCTTTATTAAAATCATGACTTTTCGTCATGCAATAGCAAAATCATGTAATTTTATTACAAGACACGGAGGCTCGTATTTGCAAGTTTAAAGCTGGTCCACCACTGCCGTAAACAGGTGAGTAGTCGGGCGAAAGTAATATTCTCGGAATGTCGACTCTCTAGACCAATCAGCCATCCTCATAAGATCCTCCAGGCGTGCCCCAGATGTGATAACTGCGGATGCCGAGGCGCTCCTTACTGAATGAGCCCCGAAGATGGAGGTATCGATACCTGCTGAGCCGAGTAGCCACTTCAACCAACGGGATAGGGTAGTGCTTACTACCAGTTTAAAAGGTGGACGGAGTGAGAGGAAGAGCTGGGAAGTAGTCACCACCCGGTTAGTACGAGTGCGATCCTCGTATTCTCTTAAACACACCACCGGGCACAGTGATGGTGTAGATGGGAAAGCCGGGTATGAAACCGATCTAATGGATGTTTTGGTTCGTTTATTGATGGTGAACGTTACCCCGTCAGGGGTGTATGATCTAGCGTCGAGGTCCAAGGCCCGGACGTCCGATACTCTCTTGTAAGATATAAGGCAAAGGAGACAAAGTAATTTGGCCGATAATTGGCGTAGGGAAAGATCCGGATTCAGAGGCCAGGCGAGGAGGAAGGACAAAACAGTGGAAACATCCCAAGTGGAGGAGTAGCGGGGCCTGGGTGGTCGGGAAAGTCTGGAGCCTCTTAGGAGTCTGCACACTAGTGGGTGTTGACCGGCTGGGTTTCCCTCCAAGCCTTGGTGTTTCGAGGAAATAGCCGATCTGTATAAATTGATAGTTCGGTATGCCTTCCCTTCCTCGAAGAGGGATGTGAGGAAATCCAGAATGAGTGTCACAGGGGCTGAAACGGGATCCACGTTCCTAGACATGCACCAGCTAGCCCAATTTCTCCAGGCTGACCCATATGCTCGTCAAGTGCCCGGAGCCCATGCATCCGCCAAGAGTCGTCGAGTAGAGTCCGAAACACCTCGGATTTCCCAGGGTCCCCTGAAATGCGCCAGGCCAGTAGGCTGAGAGAGGCGTTCACCAGGAGGGGGTGACAATCCCCAGACGGGTTCCTGAGAAGGTCCTGGAAGGTTGGCAGCAATCTGGGGAGATCAACCACCATCTCCAATAGCTGTGGGAACCATGATTGCGTCCCCCAGAAAGGGGTGAGGAGGACTAGTTCGGCCCGCTGGCAGCGGGTCTGGATGAGGGTGTGGGGGATCATCGAGAAAGTGAGCGCCCCATCCCAGTAGGCTCGCATCTGATTCTATGGTGAATTCCGGGAGGGAGCCGAAGATCGCCTTGCCATTCCAAGCGGACAGGTTGAGAATCCACCAGCGGATTTCGTCTTTTGTCTCTCTGTCCAGAGTCACCAGGTCCGCGTAGGACGCGCCGTCCCGTAGGTGCACAATCTTGAGTCGTTGTAGGGCTCTGTAATGTAGAGGGGCGGGGAATACCGCCTGAATGGAGGATGTTAAGAGGCCGATCAAGCGAGCTAATTGTCGCAACGTGAGTTGCGGTCGGAGGAGTGCCCTGCGCAGCTCCTTGCGGATCGCACGAACCTTGCTCGTGGGTAGGCTCAAGGATTCTTGAAGTGAGTCCACCATAAATCCTAGGAATTCTATCCGTGTCGTAGGGGTCAGACAGGATTTCTCCCAGTTGATGATGAACCCTAGACGGGAAAGGAGATCTATTGCCAGTTTGATGTGTCGTAAGAGGACCTGGTGAGCTTGAGCCATGAGTAGGATGTCGTCTAGATAGACGATAAGTCTTATCCCTCGACTGCGTAGCCAGGCCATCGCCGGGCGGAGGAGCTTGGTGAAGAACCAAGGGGCCGATGAGAGGCCAAAGGGGAGGCAGGTAAAACGCCAGGTCTTGTTGTGCCAAAGGAAGCGTAAGAGGTCCCGAGATGTTTCTGCCACCGGGACTGTAAGGTAGGCATCCTTGAGGTCTAGTTTCGCCAACAAATCTCCGTGCTGGAGTAGGTCTCTTAGGAGGTGTATACCCTCCATCTTGAAATGACGATACTTTACCAAGTTGTTGAGGGGGCGCAGGTTTATAATCGGGCGCATAAGGCCCCCTTTTTTATCCACGAGAAATACATTGCTCAGGACCCCAGCGTTGCCTATGGGTGCCTGTTCTATCGCCCTTTTGTCTTGGAGATCAAGTAGTTCCTCGTTGATCAACATGCAATCGTGCCGAGAGAGGTAAAGTGGTCTGGGGGAGGGAATACTTACCGGATCCCCCACTAGCTCTATGTGAAAACCCCGTATTGTGTTGAGCACCCAGGTGTCGGACGTCAGGTCCGACCATGTTGGGACAAAATGTTGGAGTCTGCCCCCTACACAAACATGAGAAAAACATAGGTGTGTGTACAGAGTGTGAGAATTGTAAAGACTCACCGTAAGGTCATCTTGAGCCGGTGTATCCACGGAAACCTCTTGAGCGCCATTGCCGGCCACGGGACGGGAAAAATGGAGACCGGCCCCTTGTGTCGTGATAGGTGGGGCGTTGAGTAATGGAGCCTCGTCCCGTACTTCGGGACTGGAAATAATTCCGGCCGGCCAGACGGCTCCTAGATCTGCCGGCCCTGGTAGAGACCCGTCCCTGGAAAACCTTTCTCATAGAGGTTTGTGCTTTATCAAGGGCAGTGAACATGCCCACGTACCGCCCCATGTCTTTGATAAATGAGTCTCCAAACAGAAGGCCCTGGGCATCTTTGCCGGCTTCCGTGAGGGCCAAGATGGCTAATTTGGGGTCAATTTTAAAAGGTATGGCTTTACACCGTTCAATTGATAGGGAGGTGTTCACACTCCCGGCAATGCATATTGCTCTTTGGACCCAGTCACGAAGGTCATCGGGGTCCACCATGCGGTGTTCCGCTTTGGCGTCTTCCGCCAGGTCAAACAGTTTGGCCAAGGTGCCAAATATGTCTAAGTGCTTGTCTTGGCAGGCATGCAGGGCTGAGTCTAAACCCTTGCGTGGGTTCCAGCCCAGTTTGGTTAGGTACTGGGTCATTTTTGGGTCTACTTCTGGGGTGTCACACACTTTATTGGGGACTATTGGTCTGGGGCATTCTGCCCTAAAGTTGTTTCTTGCAGCCTTACCTTTCTCCCGTACCCAGGCTTCTAGGTAGCCTGCAACGTGGTCTGCTGGGAGCCATTCCGCGGACCTTGGGTGGTGAAGCTCGTCCGGGTCAACTAATGGCTCTCCCAGCGGATCAACTAGGACGGACCCCGCGGCCGCGGGGGTTGCCATCCCTAATTCACCTCCATGCGTCTCCGCTTGTGTGGAGGAAAAGGGGTCTGTGCCCCACTCAGGTCTCTCTGTATCTGAGTGTAGCGTTACTTACCTTAACTGGGGGCCGGTCGCGGTCCTCTCTTCAAGCCACGCGCGGTCCTGCGGCTCATCCGACTGTTTTAGATGGAAGGCGGGCAGTGACCGCGTGAAGCGGTCACGTGTCTCGCCTGAAACTAAGAGCGCGCCGCGAGTCTCGGGCGCGCTCTTAAAGAGACAGTGGGAGCCTAATTGCCAAAAGGCTCCCATTGGCTCCTGTCATACCACACTCCCTATACAATTACCTTTTGGGGGTGTGGAAGTAACAGGAGCCAATCACTTTCGTTTAAAAGCTATTTAAATTTACCTTTTTCCCTTAGCTCGTTGCCCTATCGTGGTTTCTGTTTCAGTTCCCTTTAGCGCTTGTGGTGTTCAGTTGTGTTTTCTCGTATTGACTTTGGCTTTGTATTCTGACTTCGTTTTCGCTTTATCCTTATCTGTACTGTTTGCCGGCTTGCTGTTTTCCGTGTACCAGACCCCGGCTTGTCCCAGTTTACGCTGTCTCTCTGTGCCCTTGACCTCGGTTTGTTCCTGGCTCTGTCTCCTCTCATATACGTCGAGTCCCGCCATTCTAAGGTACGGTAGACGTATCTCTCCTCTGTATTGGCTTCTGTTTAGCTGGATCCTGTGTGTAGGGGTATATTCTCGTTACATTACGATAGGGCCATGGACCCCGCAGATTTAGCTCAACAGATGGCGTCCCATGAGGCAAGATTTGTAGAGCAGGATCACCGTATGGATCAGATAGCCCAGGCTCTCCAGGCGCTCCTAGCTAGAACCGTTCCAGCAACCACACCTAACCCTCCTACGCCCCTTCTCCCTGAAGTATCTACTTTGCCTAATACTTCGGCCCATTTAACACCTCCTCCTAGGTATGGAGGGGACTCTAAGACTTGCAGAGGGTTTATTAATCAAATTGAATTCCACTTCGAAATGTATCCACGTTCATTTCCCACGGAGAGGTCTAAGGTTGGGTTCTTTATGCACCAACTTACCGATAAGGCACTTGAGTGGGCAAATCCTATTTGGGAAGCTAATGGACCTATGGTACATGATTTCAACAGATTTCTTACGGCTTTTCGTAGAACTTTTGACACAATGAAAAGGTCAAAGAATGCCGCGAGAGCATTAATGAGAATTAAACAGGGTTCTAGGTCTGTGGCTGATTATGCTATTAAGTTTCGCACTCTTGCTTCGCAGGTAGATTGGACCAACAATGGGTTAACTACTGCCTTCATGGAAGGTTTGTCAGATACGATATTGGATGAGGTAGCAGCTAAGGAGCTTCCTATTGCCCTAGAGGACCTTATTGATTACCTCATTGATATAGATAATAGAATTCGTGACAGGCTCTATACCAAGAACAGGAATAGACGTTTTGTTACACCTATTAACCCCAGAGTTAATATACCAGAGAGTGTTAAAGTATCTGAGTAGGAACCTATGCAATTAGGGGTTGCCAAACTCTCTGATACTGAGAAATTACATAGGAGAAGGGAGGGACTCTGCCTATACTGTGGTAGGAGAGACCATATGGTAAAAGAATGTCCTTTACTCCCGGAAAACTCTCGCACCTAAGACCTTATAGGGGACTGGCCTTGGGTGTGATATCTAAGTCTCCTAAATTGCCTCCTAACCGCTTGCTTCTCCCGGTTTCTTTATATATGGGAGAGATTTGTATAGTTAACAACATATATGCTCTGGTTGACTCTGGGGCAGCTGAAAATTTTATAGACTCTGGCTTTATAAAGAGAAACAACATTCCCATCAGAGAGAAGGAGATACCCTTGGCCGTTGAGGCCATAGATGGTAGACCATTAAGTTCTCCAGTTGTTACTCATGAGACTGTGCCATTACACATGTACACAGGGGTTTTACACTATGAAACCATTCGATTCCAGGTCATCACCTCTCCCTCTTCACAGTTAGTATTAGGGTATCCATGGTTACGTGCTCACAATCCCATTTTTGACTGGGAGACAGGGCAAATAAAATCATGGAGTGAGGCCTGCCACAAGTCTTGTACGATTGAAGTCACACCTTTGAATTCTATTAAGGTACCTACCAGTCCTCCTTTGTCTACGGCTATACCCCCTCAGTATTTATCTCTAAAGACTGTTTTTGATAAAAGGGAGGCTGATAAATTACCGCCTCACAGACCCTATGATTGTGCTATTGACTTGTTGCCTGGCACTATACCTCCAAAGGGCAGGGTGTACCCCTTATCGGTTCAAGAAAACCGTGTCATGGAGGAGTATATTAAGGAATCATTAGAAAAGGGGTTTATTAGGAGATCCTCTTCTCCAGCTGGAGCAGGGTTCTTCTTTGTATCGAAGAAAGAAGGTGATTTAAGACCGTGTATAGATTATAGAGGTCTAAACAAAATCACTATAAAAAATGCATACCCTATACCTTTAATTACAGAATTATTTGACAGGCTGAAACATGCCACTGTGTTCACTAAATTAGACCTTAGGAGTGCATACAATTTGATACGTATAAAGGAAAATCACGAATGGAAGACTGCATTCAACACTAGATCCGGTCATTACGAATATACTGTTATGCCATTTGGGCTTTACAATGCCCCAGCAGTATTCCAAGAATTTATTAATGATGTCTTAAGAGATTTTATTCACACATTTGTTATCGTGTACTTGGACGACATTTTAATATATTCTACAGACATACACACTCATCACAGACATGTTACGACAGTTTTGAAGACCCTTCTTGCTAATGGTCTTTATTGCAAGCTAGAAAAATGTCTGTTTGACCAAACCGAAGTCCAGTTTTGGGGGTATTTGATTTCCGCTAAAGGTTTTCGTATGGATCCCCAGAAGCTTGCTGCTGTAATAGAATGGCCTCTACCGCAAGGTCTGAAAGCTATTCAGCGTTTTCTTGGGTTCTCCAATTATTATAGACGTTTTATCAAAGGTTTCTCGTCCATTGTAGCACCTATTACCCGTATGACTAAAAAGGATGGCAATACTCGTGTTTGGTCTACCGAGGCACTTCAGGCTTTGAATTTCTTAAAACTACGTTCGCCTCTGCACCTATTTTACAGCATCCTGTCCCCTCACTGCCCTATATTCTTGAAGTTGATGCTTCGGATATTGGGGTAGGTGCTATCTTATCCCAAAGAGAGTCGCCTGAAAAGCCATTGCATCCATGCGGCTTCTTTTCTAAACAAATGTCCAAAGCAGAGAAAAATTATGATGTGGGTAATCGCGAACTCCTTG
>OW240916.1:251479097-251558170 GCA_933207985.1 Pelobates cultripes
AGGTAGATCTATCTGATGGGAAAGAACCAGGAGAAGCCTCAAAATGATATTCAATTTGGCTGACAAACCCCCTACATTCTTTAGGATCACCTCCAAAATGAGGAGGAGGAGAAAGGGCTATAGAGGGAGCTTTATAAACCATAGGTACCGGTGGTGGAGTAACCGGCTGTACCTGAGGCGACTCAAGATGAACTGTTCGTTGGAGCAAGGTCTGGAATGCTTGGGCAAATTGAGCTAGCCTGTGATCCATATCCTCCACCCTACTCTCACAGGTTATCATATGCTACATAGTTCTGTAGGATCCATGCCCCGGTCATAATGTCACGACTACGAATGTGATCCAACATGCAAAATTATGTAGAGATCAGAATAGTCAGGAATAGTCAAAGTCAGAATACCGGGAATATCAATAACAAGAACAAGAAAACACACTCTCGAACCAGGAACGGAAACCACGACAGGACAATAAGCTAGGGATTTTCAAATTCAATATCCCTCCTTGGGCTGTGATTGGTCAGAGCTTGGCCTCTGACCCCAGAACGTGTGTGTACGTCGACCGTCACACGCACAATAGTGTTACCTTTGGAGGCGGAGCTACAAATGGCCGTTACCTCGTGGTCGGCACCATTTTGGATCCCACTTTTGGAGGGGATGGATGCCCCAATTCCCGGCTTGTTGCTGAATAGGTAATTCCTCCAACCTGTCAGCGTGGTCCCACGGATCGGGGCCGGCCGAGTCGTTTAAAGTCTTCTGGCCACGAGTCAGCGTGCGATGGCAGACGACTGCACATAACAGAGCATAACAGAGTGGCACAGCAACTCTCTGACCTACCTTTGACTCCCCGCCGGCAGCCTGTCAAGGCCACACCGCGGACAATCACAATATATTCGCAAGCTCGACTGAGCGCTCCGCATACCCAGAACAGTGGGACGTTTAACCGAGAAGGCTTTTGAAGATACAAAGCAGCCGGAGGAGGCTGGATCAGAGCCAGTCTCACACTACCTGCAGCAAACGTGCTGGGCACTACACTCACCTGCTTTCCGGTCCCCTTCTAAAGAAGACACAGCTGAACCTGCCAGTGAACCGCCAGCGTCTATCTAAGGGTGACAACCCCTCCCTAAGAAAGCTTCTGACACAAGGCCAGGCTTCCAACTGGTGGGACAAAGCTGAAACCATGCAGGGAATAGGCTATTCAGAGGGCAAGCAACAGGCCTCTTTATCCGGTATCCTGTATCAGCAGAATCCATATCAGGAGACATTCCACCTCAGCCTTATATCTCCCTCAACCCACCATATGTATCCTATTGGAATGCCTTGCACACTTAGCGCATTATGTAGAATCTATGCCACAGTACTACTTAGCTAATTTTCTGCAGTTAATCAATTAGCTTAAGCAACTTATTTAGACAGACCAGCAAACTATACTTTAACCGGTATTTCTATAACTTTGCGTTTTAAGCACAAACAACGTTATCACTTCTCAGCTCTGTTCTATAACTCATGTTATCCGCTAGTTATTTCACCTCCTAGAACAGTGCTCCTGTTGTTTTTCTTGTTTTCTAGTTACTCAAAAAAAAAAAGTGCATTCTTTATCTGACATTCCATGTGAAGTTTACAATAATATGTATTGTTTGTTTGAATATTTGTATGAAATGTCTACATGAGCTTGTTTGATACCCTATGCACTACAGAAATAAAGAATTCTACACATCCATCCCAATATTTTAATTTCAATTGGTGTCTCACTTGTGTTGGTTTACATTAAACTAAAAAATATTTCTGCAATTAGAACTTTTTTGCCAACATCTTCTAATACACTTGGCATTATGTAAAATTATAAACTTTTTAAATTAACAAATGTTACTTCTCTTGAGTGCAAACTCTCTTTGTTGTTCATTTGCACTTACGTTAGTCGGTACTTTGTGGCGGTTTACCCATTTGAATGCTGCACCATTTTTGTATTTGTTTGTGGCTATTCAGGTTATGCTGTGTGGTATATTTTTTATTATTATTATTATTTCAAACTGTTTTCGTCCTTCTCTGTTTTTGTTTACAGTTTCTGGATTGTGTTAATAGTTCACTGGTTTTCTATGTATAGATAAAACGGTCTACAGATTATCTCCATCTTTTAAATTTTGTTATGCCCATTTTATATTCTCGTGTGTCTCTTTGGCACAGGACTGTTTATGCTATCAAATTTCTGCAATTTTTAGAAAGATTTCTTGCAAATAAAAGCCTCAAATTAATTATTTTGGTTAAGCTTTCCATATTATCAGAATTGATAAAATGATATGGCTAGAAAAATTACCATAGACTTTATTGGTAATAGATTGTGATAATTTTAAAGTCTATTCAAAAGAATTAAATCAAGCCCAAAGTTGTTAAAGGACCACTATAGTGCCAGGAAAACATACTTGTTTTCCTGGCACTATAGTGCCCTGAGGGTGCCCCCACCCTCAGGGACCTCCTCCCGCCGGGCTCTGGGGAGAGGAAGGAGTTAAACACTCACCTTTCTCCAGCTCCAGGCGGGGAGCTCTCCTCCTCCTCTCCGCCTCTTCTCCTCCTCTTCGGCTGAATGCGCGTGCGCGGCAGGAGCTGCGCACGCATTCAGCAAGTCTCATAGGAAAGCATTTATAATGCTTTCCTATGGACGCTTGCGTCTTCTCACTGTGATTTTCACAGTGAGAAGCACGCAAACGCCTCTAGCGGCTGTCAATGAGACAGCCACTAGAGGCTTTAGAGGCTGGATTAACCCATTTATAAACATAGCAGTTTCTCTGAAACTGCTATGTTTATAAATAAATGGGTTAACCCTAGCTGGACCTGGCACCCAGACCACTTCATTAAGTTGAAGTGGTCTGGGTGCCTAGAGTGGTCCTTTAAGTTAAAGAGTTTGCTAATAAATGAAAGGTTACAGTTAAATAATTACAATCACTTTTGGGTTTACTATAATTTATATCGCGTGTAATAGAAACATAGAATGTGACGGCAGATAAGAAACATTCTGCCTTTCTATTATGCCCAATTTTCTAAATACTTTAATTAGTCCCTCGCCTTATCTTATAGTTAGGATAGCCTTATGCCTATCCCACGCATGCTTAAACTCCTTTACTGTGTTAACCTCTACCACTTCAGCTGGAAGGATATTCCATGCATCCACTACCCTCTCAGTAAAGTAATACTTCCTCATATTATTTTTAATAACCAGTTTAGTAGCCCTTCTCTGAACTCTCTAGGATTTGGGATAGGTTTTCTCCTCTTTGACTGAATTATTAAATAATTGATTTTCTCAATCTACTTGGGTCGGTAACTCTGCTGTGTGTATGACTTGACTAGTATTTATGTCTAGATTGTATGCCTGTATGTTCTATGTTTAAATTGCATTACATATTTAAAGAGTCCAGGAGCATATGATTCAATGTCAGTTAATGGGTATCTCATTATCCAAGCCAATTAAAACAACCTTATCAAGACTAGATCTGATTTGAAGTAGCTATTGCACCACAAAGCTGAAAGGCAGATCCTACTGAATAAACACTGATACTATTTCGCAAGTGCCCTGCTGGCACGAGCTCTGATGGAACATCACCAAGATTCCATTATAAAACAAATAAAGCTAAAACAGGAAAGACATGGCATGACGCTCAGTGTGTCGCAAAGGCATTCATGCTTAATACTTAGACCTATACAGTATAACACCAGTAGTGATGCCGAACATATGCGCTGTTTGGTCCACCCCCTATTCGTCATCAGTGAGTAAACTTTGACCCTGTACCTCACAGTCAACAGACACATTCCAGCCAATTAGCAGCAGACCCTCCCTCCCTGACCCGCCCACCTCCTGGACAGCTCACTAAGAATGCAACTTCACACTGAATGTAAAATGGATGCTGTCCAGGAGGTGGGAGGGAGGGTCTGCTGCTGATTGGCTGGAATGTGTCTGCTGACTGCTGACTGACAGGGTCAAAGTTTACTCAATGATGACATAGGGGGCGGACCGAACAGCGCATATGTTCGCCATCCATGGCGAACCGTTCGGGACATCACTAAACACCAGACCTAAGTGATCAACACGAAATCCTCTTATACCTCAAGTCAACCTACAAACTACAACCCCCATACATACTAGGGACCTGCTGGATGCCCCTTTCATGCTTGAAATATTCAACAAGGCGATTAAACTATCATCTGGGCCAGATGGCTATACTACAATGTTTTTGCCCAAACCCTAAACCCTCATAATCTCACAATGTTTAACACCTTATCTAATGGGATCCCTTTTCTCACTCCAGAACTTGAGGTGACAAACCCACTATCGAAACTAGGCAATATCCCAATTACTGCCCCATTTCATTAATCAATACTGACATTTAAATACCAGCTAAAATACTAGCCGAAGGACTGCAGCTGCTATTAGCAGGACTGGTTCACCCTGACCAATCTGGGTTTGTACCACACAGAGAGGCAATCAACATATATAGGGCAATCAATATTATACATTAGGCTAACTCCTCTAACACACCCATCCTCATACTTGCCATAGATGCAGAGAAAGCAATTGACAGGGTGACGTGGTCCCTTCTGTTTGGTATCAAAGTTGCTACAATTCAGATTTCCCAGGCTCTGAACTTTGGACACTGGTAGCAGCAATGGGGTAAAAAGTAGAATATGAATTCGGACGAATTTCGGGCAATTCGGACATTCATGTACTTCCGAATGTCCGAAGTGCCGAATTGCCGAAGTGCCGAAATGACCGAATTTCCGAAATGTCGAAGTGCCGAAGGTGCCGAAATTCCGAAGTGTCAAAGTGCGGAAGCACAGTATTGCCTAAGTACTAATATACTTACCCAGTGAAAGAAGAAGAATGTTACATTGTATACAATTTTAAATAAAAATTATACAAACATAGCCAGCATTCAGCTGTAAGCACTTGCAACACTCACAACAATCAAGTAACACACATTCATGTAATGAATGTAATGACGGGAATGAATAAGTAGATAACTTCCTAATTCCCACGGTATAAGGGAGCTATCTACTAAAAGGCTGAAAGACCTAAATTGGTCTTTCAGCCAAATTTACTAATACTAAATAAGATTACTTAGTATTAGTAAATTATGCCCCTACTCGCTATACCGCTATATAAAAAAAAAAAGGTCCCCCCCAGGCTGCTCACTGTTTAATAGACATGCCCCTACTCGCGGTATAGCGAGTAGGGGCAACATTTACTAATACTAAGTAATTTTTACTTAGTATTAGTAAATTCGTCTGAAAGACCAATTACATGATTTTGCTATTGCATGACGAAAAGTCATGATTTTAATAAAGACACGGAGGCGAGTATTTGCATATCCCTTTCTTTACTGTCCACTCCATAGCAGCAAAGAACATTAACAGAATTGAAAGAAAAGGTAGTACATGTCTCACACACAGGCCACGCCCCTTTATGTCCAGTATATTACCCTGGTCCGCCTTCCCATTTCCCTCTTTCTGAAGGTGCTACACGAAAAAAAACGTAAGAACATAACATGTAGGTAACTGTCAACAAAACTTCGGGCTTTCTGTAACCCGCATAACTGTGAGTCCCATGGAAGCAAGTTCATAAATAGGTGATGATGAGCCGTTTCCACTGGATGAGAAGGGTCGTTTTATCCGTGCGTTGCAGCGTGTCTCCGGCTGACTCGTGCAGGTCCAGGTCAGGCTGTGAAAACATAAGCGACAGAAACCCAAAGGTTTAATCGGCTCTGGGTACCTATATCAAGGCCGGAAGAGGCCAAATATACATAATCTCACCTGGGCGTCATGCTAGTGCAATTGCATCTATACGACAAAGAACTACATACCTAAGTGCAAGAAAATGTCCCACTTACCATTTGTCCGTAGTCGTCCGTCTGCAGACGATGTGGGTGGGAAAATTTGCGGAATAGGATCCTCACATACTTACACAAGTTGGGTGGGACAATACTTGCCTCCGTGTCTTTATTAAAATCATGACTTTTCGTCATGCAATAGCAAAATCATGTAATTTTATTACAAGACACGGAGGCTCGTATTTGCAAGTTTAAAGCTGGTCCACCACTGCCGTAAACAGGTGAGTAGTCGGGCGAAAGTAATATTCTCGGAATGTCGACTCTCTAGACCAATCAGCCATCCTCATAAGATCCTCCAGGCGTGCCCCAGATGTGATAACTGCGGATGCCGAGGCGCTCCTTACTGAATGAGCCCCGAAGATGGAGGTATCGATACCTGCTGAGCCGAGTAGCCACTTCAACCAACGGGATAGGGTAGTGCTTACTACCAGTTTAAAAGGTGGACGGAGTGAGAGGAAGAGCTGGGAAGTAGTCACCACCCGGTTAGTACGAGTGCGATCCTCGTATTCTCTTAAACACACCACCGGGCACAGTGATGGTGTAGATGGGAAAGCCGGGTATGAAACCGATCTAATGGATGTTTTGGTTCGTTTATTGATGGTGAACGTTACCCCGTCAGGGGTGTATGATCTAGCGTCGAGGTCCAAGGCCCGGACGTCCGATACTCTCTTGTAAGATATAAGGCAAAGGAGACAAAGTAATTTGGCCGATAATTGGCGTAGGGAAAGATCCGGATTCAGAGGCCAGGCGAGGAGGAAGGACAAAACAGTGGAAACATCCCAAGTGGAGGAGTAGCGGGGCCTGGGTGGTCGGGAAAGTCTGGAGCCTCTTAGGAGTCTGCACACTAGTGGGTGTTGACCGGCTGGGTTTCCCTCCAAGCCTTGGTGTTTCGAGGAAATAGCCGATCTGTATAAATTGATAGTTCGGTATGCCTTCCCTTCCTCGAAGAGGGATGTGAGGAAATCCAGAATGAGTGTCACAGGGGCTGAAACGGGATCCACGTTCCTAGACATGCACCAGCTAGCCCAATTTCTCCAGGCTGACCCATATGCTCGTCAAGTGCCCGGAGCCCATGCATCCGCCAAGAGTCGTCGAGTAGAGTCCGAAACACCTCGGATTTCCCAGGGTCCCCTGAAATGCGCCAGGCCAGTAGGCTGAGAGAGGCGTTCACCAGGAGGGGGTGACAATCCCCAGACGGGTTCCTGAGAAGGTCCTGGAAGGTTGGCAGCAATCTGGGGAGATCAACCACCATCTCCAATAGCTGTGGGAACCATGATTGCGTCCCCCAGAAAGGGGTGAGGAGGACTAGTTCGGCCCGCTGGCAGCGGGTCTGGATGAGGGTGTGGGGGATCATCGAGAAAGTGAGCGCCCCATCCCAGTAGGCTCGCATCTGATTCTATGGTGAATTCCGGGAGGGAGCCGAAGATCGCCTTGCCATTCCAAGCGGACAGGTTGAGAATCCACCAGCGGATTTCGTCTTTTGTCTCTCTGTCCAGAGTCACCAGGTCCGCGTAGGACGCGCCGTCCCGTAGGTGCACAATCTTGAGTCGTTGTAGGGCTCTGTAATGTAGAGGGGCGGGGAATACCGCCTGAATGGAGGATGTTAAGAGGCCGATCAAGCGAGCTAATTGTCGCAACGTGAGTTGCGGTCGGAGGAGTGCCCTGCGCAGCTCCTTGCGGATCGCACGAACCTTGCTCGTGGGTAGGCTCAAGGATTCTTGAAGTGAGTCCACCATAAATCCTAGGAATTCTATCCGTGTCGTAGGGGTCAGACAGGATTTCTCCCAGTTGATGATGAACCCTAGACGGGAAAGGAGATCTATTGCCAGTTTGATGTGTCGTAAGAGGACCTGGTGAGCTTGACCACGGATGACGTCTAGATAGACGATAAGTCTTATCCCTCGACTGCGTAGCCAGGCCATCGCCGGGCGGAGGAGCTTGGTGAAGCACCAAGGGGCCGAAGAGAGGCCAAAGGGGAGGCAGGTAAAACGCCAGGTCTTGTTGCGCCAAAGGAAGCGTAAGAGGTCCTGAGATGTTTCTGCCACCGGGACTGTAAGGTAGGCATCCTTGAGGTCTAGTTTCGCCAACAAATCTCCGTGCTGGAGTAGGTCTCTCAGGAGGTGTATACCCTCCATCTTGAAATGACGATACTTTACCAAGTTGTTGAGGGGGCGCAGGTTTATAACCGGGCGCATAAGGCCCCCTTTTTTATCCACGAGAAATACATTGCTCAGGACCCCAGCGTTGCCTATGGGTGCCTGTTCTATCGCCCTTTTGTCTAGGAGATCAAGTAGTTCCTCGTTGATCAACATGCGATCGTGCCGAGAGAGGTAAAGTGGTCTGGGGGAGGGGATACTTACCGGATCCCCCACTAGCTCTATGTGAAAACCCCGTATTGTGTTGAGCACCCAGGTGTCGGACGTCAGGTCCGACCATGTTGGGACAAAATGTTGGAGTCTGCCCCCTACACAAACATGAGAAAAACATAGGTGTGTGTACAGAGTGTGAGAATTGTAAAGACTCACCGTAAGGTCGTCTTGAGCCGGTGTATCCACGGAAACCTCTTGAGCGCCATTGCCGGCCACGGGACGGGAAGAATGGAGACCGGCCACTTGTGTCGTGATAGGTGGGGCGTTGAGTAATGGAGCCTCGTCCCGTACTTCGGGACTGGAAATAATTCTGGCCGGCCAGACGGCTCCTAGATCTGCCGGCCCTGGTAGAGACCCGTCCCTGGAAAACCTTTCTCATAGAGGTTTGTGCTTTATCAAGGGCAGTGAACATGCCCACGTACCGCCCCATGTCTTTGATAAATGAGTCTCCAAACAGAAGGCCCTGGGCATCTTTGCCGGCTTCCGTGAGGGCCAAGATGGCTAATTTGGGGTCAATTTTAAAAGGTATGGCTTTACGCCGTTCAATTGATAGGGAGGTGTTCACACTCCCGGCAATGCATATTGCTCTTTGGACCCAGTCACGAAGGTCATCGGGGTCCACCATGCGGTGTTCCGCTTTGGCGTCTTCCGCCAGGTCAAACAGTTTGGCCAAGGTGCCAAATATGTCTAAGTGCTTGTCTTGGCAGGCATGCAGGGCTGAGTCTAAACCCTTGCGTGGGTTCCAGCCCAGTTTGGTTAGGTACTGGGTCATTTTTGGGTCTACTTCTGGGGTGTCACACACTTTATTGGGGACTATTGGTCTGGGGCATTCTGCCCTAAAGTTGTTTCTTGCAGCCTTACCTTTCTCCCGTACCCAGGCTTCTAGGTAGCCTGCAACGTGGTCTGCTGGGAGCCATTCCGCGGACCTTGGGTGGTGAAGCTCGTCCGGGTCAAATAATGGCTCTCCCAGCGGATCCACTAGGACGGACCCCGCGGCCGCGGGGGTTGCCATCCCTAATTCACCTCCATGCGTCTCCGCTTGTGTGGAGGAAAAGGGGTCTGTGCCCCACTCAGGTCTCTCTGTATCTGAGTCGGTCTCTGACTCGATCTTGGCCTCCTCCTCTGACCCGATTTCCGAGTCGGAGTCGCTCTCAATTTGTGCTCTCGCACATTTCCAAAGCCGCGCCCGTTCTGCCTGGCGCGGAAAGGCTCGTTTGCGTGCTTGGGTCACGCTTTCAGGGGCGACCAATGGTGCGCCAGTCTTGGTGTTTCTGGAGGCAGGGAGAGAAATATGTTTGGCTTTGTGCGTAGCCTTTCTATGTGCCTGGTCACCAGGCTGTCCCATAGGGCGCGTGAGGGTTGCGCCTAAATCACTGGGATCTGCGTCCATAGGCCGTGCCAAAAGGGCTTGGGCAATGGACTGAGAGAGGGCTGATGACATAGATCCCATTGCTGCCATAATGGCGTCGGACATAGAGCGCTGAAGCGCCGTGAATTGGGGTCCCTCTGAAATATGGGGGTTATCACCCGAAGAGAGCGGGTTTGACATGGTGGCTGAGGTCTCCCCTAATGGGGTGGTGTTGTCCCCATCCGTATGGGCGGGGGAGACAGGCATATTGGGTTTAGGCATAGTAAAAACAATGCTAGGGATAAAGTCAGTGAGAGTAATTCACCCAAGCTGACTGTTAAAGTAATAGTAGAATTGCAATATTCAAAACCAGATAGGAGAAAAGTATTTAAAAATGCTGACAGACAGAAGACAGAGACTCTCACCAGGGCCCAGACCGTTGGTAGGAGGAGGGCAGGTCCCAAAAGGGGGGAGGAGAAACAGGAGGGTCACTGAGTTGACCAGAAAAGAGCGGGAAAAGAAAAAAACGAATTAATGCAGAGAATAGATAGAAGGGTTTAAGTAAAGTGAATAAAAAAGGTGAATAGTTGTTCGTCTAAAAAATTCAAATGAAAAATTCAAATGAAAAATTCATCTAAAATGAGGGAAAACAGCCGAACGGCCTATGTGGTAATGAGTGAATGCGGAGACAGAAGTACCCAGGGAGAAAATGGCGGTAAAGCGTTGAACAGAGACCAGAAAACAGGTATAAAGTTTAGTGAGAGAAGGAGGTCAGGAATTTCTCACAAGGAATAAAGGTGGGGTACCCTTAGTGAGTATGAGGGCACCCCACACGGTCTGGGAACCTGGGAATACAACAAAGAATTAATATTCAGTCATATAAAATACATCAAGCAGGATGTAAGGAAAAGATTAATAAAATTATAAACGTATAGTAATGAGAAAATTAAGTATTATCAGAGTATAATAAAAAGGTACTTATCTGGCGTGGTAGCAGCAAAGAAAGAGGGAAATGGGAAGGCGGACCAGGGTAATATACTGGACATAAAGGGGCGTGGCCTGTGTGTGAGACATGTACTACGTTTTCTTTCAATTCTGTTAATGTTCTTTGCTGCTATGAAGTGGACAGTAAAGAAAGGGATATGCAAATACGAGCCTCCGTGTCTTGTAATAAAATTTAGGTCTTTCAGCCTTTTGGTAGATAACTCACTAATACCGTGGGAATTAGGGAGTTATCTACTAAGCGGCTGCAAAAGAAGACCCGAAGTGCCGAAGTTGCCGAATATCCGAAGTGCCGAATTGCGAAAGTCACGAATTTCGGAATGCCAAACCGAACTGAAAATTTTCCCCATGCACATGCCTAGTAAAAAGATCCCACTACCCAAATTAGGGTAAATGGCCATCTCTCCCTACCTGTAAATATAGGTAACAGGACTCATCGGAGGTGTGCCTCCTGACCCTATTGCTATTTATATTAGCGCTAGAGCCACCTTCACATGCTATACACAATAACAGCATTAAGGGATTCTCAGTGGGAACATATGAGGTTAAAACATTGCTTACCGGACCTGTCTCTCCCTCACCCCCCTTTCAGCCCTCCCACAATTGTCTATCCTCCATCCTACTGGTTTCCTTTCCCCTCTTATCATCCCTGTATCTTTTCTTTCTATCTTTTACCCCCTGGATATACAACTGAAAAACTGGGCCAGGAGATGGTAAACTATGACATTTCACGTTCATATGAGCGCTACCTCAAAGTAAGCCTAAGGGCAGATACAATTCTGCATATGGCGGGCGATGGGCATGATCTGCACACACAGATTACACACACTCCATAAATCTACCCGGTTCTGCTACACCCTATACCAGACGTCACCACCACACATATTGTACCTAATGAATGTCTACTGTCACAAAGATGTAACTCAACCAACTATGTAACCTACACTGATCGTTATGTAACATCGTTCAAGACTTGTACACTCTAACATTAGTGAACGGCTATGTTATGTCTAAATAATATATGTCGCATATCTACCTGTGCTCAAAAATAAAGTATTTCAAATTTTTTTTTTTTTTAAAACATCGCTTACGTTGATGATCTGCTTATTTCTATCAATGATACCAACAGATCACTCCCCAAATATTAGATGAAATAGCCAAATATTTATCCTATTAAAATTTCAATGTGAACTTTGACAAGAGCAAGATTATGTTTTTGTCCACCCGCCAACCACAGAAAGAGAGAATACGTGCCTTATACCCCTTTAGGGAAACTGCCAAATTTCAACGTGAACTTTGACAAAAGCCAGATTATGTTTCTGTCTACCCATCAACCACAGAGAGAGAGAACACGTGCCTTATACCCCTTTAGGGAAACTGTTAAATTTCAATGTGAACTTTGACAAGAGCAAGATTATGTTTCTGTCCACCCATCAACCACAAAAAGAGAAAATATGTGCCTTATATCCCTTTAGGGAACCTACCCCTTGAGTGCCTTGGGGTACACCTGACAGAAAGGACCAGCAAGCTTATACAGACCACTCCTGAAACATTATGGATGTTAATAAATTGATCTTAACAAATGCAACAAACCAATATTCTCATGTTTTGGTAGAGTCAACATAATCAATATGAACATTCTTTCCTGCTTCTTATATTTATACCAGGTGCTCTCGATACAACCATAATCAACATGAACATTCTTTCCAGCTTCCTACATTTATACCAGTTGATCCAGATACAATTCCCACCCGTATTCTTTACTTTAATATGAACAACCCTAACACAATTTATATGGGCAGGTAAGAAACCGAGAGTAGCATGCACCAAGCGTTCCAGACCAAATATGGGGAATTTTCTTCCTGATCCATATTTATACTACCTAGCATCAGTTTTTTCTAGATTGCTGGACTGGACGGATGGGTCATCTCATAAGACCTGTAAAACTAGAGCAATCCTGCATGACAGAGTCACAGCCATGGTAAAATACCCCTAAATGGAAGATATACTCACAAGTAAACCCATTTATAATCAGTTAAGGTATAAAATCTCAAAGGGCTTACCTCTTACTATATCCCCGCTCTAGCCACAGTCCCACAAACAAATCTACAATTAAAACAACTGTTACAGGTAGGTCACATACCAGCCCCAGAAGCAATCATTGCCCTATGGCCCCCATCTTTCATGGAGCCCTTTCAATCTCATCACTTTGTGTTTATTCAAAATGCTATGTCGGAAACTGATGCCTCTGCAGAGAATTCAATCATAGATCTATAAACCTTTGCGATTGATCTATTTCATATCCATTAAGGGCATACATTGGGGTGGGCAAACTGGGCAGACTGTGCAAAAATCTTCTCACATACCACCTCAATCCATATAGCAATGCAGGAGATGATCTGTAAACTTCACCAGTGGTATAAAACTCCAATGTATCTACACCATTGTTTCCCCTCAAACCTAAAGGAATGGTGGAGATGCAGATCTACTAAGGGAATGCTGCTACACATATGGAGGCAGTGTGAGAAAATTAAACCATACAAGGAAACAGTCTTACAGCTCATAGGCTAAACCACACAAGCTACCACAATGACATCCCCATCAGCAATGCTTTTTCACCACACCATGAGATTGATAAACTCATATTGCAAATCACTGACATGCTAAAATTTAAACGCAGCTAAAGTCGTTATACCAGTTTCATGGGGACGTCCAAAGCCACCCATCATAAGCGAGTTGATACAGAGAGCGGAACGAGCTAGGGTGATGAAGAAACTGCTGATATCAAAATACACTAACCCACAGAGACACCTCAGACCTTAGTTCCAATTAAGCCCATATTGATTGTGCAAGTGCAGGCCCCCTGAATGTTCCATACAATTCATAGGAAAATCCCACCAGTCTATACAGCCAGAAAAATTGATATCAGCCCATCAACAAACTGACATGAGAGGGGGCAGTCGAACAGCTACATTTTTGTTTTGTAATTTGTTTATTTGTACTTGTTTTACATCAGTTTACACTCTGAAAGTAACCAGGGGTATTAATTTTCTATTTGTATGGGTGCAGTGCATTTATGACTTTGGCAACTACTCAAGTTTATATCTCTTGTGCTCACATCCAAGAATCTGTTGTGTGAGTCAATAACGTACATGTGTACTATAAATTGTAGCATAACCTTTATGACTTAATTGTATATACCAGCAAGGAAGTAATACTCCAATCTCTCTGACCCTGCAATGTCACATTTTGTATTATTCTAAAAACCTCAAGAAAAACCATAAAACACAAACTGTATCTTGTTTTTCTAAAACTTGCTGATCATCAAGGCAGTTTTCAAAGAATGTTTGATCACTCAGAAGTTAAAAGGTTATGAACAAGGCCAGCAACATAAGGATGTTAGTCACTTGTGAGAATTAGTTGCCAGGGCAAGAAGGTTAAAGCTGGCTTAAAATTACATGTTCAATTGGACAAGGAGTCAATTCTCTTAGCTTCATCAATATACATTGGGTAAAGGTTTCTTGGTAAGGTTGAATAGTTTATCAGGTTTCCTGTGTTATCCAGCTCAATCTGTTTGATATGTCAAAAATATATTGGTTATTTTTTTATTCCTCAGAGAGGTGTCCCATTAACCCTTCTCCAATTTTTTTTAAAATGGGTAATGGCATTAGGTTGCTCTACCAATTGCTCAGTTGGTATGGAAACTGAAGTAACTAGCTTAAAGGGACATACCAAGCACCAAATTTCTAAATTAAGTTGTTATGTTGATAGTTTAACCCCAAAGTTGTCTCCGGCGGTGATGTCCACTCCCCAGGTGGCATCTGGTTTCTGAAATTTCAGATCAGTGACTCCCCATTCACTAAACTTGCTTGGCAAAGATTTGAGGCAGATTAGTGAATGGGGAGTCACTGATTGGCTGAGAGCATCAGTGGTGTCCTTACACGGCAGCACTCTGCGCTTCCTGAATCTAAAAATTCAGAAGCTGGATGCCGTGGGGGGATAGGGGGGAAAGTGGACAACACCACTGGTGACAACTCTGGGGTTAAACTGTTCAAGAACATTTTAACCGCTTTAGGTAAGAATACCTCCAGGCACCGTAACAACTTAATTTAGATGAAGTTGTTTTGGTGTCTGGAGTGTCCCTCTAAGTTTAGAGCCATCAAATAAATATTCTAAAATTATCCGTTCTTATGCATTTTTTATTTTTCAGGAAAAAGTTCAAGAACTGTTTAGTTGATTGGCTATTCTTTTGTCTTCTGCTCACAAAGGAGAGCTTTAAAGCGCTCTCATTGTGAAAATTTGGTGCACATAGATTGTCTTGGCTGCAAAGCATCATAAAAGATGCAGGAGAAAACAATGTGTATTCTTATAAATTCTTACATGTATTATTCAATTTGAATGTCATAATGTTATTTTAAGCTGGCCACAGATCATTCTTAATTCATTGCTTGCTCCTGATCTTTTCACCCAGAGTGAGGGCAATTAAAAATTAAAATGAGTAGTGTCATGATTCCTGTCCCTTGCAGTGCCGTGTAATCATGGAAGTGAGGTTTCTTCTGTTCTCTGATGCACAACCACTCCTGCCTAGCTTCCTGGTGCCTCATTATGACATCATATATGAAATGGAACCCTCCCATTGGTCTCCTTTTATGTCAGTCTACTATATGTAGTGCCTTTTCACGATACATATACCCTTGTGACATCATGGCCCTCTGTAACTAATCACAACTCCGTATAAGATATATAAACTTCCTGGTTGCCCTTATTACTTTGCCCTGTCGTGGTTCTTTTTACCTAAGAGTGCATTTATACTGTTTACTGGATTTCCCCTTTTCTGACTTTGGCTTGTTTCACCATTTCTGCTCTCTGTTATGTCAGAAAACAGGAAATCCAGTAAATTAACCTTGGCTTGATTATCGATTCTGTGTATCGCTCTTAACCTAGACCTCTTATTTACTCTCTGTCTGCTTGCAGACATTTCATTTATCGGCAATAGTTGAAAGGCACAATATTGTAAGAGGGATTAAGAGACACATACTGGGGGTGATGGGGTTTTAGAGACTCAAGACGTTAAAGAGGGTTTTAGAGGCACACAAAGGTAAGGGAGCATTTAGAGGAAGAATAGGTGTATGGGGCTGAGGATAGAGATACAATAGAATAAGAGGGTTTTTGAGACACACACAAGGAGGCGAGTGGGTGCTGAACGGTGCAAAACATCTGAAAATTTGGAGAGGTGGGGGGATTAGATTATCCTGTCTGAGTGCCAAACAAGTAAGGTATGCATCTGCTCTTATCTTGCCCTGGATATCTTTCATTCAAACATTTAAACCATAATCAAGAAGGTTAAGAAGGCATGTGGCCTTGGTGGGAAAGGCAGGCCTGGTATATCCCCTGGGTGTGGCTTTTAACATTTGAATTTGCCAGCCTAGATGATTTGTTGACCAACTGTTTTATTTTTATTATGTTGTGTTGCTATTTACAGGCCTATCAAAGTTACCTAATTTGAGTGGTCAAAACAGAGAAGGTTCTGTTATATGAGATTTGTGTATATAATTATCTAAGTGTGTTAAAGAGCTTCAGGGACACAAACGTGTATTCTTGACACCATGGTTCTAAAAGCACTATTTTGGAGGTTGACCCCCCTTACCTTGGGTTAGGAAAAGGATTACTCACCTTTTTCCAGCATCACACAGTGCTTCTCATGTCTGGCATTGCCCCCAATTTGCTACTTTGGCTGGCATCATCAGAATTGCTGATTGAGAGCCAAATTCCGCCCTTGCCAATCAGCATCTCCTCATAGAGATGAATGGGATCATGGATTGTGGAGACGCTAGACGTCTCTGAAAAGGCAGTGTTTACATTAAAATCCCTGCAGGGACTGACTATACTCACCAGAACAAATACAATAAGCTGTAATTGTTCTGGTGACTATAGTGCCTCTTTAAATGGAACAAGTTACAATTTAATTAATGCAAATTATAATTACGGAGTTTATGCAAGCAGTGCAGATTGTTTCTCCAATTAAATCATATCTACAAAATGTAAAAAAATATGATGATGTTGCAATACATACGTATTTGCGCTTTTCCTCTGGTGATGTTTTTTCGTTCAGACATGTGATATAGTGTTTGCGGTTTGGCGGCATTGTGACTTCTAATACATCATAAATTGCACAAATACACAGGAGTGTTCCCATTGCAAGCTAAAACATGCAATCAATAAACAAAAAGGCGGCTAAGGTAATTTGACAACTTACATGAAACAAATCAATAGTACATAATTTAGTACTAGGACTCGTTGTTATTAGATGGAAAATTAGATTTCTAAGAACCAAATGTACAACCTAATGTATTGCATTACTTTTTTTTCCCTCCAAAGCAAGGCAATTACCTTTTACAGAACAAAAATAAGATGAACGAGTTCTTGTAAAGAACTCCACAAAAACCATATGTATGTACAAAGCAAATTATAGAGTAAAGGGTCAAACATTCTGTTGTTGTATGTTCACAATTATTATAAAACACTAAGGAAAGGCACTTTAATAATTACCTACTATATTAGGAAACTATATACCACAAATAACAAGTAAAGCGTTGTAGCGGTTCACATATATAAATGTAGAAGGGAAGTAGATTTAAAGTGCATCCTTTCAAGAACACTCAGGTCTCTGAGATCCAGCATGGAAAGCTTGCACTCTGTTGTCTGCTTAGTCAAAAACATGTTACCTTGACTCCTGTATCATATTTGTATCAGTAGAGAAAATACCCTAATGCACTGCACACAGATGAAGATAACATGCACTATATAGTGACCAGGAAATTGGATTTCTGCTGAAGGCCTCATCCTGAAACCTGATTGGATCAGTGGGGGAATGTTGGATGGAGTGATGACAGGAATGTGACTGTTGAGCAATACATTTGCAGAACAGTAAGTTTGCAAGTCCTTCTAACTCCACCCAGACTTGACAGGTGCATAGTCGCCATATGGGCAGGTGGAATTCCGCCTCCAAAACTTACCCCAAAAACACACTGACACTGATGTATGGGTCAATATGTCCCCAGCTTTATTAATATTGATAACAATAAATTAAAGTCATTGTCCAGCCCCCATCCCACCATATAACATCATATGTCCCCAAAACAAAAGGCAATGACCCATTCTTTCTGTAAATATAAATAACATCAACAACATTAATAACAAACATCATAAACATAATATAAGTGCCAAACTTTGTTAAGTAACCACGGTATGGGCATACCCAGATACCCCTACCACACACGAGGTTCTGAGCCACCACTGAGCTCGAAACCTACCAAAGTTCATAATGAACCGTTTAACCAAATCTTCACCAGCAGCCTAACTGCCCTATTTCATTTACAGTACCCCAGAGCCTGTTTGTCCCCTAACTTTTCTCTCTCTAGCCCCGCCGCTGTGACCAAACGGGAGCTAACACCCCTTACCCTTAAAATGGGAGGGTGGGAGGGACAACTTAGGCTAGGTAAGCAGATTAATAGTGCCTACTTCTAAAATGGCTGCCTATTTATACTGGGCCAACCCCCTTTGCACTCTAACTCCACTCCCACATGGGGCCTTCCCCCTATGCCTGCCTCCTAACTCTGTCAAGCCCCTATTCCACTAAGCTGCGCTTGTTCCATAGGGTTACATTATGTATCTGTCCAATCACAAACTTCCCAATGCAGCTAAACAAGAGGTTTATGCAAGGTAGGTGCTCTGGGCAATTGCTTGCATCTTGCTTGCACTTTTTGCAAAATGAAAAAATAGGACATACTCTTCACACAAGGTATAGAGCTTTAGGGGATCTAGAGGGTCCCTTTAAAGTAATTGGTATTGTGGTTTCCTAAAGTAGAAAAAAGAAAAGAAAAACCTCTCACATTTACTCCTTTCCTATTCTCTTTTCACCAAGATCTAGGGCTGTATTTTCCTTCCAGCAGCACGACCACATTTTGAAAGTTTTAGTTAACTATTTAGTGTTTTAAACTCCCAAAAAATCTATTTAGCCCTAAATTAGCCAACTCTGAAATGAACAGATACATCTATTATGTTTCAAAGAGGCTTGTGACACTCACTATAAAAATAAATCCGTTCATAGTTCAACATGGACAAACTAGAATTAATTGTGGCAAAAGTGTATTGAAGGCCTATCATGTGGCTGCTGGGAGCATTTTATTCCTTATCCTCTCCTTATGAGCCGTGACGGTATTATGTCATGCCTCCCAACATTTCAAATGGACAGAGAGGGACACTTTAATTGTAGGGGTGTGGCCAGGGGCAGGGATCTCATGAGAAATTCTATGTATCTTACTAATAACCATGTATGTAACTAAATAGGGAAAATCTACTCAATACTTACTGTAAAAAAAAAATAATCCTGGCTATTCTTCATGGCAGCATCACTCATGGGTAGGTCCTCCCGCAGCCAACACAGGACAAAAATAATAAACTAATTAAATTAATCAGACTATATCAGACATACCCCAGTCCAATTATAAAGCCAAGGAACATTAAAAAGAGTGGGAACCTGATGCTGCCATGAAGAATAGCAAGGAAAAGGAAATTACGGTAAGTACTGAGTAAATGTTCCCTATTCCTGGCTAATCATGGCAGCATCACTCATGGGTAACATCCAAGCAGTATCTTCTTGGAAGGGTTGGGAAAAACAGACTCACCAAATTTCTGCAAAATTATTACAAATTTAATGGATGGACGATATTGAACACAACACACCCCTGCCAGAGGAGGTGGAAGGAGATGCCACATCCAGTTTATAATGTTTTATAAAGGTCACTGGAAAAGACCAGGTTGCTGCCCTACAGATCTCCTCGTATGGCACCTCTGCCCAGTTAGCCCATGACGTAGCCAGAGCTCGTGTTCAATGAGTTCTTATCTTGTCTAGAGGAGGTAAATTCTTGTGATGGTAGGCACTCAATGATTATAGTAATCCATCTTGTTAAGGTGGATCTAAGTATTAAATAATTTTATATGCACATGCACATACACAATCATTATTAAAAGTGTATTTTAATATTAATCTATATTATTTTATATATATATATATATATATATATATATAATAATACACTTAGCATAACGTTAATTTTATATATATATATAGTAAAAATGAAAAAATTATATTAAAAAATTGTATACATATAGAATAATGATATATCTGTCATATCCCTGTACTCGGGAGATGTTGCTGAACACATATTGGGGTGTTCTTTGGCGGTAACCCTTAAAGTTCTCCGTACATGTATTCTTAAATTGCTATGTATGTCAAACAAAATCACCAATTATTTTTTTTTTTTTAAATTTGGCATTGATTGGTGGTAAAATGGTTGCATTAAAAGAGAATGAAAAGAGTCAAAATACCCCACGTTTAATACCTTATGTTGTCTATACATGTGAAGGGTTATCCAGGGGTTCCTGACAGATATCAGTGTTACAATGTAACTTGCGTTAGTTTTGGGGAAAAAAAAATTGTTTGGAAATAGCAAAGTGCTACTTGTACTTTTTGCCCTATAACCTACAAAAAAAAAAAAGCTAAGAACATGTTAACATTGGGTATATCTAAACTCAGGACAAAATTTAGAAACTATTTAGCATGGGTGTTTCTTGGCGGTTGTAGATGCGTAACAGATTTTGGGGTCAAAGTTAGAAAAAGTGTGCTTTTAAAAACATTTTCATCATAATTTATAATTTTTTTATAGTAAATTATATGATATGAAGAAAATAATGGTATCTTTAGAAAGACCATTTAATGGTGAGAAAAACTTTATATAATATGTGTGGATACAGTAAATGAATAAAAGGAAACTTACAGCTAAACACAAACACCGCAGAAATGTAAAAACAGCCCTGGTCCCAAACGGTAAGAAAATTGAAAAGTGGTCTGGTTAAGGTGCTAAGGCTAGAGATGTCGCGAACCGTTCGCAAACTTCCCGCGAACGGCTCGCCACGGTTCGCCACGAACCGTTCGCGGCGAGCTCCAGTCAGCTGACACATCCCGGCCAATCTCCAGCAGACCCTCCTTCCCAGACCCTCCCACCTCCTGGACAGCATCCATGTTGAAGCTGCAAACGGTTAGCGACATCTCTAGCTAAGGCCCCTATCAAGTCCTTCTTCTAGAAATTCCAAGACTTGCAAATTTGTGGGATTGTTAAATTAAAAGTTTTTTGAAGATGCCCATTTCTTAAATGTTTCCCAAACTCTGTGATAACATGCCAAAGTTGATATTTTCCTGGACTTTAAAAGGGTGTTGATCACTGCTTCAGAGAGACCCAACTTTTTCAATTTCTCCTTTTCAAAAGCCATGCCCCTAAATTCTGGAATTTTGGATTGGGATGAGACACCGGTCCTTGACTCAGAAGGTCCGATCTCAGAGATAGGCCATATTGGGATCACAGCTATCACCTTCCTTCCCTCTATCCAAATTTTGCACAGGAAATGGTGTATCATCGGTAGAGGAGGGAATGCATACCCCAAATTGAAGGTCCACCGTTGTGATAGGGCATCTTGTCCTGCTGACAGATGATGTGGGTGTAGAGAGTAAAACCTCTGAATCTGACAATTATATGCTGAGGCTATAAGATAGATCTGTGGTATGCCCCACCATATAGTGATTTCTCTTAATACCTTCGGATGAAGTCTCCATTCTCCTGGATGAATTTCTGATCTGCTTAGAAATTCTGCCACCTTACTTTCTGTACCCGGGAGATATACTGCTTTCAGACCCAGAAGATTGGATTGGGCCAGTGTCATAATTGGAGACAATTCTTCTAGCAGGAGTCTGTTGCGGGTTCCCCCTTGATTGTTTATGTAAAATGCTACAGCCCTGTTGTTTGTCTTTATAAGAACCCATGAGTCTGTAATAAACCCAGAATTGCCTTTTGAATTGCTTGTAATTCCCTCAGATTGGAATGTAGACGACTCTCCCTGTGTGTCCACTTGCCTTGTTTGCATAGGGAATTGAGGTGGGCACCCCATCCATAAGAACTTGCGTCCGTCGTTATGGTGTGTCAAGGCGGTTCTTCCAGAGGGAATCCATGACTTAACTTTCTGCCTTCTTTCCACCAGCTCAACTGTTGTTTCACCCGAGGAGAAATATATTCTCTGTTCCCAATCTGCACTTTCTTTGTTGAACTGATGAAGAAAACATTTCTGGATTGGTCTGAATCTCCATTGAGTACAGAAAGTATAAAACTATCAAGTAAAAATGGCGCTATAAAATCAATAGAAAAATAATATCACTCACAAAGGCTAGCAAGCACTAATAAAAGTGAAATAGCTCTAAAACCACTCAAATAGAATACAAAAAAGAACAAAAGTGCGCTGTGCCTTAAAGTGCTAATATAACAATATGAACAATATGTAAACCAATAATGGTCCAACTGTAGTGAATAAAGTGCAAATACAGTATATGTATATTATTAAAGTGCAAATAAATATAATCCAGTGGTAAATACCCTGTGAATATGTGCTCTTTGTGAAATACAAACAACAAAGAACTTACTCCTTTAAATTTAGACTCTGTTGACACTTGAAGGAGTATCTCTTTAAAACGCTCCACATAAAAACATAAGATAGAGGGACAAAAGAACACAATATAGTGTAACTCTGTATCACAAATGTAACCAGGAAATAATAAAAGAATATCACTCACAATGGTAGAGCAGAATAAAGTCTGCTCTAACTATAAAAGCGTGCAAATCCTCTCATCAGGATTCTGTAGGATAGTAGATAAATGTGCTTAAAACAAGCAGGACGGCACCAAATAAAAATAAGACTTTATTGGTATAAAATTTCACAGTGAGTCATCACCCTTCTCCCTGGAAAGCCAAGCTGGTACGGATCCCCTTCTGACTCGCGGCATGCACTTGCGGTCTTTCAGTGGATAGATGCTTCCGGGAGTAGGAGGTGCTGCTGACACGTAATGACGTTGTACGTCCAAAAAACGTGATGACGCGTTTCGCCTTGGCGGCTTCCTCAAATCACGTTCGAGTGGTTGCCGTCTCTCAGAACTTATACCCATCTATGTGGGCGTGGTATCTGCTTCAATAGTCCCAATTGCAATCAAGTTACATGGGCTCCAAGGCATATCGCCTAAATGTCTCTTTATGAAAAATGTCCATGATAACAAACATCACATATATCCTACTAATCCTACTAGTAATACCATTATAATTAATTGGGTAAAATACACATATATAAATACACATCCTATTATATGGAAGAAAAAAAAATATATAAAAGTAACTTTATAAAAATATAAATATATATACATGGTCCAATGCTAGGTAAATCTGAATAATCCCAGTATGCATAAAAAAAAATATATTGATATAAAAAAGGTAACTTTATAAAAATATAAATGTATATAAATAGACCAATGCTAGGTAAATCTGAATAATCCCAGTATAATAAAAAAAAAAAATAATAATAATATATATATATAAAATAACTGGAAAAAGGAGAGAGTAATCATAAAAAATTATATAAATCAAATTCAATATTAAGTCCATTGGGCTCTAGGGAACCTAATTTATGTACCCATTTCATTTCTTCCTTCCCAATGTCTAGAATAAAATTACCTCCTCTCCAAGATTTTTTCACTATCTGGATACCTAAAAAAGTTAAACCACTTGGATCTGATTTGTGATATCTTTTAAAATGAGCCGAAACACTATGCTGCTCGAAGCCCTTTTTAATATTATTAATATGCTCATATATTCTTTTATGTAGAGGACGAATAGTCCTGCCAACATATTGCAGTCCGCACGGACAGATTAAAAGATAAATAAGATTTTTACTAAAACAAGTAATAAAATCCTTAATTTGAAAATCTTCTTCTTTATACTTCGTTTTAAATTTACTAATACCTTTAATAGTTCTATTCTTACTACATTTACACCCAACACATTTACCACATGAATAAAAACCATTTTTACTATTTTTAAAAAAAGTGGTAACAGCTTCCGCTTTAGGGTGATTAAAAGTTAACATTTGTTTAAAACTAGGTGCCCCTCTAAAAGTGATAAAAGGTTTCTCAGGAATTACTTTAGATAGCTCTTTATCTTTTTTAAGAAGGTGCCAATGTCTATTTATGATGGTTTTAATTTTTTTATTATCATTATTAAAATCTAAAACTAAGGGTATTAAATCAGGATTATCAAATTTTTTAGTAGTATTAGGTTTGGAAATTAATTCTTGTTGGCTTAACGTGTTGATTTCATCGAATGCTTTTTCAAGTAATGCTTCGGGATATTTATTTTGTACAAATTTATCTAAAATCGTCTTAGCTTGTTCTTTAAAAATATCATTCTCAGTACAATTCCTCCGAATCCTATGTAGTTGTCCTTTTGGTATATTGTTCAACCAAGGCGTATAGTGTCCGCTATTATATAAAACATAACTATTAGCATCAACTTTTTAAAAAAATTTTTTTGTTTTTAGAGTATCCCCTTCTGTATAAATCTCCAAATCTAAAAAATTAATACTTTTAGTACTGAATTGACTACTTAGTTCAATGCCCCAGTTATTATTGTTCATACTAGTTAAAAAAATTTCCAAGTCATTTAAGGTTCCTTTCCATATAAAAAACAGGTCATCTATATACCTGTGGTATGTGAGCCCATTTCACCAAACCTATTGTACAGGTCATTGAGCCTGTCAAGCTCATAAGATCTCTCGCTGAAATGAGATTGATCCTTAACGTTTTTCTGACTTTGTCTTTTATCTTGATAATTCTTTCTGGAAACAAGTTGACTTGTTTCCTATGACTTGGTACCTATCACAGTCCCTAGAAATATAATTCTTTGGGAAGGCGTGAGCGTGCTATTTTCTGTATTTATCAGTCATCCTTGGTCTTGTAATATTCTCATGACAGATTGAGTGTGACTAGTAACTGTCTGACAAGAAGCACCCACTATAAGTATATCGTCTAGATAGTGGAACATTAGAATGCCTTGTTTTCTTAAGAATGCAATCAAAGTAATCAGAGTCTTGGTGAATGTTCTTGGGGCTAGACTCGGGCCGAAACAAAGGCCTTTGAACTGGAAGTGCTTTCAAAGCACCCAGAATCTTAGAAATTTGAGGTGGTTCTGATGGACAGGTATCTCATAATATGTGTCTTTTAAAGCCATCCACACTCCTTCCTTTATATTTTTATGATGGTAGATATGGAATCCATCTTGGAAGTTCTTTTCTTCAGCATGGAATTTACATTTTTGAGATCTCAGATCAGGCTCCACTTCCCCTGTCTAAGGGCCCTACCTTGATTGGAGTCCAAAGTGCAGAGATGTATGCTCACCCTTGAAGTTAAATGTGACCAGGTAAGAAGCCACCTGGGCTGTGAATCTGTGCACGGGGGCTTTGCAGGAAAAGCCTAGATCCATATGATATGAAGTGTGGCACAGAGGTAACACAGCAGGGCTAAAGCAGAAAGCGATCACAGTTCAAATCCCCTTAGAGCCACCATGGGGGGTGGCCACTTCCTCTATAACCCCTTTAGGAGTTTGTGGATGCAATCTTTCATGGCTTGTTCTTTTCTGCCTTTTGATACTCTTGATCTAATGAAGGAATTTTTTCTTGGAAACATCTTGAACTCTATCCTGTAGCCTTACCTTATCCCCTTGGAATGGGAGACCACAAAGTGAGGCCTTAGAGGTGTAGTCTGAACCCCATGAGTGAAGCCATAGAGCCCTTCTTGAGGCTACTGTCAATGCCATACTTTTTGCCAGCATTTTTGTAATATCCAATGAAGCCTCTGAGATTTAAGATCAGAAAGAAGTTAAGCTCACAATACCTGAAAAAGTTGATATCAATGCCCAGGGCAGCAAACCCGCAAGTCAACCAAGCTGGAAACAGTCTCTCTGAGGCACACAGGAACAATCTGCTGAATTGTTTAGCCAAAACTAGCCATTTTTAAATTTGGTGTGATATCCCTTTAATTGCTGGGATTCATGCATGCGCAATGCACGCTATGCATTCCAGGAGAGAACTGATCGAGTCATAACTGAAGCTGCTCCCCCTTGTCTCCAACTCAGGGAATAGAAGGATGGCCGAACTCATAGAGAGCCTTTTTTACACAGGTAACTCCCTTGTTTCTGCTGCCTGAAGAGCATTCAAAGATAGGACACATAACCCCAGCATTTCTTTGCTACAGGTTCCCTTCAAGCACTAACAGAGTTATAAGTAAAAAGATTTTGGCTCCCGTAGAGGAGCAATCTATGAATCAATAATGTTTATGGCTTCCCCAAAACTGCTGCCCTTGGAGTTATTATTACCAAGATGGAAAAGGGGGGGATTTTTTTTGTAGAGGAAATGTTTAAGGTACTCACCAACCCCTTCTTCATAAGTATTAAATGATTTGGATCTAATCTCTTATGTGCAGTGGTTCAGGTGTATACTGAGCCTAACTCAGTTAGTCCTGCCTGTGCAGGTTGTTTACGGAGTTCTTCAAATGAAGAGAGGTTTAACTCCGTTTTGGTATGAAACGCAGGAAGGTGGGCAAAAAATAAATTCCTGTTTGTCCGGCTGAGGACAGGAAAAAAAGATTGGGAAGGGAAGAGGGACCTTTATACCTATAGTCTGATTAATTTAATTAGTTTATTGTTCCTGTCCTGTGTTGGCTGGGGGAGGAGCTACCCATGAGCGATACTGCCATGATTAGCCAGGAAATGTAATTTAGAACAAGAGCAATGTATCTTATTTACACAACGAAAGTTCAGTGTCTGCATGCAGAGGGAGGAGATACTGAATGTTTGGCTGCATTTTAGGCAGTCATGACCCAGGAAGGATCTCTAACAGCTATCTGAGGAGTGGCCAGTGAAGTTATCACTAGGCTGTTATGTAAACACTGCATTTTCTCTGAAAAGTGTTTATAGCAAAAAGCCTGAAGGAATCTATTTGACCAAGGTGTCCTGCAGGCAGCTGCTCAAGGCTTCTTCCCTTTCTTGCAGAAATTTATTAACCAATGGGTAAAATTTTATTGTAATTTTATTTGAGTGCTCTCACCATTTCTTGTATTTTCATCCTATTTACACAGACTGATTTCTAAACACATTTATTGTAGTTTAAGTGAATGTTAGTATTAATGCTGTGGAGGTTTGTTATACACTCAGAGACACCACAATATGGAGCACCTAGAAAAGAGGGACATTAGGACAGGAAAGAAAAGACAGACAGAGGTATCTGGGCCCAAAATAGTTTTGGTTCCTTGTAAATAGGGACACTTGGGTGGTATGTTATTGTGAAGGAAACAATTACCACATCTGCCAATCCTTGAGAAGACACCTATTCATCATGATTATGTCTTTGCTTTCCTATGTATTTTCTTTGTCTTGGTGCCAGTGCATATTGCAATATCACTTTATGAAACTTTGCCTATAGTTATTCTCAAGCTAGAGCACAAGAATTTTGTTTTTACCAATTCCTAAAGAAAGGGCAGATCCGTTTTTCAAACAGACACTTAATACTACCATGATACCCAGTTACAAGTTTCAGCTATTTAGATCAGTGAAGTGAATCATACACTCCTGTTAGACCTTTGTGAGATCACTCTTCTACACATCTGTCTCAGCTCTATTTATTCATGACACTGTATTTACCCTTTGCGATAATCATCCTCCGGTAACTGGTAGAAAAACTGAATGTATACCCAGGATGCTGCTCAGTGTATTGGACAGTATTAGAATTGGGTGAGGGGTCTGCATGGAGGCGCTGAATGCTGCTACACCCGTATGTGATAAAGCTAGCATCTTATGTTCAAGATAAAAAGCAGGCACTACTGATTTTGGAAGATCTGATAGTCCCACCCTACACCCTACTGGCAAGCTTGGATGTGGTGTCCCTCTACAATAATATTCCCCATGATTTGGGCTTATAAGCAACTGAATATTTCTTAAACATGTCTGACAAGCCTGCACCTTGTCAAAAATAATTCATTTTCAGGCTTCTTCCGTTTTGTTAACACACAATTACTTTGTGTTTAACAGGGTATATTACCTTCGAATTAGAGGGATGGCCATGGGCAGAGCCTGTGCTCAGAGCTATGACAATTTATATCTAGGGTGGTGGGAGGAGACTATTTTACATCAGACCATTGCTATTAACTATGAAGACTACATCCTTCAATGGCATAGATATATCGATGATGTCCTCCTATTTTGGACAGGTTCCATCGGTATGTTTGAAGAACTTGTACAAACCTTAAACCAAAATGACATAGGGCTCACACTGACTTTTGTAATTGATGACAAAGAGCTAGAATTTTTGGACTTAAAAATGTCTTTGAGTCTAGACGGCATAGTGGAAACAGAACTGTTCAGACAGACCACTGCAACTAATAATTTGCTCCATTGGCACAGCCATCATCCACATAACTTAAAAGCAGGAATACTGTATGGTCAATAGCTCAAAGCAAGAAGGAATTGCTCCAACGATGAGTCTTTCTATAAGGAAGCCAAAGAATTGAAAAAACCCTTCAAAGCTCAGGGCTATCCAAATAAGGTATTGAAAAGAGATTTCCAAAGGGTGGTCTCTATGGTGAGAACTGTGTGCTTGAGAACTAGTCGACCCAAACAAGAGCAACCACTTATACGTTGCATCAGTACATTTGATCAACTATGGGATCCAATAAAACAGATTTACTTTGATCATTGGTCAATTCTTACACACAATTCGGACCTGGTTAACCATTTATCACCTTTTTACAGAATTACAGCATGCAGACCCAGGAATTTAAAAGATTTGCTGGTACATAGTCACATGGAACCTGTTTCAGCTCCTCGAACTTGGTTTACCACCACCAATGGAACCTATAGATGTGGACACTGTAAGGCATGTGACTTTATCAAACCATCCAAAATTGTGGAACATACCCAAACTAAAACACAACTTTCCATTAAACAATTCATAAATTGCAGTTCCACCAAAGTAGTCTATGTGATCACCTGTGGTTGTGGGATACAATACGTGGGCAAAACTTATCAGCAGTTTAGAAGACGAATCCTATACAGTAACTAATCTTAAAGGACCACTATAGTGCCAGGTAAACAAACTCGTTTTCCTGGTACTATAGTGCCCTGAGGGTGCCCCCACCCTCATGGCCCTCCTCCCGCCGGGCTGAAGTTGGAGGAAGGGGTTAAACACTTACCTTTCTCCAGCGCGGGGCTCCCACAGCGCTGGGGACTCTCCTCCCTCTTTGGCTGAATGCGCAAGCGCGGCAAAAGCCGCGAGCGCAGTCAGTCCATAGGAAAGCATTCTCAATGTTTTCCTATGGACACTGGCGTCTTCTCACTGTGAAAATCACAGTGAGAAGCGCGGAAGCCCTCTAGCGGCTGTCAATGAGACAGCTACTAGAGGCTGGATTAACCCTAATGTAAACATAGCAGTTTCAGCTGCAGGGTTGACCCTAGAAGCTGACTGAGGAAGCCGTGTTTTCGGTGAAACGCGTTTTGGCTAATTAGGTGGATCTGTTAATAGACCACTCAATACATTTGTATTATCTTTATATGTTTTTATTATTTTTTAGAAAAGTATGTATACATTTTAATAGTTCTTTAAATAAATATACATTTTTTATTCACCATTGAGTTGCATCCTGTGCAAGTGATTCCAGGAAGGGGCAGTGTCACCCCACTAATTGACACTAGGCCTAAATACTTAAAGCCAAAGGTTCTAAATAAGGTGAGCAATTCTGTATTTTATTTACATTGATTTATATCCGTATTTAAAATACTACACTTAGATTAGAAATATCTGTGTCTTATTTCTACGCAATGTGGAGAGGAATATACGCTTTTTCACCTTGAGAGATGGGTCGTGTGATCTACCCTAAAAAGACACAGACATCTGGAAGTTTAGAGCCTTACAACTGTAAAAAGCTCTATAAAATGTGAGTTTATTTCAACTTATAACTCGCAGCAAAAGGACTTTTTTCAAATATACACTTAACATACTGCACTATTATTTGTATTTTTTCTGTTTCTGCTTTCCTTGGTATGTTATAAAGAAAACTAAAGTATAACATAGAGGGTAAGTGCCTTTGCAGCACTGTTTTTTCACTGATAATCTCACTTTATATCTTCATATTCAGCGCTACACTCGTGAGAAGCTGAGGATTTAAGTGATATAGTATATCAACTTAAATCCGAAGTTTCTCTGTTTGGTGATTAACCCTAGATGGACCTGGCACCCAGACCACTTCATTAAGCTGGTCCTTTAACATCACCACCCCAGTAGCCAACCACATTAGGAAAGTATATAACAGTGACATTTCCAACCTGAAACTTCATCACTTCCAATTCCAGGAAGGGCAATTTTAATTTAAAATTGCTGAAACAAGAATCGCAATGGATACACTTGTTCCATAGATTAGCACCCTAATGAGGAATTTAATTTTATTTTATTCCTGTCATTCATGACTAACCCTTATATCTTGCAGAACTCTTAATATTTCTATAAACCTGTTCAAACCATGTGTATATACAACTATATAACCTATAACAAAGTACATCTCTTAATACGTCTAGCACCATATTGGTTAGAACTTGATCTGTGTTTGGGCATGTTTTTCAACCGACATTTAGACTAAAGATCTTCTGACTACTTCACGACATATATTAGATAAGAATTATGCCAATCATCATTATTTTGTAAGGTGTACACAGCATGGATGGTTGGCGTGGCAACTATATATATATCTTTTTTGGTACATGAATGGTTCCATATATAATTATAACCATTAGAACTGTATGTACAGAGAAGTTCACTTACGGCATTACCATTAGAACTGTATGTTCAGAGAAGTTTACTTCTAGTATTACAAAAAAATGAAGGCACCTTTAATTGATTTGTCTACAAGATAAACAGTCATGTATTAGTATTTCTTCTGACAGACTAGCTTTCATGGTCTGTAATTTTCTATTTATTTATTTTTCATTTCTTTACTATACCTGACAGAACTCTGATGGTAAAGTTCGCATAAGACTCAGTATCATCTTAGTAATATGAAATAGTGTTAACTGCTGATCTCTAATAACTATACACTGCACCTTTTCATATTAAATATGTACATATTCAGTTTATTTAATCACACCACAAGCCAATTATTAATAGGTCTATTATCAAATACTTTTAATCGCCCAATGACTCATTTAATATTTAATATATTAGTTTCCTGTAGATCATATAATACAGTTACTGTATGTCCTTTTTCATGTGTACATTTCACATATTTTTTCATATTTTCTTTTTTGATTTTAATTTTTCCATTGTACATTATATCACATCATTAGGGTCTCTGTATAATACTTTTACAATATCTATTTAAAGTATCTTTTCGGACACTTCCACTTCTGTCCTTTCCGTGTATTCATTCATGTTCTCCTATTCATTAAGTAAAACCACATCTCCTGATACACAGTGAGATGATTGGTACATTCAAATACACTTTATCCAGTGGGATCGTTGTATCCCTCATTTAAAACCGGCAAATGTCAGTTTCCCGGTTCCCCTCTGATGAGCTAAACAGCGAAACGCACGTCAGGGAAACTAGGAGCACTTCGCCCTTACTAGCAACGTTATTGTGCACATTTTAAAATGGCTTTTTATTGTTGTCAGCCTAAGGCACACCTGTGCAATAATCATGCTGTCTAATCAGCATATTGATATGCCACACCTGTGAGGTGGATGGATTAGTCCTAGATCTTTGAGTTCAGCTCATTATAAATGGGGACGAAAACAAAAGTGTTGAGTTTAAAACTTAGTTCAGTAGCTAACGTTTTCGTTTTTTGTTTCCTTCTATTAGAGCGATAGGTTTTTGTAGATTAGGAGCAGCCTTTAACCACGAACGAACAAAATCATGTTCTCATCAAAACAAAACCTAGAATTTGAGCAATAAATTTGTTCAATCATAATTTATCTCTTTCATATTAAGTGCGCCCACACTTATTAATTTTTTTGTTTTTCAGGAGAAACACTGCTTTCATTTCATATCAAATATTCACATATGAAACCATTTAAAATGAATTCAATCTAAAAGAAATTTGAGAAACGACGACATTTTGTTATATTCTTAGCTCTTCGTGGCATTTTAACTGTGAATGTCATAATACTGCTAGATTTTAAAATACACATAGCTATGTTCAGCGATATCTCACGAGTATAACAGTAACCCCCATGTATAGGTTTTATGGGGTTTTGGAAAGTAACAGGGTCAAATACAGCGCTTTCCCCTTTTCAGCTTTTACACATTGAAATATCCCAGATTGGATTCCTGGGCCTATGTTGTCTTTGAGACTGTATGGCAGCCCAGGAATGAAAATTAACCATTTACAAAAGTAAACAACTCAGGGTTTCATCTCTGCACCTCATAACTCCATGTGACCCCATGCCTGCACTAATGTGGCGCCCTCTTGCTTTTTCTTATGACATATAACACTGAATAATAAGAAACCATGAGAAAATTGACATGTAAACATTTTAAAAGGATTTAAAGAATGAATATTTCATTATAAATATGACCACCATTTCACTATAGGAATTAAGCAAAGAGAGTTTTTTAGGATTATAAAATTAAAACACAGTGTGTATAAAGTTAAATGATTTGATCTCATCATTTTATTTGTACTTTTACTAAAAAAAAAAAATGCTAAATCCTATTGCTTTTGAGTAAACACACAATAATTTGTGAAACTTTTTTTATTTAAATGCGTTGTAAAAACTCTTGCAGCTGTTTTACTAGTTCATTGTCTACAGTCTCCATTAGACAGCGGAATCCGTCTTCTCCCAATAACTCCTGCTGTGCTTTCAGTTTTTCATATACAAAAGTTTGTAGCGACACTGTATGCACTGGATCTCTTAAAGCGAGCTGGAGCACAGAAACAAACAAAAATATGTTAAAATATGCCAACGTAAAACATTCATATATTTTCATTTCCCGCATAGTAATAAATGTTTGCAAGCTGTGCTTCATTGCATTAAGAATATTATATGGTAGCAGATAATAGAACACAATGGCAGTAAAACACATTCATAAAAAAACATTTATACATAAAATTCACATTATTTATGTAGACAGAGGATACATAATGCCAAACTGTGTATTATGGCACAGTAATGCCATCAAGGACATTTGGAGACATTGTTATAAACTAGAGCGTAAAAGTCAAGCAATTTAAAAATGTCTTCAGAACCCAAGATAGATGTCCTTCACATAATATACATTTTGTATTTGCCATTACACCCTATTTTTAGGTTACAGTGTATTGCAGGCTTCCACAAACTTCGGTCCTCCAGATGTTGCTGAACTACAACTCCCATAATTCTCAGTCTATTTCATTCATAAAATCATCAGAGTTGTAGTTCAGCAACATCTGGAGGGCCGGAGTTTGGGGAAGCCTGGTGTATTTGGTGGTGGTATATAACTTTGCCCCTGCTGCCTGCTAAACCCTCCCTGCTAAACCCTGCTAGAGGATAAAGAAATCTTCTACCCAGGTTTCATGCTACAGAGCAGTGCTCCTCAAGGCACATCTAACAGTCTGGGATTTAGGAAGTACCCAGATGTGTCTAAGGTATTTAGAAGGTGTTTTCTAAACACCTTAGACAGACTTGGGTAATCCCTAAATCCTGGACTCTTAGGTGTGCATTGAGGAAAGGATTGAAGAGCACTGCTTTAAAGAGAAACATGCAGGACTGGAGTGCGGTGTGGACCCTCCCCCACTTGGTGTGCTGCTGTATAACACGATAACCTTTGAAATTATACTAAGTTGCTAGGATGCATATAGTGACACATTCTAGAACTGTAAAAAAGTGTAAAACTATATTTTACAGACATGTTGCGATACTTTTTGTAAAGAAATAGAAAAAAAAAACAAGCATTGCCAAAAAAAAAAACCAACCCAATGTATTTTTTAATGATATTTATTAAACATGTTAATAGTCTGTCTGGAATATTAATATGGTTAAATGTGCAGTTATTGAATGTTATACGCTACTCATGTTCTGTACCATTATTCATTTTTAAAGGAAGGAAAAAAATATAAAATAAACAAACCTACAAAGCCAGAATATAAAAGAGTGTTATTTTTAATACACATAGAAAAGTGGCCCCACATGGAACAGCTTATAATGTATGCACATAATGACCCATACTGTGTTTTTCTGGTACCATTTATTACATCAGCTAGATGAGGCTTAAGTAATGACATATTGTGGCCTCCCTGCCTTTTGGTCCCTGCTGATAATATATCTTCCTGTACAGTTTGATACCCTGCTGGTTTTCCCCACAGCGTTACTACACTGCTTTCCTATTTTTATATACATCTAAAATAATGAGGCCCCACTCATTTTCAGTAGCTGATATTAGTGTCCCATTAATCCTGTCTTTCTTAAAGGGCCTGCTGCATTATGTTACTATTAACAGTGTCCATTATTGCACTTTAGTTTATATATGTTGTTAGAGTTTCAATTATTCAGCTAATACACAGATCGTAAAAAAAGTGTTTTCTTGGAAAATTATTTGCAAAGAGCAGCAGAGTTCAGGCATGATTTGTTCTTATGTGACATGTGATTTGTAGTAGTTTTGGATCTCCACAAATACTTTTAACACATTTTAGAACCACCAGGCAATTCACAAGTAGGAGGTAGGAAGACATTTGTCCAAAATAGAGGGACGTGACAGAAAGAAAGACTACAAGGTCTAATAGTGTATGGCTTTTTGGTGTTTGTAGTAAGTGGAACTATTTAAGCATTTTAAAAGGGATACAACAGGTTGACTAATTATTCTCATCTAATTCCACTTCTTCTTACTAAGGTAGAATGGCTCCATAAACCCCAACATGAAAGAGCATGCTTGCTGGTCTGGAAAGTAGCTCTGGTATCCAGTCAAACTGCACAAGCACTGTTGCGTGGCAGAAGTGCCCTTTTATTTGCTTTCTGCATTTAATAATGCACGTGCATTGAGATTTTTGGGAACTCTAGGGAAATCAGAGAAGAAAAACTGGGATGGAAGCTGAGAAATGAGTGACCAGGAAGAGCGGGAGAACCCTCATTGAGGAGTTTCTCCTGTTCTTAGTCACAGCAACTACAGCTCATACTCCATAGTTGCTTTAGCTTACTCTACCAACAAGTTTGTCTTGCAGTTTTCTAAGGGAGTTTGGGAAGAGTGTGTAAAATGCCAGCTCTAACGCCTATGTTCATATAAAGACTGCCTTTTAAAAATAAACCATCAGGTGTGTCCGGATACTTGTATTTACTACCATTATATTTCTGTGGGAACATTGAACTCCCTGTCTGTTGCACCCTGGTGGCAGTACCCTGCCTATTAAGTGTGTGCACCATCCTCTTCAGTTGCAAACAAACATATGTTCCTGAAATGAGGCCAGCATTTATTTAGGAATATATTACAACATCTAAGGGAACCAGACATGATTTTACTCTGTCAGCCATCCCTTTTAAATTAACAATGAAGGGAATGTCAGGGATGATCTCATTTTACAGCGGTTTTAATTTTTTTCTCTGGTTTTGGCTGCAGCACTATATTTCAATTAGGGAGAAAAACATAGATGGAAAAGTTTAATATTCAAGAGTAACTGAAACTTCACAGTCCATGACACATTCTAGTAGTAAAAGGTACAAGCCTATGTCAGAGAATAGGTGTGCATCCCATTTATCCTGGGCTACCTAGACAACCTACAACACTACAGATATTTTGGAGCAAATGGCTGTAAGAGCATCTAGTCGCCAACATCTGGAGTGTAAAAGGTTGCCTGTCCCTGCTCTATGATCAGATAATGACTATGACTAATGCTTCATCTGACTTTTAAAGGGGATGTGGATTGTGAGTGCTTAATGTCTGTGTGGAACCTGTATATAATGTGAGCTGTGCAAAATCTGTGTCTTCCACAGTTCTAAAAGATAGAGGAGAAGACGCTACTTAATGTATATATGACAATTTTGCAGAAAACTTTCAGAGAATAGCACACAATGCATTTTACAGAAAACCAACATTATTAGCATGGAAAACAGTCTTCTAAGTCTTGGTCTGTGGGCCAGTTTTATATCGTTATCATTCCTGCATTAGTTAAATATTTTCATTTCATAGTAAAAGCTTCTCTTACTACTGCTTACATTAACAATATTATTCACTAAAGTGATAATTCAAAGTGAATTTCAAATTTGAGTCCACAGTAGCCGAATTGAAAGTATAATTCACTAAGAGAATTTTTCCACTAACTATTTCGGTCAAATTTAAAATTCAATAGTGAATAACCCTGTAAAAATGTTGGCCACCATAAGAACAAACAAATATACAGAAACACAAATACAACAAAATTACATCAATATAAGAGGAGCAATTTATTTAAGAAGTTCATAATATTTCTGTGCTAGATACAATGTTTCATTGATGGTTTTTATAGACTAAGTGTCTGAAGAAGAGAGCATGAGAACAATTTCTGCAATATCTATTCAAGTGAATGGGAGTTTAGCATTTCCAAACAAGGATATATATTTTTTATTGGGATGGAGAAGAGCAAGCAGTATGGTAGACACTACCATTGGCCCTGACACCTGAAAAAGGGGTGCAGTCTTCATACTAAACAGACTCCAAGCTACTGAGTGCACACTACCCATGATGCAGCAATAGTCTAGATCAGGGGTGCCCAACAAGTAGATCCCAAGATGTGTTTAAAGTACAATTACCATGATGCTTTGCAATTCTTAAGCATTCTAAAGACATACAAAGCATCATGGGAGCTGTAGTCCTAAGACATCAGGGGATCTACATTTTGGGCACACTTGGTCTAGATAATGGGATAATCTTCATGTGGAAGACAAAGAATAAAGTCAATCCTGAACAACAAACAAGTATGACGTTTTGAAATAGACCAGGCTAAAAAGGTAAATATGGTTTTGTCCACAATCGCAGTCTACAAATAGCCCATTGGGAATCTCTTTTTCTAAATGTAGATATTGGTTATATGTATACCTTAGTCTCACAAAGTCAGCAATGACATTATAAAAGTGGGTAGAAGAACATCAAACACAATACTGTTTAGACATATACTTATACTTGGTGTGTTACAGAAATTGAAGAAACTTTGCAAAACTAATCCCAAAGCAAACTGCAAAAAAGTTTTTAGAAAATCAGAAATAAAATTAATCAGCCTGTGGATATGGAGAACTGTGACATTAATTTGACAAGCTAAAAATACAATAATTCACTCCCTGAATTGTACCTTTTCACTATAGGCAATATACTAGTCACAGGAGCAAAATGCCTTGCAATTACGAGTTGATTACATTGAAAGAAGAGTGGCCTTGTTACTGATTTGAATATTTTATAGTGAATTTACCTCCGTAAACACTATTGAGGTAAGTGGCTTTGTCAAACAGGAAGAAAAAGAGCACATTCATGAACGGATTACTGGCTAATATCAATTTGAAAAATATATTTTCAAATAGTTATGGATATCTTCTGTTTTTTTTCCATTATTCCTAACTTAATAAAACTAAGTGAGATGTTTTTCCGCGGATATCAACGAACACACATTCAGCATTTTTTTTCTAGAATCACAACCTGTATAGGCAAGATAAATGATCCTATTTAATTACTGTTAATCATGGTGATTATAAGCTTAAATGCTTTTTAAATGACTATGGATATTGGCTGTTTCCAGCCTGTGTTTTATTTTTTGGCTTCTTTAGTTATTGGCCATGATTGGAAAGGCACCAACAAACCATCTGATGTGCGGTAGATCAAACACTGAAGATCTTTCACAAATCAGCCGGGGATTGTCTTAGTTCAAGAGTGCTAATGAAAGCTCCTTCTTAGGAGCTTCTAACTCTCCACAGGAAGTAGTGGAGGCTGGGAGCGGTGCCCACTTACAATGGAAAGGATGACTTGGGGTACTCTTGACCCCATAAACTCTATAGAGTTTGCTGTAGTGGTTATGGTGCTTACATTGTTCCTTTATCTTGAGGTGTCAAGACAATTATTGAAGTAATAGTACTGATCATATGCTTAGTGTATGGAACGTTCATAATCCTACACAAATAATAATCATGTACAGTGGAACCTCGGAACTCGAACATTCCTGTTCAAGAACAATTCGGTATTCGAATTAAAATTTAGAGTACATCAAAGAGCCGCTCATCGGGGCCATGTGACCCCTCCAGTCAGCTCTCTCATGGAGTTAAGATGTGGCTTCAAAGTAAGTTTGGAAGTTTCTCTCGCCCAGCTGTTACAGGATGAGTGTGTTCTACTGACCTGCAGAGATGTACCTACCTTGCTCCATCCCTGGCAGCCTCTACCTATAGTAGCAGCACTCAGGGCAGCCCTCTCCCTACCTACACCACCCAGGGAACCTCCCTACCTACCTACACCACCCAGGGCAGACCTTCAGCATTCAGGGCACCCTACTAACATCCAGTGGTAGCAAGGACCCACCAGCAGCTCCCAGGACAGCCCAGTACCCAGGTGCAGCAGTGACCCTTTGCCCCCCTGTGTTCCCTGCTGGCAGTCAGTCCTGGCAGAGATGGGCAGACCAACCTCAGTAGGGGCACAATACACCTTCACTTGGTAAATGCCCGATTGCTCTGACTGGGAACTTTTTACCAAGAGGCAACATGTGGCCCCAGACCGGCGTGCTGGGCTTCTCCGTGTACTTACTGCTTCTGCAGGAGACCCTGAGCAGGAGGATCCCTGTGGACACCGGTCAGTGCACCTTCCCCAAAGCGGTAAGTACTAAAGCCAGACAGGCACATGTGCAGTGTGTGTACTATGTCAACTATGTGTGTGTGTGCATTGTCAGCTATGTATGTGCAGTGTGTGCATGAACAGTGGTCCCGTTTACAATGTAAAATGTTGTAATTTTGGGGGTCTGGAACATATTAATCAAACTTACGTGCATTCCTATTGGAAATGTTGATTCGGTTCTCGAATGAATCAGAACTCGAATAGCCTTCTGGAACGGATTAAGTTCGAGTTCTGAGGTTTCACTGTATATCAGATCACATTCTATTGCATAATCTTAAAGCACATATTTATTCTTCAACACACAAGCAAAAACCAGAAAGGCTTTAACAGAAAGATATTGAAGCACAGCAGAATATGTAAAATATATACTAACATACTAGTTACACAAAGATGGGTACAAACTTGTTGATTAAAAATAATTTTAACAATAGTTGACTATTTTTTTTCCCCTGTACATGCAATGTGTGCTAGTGCTCTTGGCTTATGATCAATATTGCAATCTGACACCTGCTAGCATTTTATTCTACATTTTCTCCTCTGCAACCCTGAAGCTTTATTTGTGACATGCTAGAACATTTTTAAAACCCGTGTCTTCCTAACAATCTTTCCAGCACCCTTTGTTTCACTGAAGAGTTTATTCTGCAATAGTTAACTAGCATATCCAAAAAAATCAACATGTTTAAAACTGTTACTTTCTAATAACATTAGTTACAACAAAAAAAGAGAAAAGGCAGTATTTACATTACTGCCTAGGGACACCTCTGGGGGCAGTCACTCAGACGGTGAGCGTCCTCTTGCAGGTTGTAATATCAGTGACACAGATAAGTTTTTAATTATCCTCTGTAGAAAATACTGCACCATTTTTTGTTTCCATTTCTTATCGCCCCTTATCTGTGTCCCTGATATTACAACCTCCAAGAGGACACTCTCCATATATCCCATAAGCGGGGATTTTACCACTGTATGTCATACATACCAGAGCTGGCTTAGGCTCTGTTAAGTGTGAGTGTAACCTTACTACTTTACCAATATATCTGCACTTTGAGGAACTTACTGCACCATTATTTTCTCTCACCTCTTATCGCCCTTTTCTATATATGTGGATATTTGAGAAGTGCAAGAACCCCCATTCCCTGGCTTTGGAGATTTCCAGTGGACTCCAGAAATGGGCAGGATGGTATTAATGTGCCCAGTCTGAAAATAGATGAAACAAACACAAACCTAGGTGTAACCGTTCAGGAAGTGGAAAGGACTAATAAACACCCACCAACACATTGCAATCAGTTATCCAAAAGGAAACAGTGGGAATCTGGAGGTAAATAAAGTGTGCTGAGTGAGCTTGATAAAAGGCCCCATTATGAGAAAAACATGTTCAAGCACTCATGAAAGGTAATCATATATCATATATTTACTAAGGTGAGGTTCCTAGCGCCTGTTAGATCCGGGTATGGCAGCTGGTACTTCCCAAACCAGAGTTTCTTCTATCAGTTCTACATACCTAGACGTTGTCCTTCCTTATAGGGACTTACCCAAGCGAAGACTTTTCTTTTTATTCTTATATTGTGGTGCTGCCCAACTCTGTTTTTTTGTATCTTTTTGATTATCTTCAAGGGCCTTAAAGGAGACCTTGTTTGGGTTTGCTGCCTCCCCTTTTTTTGTATTTATTAGCGCTGACTCTTAGCTGTTTCTCTTTCCATCGTTGCTAACAAAACAGAGAGCACTAATTTTCTGGTTTTATTCTCATTTTTACATACTTGGTGAATATCTGTGACACTGCAATTTGGAGGGAAATACCCGTGAACGATCGACACTCTGACGCTTGATCGTGACCTACCATCTACAAGGAACTAAGCTGAGTGACATATCCACAGGCTGGGATCATACCGCCCAGGCGCATATATCTGGAGCTGAACATAAGCTCCAGGAAATTGTAAGTGGCATTTTTCTTATTTTACCTCACCACATATAGAATATACTACACTATATTCTGTTTTTTTGTCCTCATATTTTCCATACTTACCACCATATGAGTTTGAGGACACCCAGAAGGCGCTGCTTCCCTGTACTCTTTCCTGACCTATACCTAGTTACTGCCAGATAGAAGAGACTCTGGTTTGGGAAGTACCAGCTGCCATACCCGGATCTAACAGGCGCTAGGAACCTCACCATTGCAAATATATGATATATGATTACCTTTCATGAGTGCTTGAACATGCTTTTCTCTTAATGGGGCATTTTATCAAGCTCACTCAGCACACTTTATTTACCTCCAGATTCCCACTGTTTCCTTTTTGATAACGGGTTGCAATGTGTTGGTGGGTGTTTATTAGTCCTTTCCACTTCCTGACCGGTTACACCTAGGTTTGTGTTTGTGTCATCTATTTTCAGACTGGGCACATTAATACCATCCATCCTGCCCATTTCTAGAACGGAGCCTAATCCATTTTGCCAAACACCAAAGCAGTCTTCAAGAGAAAATGAGATGCTCTGATTCAGTGAACCAGAAGTATATATAAGTATGTGAGCTATTTAATTTTTTTTATTTTACACACTATATAATTGCCTAGGGAGCGTTAACAGTCTGCCCAGGAAAAAAAAAAAAAATCACTATAAACTTAAAATAAAAAAAATAAAAAGATTAATTCAGCACTGGTGAGAGGCTCTGTTAATTTAAAATCCTAAAACAAAATCCCTTTGTATTTATCTTTATTATCCCCTTCAAAGCAGAACTGTCATTTATCTGCCCATAAAGAATATTAGTTGTTACTTTACCTAAGCAATCATTTTAAACTAAAATGGATTTTGGAAGCACTTTAAAAAATACTTTATTTCTATTACAGTAAGTTTGGATCAGTGAAGACAACTTGAAAACAATTGAAAATTGGTACATGTATATACGCAAATCTGTCAATCAGAATAAAATACTCAAGTTCATATTTCTTATAAAATAGGAATGAGATACTAAAGGTAATATGACAAAGAAGTACAAAGAAATAGAAAAACACTGTAGATTGAATATAGCACATATAACTAAAATTGGTGAAACCTGAATGACAGACAAATTGTTGTGTCGTTTGACATACAGGCGGTCGTAAAATTGTATTGATATTTTATAGATCAAAATAACTAGATTTTGCTTCATGGTCAAGTTGTTTAATTCTTTCACCATCAAATGGTTTCTTAAAAATGAAAATTATATCAGGGATGTGAACAATATATCACCTGACACCTGGAACATGCAGTTTTGGGCGCTGGGCAAGAAGAAGCCTTTATGAGCCCTGTGCAAAATAATCTTCACAGTGCCCACCCTGGCCACACCCCTAATCCAATACCTCCTATCATTCAACAACAAAAAAGTGATAATTGCTAGGAATTCAAACTGAATTTCATATATACAAGCAAAATTGTCAAAATGGGCATGTTCCTGCAGTCTTGCACAATGTCCCATTGACCCTTTTTTTGTACTTTTGTGCAAGTGGTATGTGAAGTGACACTACTTGTGGTGTTGAATGTATGTGGGGACACATGTGGGGAACACTACTTGTATTGTGACGGGAGGCTGATTGTGGTATTGTGTGTTTGTAGGGACCTAGCTTTGTGGGATTATGTTGTGGGTGTAGGTGCTGATCTCTGTGTGTGGATTTGATTTGAGTGTGGGTAGAAAATAGTGGCTGTAGGGCGTCTGTGTGGGAAAGTAGAGGCTGTAGGGTATGTGCATGTGGCAAGACATAGACTATAGTGTTTATGAGGGCTGTATTATAAGGGGGTTGAGGGCTGTAGTGCACCGGGATATAGGAGCTGCAGTGTGGGTAGTAGAGGTAGCAGTGTAGAGTAGTGTAGAAGATATATGCTTTGGTGTGTGGGAGTATGGGCTGTATTGTAAGGGGTTTGGGTGAAGTAGTAAAGGTGTAAATATTGTAGTGTAGAGGGAGATATGGGATGTAGTGTGGGAGGATGGGGCTGTACTATAAGGATGTTGGAGTCTGTAGCATAGGAGGAATATGCTGTAATGTAAAGGGACATAGGGGCTGTAGTGTAATGGGGTTGGGGGCTGTAGTGTAAGGGGTGATGGGGTTGTAGTGTAGGAGATATAGGCTGTAGAGTAGAGGGAGATAGGAGCTGTAGTGTAAGAGAATGGGGCTGTAGTATGGGGGTAGATTCTGTATTATATAAGGAGAAGGGGACTGCAATGCGGGAGGATGGGGCTGTAGTATAAGGGAGGAGAAGGAGGCTGTAGTGTAGGAGGTAGAGGCGGTAATGTAAAGGGGGATAGGGTCTGTAGTTTGTGGCGATGTAGGGGGGTTGTTGTGAGCTGCAGGTCTTTATTCAGAATGAAAATAAACAAATACATACATTTTATTCCCTCTCACTTTTGCTTATCTTAAGGGAGTGGGTTAAGTTGATCCCTGGTGGTGCAGTATCAGCCCCAGGTGGTGCACAACCTGCATGGTGAGTACTGTGCTCCCTAGGCAGGCACTGGTGGATAACAAGAGAGTTGCCATGGTAACCAGTATCAACGCTCTGATCCCCTCCAGATATCGAAAAAGGCACCCATGATACAATCTCTCAGGCCTCCTATTGCAGCCCAACATTTTACTGGCATCAGAGACCAGTTGTGAAGCTAGCGGGAGAATCCATTAGACATGCACCTAGTGGAACCTCTGCCGACAGTTTAGTACGCAGGGCATTTTGAAGGAGCAGATGTTAGTACTGCTCCCTCAAATTTCTCTCTGTCCACAAGACTCCTCAAATATACAATTATCCACAGACACTGGAGAAACATATACACACACAGGACTTAAATCCACAGGCAGCTCATACCTGGTTTTCTGTGGTGACCCCAATCCTTTGCTGTATGAAATCTGGTGGTCCAACCACACAAAAATGCACAAAAACGACTACAACAACCAGATTTTCAAGCAAAAAGTTAATCTTCTTTATTCTTCCATATGTGGATAATAAAATTAATTCAACAAAATGCAGCATGTAAAGTGACACACAACAGCAGTTTATCCGTTCCGTACCCTTGTACATTAACCAAACTCCACTGTTACCAGCACAATGCTCCTCACAAACTGCATCATGTGAAGCACCTGAAGCTATATGGGTTGTGCCTGAAATTCAAGCACGGCAGCTAGAAGCACAAAATCAAGGAAAGGGGAATATCCATTAAATAGTGCCAAAGTAAAAAGAAATATATTTTACAATATAATAATAATGGACACAAGCAACAGGGCACACACGAAGTGAACACCCTAATAAAAACTGTAGACATAAAAATGAAATGAAAACATTGCTAATGAAAGCTTGAGGGTAAATTCAAAGTCAGAAACTATCGTAAATGAGCTCCAAAGTAACTATTGATAATAACAATGCTTAGTAGTAAGGGAGAAACTAGGCACCTAGTGCAGCCGCAGTCCATGCACACCTCAAAGTCCGACCCTGGTGGCAGGCTGTACATTCACTGCACAGCAGCTAGTAATCTGTGCTATCTGTGTGTCGCACAATGTGTAGTTTGTGTGTGTGTGTGGGTTAGAGAGTAAGTGAGTGAATGTGTGTTAGTGGATATGTGTGTCAGACAGTGTTTGTCCGTTTACAGTGTGTTTATGTATGGGTCAGTGAGTGTGAGTTAATGGATGTGTGTAAATGCGCCATGTGTATGTGTATGGGTCAGCGAGTGTGTGTGTGGGTCAGCGAACAGCGTGAGGACGTCCAATGTCATTTCACGGATTTAAATTCAGTGAAACAGCTGGAAGTACCCCTAGTGGCTGTCTGGTAGATAGCCACTAGTGGTAGTCTTAACCCTGCAATATAAACATTGCAGTTTTTGGAGAAATTAAGTTTGGAGAAATTAAAAAACTGGAAAAAACTTGTTAAAGGGAAACTATAGGCACCCAGATCACTTCATCTCATTCAAGTGGGTTAAGCAGACCACATGAATGAGATGAAGTGATCCGGGTGCCTATAGTTTCCCTTTACCAAGTTTTTCCCAGTTTTTTAATTTCTCCAAACTTCCTTAGCCTGTGCTGCTATGAAGCCATGAAATCAGCACTGTGATAAAACCTACAAACAAGACTATTGCTAACTGCAGAAGGAATCCTGCAACTCCTAGCATCAACATGGCAAGAAGTGTCTGAAAGATGTTTTTCAGTGGCGACTATATTTTAGGCTTGGATCTATAATTGTTAGCCATACATGATCTGTCTATTATGAACAGATTATGTTTTAGAATCCTATACTATATGGATGGTGATTTCATCTGTAGAATTATTCCTCATCATGGCTAATTATGCACAGGTCACTTTTATGTAGTCATGTGGCCTATTCTAGATCAAATTAGGACATGTCTTAGTCTGCCCAAAATGAGTGAGAATTACACTCACAAACAGATCTGCTGCTATTTCACTGCTGCTGACATAGCTGCCACCCAGGACTGTAACAAGCCACTAATCTCAGGCAGCAATGGGGCATGTTTGTTCCAGTGCAGCTTTTACAAATAAAGTCTTCCTCTTAACCCTTACACCAACTTAATGTGCAGCTTTTACAAATAGTCTTCCTCTTCACCCTTACATCAACTCAATGTGCAGCTTTTAGAAATACAGTCTTCCTCTTAACCCTTACACCACTTTAACACAGGTAGGTAGATAGATAGATATTTTTTTTCCACACACACAAGCTCGGCACTAACTGAGCTCCATTAACACAGTTATTGTTGAATAAATAGTATTTGCAGACTTACTAATTCTTCAACAGCACATCAAATGCAAGAAACTATTGCGTTTGACAACTAGACGTTCCCTACAAAATGCAAAGGAGCATCAACATTCAATTCACGCAGACTAAACGAGTGGCGTTCTTGTCAGTAAATTCATTAGATTCAGTATCTCTAGGCTAAGGATGACCTTCAGCACTTTGAAAATAATGAAGCTCAAAACTCACATATGTTTAATTAATATAACTCCGAGACCATGCATCTTGATATTAATGAACTAAGCACACCTCTAATGCAGTCACCAGTATTACCATGATTCAAGGATTAGCATGTGAGTAGAACACTAATGCTCCAAACACTTACTTACAATTGATTTAAAAATAAATGTGTATGCTTGCTTTTCGGTCAATACGCCTTTAAGTTAAAAATAAACATGTATGCTTACTTTAAAGTCAATACGTCTTTTAGTTAAAGTGTTAAGACTGCCTAGCAGACAGCCACTAGAGGCGCCTCACACTTTGCATGAGAACGTCCAGAATCTTCTAAATCCCCATAGGAAAGCATTGAATTACCATGCAGTCACATTAGGTTCCCCATTGTGATGATGACAGAGAAGGTATGGATGGAGCCAGCACACAGGGACCTCAATACTAGAAACCGAGACTTGAGGGGTAGAGAGACACTATAGTGTTAGGAATACAATTTTGTATTCCTAACACTATAGTGTTACTTTAAAGTGGCATTGTCACATTTTTGTTTTGGGTAGTGTTTGTTTTATTTATTCATTTTTATTTATTTTTTCCAGTTTTGCTTTTGTTATTCCCCTTGTAGCTAAGGACAGATATTATACATTTTATATTTTTAAATGATGGATTGTGGGTGAATTAGTTCAGAAACTAAGATGGAACTTTGCTTAAGCTCTGACCCCTGCCAACACACACGCTCCCCATAAGAAAGAGAAGCCCCTAATGACAATAACAATGAAGAAAACATAAAGATGAATACAGGCATTTTATACATTTGAATAATGTTTCTGCAATCTGATAAATAACTATAAAATTTAGAAAGACGATGAAGATTGTATAACGTATGTTTTCATTTCAGGACTGATCCATGAAATCTGGGACATTTGGAAAGTACGACACTCCTTTTTATGATACCACAAAAGAAAGTCTGCTAAAATATTTTACATTGGCCATATAAACAATGATCAGTCACATGCTGTTTAAAAAAAAATTAAAAAAAATTAAAACCAGTGGGAAAAAAATGAAGCTTTTTCCCCCCTTTAAAACCAGGAATTGTTAGGATGCACATTTATGAAAAACATCTGCAACATTCAGAAACATCCTTTTTAGAACATGTACAATGGATTCAAACTTAAAAAATGTTCGACTATGCTACAATAGTTAGTCTACTGATAGTTTACTTAACACAGATGGGGTTCATATTCACTACCTCTAATTCAATTAGCAGTTACATCCAAGCCATACAAGCATACCATTATTCTGCACTGATTTCCCATACACAATGGATATTAATAAACATAAGATGCTTTGAAATATTTAGTTTTGTTGACTTAATATTTGAGATAAGTGTATATTTGTGCGCTTGTTGTTGATGCTTCTTTATTTAAACAAACTTATGAAATTTAGATTAGGATATACTTATTAATAGACTGTCAACTCTCCGAGGAACAATAAGAAATTACCAGTTGTTTTGTCATCTTAGTTTAGTCAACCTTAGAGACTATTAATTATTCATTTCCCGAGCTAATTTTTTTTTTAACAATTCAATTACTGCAAGACTGGCAAAGAGGAGAGGACTTTGAGTGCGATAGCAGGGTAGATTCAATTTACCACTTGAGTACGCTGACAAGGCACATTTTTTTTTACCTCTGAAAATGACACTTCTACAAAAGTTGACATTTCAAAAGATTTGATGGCTTACATATTAAAAAATGTAAACAAACTTTCCAATATGGTATTTTACAAAACCAGTAGTGAGCAATGTTCTATCAAAGTGGCACTGTCACTGTTCAGTTTTTCATAGATAGAATCTCAAAAAAGACTGCGTTGGAATCCATTTCAGGGCCGTCAAAAGATACAGTAAGGATTACTTGTTCTTGTTTAGAGCCCAGTTGCTGGCAAAACATAGCCCTTAGCGGAGTTTCTACTGCCACAGCTACCATTTCCCATCAGCCTTCACTGGCAACAGTTGATAGCATTTCTGATGCCTTATTGTACAAGATCTTCCACAAGTGTATTCATTTGCTCCTTCTAGAAGCCTCAATGTAGGGGGGGGGAGGGTCTTTGAAAGAAATGCAACACAGTATCTGTTATAGTTTAGTTACCACAGAAAAGCTTTTATCTTCAAAATGCTAACCTTTACTGCCAAGATAAAATGACAAACTCCCATGGGCCCTCGCGAGTTTATGAATCACTTTAAATTGTTCCTGTAGAGACTAAATACCAAATTGCATAAACTAGGCTAAAGTACTGATTTGGAAACATATTCTAACTCACCCTTTATTTTGCAGTTCAGTTTATAATTGACTTCAATTAAAATTTTAGTGATGAAACCCTTCTGTGAAGAGCCCAAATCTGAGAGACAGCTTGGGAAATCCTGACAAATTCCAAAGCTACTTTTTTGTGTATTTCAACTTATTCAGAGCGATGTTAATTGATTCAGGACTGGCTTTAAATGCATCAAAATCGCTTTAGCCTAATGAAGCAGGTTTTGTGTATAGATCATGCCCCTGCACTCTCACTGCTCAATTCTAGCTACCCCCAGCCCGCAACTTGATTTAAAAGTTTTCATCTCCTGCTATGAAAATTTTACTTAAATTACACACAGGAGGCTCATGCAGGCTCTAGAAGGTTATTAACAGAGTAGGAGATAAGAAATAATAAATTAAACAGGTTGTGCAAAAAAAAACAAACCTAAAAGATCTAGGTTTCTTTACAGGAAGTGTTTAGGAAGGCTACGCAAGTCCTATGCAGGGAGGTGTGACAATTGGCTGTGAAAACAAAGTGATTTAACTCCTAAATGAGGCAGTGAGGCTACAGGGGCATGTTCTGTACATTAAAACTGCTTCATTAAGCTAAAGTTGTTTAGTTGTTTTTTGCCAAGTGTGTCCCTTTAATAATTCTGAAGAAAGGTAAATTTTGTTAATTACCTGTGAATGCATCCAACTATCTGATCAAATTCAATTTTAATAAACAACCTCAAGATACAATATAAAGCAGTGATCCTTTCCTTTGATAACTGCTCGTCTGCAGGTGAGCTGGATTCAGTGAGGAAGATGGTTTGCGTTGAGTTATCAATAGTATCTTAAATGGTCGTACAAGTGCTTAGAAAAGGTTCCATAAGGCGGCAATAGCCCAGAGCACTGCGCGAGATAAACTTCCAGGCCCCTTGAGATACAACAAGGAAGTAGTCTGGATAAATGCCATATTCGCTTTGGCATAGAGCAGACACAATTATTCCAGACTTTGTTCAGGGAATTAAGCAGCTGTAATCATGGTACAGATCATGAATTCAAGACTTTCCCCTAAAGCTCAAACCGCAGGCAGCCATTATGACCAACACTACCAGCATTCTCTTCCTCAATAATGGAAAAATACAAATTTAAATAAAGCAGGAGGATTATGAATTAGGAAGTGAACTGGCTAACCTGCAGCTACAAATTCATGTAAAAACGACTCCAGGTATTGCTTCAAGGATCCCATCCAGTGAATGTGCACATTTCCATATAGCCATTCTGCATCACACAGTAAAAATTACATTTTCCATATGACATGGTTAAGTGCATTAAAGGTATGAAGAATGTGAAAGGATAATACTGGAAATCCTCTGCCTAGAGGTCCATGAAATGTAAATCCCACGCTAATATTGAAGAATAAAGAGCCATGTCTGCTAGTTTCACTAAGAAAAATTACCTCATATCAAAATCAGTGTTTCTCTTTTCCCTTCAACATAGGTGAATCACAACAATCTAAATTCCTATTGTTTAAGTCCCTAAAGATTTGTAAGAATAGGAAAAAAATATTATTGTGAAAGACTCAACTTTCCCTAAAACAGTAGCCCTGAAGTTAAAAGTTTTAATGCATTTATCTTTTCACGAGGCATGTAGATTTATTGTGCACAATGTGATTATATGGAACGCAAGTTGCTAATGGACTGACCAGGGTGAATTTTACCATCATTTTATACATTGTATGCATTGTTTTAATTTCAACCAAAAACTGTCAGATATCACCATATGAAACCAATGGGCTGAGCAAGTATGAAGTAAGACTTCAAGAGTGGGGCTGCAGCTTATCTTCTTTTAATTAGAATTTTTGCCCAACACACATCTGTCATTGCACTAGAAAATAAATATGAAGACAGGGGCGGAACTAGCAATTAACCTGAAACAGACGTCTTCATTTTGACTATTAAGTATCTGAACTTTCACCAATTGTCTACCAATTTACCCCCATACAATGCTTTTACCTTTTCTCCGAGTTCCTGGTAGGTGTTTAAACCTCACTACAAGTTGTCTGGTGGTAATGCGCATAGTCTACCTAGTATTTTCTCTGGTTCGGTTTGATCTTAATTTGTTAGCTATTCTTATTTTGGGACTGATTGACACTGAAATGATGGACATTAATCCTAAAAGGCTCATTCACACTGGGATAAAATACATGATTCCCCAGAGGCTCTTACTAGCAGATTTCTAGTTAATATTATTTTTCTTGTCAACTACACTAATGCTAGGTTATCTCGTGAGAGTTTGTGTGTTATACAAGTGTTGTTTTAGTTTTCTAATATTATAGTTGCTATTCAGAAGTTGCATATCATGTTTGTAGTTGTGATGCCTGGAGTGTCCAGTTAAATATTTACTGGGTTATCCAAAGAAAAACAAGATATTCACTTTGGAAATACCATCTCATGGTATAGATTCATCTTTAGGTTGCATTCCATGATGGACAAACTTTAACTATGTAGTTAGTCAACTAAAATGTAGTTGAGGCTGGGTGTAAAATTCATAGTGAGTAGATTTATAAATAGATTTAATTTTCTCAAATTGCATGCTGAAATAAAATTATTGAGTTTATGTGGCAATAAATTACCAGGTGGGTCATACTGCACTTAATCTCATTCTTACAGGGTATGTATTAAAATGGTGTGTTTAAGGTGGATAAAAGACAACAGTCATTTGATACTGTTTACGTTGTTAACACGCAGCTTGTAAAGTTAATATTAACCCCTTAAGGACCGGACTGTTTTTGCGATGTTGAACATTTGCGACCAGGCATCTTTTTACACTTCTGTGGTGTTTGTGTTTAGCTGTAATTTGCCACTCTCTCATTTACTGTTCCCATACAAATTATACATAGTTTTTTTCAGGACAAAAGGGACTTTCTTTACATACCATTATTTATATAATCATGTAATAAAAAATTTTAAAAATGAAAAAATATGATGAAAAATTGAAACAAATACATGTTTTTTGACTTTTACGTGAAAAATCTTTTACTCATCTACAAAGGCGAATGAAAAAAACTGCTAAATAGATTCAAAATTTTGGGTATACAACTCCAGCAATTAAGCCTAAACTGGAAAAATAGTAATGTTGTAATAGAAAATAAATAGATAATCAAATATTGATACCATATCTCTACTTAGATACAAGTGTGCTACCCAAACCAAAATTGTGTTAACAGCCAACAAAAAGGGGCTATACCTTCCTCCTAACGTACTGTGATTGTACAATATCACAGACTATTTGACTTTATTGTAGTTTGTAGGGTCACAGTCTGTATTATATTATCCTTGTATTATGAAAACAGTCACAGAAAAGGAAGTCCTGATTCTAAATAAATATGTCTATCCGAATAGACTAAAGTGATCAATTAAGTTTGTATCATAGTACTAGAGAAGATGCTCCAGAATAGAGTCAAAAAAGAAAAAGGTTATATGAAATTCCTAGTGTATCCAGATAGTAACAGAAAATTGTTGATAATTCTGCTAGTATAGTTCAACCCTCTAAGGAGAATACTAATCATAATAACATAGTTGCAAGTTGCAATATTGTATCTCCTTCTCAGGGACTGAATACAGAGTGAGAATCAGGACTCAGAGGAAGGTTTAAAAAGATATTAAAATCCTAATGTGCAGAGCCATACTTAGAATGTTGGCTACCTGCACATAGTTAGAGTGAAAGTGCCCAGAAGTGACAGTGAATTAGAAAAAGAAACGGAAGAAACCCGACGCGCGTTTCGGTGCTGAACGATGCACCTTCGTCAGGGGTCAGAATGTAGGGGTTAAGCCCCTGGACACAACTGGAGTGTCCATACAGGTCTGTTGTGAATTCCGAAATAAGCTTCTCCTTTGTGGGTTGAAGTGTTGTTAGGAAAATCCACAACTTTATCCTTATTGATTCAAAATTTTGTCCTGAGTTTAAAAATACCCAGTGTTTACATGCTTTTTTGCTATTTTTTTGCATTTTATAGGGCTATAAGTACAAGTAGGATATTGCGGTTTCAAAACATACGTTTTTAAAATTTATCAAAAGTGCCATTGTAACACTATTATCGGTCATAAATCTCTGAATAACACCCCACATGTACTTTTTTTTTTTTTAAAGTAGACAACCCAAGGTATTCAATATGGGGTATGTCCAGACTTTTTTAGTAGCCACTTAGTCGCAAACACTGGCCAAAGTTAGCGTTCATATTTGTTTGTGTGTGAAAAAAGTAAAAAACTAAATTGAACACTAAATTTGGCCAGTGTTTATGACTAAGTGGTTACTAAAAAAGACTGGACATACCCCATTTGCAATACCTTGGGTTGTCTTCTTTTGCAAATGGCATGCCATCATGGGGGTAATTCTCATTCCCGGGCTACCATACGCTCTCAAAGGCAACGTAATCAATCTGGCAATTTTCAATGTAAAAATATTTAACCCATCTATTTGACCCTGTAACTTTCAAAAACACTATAAAACCTGTACATGGGGGGTACTGTTTTACTCAGGAGACTTTGCTGAACACAAATATTAGTGTTTCAAAACTGGAAAACGTATCACAACAATTACATCATCAGTAAAAGTGCTGTTTGTGTGTGAAAAATGCAAAAAAAGTCACATTCACTGACAATATCATTGCTGTGATATGTTTTACTGTTTTTAATCACTAATATTTGTGTTCAGCAAAGTCTCCCGAGTAAAACAGTACCCCCCATGTTCAGGTTTTAAGGTGTTGTAGAACGTTACAGGGTAAAATACAGTGCTAGCAAATTAAGTTCTCTGGACTTTCGGCCTGGGTTGGCAGGCAGGTCCCTCAAATTGCAATCAATAAAATTACTTAATTATGTAAAAATATTACATAAATACGCACGTAGAATTTAAATATATAAGCATATTTATATATTTGAAGTCTACGTGTATATTTATATAATTACTTATGTTATTTTGTATATGGACACATGTATATTTCATATTATTTTTATTTATATATACATAGATATATATATATATACAATTTCATTCTAAGTGTATTTTGATATAAAAATATATATTAATATCAAAATGCAGTAAGAATAAAATTTCATATAGATATATAATTTTTGAAAATTTTTATTATATTTACATTTTTTAATTTAATTTAAATTACTTATTATTTGTATTTTATAATAATATATATAGTTATTATATATATATACGTGTGTAATTTAATTATAAGTGTATTTTTATATTAATATATGTACCTATTAATATAAAAATACACTTAGTATGACATATATATGATATATATAAATGTATTATACAGATATAATATATGTCTATATATCATATATATATATATATATATATATACATACATATATACACACACACATAATTTCTTTTTTAAATTAACATTAACTTTAATTTATTTTTTTATTTTACACTAGCAGGGAGACTGCCTGTCAGCACAGACAGTCCCCCTGCAGGCAGACACATGGACACCTATTGTGACCATGTGATCGCTCTGTTGAGCGATCACATGGCCTCAGGGGTCCTAATCCGCCATGGGAAGACTGTCTGGGCTGCAGGCAGTCTCACCACACCGGAAGCAACGCTGATCGCCGCCGGGGGAACGACGGCGATCGGGTAAGTAACTAAGACCGTTAGGACGGTTCAGGACCGACACCGGTCGGCAATGCAAAAATGCCGATGACGGTCCTGAACCGTCCTCGGACCTTAAGGGGTTAAAACTGTTATGCAGCATACTGTCCAACATTTCCAAAGGAGAAAGCGGGACATTAATGTTAGGGTTAAGCATGGGTGTGGGGTCTGAGATAGGGCTGTTCTGAGAAATATTAGGTGACACTAATAATAATTTAACTAAAATGTATATTAGAACAAGAACAATGTCTCCTATTTACACAGACTGATTTTTTTAAACACATTTATTGTAGTTTAAAACATATTACTGGGAGTATTATTGCTGTGGAGCTATGTCAGACACACCAACAATAAGGATAGAAAAGAGGGACAGAAGGATTTGGACTCAAAGTAGGGACACTTGGGAGGTATGTACCATGGGAAACGAGAGACCGGGTTCAGCCTGCTCTCTTTACTACGACTCTTGTAAAATTGTTACACGGCTTTGAATTAAATCCAATTGTCACTGTCAAGTTATTATTACTTAAATGCACCATATAAATCACAAAAACATTATTTCCTCTTTATATCTGTATAGAAACAAACACAACAAATCATTCAATGTATATGAAAAAAATCCTTTCATGATAGCATGGTTGCTACTTCTAAGTTCTGCTTCAAAGTGTGTAGTTGGAGATATTCTGGGGAGTTTTACAGATGCTTCAACTGTCCAAGATTTTGCTAAGAATTTTCTTTTTACTGTTACAGGTAAGATTTGTCTATAGGAAAAGGTTACTGATTGCACAAGGTTTGAATTCCTGTTGGTAATTGGTAAGGCATTTCATTTGATTAGCTAGGTGCTTGTTATTGATTGTTGGTTAATTAGCTATTGTTTGCAAATAAGCAGAGGCCTACCCCGGTGTTAAACATTCCTAGTGGGTGGTGCATTTAGGAGTTATATAAGGGTTGTGGTCATTAGATTGGCTAATATAGCTTGGTTGCTACTTCTAAGTGCTGATTCAAAGTGTAGTGGTGTTGTGGAGACAGGCTCAGGCACTGAGGGTAGTGGTGTTGTGGAGACAGGCTCAGGCACTGAGGGTAGTGGTGTTGTGGAGACAGGCTCAGGCACTGAGGGTAGTGGTGTTGTGGAGACAGGCTCAGGCACGGAGGGTAGTGGTGTTGTGGAGACAGGCACAGGCACTGAGGGTAGTGGTGTTGTGGAGACAGGCTCAGGCACTGAGGGTAGTGGTGTTGTGGAGACAGACTCAGGCACTGAGGGTAGTGGTGTTGTGGAGACAGGCTCAAGCACTGAGGGTAGTGGTGTTGTGGCGACAGGCTCAGGCACTGAGGGTAGTGGTGTTGTGGCGACAGGCTCAGGCACTGAGGATAGTGGTGTTGTGGAGACAGGCACCGAGGGCAGTGGTGTTGTGGAGACAAGCTCAGGCACTGAGGGTAGTGGTGTTGTGGAGACAGGCTCAGACACTGAGGGTAGTGGTGTTGTGGAGACAAGCTCAGGCACTGAGGGTAGTGGTGTTGTGGAGACAGGCTCAGGCACTGAGGGTAGTGGTGTTGTGGAGACAGGCTCAGGCACTGAGGGTAGTGGTGTTGTGGAGACAGGCTCAGGCACTGAGGGTAGTGGTGTTGTGGAGACAGGCTCAGGCACTGAGGGTAGTGGTGCTGTGGAGACAGGCTCAGGCACTGAGGGTAGTGGTGTTGTGGAGACAGGCTCAGGCACTGAGGGTAGTGGTGTTGTGGAGACAGACTCAGGCACTGAGGGTAGTGGTGTTGTGGAGACAGACTCAGGCACTGAGGGTAGTGCTGTTGTTGAGACAGGCTCCGGCACTGAGTGCAGTAGTGTTGTGGAGACAGGCTTGGAGACTATGGTAAGGCCTAATAGAAAGCAGTTGTTAGGGGGTTCTATCATGTCAGAGTATTTATATCGGCAGACATTTTGTGCTATGATAGAAACTAAAAGTGTATATTCTGAGTCACTCTGAACAGACCAGACTCCATTTTGTTATTTCAAATTAACAAAGAAGACACTAGATTTCTTTCTGTAAGACTGGCCTCTTTGCCAGAGCTAAGGAATGCATAGTATAAACAAGTGATAAGAAGAATATAATCAAATCTAAACCCAGACGATTGTGACAGAGAAGATTAAATAATTTAATATTTAACTGTCTATATATATAAGGTACCATTGTATGGAAAAGGGTAAACTTAGTTCATGATCTGTCATATGAGAAATTATGGCAGGAATTGCAGACGCTAAGTCTGGACAAACTTTAAGAAACCCTTTGAAATCTGAATTATGACCACTATCTAGATAGGCCAAAATGACGTCAAAATAGCCACCAGGAAAAGTTAACTCTTTCCTGGATAGGTATGTTTAGTGGGACAAGACTGCCCTCTATAGACCAAATAACTAATTTGCGATCTGGAAGATAACCACACCTCTAGTACTTCTATTGGGTTATCAACTGATGACGTACAGAGAGTCTGGCCCTTTAAAAGTTAAGACAAAGGGAAGATAGAGATATACGAGAGGAGGCAAGGTATGCAAGAGATGCAAAGGAGAAAGGAAAAGAGGAGAGAGGAATTGGAAGTTTGGGGACTCCAACTCGGACAACATCTGAGACTAACACTCTACTCCTAAAACTCTAACACTTAGAATTTACTGACTTTCTAACCAACACCTCCATGCAGAGAGAGACATCCAAATAAGTTCCTGAGACTACCAATCGGATGAAATATCTACTCAACTGGTAATTATACTGGCTTCATTTAATTAAATTAAATTAATTAAAATGTATTAATAGCATTATATATGACTGGATAAAGCACGGTCAGATTTCCATATTAAGAAATCTTAGTTAACTAAGAATATATAGTTATAAACATTCCATTCTGCAGGTGGAATTAAGAATAATTATATATTGATGTGATATTATCACGTGTTAGCATACCGCTGTTTTTATCCAGGTGTATTGATTTGCTCTAAATTAAGATAGATATCTTTTAGACAAATTAAAAATCTGCTTATATAATGTGGTAAATTCTCTTATTGGATGATTTTAAGAAAATGACTAATGAACTGGGTTAAATGTTATTTTATTTAAAAATTACATAAGAATAGATCTTAACTACCTAGGAGATCTAGCCAGCATTGAAAGGGTTATTCTAACTGTCAGCTAAACTTTATGACCTTACGCTGCACTCTGAGGAATTCTGTTCTTCGCTGTGAAAAGTTTCACTTAAGTCTGTGTTAAGGATACCTCATAAATCGTCAGAATTCTTGACAGAAAATGCCGTTTAGCCATTGAAACGTAATACCCATTCCTTTGTATTGCATATCATTTTATACTGAATATTCATTGATTATTGTCATGCATGTTACATATATTATTATTAATTAATTTGTCATATAAATAAAATCTATTTTTATACATTGTGATTATTTATATGAAATACATTCCACTTAACACGATAAACGTTCTTTGGGATCTGAGAATTGAATTAGTGGGCAATTCTCAACTGTTTACTATTATTATCCCATAAATATCCCCACAATCATAAGAGGTGTGGAGCTGGACAATAGTGGTCTTGTGAGACGTCTTCCTGGAGCTACTGCTCACAGAGACAGGAGACGTATTTGTAATATTGTTAAGCGCGCAAAGCAGAAAGGGGAATTGGATGTACTTGTCCATTTAGGGACAAATGACTTGGCTTGCAATGAGGTTTCAGAGGTAATGGAAGTTTTTTGTGTTTTTACCAATGATATAAGGCAGGTTGCTTCCACAATATCATTCTCTGAAGTTCTGCCTGTGCATAACACTCCGAACGACAGGAGGATGCGTATTAGGGACTTTAACATGTGGCTTGGTGAATGGTGTCTGGAGCAAGGATTTGGCTTAATTTCTCATGGTAGCTCTGTTTGGAATGGAAATAAACTGTACAAAAAAGATGGTTTGCATCTTTCTCAAAAGGGAACAAATGTTCTCAGTGAACAGTTTAGAGGCTTTGCTAGGATGTATTTAAACTAGGAGGGGAAGGGGGGCAAAAGGGTGATAAAACATCAACCCAATTGCCCGCCAAAAAAGGACAGAAGGTGCCTGTAGCAAGTGTGTTAAAAAATTATAAGCTTAGAGTTATGTCTACAAATGCTCACAGTTTAGGGAATAAGATCCATGAACTTGTGGCAATAATGGCAACTGATAATGTAGATTTAGTCGCTGTTACTGAAACATGGTATATTGAGAAAAATGACTGGGCCATTGCAATACTAGTGTACTCTTTATATAAAAAAGACAGGGAAGGCAAAAAAGGGGGAGGAGTGACCCTGTATGTGAAGGATAGCATAAAATCTAGCTTAATAAAAGTCAGTGAGGTGAACATAGAGTCCGTCTGGGTTACTTAGAATTTGGTAATCACACAGTAACTCATGTAGGTGTGATTTATAGGCTCCTATGACAAATAGAAGAGTTAGATAATCTACTAGTTGAGGAGATCGCTAAAATGACAATGAAGGTGGGAGTTATCATCATGGGTGACTTTAATCTTCCTGATGTTAACTGGAAATCCAAAATATCTGCTTGTGCCAGGAGCACACATATTCTAAACTCCCTACTGGGATTGACTCTAAAACAAGTCGTTGAGGAGCCAACTCGTAAAGAGTTCGTAATTATAAAAAAACAGATTAGGCAGAAAGAGGCTAAGCAAGTTATAAGAGCTTCCAAATCACACACACAAGAGAAAATAGAGTCAGTAAAAAGGAGACAAAACATTTTTAGATACATAAATGAGAAAAGAAAAGTAAAACAAGGATTAGTTATATTAAAAACAAAAGAAGGAATGGTATGTAGAAGAGGATAAAGGTCTAGATGACTACCTCAATGAATATTTTTGTTCAGCATATACAGATGAAAAGGAAAAAGGGCAAATGAGTCATATGTTACATGTGAGTTTACAGAGGAAGAGGTTATATTTCAACTGTCAAAAGTAAAGACAAATAAGTCAATGGGACCTGATGGAATACACCCAAAGTTATTAAAAGAGCTTAGTGGTGTACTAGCAAAACCATTAACAGATTTATTTAACCAATCATTGTTAACAGGAGAAGTCCCAGAAGATTGGAAGTTCGCAAATGTTGTGCCTATTCACAAGAAAGGTAGTAGGGAGGAGTCGGACAACTATCGGCCAGTAAGCCTTACTTAAGTAGTGGGGAAAGTAGTGGAAACCATGTTAAAGGATGGGATTGTTGAACATCTAAAATCACATGGATTTCAAGATCAGAGACAAAATGGGTTTACTTCAGTGGGATCATACCAAACTAATCTTATTAATTTTTTTGATTGGGTAACTAAAATAATAGATCAGGGTGGTGCAGTATCCATTGCTTACCTAGATTTCAGTAAGGCTTTCGACACTGTTGCACATAGAAGGCTTATCAATAAACTGTAAAGTTTGGATTCCAATATTGTTGAATGGGTAAGGCAGTGGCTGAGTGACAGGCAACAGAGGGTTGTAATCAATGGAGTATATTCGAAACATGGCCTTGCCACCAGTGGGTGCCTCCGGGTTCTGTACTTGGACCCATTCTCTTTAATATTTTTTATTAGTGATACTGCAGAAGGTCTTGATGGTAAGGTATGTCTGCTGATGATACGTAAGATACGTAAACAGGGTTGATGTTCCAGGAGGGATATGCCAAATGGCAACTTACATTTGATGTGGATAAGTGCAAGATAATGCATCTTGGACGTAAAAACCCAAGGGCAGAGTACAAAATATTTGATAGAGTCCTAACCTTAACATCTGAGGAAAGGGATTTAGGGATAATTATTTCAGATGACTTAAAGGAAGGCAGACAATGTAATAGAGCAGCAGAAAATGCTAGCAGAATGCTTGGTTGTACAAGGAGAGGTATTAGCAGTAGAAAGAGGGAAGTGCTCATGCCATTGTACAGAACACTGGTGGGACTTCACTTGTAATATTGTACGCAGTACTAGAGACTGTATCTATACAAGGATATTGATACTTTAATATTCAGAGAAGGGCTACTAAACTGGTTCATGGATTGCAGGATAAAACTTACAGGTAAAGGTTAAAGGATCTTAACATGTATAGCTTGGAGGAAAGATGAAACAGGAGGGGATATGATACAAACATTTAAATACATAAAGGGAATCAACACAGTAAAGGAGGAGACTATATTTAAAAGAAGAAAAACTACCACAACAAGAGGACAGTCTTAAATTAGAGGGGCAAAGATTTAAAAATAATATCAGGAAGTATTACTTTACTGAGAGGGTAGTGGATGCATGGAATAGCCTTCCAGCTGAAGTGGTAGAGGTTAACACAGTAAAGGAGTTTAAGCATGCGTGGGATAAGCATAATGCTATCCTAGACTTAAGATAAGGCCAGGGACTAATTAAAAGTATTTCGAAATATTGGGCAGACTAGATGGGCCGAATGGTTCTTGTCTGCCGTCACATTCTATGTTTCGATAATTGACCAAACAAGACTGTATCAAGAGTTAAATTGAAAATTAGAATGGACTTAAATGAAGAGGTGTAGGAAAAAAAATAGGGACACTTGAAATGTATCATGTAGAATAGATCAAGATATTTAAACGGCTTTGTATATGCCCCTTCAACCTGTCTCTTCGTTGCCCTTTTTATTCCATTTCACATTCATTTCTTGTTCTTCCTTACTACTCTCTGTCTTTGTATACCTCCTATTTTTGTCCCCATCCTTTCCCTCATTTATTATGCTCATATGTTTTTCCTACCCTAGTGCCCATTCTCCTTGTTCAACATCTCACTTGCCCACACAGGCTTTTGTCAACATTGCAGGTATACACAAACGTAGACCCAACCCCTGTCATTAACCTGAAGATCTGTAGTACTGTAATTAGTCAATATTTTGTAATAATTTTTTGACCTGATGCATTCCTGATTTTTTTGTTTGTTTGTATTTATTATATTTAAATAGTTGAAAGCCAATTCATAAAAGGAAAAATTGTCTTTCTTCTTCGTATAATATTTAAATTTATTTCAGCACACTACTGCTTTGGTAGGTGATATGATAAAATATTAATTATACTGAAAGCATCACAGGCATCTTATTTGATTAATATTTACTAGAGTCTGTAGAAGTTGGCCAAAAGTAAAGGCAGTTAAATCAAAGTGAAACTCATTGCATTTATCACTAACCCACCTGAACACTTCCAAATCGTTTTACACTAGCTATGTCTGCATTACTTTTAAGGTACTTTACAGCAGCTCTTTCACCGTCAGGGGTCTTTGCATATTTTTCAAAGACCCCTGACAGTGACTGCTGCACTGGCAGTATAGTGGACAAAGGCTGCAGTAATTTTACAGGCAATTACAGCTTTGGTAGGTAATGTAGTGTGTGTTTGCAAGGTATACAATGTTACTGTTTAGGGAATGTAGTATATGTGTATAGGTAATCCAGTGTGCGTAGGAGAGGAGGTGTGTGTGTGTGTGTGTGTGTATAGTGGATGCAATGTGTGTAGTGAATGCTGTGTGTGTATGTGTATACAGTGAATGCAGTGTTTGTGCGGTGGATGAAGTAAGTGTAATGTATATATTGTGCAAGTAAAGTGTTGCAGTGCGTGTACACACTGATCCACCACAACATTAATTAAAACCAATGACAGGTGACACGAATAACATTAATTATATAGTTACAAGGCAATAAGTAAACAGTCAGTTCATGAATTTTATATGTTGGGACAAAAAATGGGAAAGCGAAAAGATCTCAATGACTTTGACAAGTGCCAAATAATGGTGGCTAGATAACTGCATCAGTGCATCTCCAAAATGGCAAACCTTGTTGGTTGTTCCTAGTATACAATAGTTAGTACCTACCAAAAATGGTGTAAGGAAGTGCAACCAGTAAACCTGCATCAGGGTCACTAATACAAATGGGGAGCAAAGCCTAGCCCCTCTGGTCAAACTACACAGAAGAGATACTGTAGATAAATGTTGTCCATGATAGAAAGGTGTCAGGACCAGGGCTGCCACCAGAAATTTTGGGGCCCCTAACTCAGCTCAGGGTCTGGGCCCCCTGGGGCCCGCCTCCAAATACCGCCCACAGGAATACACACACAGACACAAACACACACACTGATACAAAAAGACAGAGATGCATACTAACAGACATACACGCATACAGGCATACATACTGAGACACACACAGGCATACATAGTGAAAGACAGACACATACTAACATACATACAGACACACATGCATGAGGACATAAAGACACATACATACATACAGACACCGACATGCATACATACATACACACACACAGACATACTGACAGACATACAGACACTATCATCCATACACACATACATTCATAATGGCAAACCGACATAAACAGACATACATTCATAAGGGCATACAGACATACATACATACATTCAGACTGACATACATGCATATTTACAGACATACATGCATACAGACATCCATACACACATACGTTCATAATGATATGCAGGCATACATTCATACTGACATACAGACATACATATATACATACATAGACATACATACATACAGACAGACATACATACATACATGCATGCATACAGTCAGACAGACAAACATAGACATACACACAGACAGACATACATACACACACAGACATGCATACAGACAGACAGACATACATACATACACATACATGCATACAGACAGACAGATATATATACAGAGACAGACATACATAAACAGACAGACATATATACATACATACATACATAGACATACATGCATGCCTACAGACAGACATACAGACATACACATACATACATACATACAGGCAGACATACATACAAACATACATACATACATAGACAGACAGACATACATGCATACAGACAGACATAGACATACATGCATACAGACACACACAGACATACATACACAGACAGACATACATACACATACAGACAGATATACATACAGAGACAGACAGACATACATACATAGACATACATGCATGCCTACAGACAGACATACAGACATACACATACATGCATGCCTACAGACAGACATACAGACATACACATACATACATACAGACATACATACATACACATACATACATACATACAGACATACATACATACACAGACAGACATGCATACAGACAGGCATACACATACATACATACACACACAGACATACATACATAGACATACATGCATGCAGACAGACATACACATACAGACAGACAGATATACATACAGAGACAGACATACATACACAGACAGACATACATACATACATGCCTACAGACAGACATACAGATACATACATACATACAGGCAGACATACATACATACATACAGACATACATACATAGACAGACATACATACAGACATACATGCATACAGACATGCATACAGACAGGCATACACATACATACATACACACAGACATACATACATACACAGACATACATGCATGCAGACAGACAGACAGATATACATACACAGAGACATACATACACAGACATACATGCATGCAGACAGACAGACATACACACACACACACAAACATACATACACACACACACAGCTCATTTTCCAGCCACCCTCCTGTCTCTTACCTTTTCTTTGCAGGAGGGTGGCTGGGGATGATGGGAGTCGGCTGGCTCTCCCTCTTCACCGGCGCGCGCGCTCCTCCCGCGCGGAGTGGGCTGGGAGGAAGTGACCACTTCCTCCCAGCAGCACTTGCGGCTTTTTTTTTTTTTTTTTAAGGGGCCCGGTCGCGGCCACAGCGCTGACCGGGCCACTGAAGATATAGGGCCCATCGGGTGACCCTAAGTGTGTGGGCCACCCGATGGGCCCCACATGTGGGGCCCGGGCGGCCGGGCCCCCCAGGGCCGCCCGGGCCTGTGACAACCGTTATGGTTGTCACCCCCTGATGGCGGCCCTGGTCAGGACACACAGTTTGCTGTGTATGTGGCTGCATAGCCACAGACCAGTCAGAAAGCCAATGATGACCTCTATCCACTTCCGAAAGCGACTTCAATGGGGACGTAATGAAGCAAATGGAAGAACGTTGCCTAGACTGAATCACATTTATTTTAGATCAGGTGGATGGAGGGGTGTGTGCATCGTGTACCTAGGAAAGTGATGGCAACAAGATGCATTATGGGAAGAATGTAGGCCAGGAGAGGAAATGTTCTCCTCTGGGCAATGTTCTTCTGGGAAACCTGAATTTTTTTGAGTCCTTGCATTTATGTGGATGTTACTTTGACACCTACCACCTACATAGAGATTGTTTTAGACCAGGTACACCCCTTCATGGCAATGGAGTTCCCTAATGGCATTGGCCTTTTAGCATAATAATGCACCCTGCATTGTTCAAGTTATTTGGGGAACATGAAAAAAAAGTGTTGCATATTCCCCAGGTCTCAATCCAATTGAGCATCTCTGGGATGATCTGGAACAACAAATCAGATCCACGGAGGTCACACGTTGCACCTTGAAGGATCTACTGCTAATGTCCTGGTGCCAGGTACCACAGGACACATTCAGAGGTCTTTTGGAGTCCATGCCTCAACGTATCAGAGTTGTTTTGGCAGCACAACTGGGACCTACAGGATATTTAGCAGTTGGTTTTATTGTTGTGGCTGCTCAGTGTATAGTGTATGCAGTGTGTGTAGTGCATTTGTGGATTGAGAGGGGCTGAGTTGTGGTGGGAGGAGTTAGAGGAGCAGTCTATTAATTTTTTGCTTTAATATTTGTCCCCTCTCCCTGCTCTTGTGTGTTATCTGGTGGTGTGGTGGTATTTGGAAGCTCTCAGTCTGCACCTGCCACGTGCACTATCAGAACATTGCAACGGTAACTGCGGCAACACTGACAGCTAGAGTTCATGAGAGTGAGAGAGCCAGGTGGAGGAGCAGATGGACAGTGTTCTAGCTCCCTCTCCCTCTTTTAAGGCCTGCAATGGAACAAGGAGTGAGATCTTTGATGTGCGGCACTACATGTATGTAGCGATATTCGCAACAAAATTGGGTCTGGGTCCCTTACAGTTGTACTGCCTGTAGCCCTTAAATTGCGACTCTGTGTGTTCTAACTTACATGTTCAGAACATCTATAGGTAACTGGCAACACTCAATTGTGGCCCATTTAGTGAAAAGTAAATACACATATAGACACACACACATAGACAGACACATACATACACACACACACACACATACATATACATACATACACAGACACATACAGAGAAACATTCATGCAGACCCACATACAAACAAACACACACACATACAAAATGTTTTAGTCACCCTCCTGTTTTCTACCTTTTAGGTGCAGGAGGGTACTTTCCCTGGGGCAGTCACTTCCTCCCAGCTGTGATGTCAATTAATTTTCATCAGGTGGCCCTAACATCATGGGTCCCTTAACGTGCGGTCCCGGTGGTTCTACCATGCGGGCCGGGGCCGCAACACATGGCGGCGGGCACCGTGGACCGCAATAGTTTTGACACTGAAGATGAATAAATATACACAGGTACATGCTGTATTTCTTTGTATTTTGTATTATGTGTGGGATGTGAATTATCTGTAATATATCAGCCAACTTTTTAATTGCATGAAATGGAAATTGGAAAATGACAAAAGTATTCAGGGGAAAAAAATGCAGTGATTTATGAGCAAACTCTTGTGTCGTCTTATTGCCGCTCGTGCATTGTTTTTAGAAATGAAATAAATGTCACAATGCAGTAATTTTATTTAGTGATATCTGTGAAATAACGCTTCAAGCAGTGTACGTGTGTGTGTGTGTGTAACAATATTGTTCTTGGTTTTCATATTGGCAGTCAATGTTCACTTGTTAATTTCAGAAATAACACAAATATTTTAAGTAATGTTAACATAATACTGTATATTGTGTTGTCATAATACATGTTGACCATGATTCACTTCAAAGAAGAACTGTGTCCTTATTTAAGGACAGTCCCAATTTTGGTCCAAATCTCTTTCGCTCTCTTCTATCCTAATGTTCCTCTTTTCTAGGAGTTCTATATTTTTGTTGGGTCTGGGTGTATAACAGAACTCCACAGCAATAATACTCCCATCATACATAACATGTAGTGTGTCTTTAAACTACAATAAATGTGATTAGAAATCAGTCTGTGTAAATAAAGTGCACTGTTTTTGTTCTAAAGTACATTTTAGGAGCATTCATTGTTATTAGTAAGTCACATAGAATTTCTCAGAAGAGCCCTGTCATTGGCCACCCCCCTAAAATTAAATTGTCCCTCATCGCCCATTTTAAATGCTGGGAGGTATGCATGCTAATAGCTAACAGAATTTATTTTCTGTTATATAAATTTGTATCAAATTGCAGTTCTGTCTTGGCACAGCCTGCTTTGTGATCACGGCAAAAACATGCTTAGTGCATAAGGGGTCTCTTGAGCAGGTGGTTGAGTTGATCATCTGCAGAGGAAGTAATATTCATCTCTTCTGCATAGAAAGGTAGAACAAAACTATCACCAACAATTAAAGGAAACTTTGCATAGGAACAGTTCTAACTAAGGCCTCGATTTAATATTTTTGGATAAGCTTTTCAAATGATTTCATATTTTTGGATTAACTTTTAAAAATATTTAATATTTTGAAAAAGATTTTCATATTTTGATAGCATATATATATATATATATATATATATAGTATTTTTTTGATATTTTAACATTTTAAAAATAAACATTATTTTAAAAGTTAATCCGAAAATATTAAATCAAGACCTATATCGCTAGCTATAATAGCCAGCCCTCATATTGTTAAATAAATTCCAAGATCCATTTAGCAAGTTATAAACAACATAGAATGAATGTTGTTACACTTATTTAGAAGCAGGGAGCTAAACATTATTCTTAATCTGTAAGACCCCAAAAATATTTTAAAATGGAGGCCAGTTATTTCATGCCCCATTAGGCTTAAAATGACCTTTTGCCACCTTCTACATCCTTTTTACTTGATCAGAAAGCATTATTTTATGTGACCTCTACTGCATCTTCATTATAAACAAACCACAAGGTCATAAACTCTGCAAAGGCCCAATAAATCATTTATCTGGAAAGTTAACAAAATGTATCATTTAAAAAAAGCCATTTATATTGCCCGTCGAGGGTGGGAATGAATTGTGCTGGATTATACAGGGGAGGGAAATGATTTTATATAGGCCTCAATTTAATATCTTTGGATCAGCATTTCAAAACATTCTATATTTTTGGATAAACTTTTAAAATGATCACATATTTTGCAAATAGTAAATCGAGACCATCATGTAAATAAAATTGATCTTCTGGGCTTTTATGTCCTACATTGTGAATGATAAATTATTTATATACCATTTGAGGATTACTTTAAATTACATAACATTCCCTATATAGTAGAACATACTCTAAATATTAACACGATGACAATACAGTATTCCATTCTATGTGTATGCGGAATGTGGCTCTAACATGCACTCAAGGAGAGGTCAGGTGCAAAATGAGATAGTGCTCTATAGTTCCATACGAAGCAGAAGGAAACCCAGAAAAATACTTGTGATATAATCCTCAGGTGTAAAAGAAAAAAAACTGAATGCATTATGTGTACATATAAAATGTTAAAAAAGACACATCCAAAGACTTAGTGCCACATAATATACCGAAGAAATCATAAATAAATCATTATTCACATAGAAAAACATTTGATGACCCTCAGATATCCAGGACTGTATCATTTTATATGATGCCACATGCTGACAAAATTACACTGCGGTCAATCTGATTCTCATTAATCATTGCTAATTTGGTAATATGGCACAGTTCTTGTTCAAGGACATATTACAGCCTACTAAATTAGACTTGGCACATCAACAACACAGGCGATAAGGAGATATCTTACTGTTTGTAGGCTATGCCATAGGACCTCTCCCCTTTTACATTATGGAACCATTATTATTATTATTTTATATAGCGCCAGTAAATTCTGTAGCGCTGTACAATGGGAACTTTTAGACCTGAACACTTTGATAAATCTACTCTGTTGTATATTTGGGTACGGTCTCACAAATTTGTGTCAAGAGGTTTTCAAGCAGTTTTATAAAACCAAGGGCTTTCCTAGCACCTATAACATGGCCACTTTATCTAGGCTCAGCTAATGCAAAAATGAAATGCAAAATTAGGATCTGGGGAATTTATTCTTAAAGGAACACTATAGAAACAATAACACAAACATGTATTCCTGACCCTATAAAGTTAAAATCACTATCTAGCCCTCTCCCCACTACACCTCTAAATATAGTAATATCTTATCTTTATTCCAGTCTCCAGTCTATTCCAGAAGTGATAATCTCAGCCAATCACAATACTTTCCCATAGGAAGTCAGACTCAGTCAATGCATCTTTATGAGGAAAATTCAGCGTCTTCATACCAACACTGACCCAGGAAGCACCTCTAGTGGACCTCTGAGGAGTGGCCACTAGAGGTGTTCCTAGACTGCAATGTAAACACTGCCTATAGACACCAGAACAACAGGGCCAGATTAAGAGCCCAGTGGGCCTGGTGCTGACAATTATGATGGGCCTTACTACAAAATCTTATTGACCAAAAACACTAAAACAGTCCTAGCTCCTACGCATCATGTATCTGATGGAGATGGTGCTGAAGGGAAACTCATAGGATGCAGCTGTGCACATACCCTATGCTAATCTCACACTTTCATCTTTCAAGTAAACCCATACCCCCTAACAGCATTGTCCAGTAAAGCAGGAAGTCTATGGATGGGGTAAAAGGATGGGGCACTGAGACAAATCACATAACCAGAACTGCCAAAATGGGCGAACATACACAAAAAGGGGGAATGTCTGTGTCCCCATGTCTCCAAGTCCCTTAGTGTCTGTGTCCCCATGTCTCCCAGTGTCCCCATGTCACTAGGACACTAGGGGACATTGAGAGACATTGAGACACTGGGAGACAAGGGGACACTGAGATACTAGGGAACACTGGGAGACCTGGGGACACAGACTCTTGGGGACACTGGGAGACATTGAGAAATGGGGACACTGGGTGACTTTGAGACACACTGGGAGACATGGGGCACTGAGACACTGTGATACATAGGGGACACTTGAATATATAGTGGACACTGAAGACTTGATAAAGACCAAAAAGTTGTGGTGTTTAATAAACCTGCTTAAATCTTTCACAGTGTGTGCCTGAGATTTTTTTATTTTATACTAAGGGACACTTGGGGGCACTGTGAGACATGGGGACACAGACACTAAGGACACAGACATTATGGACACCGACACCAAGGACACTGGGAGACATGGGGATACTGAGATACTAGGGACACTGGCTGGGAGACATGGGGACACTGGGAGTGCCCCATGTTTCCCAGATCTCAAAGTCGCCAAGTAGTGGACACTGGAGACTTGATAAAGACCTGGGTACAGGTCAAAACATTGCAGTGTCCAATAAACCTGCTTAAATCTATCACAGTGAGTGCCTGAGATTGTTTCTTTTATACTAGGGGACACTGAGACACTAGGAGACATGGGCACACTGAGAGACATTGGGACACTAAGACACTGGGAGACTAGGAGACGCTGGGAGACTAGGAAACACTGAGACACTAGGGACACTGGCACACTACAGACATTGGGAGACATGGGGATACTGAGATACTAGGGACACTGGCAGGGAGACATGGGGACACTGGGAGTGCCCCATATCTCCCAGGTCTCAAAGTCACCCAGTGCCCCCATGTCTCTCAGTGTCCCCATGTCACTCAGTGTCCCCTAGTGTTTGTATCCCCATGTCTCCAATTGTCCCTTAGAGTCTGTGTCCCCATGTCTCCCAGTATCCCCATGTCACTAGGAAATTAGGGGACACTTAGAGACAATGGGAGACTGTGAGACATGGGGACACATACACTGGGAGATACATAGGGACACAGAGACTAGGGGACTCTGAGACACACCAGGGACACTGAGTCACACCAGCGACACTGGGAGACATGGGGACACTGGGAGACATGGGGACACTGGGAGACATGGGGACACTGAGAGACATGGGGCCACTGTGTCCCTAGTGTCTCAGGGTCCCCATGTTCCCCAGTGTCCCTATGTCTCCCAGTGTCCCAATGTCTCAGCATCCCCATGTCTCGCTGGCTCAGAGCTTCTGTCTGGACTCTCTGTGCACAGCTTCTCCCCCGTGGATCAGTGAGTAGAGAGAGGCAGGGAGGGAGATGCTGTAACTTCTTATCCCTGCCTCTCTCCACACATACAGCAGCCCCTACTGGTCGGCACTGGTATTGCAGAATAATCTCTGTTTATACTGAGACAGACATTTGTATTGCCGGTATTACTGCAATACCGGCACCGGCTAGGCAGCTTCAAATACCTGTGAAATACTTCTGAGAAATACCTGGCAACCATAAGAAATACATGAGAAATAACTGGCAACCCTAAGAGTAGTGTGTGTAAAAATAAAATAAAAAAATCAATGGGCCTATTCCATGGGCCCGGGCCTGGGCCTGGAGCTGCAGCTCCATCAGCCCCTATGTTAATCTGGCCTTGCAGAACAACTACAATAAACTGTAGTTGTTCTGGTGACTATAGTGTCCCTTTAAGAACAAGATGTTTCTAAAATACACCACATAATAAAAGTAAGCATAATAATATTTTCTAAGATGTTAATCTATAGATATAGTTTAACAGTATTTTGGCCATTTCTACAAAAATTTTTGCAAATGCAAGCTTTCAAAGATATTTAATCTTCTTGAAGTTTGCATTTTAATTTATGATTCCATTCCAATTCATGCCATCTCTAGTTTTTCCACCTTTGCTACGGTTTAAAATTTTAATCCACTTGGGTCACAAGAATGTGCAGTTACACTGTATTTTTTGATATTCCCATCTTTTTATATATTCTTGTTTTAGTTCTCCTAAGGTCTTAACCATAAGGACTCTCTAGCATCACGTTAAATATTTAATTCCTAGTGTTGGCTTTAGAGGTTTCTATGTTCATCTTGCCAATATAGCATGTTATTTTGCAAGCCCTACATTATTTAGAATAATGACATGAGTGATTGGCTTAGAACAATGTTAAATTCACTCCACCCAAAAATATATATTTAACCCCTTAAGGACACATGACATGTGTGACATGTCATGATTTCCTTTTATTCCAGAAGTTTGGTCCTTAAGGGGTTAAAAAAGAAACAATAGCTTTTGTTGATTCATTATTCATTATACACCTCTTTGTAATTTTATTATAAATATAAAAGGAACGCTATAGGGTCAGGAACACAAACATGTATTCCTGACCATATTGTGTTAAAACCACCATCTAGCCCCTGCCTCCCCTTGCCTCCCTAAATATAGAAAATTCTTATTGTATTCAAGTCTGCAGCTGAAGCCTCTGCCCCGATCTGCATGCTAACAGCTGACATCATCAGAAGAGGTTCTGTGAGCCAATCACAATGCTTTCCCATAGGATTGGCTAAGACTGCCAAGGAGGTTGATCAAAGGCACAGCCAGCACAAACAAAACACAGTTTTGGCCAATCAGCATCAGCATGAATTGAATCAATGTATCTCTATAAGGCAAGTTTAGTGTCTGCATGCATAGGGTGGAGACACTGAATGGCAGCACTGCCCCAGGAAGCACCTCTAGCAGCCATCTGAGGAGTGGCCAGTGGAGTTATCACAAGGCTGTAATATATACACTGTATTTTCTCTGAAAAGACAGTGTTTATTGCAAAAAGCCTGAAGGGAATGATTCTACTCACCAGAACAAATTCAATAAGCTGTAAATGTTCTGGTAACTATAGTGTCCCTTTAAATGCTCCCTATACAAATTTTTGGTTTCTTGGGTAAACCAATACATAAGATAGGAACCTCTAAGAATGTCTACAGAGTAATCTAGAATGAAAGGTCAACCTGAAACATATTTATAGCTTTTAGCTTGAAAGAAATGCATGTGTTCACAGTCATCATTGAAGGTAATATGAATTAAACACCATCCAGAAGTTAAACTATAATAAATACAAACTAATTTCATGATGAAACTGTGGCAAAATGTGTAAAAAGCAGTCACTGCAAAAAAATATTCTACATACTCAAAATTCACATTCAGCTGTTTTCTTGGCTCTGCACCAGTGTATTCTAATATCCCTTACTTTTTAGTTCAGTTATGTTCATGTCCCAGTAACATTGAGCAATCGTATTAAACTACATGCTAATCAGCCATGCTAACACTCTCTTTGCCTATTTCCTTCATCACTTGTAAATCTCCCTACTGTGGATGTCTCTAATAGTTGATCACTTATCTAAAAGGTTAACTTTACAATCACCTTCCATCAGGAACATTTTCCTGATTGGCTGTGGAAGGATGGGCTGTTCAATATCCCCATGTTTAATTTCTCTGAGAAACGTAAGGCGGTATTTTGATAATATGACACATTTTGATTCTTTGGTCTGCTGTGGAGTAATTTGCTTTTATTTATTGACCAAATGCAGGATTACATTTTTTTTCTAAAAAGGTGGGATCAATATTGCTAAGAAAGATAAGTAGAGTCCTGTTTTTCTAAACACATATTTCAACTTAACACTACAATTTTTTTTAATATAATATAATTATTAGTGACCAGTCTTAAGAAAGGTATCTAGAGACTCTGGATATACACTGAACCCAAGAGATGGACACATTTAAGAGGTTGGGATTAAGATTGGTGCATTAATGACACATAGGGGTTAGGTTTGCACTTAATGCTCAGTGATAGGTGTAATTAATGTTTTAGGTTAGGGTTAGATCGTTCATGACACGTAGTATTAGGGTTTTATTCACGTTCAGTACATGAATGACCCTTAGCATTATGGCTGGTTCACTAATATTAGCGTAGTGCTTTAATGACACTTACTACTATGTTTAGTGCATGAACCATAATTATATACATACATATGTATTTCTTTTACACTAGCAAAGAGATTCTAATAAAACACTTGCATTTACATAGTCTCGTGCTCAGAAACAGTATGATCCTGATCTTCCCTAATCAATTGTCTGATGAATGATTATTATTTTTTACATCATTGCAAACTGTAGCATAAATGGCAATGAAATCATCATCATAAGCAAATATATATTTTTATTTTTTAAATGCAGGATTATTTTACTGTGCTAAAAATTGGACGCAGTGTTCATGCATTGGATTTTAACTATACCAAGCAGGTCTGTACCTGTGCTTAGCACCCTGGCCACGGGCTTCATATGATGTCAGAGAGTAACTGCAGCCTATGCTATTGGGAATTTTAGTGTGGATTCAGCTGTTAGTGGAATGATTTTATTTTGGAACTTCTGCTTTAAGTGCCTTTTGAAAATGTATGCAACTAATTTTTTTAGTTAAATTAACATATGTGCCACAAAAATAATTTTTCACCTTTTAAACAAAATTATGGAAAATGCAGGCAAGCAAAGGCTTCTACACTAGCGCTTGATACCTCTGAACCCTCTATATAGAAAATAATGGATGCTGCTGAAGAAATTTCAGAAACATGAATTCTTTTACCATCAGTAAAGCAAATGGTAAAAAAAAATCTTAATAAAATGATTTAATGTTACATGTTGTAACACTACAAAATAAGGATATATCTAAGGGAATGAATACTTCTGCAAGACAGTGTATATTGGGAGTACACACCCACATAACTTGAAGAACATATGAAAAAAATGCAACATTCTGGGGACATTGCCAGATTATTGCAAATCAAAATTGTACATATAAAAAAAATAAAAAAAAAAACAATGAAAAGATCTGATAACAGTTAAAGGAACACTCATGGCACCATGACAACTTCATCAAAATGATGTTATGGTGCCATGAGGTCCCTGGTGCTTGCTCACCTTAAGGGGTTAAACTGTTCTTGAATCAGTGTGATATTTTATAATAGCAGCAAGAAATTAAATTCTACATTTTAGGTCTTGCAAACAGTTTAATTTAGAATTAACTGCATTTAGTTGATGGGAACTGTATTTTTTACATTTAAAAACAAGGGAGCAGCCCTGCAGCTGTGCCTTCTTGTTAGTAATTTAGTATCTGGCCACTGAATTATTTAAAGCTCCAGTGAATCGTTGTTCCTGACAAATGAAAAGAAATCCCATCTGTGAAAAGTTTTAGTCACATTCTTGAAAACAAGTTGATAACATCCACTAAGCTGTTTAAAATATGTTTCAGTGTATGAAGGCAAGTATATAAATTCCTTTGTATGATTCTGGAAAAAAACAAACATAACATACTTCGATACAGCATGATTTCCTAGCTAAATAGCTGTACTGCAGCTAAATTCAGTTAAACATATTAGTCACTTTAAAGATCCATGATATTTACTATCACACCTTGAAGACGGGCTTCCAAGCTTAACTGAACTCAAGCAGTTAATCTATTTTCCTAGCAAAACATGCTATGAAATGATGATGCCAGTGCAGACATAGGCAACCTGTGGCACAGCAGATGTTTTGGACTACACCTCCCATGATGCTTTGCCAGCATTATGGGTGTAAGAGCATTATGGGGGATGTAGTCCACAACATCTGGAGTCCTGAAGGTTGCCTATCCCTGCGCTAGTGAAATAGCAGGAGTAAATTTGTCAATAATAGCCGCAAAAAGCTATACTTCACTGTTTGCAGCTATAATCGGTACAAATATATATATTAAAAAAAAGACATCTGTGAGACCTAAGGATATTTTAAGAGAGACTCAAGCAGCTCATTTAACTGAGAAAACAGATTGTGTCTCTCCAATAAAATAAATCTGCGAAGTCTTCTGGGACCCAGAAAAAAACAACAACAAGAACCAAAAACAAAACAAAACATGGACCTTATGGTTACAATATATGGGCCCTTAAAAGTGTCCGTGAGTTGCTCAGTACATTAGTGGGTAAGATTTGCGGGAGGAGAGACTTGGCCATCAAAGCACTGTGATTGGTTGGCTTCCAAGTCAACCAATCACAGTATTCGGACTAAGAATTAATTCAAGTGTTAGAAAAAGAGTCCAGGCACTCTAATGTCTTCAGGCACATGTATTCGAACATGTGGAATACTGCAACATTTCGACCTCAAATGAGGTCTTGTCAGGCTTGACAGTGTTCCACGTGTTCGAATAAATGTACCTGAAGAAAGTGGAGTGCCTGGCCCCTTTTTCTAACACTGGTATCTATTATTTTGGGCTAAGTACTGGCCCATGGTTCAGTTAAGCACCCTGTGTTTTAAGCAAAGAGACCTTGAAAGGTTACAATTATATATATATATATATATATATATATATATATATATATATATTTTTTATTCTATTCCTTAATAACTTACAAATATACACAAAATAAAATAGACAAGAGTTACAGAAAGAAAAAGTAATTGTAAATTGTACAGCTTTACACTAAACTTCGGTAGTTATGAAGTGTCCTTTGATAAGGAGTTACAATTGATTAAATAGAGCCCCTTCCCAATGCTACTAATGTTACCATAGGATTACGAACATGGTCAGACCATGCCCTGATTAAGATCACTTTTACGCCGCCTCATCCATCTCGAGGGAGGGGCAGGCAAGTGGAGGTTGAAAGAAGCATTGATAGATACCCCCGCACATCTCATTAAAATAGAGACTGCCTTAAATAACTATTTCCGTGAAAATATGGACTCTACTTCGCATGTTGAAGGCGTGTGGCTGGCACATAAAGCTGTCATACGCGCATCCTTATACAGTTAGGTTCCCTTACCAAGAAGAAGGTGAGCGAAACCCAGTCACAACTCCTCCAGAATCTAGCCTCTCTTGAGGCTCAAAACAAAAGGGCCCCAAACAAATCCCTGGTTAAAAAAAATAGATGCTACTAGTCATGACTTACATTCATTATCCTTACTTACCAAAACGAATGAGATCTCTAAAACAAATATATATATTATGAATCCGGTAATAGAGCAGGCAAATTGGTAGCTACGAAATTGAAATCCAAATATCTTCAAACTAAAATTCCTTACATTTTCTACAATTCAGGGACAAAACTCTACAATCCCCAACATATTGTTGAAGAATTGACAACTTATAACCGTTTATATAACTTAAGTGACAATCCGAACACACATATTCCTACTAGAGGGCATATCGAGGATTTTTTAGGAAATTTGTAACTTCCGTCCCTCACTAGTCAACAAGTTCTAGAACTTGATACACCCTTTACTGAAGACTAGGTGTGAATCGCAATTAAGACCTTGCCCAAACACAAAGCACCGGGTCCAGATGGCCTATCTAACTATTACTATATAAAATTGGAAAAAATATTAATCACGCACGTATGTAATCTTTTTAATTACATACGGTCTTCTGGTAAAATCCCTCAGGAAATGTTGGAAACTCACGTTGTGACTCTTCCAAAACCTAATAAACCTCCATTCTTATGTGCAAACTTGTGCCCCATATCCTTGTTGAACGCTGACTTTAAATTGTACGCAAAACTGTTGACTTCGCGCATTAAACCGCTATTACCGTCCCTTATTTCAGCCGAGCAAGCATGATTTGTTCCAAACAAACAAGCGGGGGACAATACAATATTTTTTATTGATTTATTAGATTGGGCTCTCAAAGGGGTATTCTATTAGCGTTGGACACGGAGAAAGCCTTTGACCAGCTTAACTGGTTATACATGGAGGCTACCCTGTTCGTATTAAGATTTTCAGGGGAGTTCCTCAAGAGCATAATGGTACTATACTCCTGTACAACCGCTAAAGTGTTTAATACTGGCTTCCTATCTTCTGCCTTTCCGATTTCTAAAGGCACACGCCAAGGCTGCCCCCTATGACCCCTTGTTTTTATACTATGTCTAGAGCCTCTAATTATACAGCTTAAAGCTTGCACTTCCATTCAAGGGTTGACCACTCCTATAGGGGAAAAGAAACTTGCACTCTTTGCAGATGATGTATTGCTTTTTATAACAAAACCAATAGAATCTATACCATGCTTATTACGTATCTTGAATGAGTATAGTCACATTTCCTTTTATAGTTACATAGTTGAAAAGAGACTTGCATCCATCAAGTTCAGCCTTCCTCACATTTGTTTTTTGCCGTTAATCCAAAAGAAGGCAAAAAAAAACAAAAAACAGTTTGAAGCACTTGCAACAAACTAGGAAAAAAATTCCTTCTTGACCCCAGAATGGCAGTCACATTAATTCTTGGATCAAGCAGCTATTACACTACATTGAAAAATTATATCCTTGAATATTCTGTTTTTGCAAGCATGCATCTAGTTGCTGTTTGAACATCTACATGGACTCTGATAAAACCACATAAAACAAATAAAAAAATTAAAAAACAATACTTCAAAAACGCAAGCGCTTACAATTAATCTTCTTAAGCAGACAGTATGCATATTTGAATCCACCTATACTTTTGACTGGTGTCACAAATCATTAACATATTTGTGGATCATCTTCCTAAACACTCCCAACATCTTATTCGAGAAAATCATGAATCAATTGGAGAGTTGGAGAGATCTGGAGGAGTCTGGGGAGGATCAACACCATTAAATAATGGCCATGCCACACATTTTATATTTATTTAGAACCATCCTTATTTCACTACTGAATTGCCTCTTTAATCACTTAAAGAAAATGTTCAATGCTCTTATTTGGAAAAAAAAGAAAAGCCCCCACCAGTTGCAAAGCAATTGTCATGGCTTCTTGCTCAGGCAGGGGGATTAGTCATCCACTGCATACGTAATTACTATAGAGCTTCCCTATAAGCACAAGGCACCGAGAGTCTTTTTAAACCAGTAACAGCCATATGGCTATCCCTAGAAAACCCATGTATTTCCCCTACATCTCTCTCTGCTTTATTGTGGGCTAACATAACCTAGCAAAGGTCTGTTATGTACCAATGTGTTGGTATCAACATAGAAGGTTTGGAGTAGCATGATGATAGCACCACTTCAGGCCCTAAAGGCTATATGCCCTGATTTAACCTTGAGTTCATGGCTTTCCCAATGCATTGTAAAAGTTTCCGCTCTCTATGACCATAACGGAATAAAACAATTCCCCGAATTACAGGCAGAATTTTTCCTAGATTCAAAAGATATATTTACCTCCCTCGCATAAAGAGCATTCTGATGACAAAGCTTATACGACTCTCAAATCTTTCACCTCTTTCTGCCACGGGCAGATCTTATAAGCTTGGTAAAACCAATGTGAAACCCTTAGCAGAATGCAATGCAAACTTATGTAAACCACAAGAGGAGCTTAAATTCCCTTATATGCAACACTGGGAAAAAGATATGAACAAAGTATTCCCTTTACAGCACTGCTTATCTGCCATATGCTATCCCAAAGCTTCCTCTCACAGCTTATCACTTTGAGAAGCACATACCAAATTGCTGATGTGCTTGTACATGGTTCCTCAAAAGATCTCCCATATGTATAAGGAGGCTGATCCAATTTGCTGGAGATGCCAATTGACCCTGGGTATGATTCTGCATGTTTTCTGGGAATGTTCGGTGCTATCTCAGTTTTGGATGGATATCGCTGACATCATAGACAAAGTTAGCGGGCTCACAATCATAATTCCTAGGTTACCAGAATATTACTCATTACATATATTCCCCGAGCTTCACTCTCTCCCTAACAGAATGTTGATAATCAATATATTGATAGAAGTAAAATTGAGTATAGCTCATCATTGGAAAAGTGCATTCAGAGAGTGGATTCTACACACATGTATGAACAAATGACCTCCAGGATACAAGGCACAATAGATCTCCATACCAAACATTGGCATGATGGGTCACCTTACGGTCACATCAACATGCAGACCATGAGGTGACAATGGATATTAACCCCTTAAGGACCAAACTTCTGGAATAAAAGGGAATCATGACATGTCACACATGTCATGTGTCCTTAAGGGGTTAACAGTAGTCCATAAGTACACCATCCCATCCTCTTAGAATGCTAAAGCATCAATGTTAAATCTCACACAATCTTACAACCTTCCCTCCCCTTTCTAGCCAAATGTTAGTTATTGTTGTTGATTTTCTTTATATTTATATATATTTTTTTAATTCTTTATTTTGTGAGTGCATAGAGAAAAAGCAGTTACAAATGCGTTTGTCATGCCCCAATAGTGTAGCATGTACTCACTATTTAACATCGATTTGCTAAGGCATGGCATGGGAACACAATGCACATATTTTTTATATGATAACATGAAGACTATTTTTGAATATGCGTGGTTATAAGTTGAGAAATGAAAATGCAGGAAACTACTTAATAAGCAAGTTGGCTAGCATTACACATAGGCTACACATTTCAGACTTCATGTAGAGTATGGTGCCTTTTAGTCAGAGCTATCTAAGCCTTAATAAACAATAGGCATATGTAAGAAAAACATTATAGATTAAACTATTGTTCCACAATGTGTACATAGATTTAACATTGCTAGCTTCAGTAACTGGCTGCATGAGGGGCTTTATGCAGGGAGTGGAGGCTAGCTATAAGGTGATTTGCGTTCTGTGTAAACTGGTAGATGGTTGTGGGGGCTTAGGGGATACAGCCAAGTTTAACTCGGCTTCAACTTGGGTAGTGATATCTAACAGACAGTGAGTTAACGGCACACAACTACCTGGGTTGTAGACTCCGTCTCATGCTACCACTAGAGTGAAAGCACCGCCAGCATTCAAAAGTGACCAAAACATCAGCCAGGAAACATAGGAACTGAGAAGTGGTCTGTGGTCACCACCTGCAGAACCACTCCTTTATTGGGGGTGTTTT
>OW240916.1:251558270-251606075 GCA_933207985.1 Pelobates cultripes
TTAGTCTCTGCAGCTGAAATAAGGCTGAAAAAAACAGCTGAAAAAAAGACTAAGTCCCATCGCCGAATGGGACTTAGTCTCTGCAGCTGAAATAAGGCTGAAAGAAACGGCTGAAAAAAAGACTAAGTCCCATCGCCGAATGGGACTTAGTCTCTGCAGCTGAAATAAGGCTGAAAAAAACGGCTGAAAAAAAGACTAAGTCCCATCGCCTAATGGGACTTAGTCTCTGCAGCTGAAATAATTTCCCATTTACTGAACCAAGTGGGAAATAGCAAGGCAGGCACAAAGGGTTTGCACCAGGTCTGGGGACACAGGGGACACAGGGGACACCGTCTTAAAGGGGCCGTGTCCCCAACAAGTCTGGGGACACGGCCTTAAAAGGGGCAGTGTCCCAATCTTCCTGATGTCCCAAAAAAGGTGTTTAAGGGCCAGCACCAGTCACATAAAGAGTCCATAAGCCCCAATATGCCCACCGACAGTCTTAAGGGGCCATACACACCAAATAAAAGTGCATACATTTTCACAATCTCCCAGGGGCCATAGTCATGCGGGAGGAGGCTGGCAAAGAGGCTTCTCCACAACCCAGGGAAACAGGGCAATTTGCCATTTAAAGGGCCCGTTACAAATAGCAGTTTGTAACAAGGTGTCAATCCATATCTGCCAAGTGACCCGATGTAGGGGGAACAGTCCCTATTCTGCTCTGTGTCCGTGTGCATCAGGGGCTCTGAGGACAGGTGTCAATCCATATGTCAAAGGTGTCAATATGTCATATGTCAGGTGTCAATCCATATTGATTGTGATTTAGGAATGTTAGGTGATTTCTGCCCTTTATGGATTAAAACCAGACTCTGTATCAACTGTGTAATTTTCCATGGGAGTTTTGCCATGGATCCCCCTCCGGCATGCCACAGTCCAGGTGTTAGTCCCCTTGAAACAACTTTTCCATCCCTATTGTGGCCAGAAAGAGTCCCTGTGTGTTTTAAAATTCGCCTCCCCATTGAAGTCAATGGCGTTTCGGGCGGTTCGCCGGTTCGCGAACATTTGCGGAAGTTCGCGTTCGCCGTTCGCGAACCGAAAATTTCGGGTTCGCGACATCACTAGTGCTTAGCACCCTGGCCACGGGCTTCATATGATGTCAGAGAGTAACTGCAGCCTATGCTATTGGGAATTTTAGTGTGGATTCAGCTGTTAGTGGAATGATTTTATTTTGGAACTTCTGCTTTAAGTGCCTTTTGAAAATGTATGCAACTCATTTTTTTAGTTAAATTAACATATGTGCCACAAAAATAATTTTTCACCTTTTAAACAAAATTATGGAAAATGCAGGCAAGCAAAGGCTTCTACACTAGCGCTTGATACCTCTGAACCCTCTATATAGAAAATAATGGATGCTGCTGAAGAAATTTCAGAAACATGAATTCTTTTACCATCAGTAAAGCAAATGGTAAAAAAAAATCTTAATAAAATGATTTAATGTTACATGTTGTAACACTACAAAATAAGGATATATCTAAGGGAATGAATACTTCTGCAAGACAGTGTATATTGGGAGTACACACCCACATAACTTGAAGAACATATGAAAAAAATGCAACATTCTGGGGACATTGCCAGATTATTGCAAATCAAAATTGTACATATAAAAAAATAAAAATAAAAAACAATGAAAAGATCTGATAACAGTTAAAGGAACACTCATGGCACCATGACAACTTCATCAAAATGATGTTATGGTGCCATGAGGTCCCTGGTGCTTGCTCACCTTAAGGGGTTAAACTGTTCTTGAATCAGTGTGATATTTTATAATAGCAGCAAGAAATTAAATTCTACATTTTAGGTCTTGCAAACAGTTTAATTTAGAATTAACTGCATTTAGTTGATGGGAACTGTATTTTTTACATTTAAAAACAAGGGAGCAGCCCTGCAGCTGTGCCTTCTTGTTAGTAATTTAGTATCTGGCCACTGAATTATTTAAAGCTCCAGTGAATCGTTGTTCCTGACAAATGAAAAGAAATCCCATCTGTGAAAAGTTTTAGTCACATTCTTGAAAACAAGTTGATAACATACACTAAGCTGTTTAAAATATGTTTCAGTGTATGAAGGCAAGTATATAAATTCCTTTGTATGATTCTGGAAAAAAACAAACATAACATACTTCGATACAGCATGATTTCCTAGCTAAATAGCTGTACTGCAGCTAAATTCAGTTAAACATATTAGTCACTTTAAAGATCCATGATATTTACTATCACACCTTGAAGACGGGCTTCCAAGCTTAACTGAACTCAAGCAGTTAATCTATTTTCCTAGCAAAACATGCTATGAAATGATGATGCCAGTGCAGACATAGGCAACCTGTGGCACAGCAGATGTTTTGGACTACACCTCCCATGATGCTTTGCCAGCATTATGGGTGTAAGAGCATTATGGGGGATGTAGTCCACAACATCTGGAGTCCTGAAGGTTGCCTATCCCTGCGCTAGTGAAATAGCAGGAGTAAATTTGTCAATAATAGCCGCAAAAAGCTATACTTCACTGTTTGCAGCTATAATCGGTACAAATATATATATTAAAAAAAAGACATCTGTGAGACCTAAGGATATTTTAAGAGAGACTCAAGCAGCTCATTTAACTGAGAAAACAGATTGTGTCTCTCCAATAAAATAAATCTGCGAAGTCTTCTGGGACCCAGAAAAAAACAACAACAAGAACCAAAAACAAAACAAAACATGGACCTTATGGTTACAATATATGGGCCCTTAAAAGTGTCCGTGAGTTGCTCAGTACATTAGTGGGTAAGATTTGCGGGAGGAGAGACTTGGCCATCAAAGCACTGTGATTGGTTGGCTTCCAAGTCAACCAATCACAGTATTCGGACTAAGAATTAATTCAAGTGTTAGAAAAAGAGTCCAGGCACTCTAATGTCTTCAGGCACATGTATTCGAACATGTGGAATACTGCAACATTTCGACCTCAAATGAGGTCTTGTCAGGCTTGACAGTGTTCCACGTGTTCGAATAAATGTACCTGAAGAAAGTGGAGTGCCTGGCCCCTTTTTCTAACACTGGTATCTATTATTTTGGGCTAAGTACTGGCCCATGGTTCAGTTAAGCACCCTGTGTTTTAAGCAAAGAGACCTTGAAAGGTTACAATTATATATATATATATATATATATATATATATATATATATATATTTTTTATTCTATTCCTTAATAACTTACAAATATACACAAAATAAAATAGACAAGAGTTACAGAAAGAAAAAGTAATTGTAAATTGTACAGCTTTACACTAAACTTCGGTAGTTATGAAGTGTCCTTTGATAAGGAGTTACAATTGATTAAATAGAGCCCCTTCCCAATGCTACTAATGTTACCATAGGATTACGAACATGGTCAGACCATGCCCTGATTAAGATCACTTTTACGCCGCCTCATCCATCTCGAGGGAGGGGCAGGCAAGTGGAGGTTGAAAGAAGCATTGATAGATACCCCCGCACATCTCATTAAAATAGAGACTGCCTTAAATAACTATTTCCGTGAAAATATGGACTCTACTTCGCATGTTGAAGGCGTGTGGCTGGCACATAAAGCTGTCATACGCGCATCCTTATACAGTTAGGTTCCCTTACCAAGAAGAAGGTGAGCGAAACCCAGTCACAACTCCTCCAGAATCTAGCCTCTCTTGAGGCTCAAAACAAAAGGGCCCCAAACAAATCCCTGGTTAAAAAAAATAGATGCTACTAGTCATGACTTACATTCATTATCCTTACTTACCAAAACGAATGAGATCTCTAAAACAAATATATATATTATGAATCCGGTAATAGAGCAGGCAAATTGGTAGCTACGAAATTGAAATCCAAATATCTTCAAACTAAAATTCCTTACATTTTCTACAATTCAGGGACAAAACTCTACAATCCCCAACATATTGTTGAAGAATTGACAACTTATAACCGTTTATATAACTTAAGTGACAATCCGAACACACATATTCCTACTAGAGGGCATATCGAGGATTTTTTAGGAAATTTGTAACTTCCGTCCCTCACTAGTCAACAAGTTCTAGAACTTGATACACCCTTTACTGAAGACTAGGTGTGAATCGCAATTAAGACCTTGCCCAAACCCAAAGCATCGGGTCCAGATGGCCTATCTAACTATTACTATATAAAATTGGAAAAAATATTAATCACGCACGTATGTAATCTTTTTAATTACATACGGTCTTCTGGTAAAATCCCTCAGGAAATGTTGGAAACTCACGTTGTGACTCTTCCAAAACCTAATAAACCTCCATTCTTATGTGCAAACTTGTGCCCCATATCCTTGTTGAACGCTGACTTTAAATTGTACGCAAAACTGTTGACTTCGCGCATTAAACCGCTATTACCGTCCCTTATTTCAGCCGAGCAAGCATGATTTGTTCCAAACAAACAAGCGGGGGACAATACAATATTTTTTATTGATTTATTAGATTGGGCTCTCAAAGGGGTATTCTATTAGCGTTGGACACGGAGAAAGCCTTTGACCAGCTTAACTGGTTATACATGGAGGCTACCCTGTTCGTATTAAGATTTTCAGGGGAGTTCCTCAAGAGCATAATGGTACTATACTCCTGTACAACCGCTAAAGTGTTTAATACTGGCTTCCTATCTTCTGCCTTTCCGATTTCTAAAGGCACACGCCAAGGCTGCCCCCTATGACCCCTTGTTTTTATACTATGTCTAGAGCCTCTAATTATACAGCTTAAAGCTTGCACTTCCATTCAAGGGTTGACCACTCCTATAGGGGAAAAGAAACTTGCACTCTTTGCAGATGATGTATTGCTTTTTATAACAAAACCAATAGAATCTATACCATGCTTATTACGTATCTTGAATGAGTATAGTCACATTTCCTTTTATAGTTACATAGTTGAAAAGAGACTTGCATCCATCAAGTTCAGCCTTCCTCACATTTGTTTTTTGCCGTTAATCCAAAAGAAGGCAAAAAAAAACAAAAAACAGTTTGAAGCACTTGCAACAAACTAGGAAAAAAATTCCTTCTTGACCCCAGAATGGCAGTCACATTAATTCTTGGATCAAGCAGCTATTACACTACATTGAAAAATTATATCCTTGAATATTCTGTTTTTGCAAGCATGCATCTAGTTGCTGTTTGAACATCTACATGGACTCTGATAAAACCACATAAAACAAATAAAAAAATTAAAAAACAATACTTCAAAAACGCAAGCGCTTACAATTAATCTTCTTAAGCAGACAGTATGCATATTTGAATCCACCTATACTTTTGACTGGTGTCACAAATCATTAACATATTTGTGGATCATCTTCCTAAACACTCCCAACATCTTATTCGAGAAAATCATGAATCAATTGGAGAGTTGGAGAGATCTGGAGGAGTCTGGGGAGGATCAACACCATTAAATAATGGCCATGCCACACATTTTATATTTATTTAGAACCATCCTTATTTCACTACTGAATTGCCTCTTTAATCACTTAAAGAAAATGTTCAATGCTCTTATTTGGAAAAAAAAGAAAAGCCCCCACCAGTTGCAAAGCAATTGTCATGGCTTCTTGCTCAGGCAGGGGGATTAGTCATCCACTGCATACGTAATTACTATAGAGCTTCCCTATAAGCACAAGGCACCGAGAGTCTTTTTAAACCAGTAACAGCCATATGGCTATCCCTAGAAAACCCATGTATTTCCCCTACATCTCTCTCTGCTTTATTGTGGGCTAACATAACCTAGCAAAGGTCTGTTATGTACCAATGTGTTGGTATCAACATAGAAGGTTTGGAGTAGCATGATGATAGCACCACTTCAGGCCCTAAAGGCTATATGCCCTGATTTAACCTTGAGTTCATGGCTTTCCCAATGCATTGTAAAAGTTTCCGCTCTCTATGACCATAACGGAATAAAACAATTCCCCGAATTACAGGCAGAATTTTTCCTAGATTCAAAAGATATATTTACCTCCCTCGCATAAAGAGCATTCTGATGACAAAGCTTATACGACTCTCAAATCTTTCACCTCTTTCTGCCACGGGCAGATCTTATAAGCTTGGTAAAACCAATGTGAAACCCTTAGCAGAATGCAATGCAAACTTATGTAAACCACAAGAGGGGCTTAAATTCCCTTATATGCAACACTGGGAAAAAGATATGAACAAAGTATTCCCTTTACAGCACTGCTTATCTGCCATATGCTATCCCAAAGCTTCCTCTCACAGCTTATCACTTTGAGAAGCACATACCAAATTGCTGATGTGCTTGTACATGGTTCCTCAAAAGATCTCCCATATGTATAAGGAGGCTGATCCAATTTGCTGGAGATGCCAATTGACCCTGGGTATGATTCTGCATGTTTTCTGGGAATGTTCGGTGCTATCTCAGTTTTGGATGGATATCGCTGACATCATAGACAAAGTTAGCGGGCTCACAATCATAATTCCTAGGTTACCAGAATATTACTCATTACATATATTCCCCGAGCTTCACTCTCTCCCTAACAGAATGTTGATAATCAATATATTGATAGAAGTAAAATTGAGTATAGCTCATCATTGGAAAAGTGCATTCAGAGAGTGGATTCTACACACATGTATGAACAAATGACCTCCAGGATACAAGGCACAATAGATCTCCATACCAAACATTGGCATGATGGGTCACCTTACGGTCACATCAACATGCAGACCATGAGGTGACAATGGATATTAACCCCTTAAGGACCAAACTTCTGGAATAAAAGGGAATCATGACATGTCACACATGTCATGTGTCCTTAAGGGGTTAACAGTAGTCCATAAGTACACCATCCCATCCTCTTAGAATGCTAAAGCATCAATGTTAAATCTCACACAATCTTACAACCTTCCCTCCCCTTTCTAGCCAAATGTTAGTTATTGTTGTTGATTTTCTTTATATTTATATATTTTTTTTTAATTCTTTATTTTGTGAGTGCATAGAGAAAAAGCAGTTACAAATGCATTTGTCATGCCCCAATAGTGTAGCATGTACTCACTATTTAACATCGATTTGCTAAGGCATGGCATGGGAACACAATGCACATATTTTTTATATGATAACATGAAGACTATTTTTGAATATGCGTGGTTATAAGTTGAGAAATGAAAATGCAGGAAACTACTTAATAAGCAAGTTGGCTAGCATTACACATAGGCTACACATTTCAGACTTCATGTAGAGTATGGTGCCTTTTAGTCAGAGCTATCTAAGCCTTAATAAACAATAGGCATATGTAAGAAAAACGTTATAGATTAAACTATTGTTCCACAATGTGTACATAGATTTAACATTGCTAGCTTCAGTAACTGGCTGCATGAGGGGCTTTATGCAGGGAGTGGAGGCTAGCTATAAGGTGATTTGCGTTCTGTGTAAACTGGTAGATGGTTGTGGGGGCTTAGGGGATACAGCCAAGTTTAACTCGGCTTCAACTTGGGTAGTCATATCCAACAGACAGTGAGTTAACGGCACACAACTACCCGGGTTGTAGACTCCGTCTCATGCTACCACTAGAGTGAAAGCACCGCCAGCATTCAAAAGTGACCAAAACATCAGCCAGGAAACATAGGAACTGAGAAGTGGTCTGTGGTCACCACCTGCAGAACCACTCCTTTATTGGGGGTGTTTTGTTAATTGCCTATAATTTCCACCTGTTGTCTATTCCATTTGCACAACAGCATGTGAAATTGATTGTCACTCAGTGTTGCTTCCTAAGTGGACAGTTTGATTTCACAGAAGTGTGATTGACTTGGAGTTACATTGTGTTGTTTAAGTGTTCCCTTTTTTTTTTGAGCAGTGTATATGAGCCAAGCCAGACGGTTAGAAAACTACAAATTTATATCTGTCGTGCCAGGTTCACTTCAAAGGGACACTATAGACACGAAAACAACCTTAGTTTAATGAAGCAGTTTTGGTGTATAAATCATGCCCCTGCAGTTTCACAGTTAAATTCTCTGCCATTTAGGATTTAAATCACTTTGTTTATGCAGCCCTAGTCCCACCTTCATGCATGTGACTTACACAACCTTCCTGAACACTTCCAGTAAAGAGTCATCTAATGTTTACACTTGTATTGCAAATTCTGTTTAATTTAGAATGTATCTCCTATTCTGTTAATAGCTTGTTAGACCATGTTGGAGACTCCTGTATGTAATTAAAGTTTAATTTACAGAGCAGGAGATAAAAACTCTGATTGAAAATGAAACCATTTTGTTTTCATGCAGGCTGTGTCAGTCACAGCCAGCCAGGGGAGGAGTGGCTAGAGCTGCATAAACAAAAACAAAAAGGTTCCGAAAAGGCGGTTCTGCATTACAACATTTTCACAGATTTGTGGATAAGATCTGCTAGTTAACATATTCGGTGTTACATTTATAGCATACAACATCAGCATAACTATGTTGGTCTTAATACATTTAATATAGAGAATAAGGTTAAGATTATCCTGGTTGCGTAAGCATCTGCTGTGGGCTGCGTAGTTTGAGGATGGGGTTTCCCCCATTAGGTCAGCTCCTCTCAGGGTCTATATAGCACAGTTCGTCCCCACTTAATGTAGGATCAGTTCGGTGTCTACAGCATCATTAATTATCTAACCTTCCGTAGTGGGTGTTTTGGGCTATGGGTTCCAGAGTAGGTTTTCAAGCCGTTGGGTCATGTTGCACTTTTGTTGTAGCCACATCTCCCCCTGCTCACAGGCACGTGGTACAGGGGTGTCTATGACTTCCTCTATGGCTATGGTATGTTAGTGAGGGAGGTCAAGATAAATCAAGGTGGAGAGGGGAAGGAGTGTGAAGTAACAAAAAGGAGGAGCAGTAAGACTTCAGAGGGACAATGTATATACCCTAAAACTGCTTCATTAAGCTAAATTTGATTTGGTGACTGTTTAAGCAGTCTGGTCAGGATATGATATGTTTTTACTTGGCATTCTTAGAGCCGAGAAAGAAGATTGAAAAAAAGATTTAAAAAATTCCCTATTATTACTGTGAGGGGGGTAGATAGGGATATGGATATATTTTAGAAAAAGTGGTTTGGGGCTTTCCAACCAAGGGCACTTTATGAGCTTAGGAGACTTGGGGCGTTCCTCCTGAGCCTTTAACAGTACCGGTTTTATGGATTAATCTCTCTTTAATAAATTATCCTCCACCCTATAGCCCATTGCGTGGAGATAACTGAGAAACCACTCTCCAACTGGCTTTTTATGTATTTCTAATAGTGGAGAGGACTGATTGACTCTCAGTAAGAGTCACATCATTCTTATTACATGCTGATCATGTAAATAAGTTGCTTAATATATATAACTTAATTTTACTTTTAATGCCATAAGAATGAGCAGGGCATAGTGCTGGGGTTTGTTGCAGCACTAAAAGGCTTCATTTTGGTGGCACAGTTCATTTACTGAGATTTTATGCCAAATAGCATTTCATAGATGTAGGATTTATGCCATTAAAATTTTTTTTTTTGAGCCCATGAATACCAAATGGTGTTGCATTTTTTATGGTTTCATATGGAGAATTTTTCAGGTGTTAATACGTAAGCTGTTTTTGAGCTATGCAGTCCTAAATTCCAGAAGAATTCAGAATGCTTCACGAAAGATAGATAATGATCAAATCATAGTTTACCTTCAATTATATATTCATTTTGTGTATGGAACACAGAGGAGTCCCAAAATATTATATTCATAAAACAAATAGTCCAACATAAATCCAGTGTTACAGCAGAACGGTTATATTATATGATGTAGATCATCAAATGTATAGATAATACAGGGAATGCTTACAACCCAATGCAAGTACAATCCGTGGCAAAAGGCATGATTAATTGCATGCCGTCAATAAGAACTAAGTATAGTGAAGAACTTGGTTATAACATGACTTTCATTTCCATTGTACAACCAACATAAAATCAATAACGCCTACATTCTCAGTGAGCAGAATTAACATGCTCACCATTGACCTACATCAGTTGAGGCTAATTCGAAAACTAGAAAAACAGTATACCTATGGGACTTCGGTTACACCACTGCAATATCACATTATATCTATTATATCTATAATCTAATACAAAGCCTACAAATAGATGTTTTTGTGTTTATAATTAGCGTCAGATGTATACCACATGTTAACAGAAGTTACGTTAATTTCTTATTTATTCCAATTAGTTTCATGTATTACTTGCAAATTTAAACAAGTTTGAATATATATCATTCACGGTCTGCAATGGCATTTATTTTATTTCATTTACTAATGTAGTTTATTAAGTATCTACATATAAACTATAGAGAGAGAGAGGGAGGGGAAGAGTGGGGAGAGAGAGTAGAAGAGTGGGAGGAGAGAGTAGAAGAAGGGAGGAGAGAGTAGAAGGGGGGGAGAAAGTAGAAGAGGGGGAGGAGAGGGGAGAAGAAAAGAGGTAAGGAGAGGGGTGTAGAGGAGAGGTGGAGCGGGGTGTAGAGGAGAGAGGGGTGGAGAGAAGAGGAGGAGAGGGGTGGAGTGGAGAGGGGGAGAAGGGTGGAGAAGAGAGGTGGAGAGGAGAGGGGAAGATGCATAAAGAGGAAAGGGGGAGAGGGGAGATGGGGAAAAGGGAGAGGGGAGAAGAGGGAGGGGGACAAGAAGGAGAGAGGAGAAGAGGGGAGGAGTGGGTGAGAGGTAGAGAAGGGGCGAGGTAGAGAGGAAGAGAGGTAGAGGGTGAGAGAGGAAAGCTTTTTTTTCCTTTTTTTTTTTCAGAGAAAAATTTAAAATAAAATTAACACAAGGTTTTGTGAAGCAGGGAAATCTTTTTCAGTTTACATACCAGAGTTAAGTGCACATGTGTAAAGAGTTGCATGAGGGTGTCCTTTATTGCTGGTTTCCATTAATAATGATTAAGTACATACATGGCAACGCATCATTATGAAACTATTTTCAGTGCACATATGGAGTTATACAACATAAGCAATTTATTTCTATGGAAACCAATAAAAAGAATAAAGGGATAATGGTTCCAAACTAATGTGGTTAGTAAGTTTTCATGATATTTTCCTTTATAGAAGAAACCCACAGTAATAACACTAATGCTTTTAGAAATGTCAACAGGGATAATGGCAGGTAATAAAAATGAGCAGCATCATAAGGCTGCTTTAAATAAACCGCTTTCATTTATTTTATTGCTGAAATTTTACTCAACAATACAACAAGCTGGATGTTTGTGGAATCAAAATACACTTGTTGTGTTGCACAAAGGATTATAGAGAAAACATACAGGCCAGTAACATATTACCAAGAAACAGAACACAATAAGGGACACATATTAATCAAACATAATTTCAACTAATATTTCAACTAATATTAAAAAAAGCAAGAAGCATCCCACTATCATAAAGTATCCAATAATGTTTTGGAAAACAAAATACTAAGTGTAACACTTAAAAACAATTAATCACTATTTTTTTTCTGTTCAGTCATATTTCAGAGAATTGCAAAATGACATTAAATTAACATAGCAGCCTTTATTTAATCACTTTATGTGTATATGGTTATAAACATAAGTATTAAAAGGAACACTATAGGGTCAGGAACACAAACATGTATTACTGACCCTGTTGTGTTAAAACCACCATCTAGACCACGTGGCCCCTCCTTTCCTCCCTAAATATAGTAAATTCTTACTTGTATTCAAATCTGCTTCTGCTGCCTCTGCCCCTAGACTGCCTCTGACCTGCGTGCTGTCAACTGACATCATTAGAAGTGGTGGTATGAGCCAATCACAATGCTCCCCCATAGAATTGGCTGAGACTGTCAAGGAGGCAGATCAGGGGCAGAGCCAGCACAAGCCAGACACAGCCCTAGCCAATAGATAATCATAAATAAATGTATGAACGCAGATGTTCCCCTGTAACTAACAGAGCTGCTAATACTTTTCTCAAATGTATTATATATAGTAATTAGTTCAAAGCAATTAAGATGCATTCACCTAGCACCTGAAATGTTAAAGGGCCAATCAGCAATCTCCTCATAGAGATACAATGAATCAATGCATTTCCATGATGAAAGCTCAGTATCTCCATGCAGAGGGTGGAGACACTAAATATCATTATTTTGTGCAGCACTGACCCAGGAAGCACCTCTAGTAGCCATCAGAAGAGTGGACCTGCAGGTGTCCCTAGGCTTTAATATAAAAAACACTGCCTTTTCTCTGAAAAGACAGTGGTTACAACAAAAAGCCTGCAGGGACTGACTATACTCACTAGAACGAATACATTAAGCTGTAGTTGTTCTGGTGACTCTAGTGTCCCTTTAAATAGAGATCTCAGCCATTATTCCTCACTTGTAAAGATTACATTATATAATTCCAATGGAATTATTTGCTATAATTTCCTTCCCCAGTATTAGGAATGCTTCTTATAAATTCAATTCATGTTTGTTTTTTACCTATTCCATTCCTGGTTTTAGAAGTGTTTCCTATAAGTTCCAGTCATATTACTCTCAGCCATTCTGTCTCCAGTTGTAGTATGCTTTACATAAATAGCAGTCCTACCAGTCAGCTCAGGGTTTTAGCAAAGGTTTCTAGGGAAGATGCTGCATTTCATTTAAACTCAAGCCATATTCTACATCACAACTAAATGAACTAACAGAAAAGGTCTGCATATAGCTCTGCTTCCGGGATGTGCTGCCTTGGATTTTGTTTCTGTCTATGGTGCCATCACTTGATGAATGAACTTCTGAAAAGGTTCTCGCGTGTACATAATGCATCTACATCCATTTTTCTCTCGTTATTTTTAGTTTTATCCCTCGAAATGGTTCAAATGCGTCACTATCACTTCCTCTGTCTGTATGATTTTACACACTTGGAAGGGCACTGCAGATCTAACTTCATAATAATGAATGGGTAAGATTTAAAAAAAAAAAAAATGAAATATACTCTTTTTCTCAATAAAAATGAAAAAGGAAGAAAAAATTACTCAGTGGGGGAGGAATTCCTACAGGCTAATTTCAAGTACAAAGCTTGTTACTGGAAAATATATAATATAAATATGCTGATTCAAAGAAACATTAGTGTCATACCACACATATAATCAGCACTAGAATATTATCCTTCACCATTACTGACCTATCTCTAATTCACATTGATACCATGCCATTTAATCTATCAACCAGTGATAACAAATGAACACTCGAAGCAACATAACAACTACAGCTTGAAGTATTATCCTGACGCCATAGCCACTACTGTTAGCTGCAGTGGTTATAGTGGTAGGTGGTTTATTTTAATGGACCAAACTGTTACACCTTTCTGGTATTTAGGGACATCACTAAAACGAATTAAATGTGCTCAGTGACATTAGCGAAGTTGGTGTGGCTAAACGATATTTCAATAAGAGATAGCAGAGCAGATCTTCCCCCACCGCTGTCTGAGTACCTTGAGCGAAGATCAGAATTCCTTCAAATGTGTAAGGGACTGAATTGGCCTATTATAGATTGTTTTCTGTTGCACTAGCACATATTGTAGTGCTCTTTTTGCACAGTGAAGGCTGAGGAGAATACTCTATATCTGCTTGTGGAATCCCTTCTGGTGATATATTCAGTAGGTCCATGGCTAGCAAAGAGGCTTGAGGTCTGCAAAGCACCTACATTTGATATTTATATATGTCACAATTAACTTTGACAACATAGAACAATGTGGATAGTACAAAACAAATGGAACAACACTATCTAACCGCTTTAACATACAGAAATTAAGAAATGATTCTCCAATTGCCCAAATCTCTGAATTTCCTCACTATGAAAGTTAATTACAGAACATATGTGGACTTGTGAAGACTGTTGGACAGAACAATAAGTAACGATTGCAAATATTTATGCCATCACTTTACTCTAGATAAACATGAAATAAAAAGGGACCACCAGTATAAATGAAATGAAAATATAGTGTACAAATGCTCTCAAGCTCTGTTTACAACAATAGACCAAGGTGTTTTATTCACTAAACACCAAATAAGATGTAACAGGAACAGAGTTGGACATTTCTTCCATATCAAATATTTGAAATAAAATTTAGCAATTCTGCTTTTAATGCTCTACATATATTGATGATTAATAAAACTCTGAATTTACATGAATTCAATCTAAATTTGGAAAAACAACTGATATGGAAAAAGTCCTGAATTTAGTCATAGTCATGGGTATTCCCCCATAAGTTTGCAATTCAGATTTAATCAGTGGGTTACACTGGGATTTCAATAAAAGATAATAATTTTATGAAATACTCATAAGTGACAAAGATGCTTTAAAGCAGAACTGTTATTTCCCAAGAAGTGTCAGTTCCTCATTCCATCACCCAACTAAAAGCTATTTTTGGGTTGTACAAACCAAAACAGAGGTAACATACTTATTTCAGCTGCACCTCCTTGTTATGGGTGACATTGCCGTCCCATGATGCTTCAGACACGTTCATGTGACTAACAAATATAATGGATATTGTGTAAAACAGTACAGCATTTTACTAATTTGCATACTTTGCCCATTGTTACCCTCAAAAGTATGCAAATTAAAATTAAAAGAATTCTAAAGAATTTTGAAAAACATTCATCACATCCAATAGCCAATTTCAGTTAGCTATCTGGTAGTACTAACATATTGGAAGTAAAATTTCATTTTTAAAGATTTAGGTAAAATGTGGATTATGTGACCAGCCATATTGATACTACAAAATATTAGACATCAGAAGTGATATCATTCAAGTTACATATGAAATACATACTTTGTATTAGAATGCATGTTAATCAAGTAGAAACAGTAACAGAAAATATGTCAACAAGTTTCAAAATTAGCATTTAGCAACTAATGATATCACGAAATCTGCTAAATACAAGATAAAGTGGAAAGATGGCTGTTCCCTAAATGACATAAAAATTAGATGAAACAGAAGGGAAAACATTTGCTCTGAATAATATGTGCAGATTTTGGCCACGTTTCCATTTATAAATGCTGTTCAGAAGTTTTTCTGATATCTAAAGCAAATTCTCTGCTCTTCAGTTTACAGACAGCCAAAATTCTACGCTTTTTTTTCTTCTAGCGTCCTAAGCCCTTACCATAGAGAGAGAAAAACCCAATGGATGTACAGATGGAGGATAGCCAAATGTTATTGGCATTTCCACTTTGTGATTCTCTGAAGATCATCAAAGTGATTGTTTTACATGATGGATTTATATTAACAATGAAGTTCTACATTCTTCATGAAATATTTTACAATTTCTCTGGCTTTGATTTGTAAAAGTGATAAAATGCCAAAAAGATATCAAATATATGGATGCTTTTTACAGAATACATCTTAAAAGAATACCTTTTTAATAGATTTTTCAAAACCAAATAAATATTCAAAACTTTCCTTGGGACCCAATAATTTTAAACCGATTACCCAAAACACTATATAAAAGTATGCCAGCCTGCACAATTAACATGATGCCTTAAACAAAATATAACGCTGTGGCACAACTTGGTTAAAATGGCTGTGTGGGCTCCTCACTACCAAGATGGATGAATGTGCTATCCTGTAGCTTCTCTATTCCAGCACCAACAAGATTATCTATTGCCAATACTAACCTCAGTCACAGGCCCCTGACTGGAGCAAACCCACTTTTAGACTGATTAGCACCTTTGCGTGAGCTAATTTACCCACAGGATTGCACTGGTCTGAGTGGTATTTGCAACCCACTTTTCTGAGGCCTAGTCCAAACGGCTACCTCTGTAGATGGGAGAGGTGGCCAATTTCCCGGTACGGAGAGGGCTGAATATTGAGGCATCTTGAATGTACCATATTAGCTTCACCCTCTAGATAGTTGGGAGATATTTTTTGTGCCACTGGGGAAGCTCTCCTTGCCATCTACTCAAGTCTCTCTTCTACTCGGGCACACAGAGTCCTTGTTGCTGAACCAAGATTGCCTCCTCGTCGGCTCAACTACACCATACAATGGTAAAGGAAGATGGTGTGAATCAATCTTTCAAGAGAAATATGAATCCATTTGTGAGAACTTTATGCATCTATGATCTACCAAGGCTCATCTTATCTCCTGCTGTGCCAGCCCCAGGTGATGTTTCAGCCCAACAATCTCCCTCATGGTTAGGAATCCAGTTGGTTGTTTTTACAGACCACTGTCAACATCCCCAAGGGGAGTCTCAACCAAGGCCCTGGAGCAAGTTTTCCCAAAATGGTCTAGTTGAAGCATAGGCTTATTGATTGGTCCATATAGCCATTTCTTTGGATAACTTTCTAGTCGTTTATATTTTTTTATTTTCTTTAATGATTTCGTTACCATGCAGCATTGTCTTTGAGATAAACAACATGTTTACTGTTTTACCTTAAAAGATCCAAAAAATGTTCTGTTGAGTGGGTCTCTATGCTTTAGCATTTGTAGCACACACACTTCAGACACCAGCTGGAGTTCTCATTCTGATCTATTTGGCCTGACCTTATCCTATAAATTTCTGTTTACTGCATGTAATTGTGTTTTATTACAATAGAATGTTGTGAAATATTCAAACACACATTATATTACTGTAAATTCTATTAATATGGCTCACCCAAAATCATAAATACTTAACATTATTGGGTATTTTATAGTCATGCAAACTGCATATTACTGTGTGTTCTATTGCATGTGTTTTACTGCTTCTAGTTCACAGTGTCACTTGCCCCATCTCTACTGCTCGTGCCACTTGTTTAATCCTTCTTTTCCCATAACTTCCCTTATGTATACAATAGCCCCTAGTCCATGCCAGTTATACCTTTTTAATGTCTCCCGATTCAGTCTCCATTCCGTGTCACTTTAACATTCTCTATAATTCCAACCCCTACTCATCTTAACCTCCCAGTAAAACCAACACTGTTACATCGAATCTTCCCATCGAGCCCCCCTACGTGCTGGAGATGCCAGGCAGAAAGGGACACACTGCTGCACATATGGTGGGAATGCCGTGACATATTCTCACCCCATATTGGGAGATGATCAAAGAAACGGCAACACTTATGATGGGGGACATACCTGGTTGGTCAGCAGAACTTGCTTTGTTGCATATCTCGCCACAACCACTTCCACTTTATAAGAAATCAATACTGCGGCACTTGCTAAACGCGGCCAAGGCTAATATACCGGTATATTGAAAGAAAAGCGATGTGCCCACAAGGGGGCGGAAGCACTCTATGCCTCCCTAAACGGAAGGGGAACCAGGCACGCAGAGATGTGGCCACCCTGGTTTTTATACATGGCCCGATATATACGCGGGGCGGGGGGGGCTTCAGGCTCTGGAGATGGGGTGATGGTGGGGGCAGGTCCCACGTAACACAGAACATACTGAGCACCCTTTTGCCATACTCTCCTACACTACTTCTCTTACTATTAACCAACCATTTTAGGACCCGGGGGACAAGAAAACAGGGGGGTTGACACACAACCCAGGCAACACAATAACCCTTGATTGGATAGGATACATCTGACATAGCGACACGCCTGGGGCGACCTCGGCTCTCCTAAACGGGAACCCACATACTGTATAAATTCACAGAATACGAGAGAAGGGTCAACTGACTACATGCACATCGATAGTGAACATAAAATCATCATCTGCTCAGAACACACACCGACACTATATACACTTCTAATAGATCAAATGAAATCAAAACCTATAGTCTGTATCTTAAGAAAAGGCAGCACAGAGGTTAGCGGTAGGGAGACTCCACGTAACACAGACTCCGCCACCTTGACATACGTTGCCACATGCGACTAAGCAGGTGACCATGATGATTGCTGGGGAACTCCCCCTCTATGGAAGAAGGGGAGACGTCTGAAAGCTAATTTCAATGTAAATGTGTTGTGGATAGATATGCCTCCCACTTGGTAGACAAATGACAACCTGAACGTTGTAAAAAGGTATACATTGTTTATACAGTGACACAGACCTGCGAGTCTCATTTGTACTTGTATTTGATTCCTACCTTGTTAAACTTTCTCAATAAAAACAGATTTACAAAAAAATAAATAAAAAAAGACACAGGGGCGAGAGATCTTTTATATCATGACAAGCTGAACATTTACTAATAATAACCAGAATGATTTTTTTAGTGCACAGAATGAGAGACATGTGTATGGCCCAGGGTAATGACGTGGTTGCAGGCCTTCCGTGTAGTTCAGCTGATGAGTAAGTAATTTTTGTACAGCATCAATTTCTTAAGATGTATTTTAGAGATTTATTTTTATTTTTTTATATCTTGCATCAATTTACAACGCAAAATTTAAGAGAAATCTGTTTAAAAGTGTTTAACCTCTTCAGGACGGAGTCAATAGTACACGTTCTGATCAAAACAAAATGTAAACAAAAACTGGAATTTGCGCTATATGTCTGTTCAACCGTAATTCACCTCTTTCATATTAAGTGCACCCACACATATATCATTTTGTTCAGGAGAAACAGGGCTTTAATTTCTCATGAACTATTCATATATAAAACATACTTTATTATGAATAAAATAAAAAACCTGTGAGAAATTAAGATTTTTAAAATAATTTGTAGTTCCGTCTGACATTTTAGCTGTAAATGTCATAATACGGTTAGCTTTTACTAACGAGTAACACAATAAACTCCTTAACAGGTTTTACCGTGTTTTGGAAAGTTGCAGGGTCAAATATAGCACATTCCATTTTTCAGTTTTTTTCACACTGAAATTTGCCAGATTAGTAATGTTACATTTGAGACCGTGTGGTAGCCCAGGAATAAGAATTACCCCCATGATGGCATACCATTTGCAAAAGAAGACAACCCAAGGTATTGCAAGTGGGGTATGTCCAGCCTTTTTCAGTAGCCACTTAGTCACAAACACTGGCCAAATTTAGCGTTCATATTTGTTTTCTGTGCAAAAAGCAAAAAAACTAATATTTGGCCAGTGTTTGTGACTAAGTGGCTACTAAAAAAGACTGGTTTTAGGGTTTGAGTGGGGCTGTTGCCAGGGTTGGAGCCGTTTTGAGATATTATGTGTGACTTACTAAAAACAATTAATGTAACTATATGTAATTTAAAACAAGAACGATGTATCATATTTACACAGACTGATTTCTAAACACATTTATTGTAGCATTCACATTACTTTTGGGCTCAAAATAGAGACACTTGGGAAGTTTCTACCATGGAAAGAGAGAGACCGAATTCAGCATACTCTCTTTACTACAACCTTCGTAAAATTGTTACACGGCTTTGAGTGACCTTTCTAATTGTCACTGTGAAATTATTATTACTTACTTCCCCTTTATATTTGTATTGAACCAAACACAACAAATCATTTACTGTATATAAAAAAATCCGTTCATAAACTGACCAAACAAGACTGTGTCAAGAGTTAAACTGAAAATTAGAATGGAAGTAAATGAACAGGTGTCTATAGGGAAAACATATCAAAGCAACGAGACGAATTTCTAATTTTTCACTTGTAGATAATGTTAACATTTTAAAGCAGTAATTTGCAAGCAAATATAACTTGAAACAGAGTTATTTTCTCATTTACAGAAGGGTTTTGTCATAATGCTTATAATCAAACGTTCACACCACCAAATCTCGAATATTTAGATGTGTCTTCAATTTACTCTACTTGATTAAAATAGAAGAAACCAATTAAAATCATGGCATGTGATATTTGTTTATATTAACAGTGAGGTATAAGTTAAAATAATTTATTTTTTATAAGTTTAATGGTGTTTTTTTTTCCAATTCATACTTTAATGAAAGTTAAACAAAAATACAACTTGACCATGTTAGCGTCTCCTACGGAAAATGACAATTCTTACATATTACGTATATTTAAGTAAATACCTACATACAAAGAGACACTACACTGTTCAAATAGAAAATAAAAAATTCCCTGTCCAAATTTTAAATAAATAAACCACTATGTGTCTGATTGACAGCCAGGGGATGTAACAAGGTTAATTTAAAAAAACGTGCACTATTTGCACAATGAAAAAATGAGGACATACTCTTTACACATAGTGTACTTGAACAAGCGAAAGTGGTTTGACGTCACAGCCTCCATCCATTATACTCCCGTAAATGAAATCATCACACTGACATCTACATTTTCTTCTAGCAGTTGTAACAACCTATTATATTGTACCTAATTACTGCATTATCTATATATCCTTAAAGGATTACTGCAAGCACTAGAACCGTCGACTGGTTGTCTGATTGACAGCCAGGAGAGTGTAACAAGATTAATCTACTAAAGTGTCATTTTATTTTACAATTTGCACTTTTTTCACAATGAAATATAGAAGACACACTCTTCACACTTAAAGCACTTCAGCAAGCTAAGTTGTTTTAGTACCATTAAATGTGCACTCCAACAGGGCTTCCATATTGTGCTGCCCAGACTCACAATCACACATGACCCCCAAAAAAAAAAACAAACAAACACACAGACAGATACATGCTGCCAGAACATTTAACATAACAAATGGCATTTCTGGTTACAAAACGTTGCTCTGAAAAGTGGGTTAGATGAGCTTAGTTTTCATATTTAAGCAACACAGCATGGCATTTCTATTATACTATCACTTGCCTATGTTCGAGTGTGACAGATTATTCAATAAGGTGAGAATTCAAAGTGAATTTCAAATTTAAGGGCAAAAGAACCAAACAAGGACATTTTCTATGCTAGCTATACTTTCAGTCCGGCTACTTTGGTATTAAATTTGAAATTTGTTATGAATTCTCACTTTTTATCGAATAACCCTGTGTGTTTACAGGTGGCTGGGATACAGTGAAACAATAACTGGGATCTGTACCTAATGTCTAATATATTACTAACGTACAATAGAAACATATTTTATTCATAATCAATAAGGTCTATTAAATAGAAATGAGCCCCTATAGGAAAAGGCACCAATATATTCTTATTACTATGTGTGATATGGGATGTAATTCCCTGACTTACAGAATATTGCCTCATATTTAAAAAATACTTATTTAATTAAATTCCATAACTGCTCAAAATCATTCTTCTCTGTTCTATCAGACAAGAACATGTTCCACTACCAGTGGTTCTCTCATAATTGCAATCTTAAAGAGTGCAAGTAGTTCCAAAGGGACACTGGGTTGTCTACGATTTTCAAAAATTAATATACATTTTTCAAAGCATTACCAGGAGTTAGAATCCCAAAGGGGTAAGAAAAAATAGTAACGTTTAGACATTAATTTAGTTGATTAATGTCATTAAACAGCATACCAGCACAAAACATGGTGGTTGTCATGGAATGGTGTACATCTCCATGGATGAAGCACATTATTAAGTAGTTCCATAGCATGAACACCAACCTTAAGCGACAAACCCAGCTTTACATGCATGGCCAGAAAGGTTTAACAAATGCTATTATTTCAGTTTTCTAAATGCTAACTATTCTAAGCAAAAAAAAAAATACTGTATATCACTGACATGTCTATTTTGATTAGCGGTCTTAAATTTTAGAAAATACATTTCATACTGTGGAGTTAACCCAAATAGAACAAGCAGTTTCCTCAGCGAGAAGTGAAATAATTTTATTTTTTATTTTTGAGAGATTTAAGATGAAAGGAGGCAATCTCAAAAGTCCTCTGTACTGGAACATTACCTCCCATCGTATGTGAGTTAATGAGCCTCCCTTTCAGTGCTATGCTGTGACTATGGCAAAATGACCAGGGGAACTCCAAAAGTAGTATAAATGCTACCATTTATATATTTTATTTAGAGCATGAAAAAACAAAGTCAAAGATTTAAAAAGAGACCAATGTAACAGAATTACACAATGATAAGGCAGCTGTTTACTTACTATACAGTAAAACGTTGTGAATCACTGATGGATACCAAGCTCAGTATCATTTATTTGTATCATTTTAAGACACAAAGCAGCCCAGATGGAAATGGCAATGTGCACACCAATACATACAAAAGTAAACATGCAGTATAGTTTATTTATTTAAATACATTATTTTATCTGCCTTCCACAATTCTTTCAAACTGTCACACATATTTAAATGCCTGAAATTTACCTGCCACTTTGTTTTGTGTTAGTGTACAGGGAGTGCAGAATTATTAGGCAAGTTGTATTTTTGAGGATTAATTTTATTATTGAACAACAACCATGTTCTCAATGAACCCAAAAAACTCATTAATATCAAAGCTGAATATTTTTGGAAGTAGTTTTTAGTTTGTTTTTAGTTATAGCTATGTTAGGGGGATATCTGTGTGTGCAGGTGACTATTACTGTGCATAATTATTAGGCAACTTAACAAAAACAAATATATACCCATTTCAATTATTTATTATTACCAGTGAAACCAATATAACATCTCAACATTCACAAATATACATTTCTGACATTCAAAAACAAAACAAAAACAAATCAGTGACCAATATAGCCACCTTTCTTTGCAAGGACACTCAAAAGCCTGCCATCCATGGATTCTGTCAGTGTTTTGATCTGTTCACCATCAACATTGCGTGCAGCAGCAACCACAGCCTCCCAGACACTGTTCAGAGAGGTGTACTGTTTTCCCTCCTTGTAAATCTCACATTTGATGATGGACCACAGGTTCTCAATGGGGTTCAGATCAGGTGAACAAGGAGGCCATGTCATTAGATTTTCTTCTTTTATACCCTTTCTTGCCAGCCACGCTGTGGAGTACTTGGACGCGTGTGATGGAGCATTGTCCTGCATGAAAATCATGTTTTTCTTGAAGGATGCAGTCTTCTTCCTGTACCACTGCTTGAAGAAGGTGTCTTCCAGGAACTGGCAGTAGGACTGGGAGTTGAGCTTGACTCCATCCTCAACCCGAAAAGGCCCCACAAGCTCATCTTTGATGATACCAGCCCAAACCAGTACTCCACCTCCACCTTGCTGGCGTCTGAGTCGGACTGGAGCTCTCTGCCCTTTACCAATCCAGCCACGGGCCCATCCATCTGGCCCATCAAGACTCACTCTCATTTCATCAGTCCATAAAACCTTAGAAAAATCAGTCTTGAGATATTTCTTGGCCCAGTCTTGACGTTTCAGCTTGTGTGTCTTGTTCAGTGGTGGTCGTCTTTCAGCCTTTCTTACCTTGGCCATGTCTCTGAGTATTGCACACCTTGTGCTTTTGGGCACTCCAGTGATGTTGCAGCTCTGAAATATGGCCAAACTGGTGGCAAGTGGCATCGTGGCAGCTGCACGCTTGACTTTTCTCAGTTCATGGGCAGTTATTTTGCGCCTTGGTTTTTCCACACGCTTCTTGCGACCCTGTTGACTATTTTGAATGAAACGCTTGATTGTTCGATGATCACGCTTCAGAAGCTTTGCAATTTTAAGAGTGCTGCATCCCTCTGCAAGATATCTCACTATTTTTGACTTTTCTGAGCCTGTCAAGTCCTTCTTTTGACCCATTTTGCCAAAGGAAAGGAAGTTGCCTAATAATTATGCACACCTGATATAGGGTGTTGATGTCATTAGACCACACCCCTTCTCATTACAGAGATGCACATCACCTAATATGCTTAATTGGTAGTAGGCTTTCGAGCCTATACAGCTTGGAGTAAGACAACATGCATAAAGAGGATGATGTGGTCAAAATACTCATTTGCCTAATAATTCTGCACTCCCTGTATACAGGTGATACTCGACAAATTAGAATATCGTGCAAAAGTTAATTTATTTCAGTAATGCAATGTAAAAGGGGAAACTAATATAGGAGATAGATGCATTACATGTAAATCAAGATAGTTCAAGCCGTGATTTGTCATAAGTGCGATGATTATAGCTTACAGCTCATGAAAACCCCAAATCCACAATCTCAGTAAATTAGAATATTGTGAAAAGGTATATATTCTAGGCTCACAGTGTCCCACTCTAATCAGCTAAGTAAGGGTTTCTGAGCCTTTAAATGTTCTCTCAGTCTGGTTCAGTAGGAATCACAATCATGTAGAAGACTGCTGACCTGACAGTTGTGCAGAAAACCAGGTGCACAAGCAGCAGGAAGGACCGCAGCCTGGAGAGGATTGTCAGGAAAAGGCCATTCAAAAGTGTTGGGGACTTTCACAAGGAGTGGACTGAGGCTGGAGTCAGTGCATCAAGAGCCACCACACATAGATGGATCCTGGACATGGGCTGCAGATGTCGTATTCCTCTTGTCAAGCCGCTCCTAAACAACAAACGTCAGAAGCGTCTTACCTGGGCTAAAGAAAAACAGACCTGGTCTCTTGCTCAGTGGTCCAAAGTCCTCTTTTCTGATGAGAGCAACTTTTGCATCTCATTTGGAAACCAAGGGCTCAGAGTATGCAGGAAAAATGGAGAGGGACACACTGCAAGTCCAGTGGGAAGTTGATTTGGGGAGCCATGTCATCTGCTGGTGTTGGTCCACTGTGCTTCATTAAGTCCAGGTTCAATGCAGCCCTCTACGAGGAGATTTTGGAGCACTTCATGCTTCCTTCCGCAGACGAGCTCTATGGGGATGCTGACTTCATTTTCCACACTGCCAAAAGCACCAAAACCTTGTTCAATGACCGTGGGATTACTGTGCTTGATTGGCCAGCAAACTCGTCTGACCTGACCCCCATAGAGAATCTATGGGGCACTGCCAAGAGAAAGAAGAGAGACACGAGACCGAACAATGCAGAAGAGCTGAAAGCCACTATTGAAGCATCCTGGTCTTCCATAACACCTCAGCAGTGCCACAGGCTGATAGCTTCCATGCCACGCCGCATTGAGGCAGTAATTGCTGCAAAAGGGGCCCAAACCAAGTACTGAGTCCATGTGCATGCTTATATTATTTAGAGGTCCGATATGGTTTTATGTACACTCCTTGTTTCATTGATTGCATGTAATATTCTAATTTACTGAGATTGTGGATTTGGGGTTTTCATGAGCTGTAAGCTGTATGTGTACCCATATAGCATTTAGTGATGAATTTAATTGATTCAATTGTATACATTCTTCTGTGTGTTTTGTGTATTCCTCATTCTCGGATACTCTACCAGAGGCCTGGGAGCCTAAGGACACTGCGCATATTATCTTAGTAGCTGTTCCTAGAACTGCACACTTCTGGACAGTGATCTTAGATGTCCCACTTGAAATCTAACGAGTGCTTATATGTAGTCTTCTGTTCCTTGTTTAACACCAAAATGTCAGATTGGTTTGTCACTACTTGCTAGTTTGTCTGGAACTGAAAAATCCAGAGAATCCTATCCCTGTCATTCTCAACTATCCATTGAGGTATCTCCCATCTGGACTTAGGTAAGTCCAGCCCATATTTTGTGCCGGTAATTTGGTACACAATCCGAGCAGTTTATTTGTTTTGTTTTTTTAGTGTGTGCTGTTCCTGCTAACATATTTTAGCTGGCTACAATGTGCTGGATGGTCTCAGAGGACTCTTTGCACAGTCTACACCTTGGGTCTTGTCTACTGTGGTAGAACCCCGCTTCTATTGATCTGGTGCCGAGTGCCTGTTCCTGTGCTTCTAGGATTAGTGCTTGAGTGCTGTAGGATTTTGTACTGTGAGACACTATCTGCTGCTGGTATATCCCATGGAGAGGTTTGTTCTGCCATAGAACCTCCTTGTTTTCTGCATTGTGGTTGTCTAAGGCATTCCCTTAGCATTTCATCTTTTGGAACCAGCATCGTGATGTACTTGTGGATATCTGTGCTTCATTCAGGACTATGGCCTTGACACTCATCATGCACTGACCTCCTTCCTTTCATCTAGTTATTGGGTTCTGGATTAAAGGTAGAATCCTTCATTCATACTGAGCAGTTTCTGGGTTTTCACATCCATGGTGACCAGCTCTTCTCTTGGACAGGTTATTATTCCAGCTGGTTACCTGATGACTAGTAGGGCATATATGTTAATGGCTTGGATCTTGATCTTGCATGTAAACTAGGACTTCAAGACCTTTCTGACTCTTTGGAGGTATTTGGATGTTGCTATCGTCCTTGCCTCTTTCTCATGATTGCAAAGTGTTTGTTGTACCCCCAGATACTTAAAGCTGTTCTCTACATCTCCTATTTGCCCTTCTGGTACTTAAACTCCTTCTGTCCTGATCATCCTTTTTTGCTGCCCACAGCCCACAGCCCACAGCCCACAATTAACTACTCCGTACAACATTCCAATGTCCTTCTGTATATCCAAATTAGTTGGATCAATGAGTCAATGTCCTGCTCACCAAAGCTTGATAAAGATCCGGTAGGGTCAAAACATTGCTGCTTTTGCCCCAATAAAGCTGCTATTTTTGTTATCCCAGAGTGCCTGAACCGTTATTAATTCTGCATAGCTTAGAAGGGAGGCCTGGCCAGCCCTGGCTTAAGAGCACTTAGGTTATTTGGTGAGTGCGGTATCCAGTACTTCTCTAAATCGGCTTCCTTTTAGTCAATCCAGATTGTGCAGAGATTGGTCTGTGTGACTGCTTGGTGTACCAGCAGTTGGTGTTTTGATCCTCTGTTGTTGTTTCTAATCCCTTTTTGAGTATTGCTTATGTACTGACTCATATGCCCATCAATCTTGGAGGTTATAATGGTTCATGTTCTGGGAGCATGAAATAGTATCCTTTCAGGTCAAGTTGTCAATGGGCCTTGGTGTTGTGATGCTTCTTTCTCCAAGATGTTCTTTCAGTACTGTTCAGTCTCTGCTCTGGCTGGGTCTTGAGTGGATATGGTGTGGTTAATCTGCAGCTGTGAATACACCTTTAATGATTCTTTGGTAAACAGAGCATTTATTCTCTAAACTTCTGGTGTATCTGTTCAATCAGATTGCCAAAACGGTCACACTTTTCTTAGATGTTTCCAGTGCCTCTGGTACGGACATACCCTTGTATATCCTCAGTAGCCAGGATCTATCCTTGATGTTTCCACCATCTTGCTATCCAGTCTTGGTCTCCACATTGGGCATTGTTTCTACTTCAGCCTTATCATGTAATAATGCATTTGGAGGCATATATAAGGCATATATAAGCTTGTTGGTCTCTGTGATGGTGTAGGTTGGGATTGTGGACAGTGCCTCATTAACCGGTAGTAGCATACTGTCTGTTGGCAGTTTTCCAGTGATCTCTGCTTAATCTAGTCCGATGGTCAAGGACTGCTGGCTTTTATATATAATACTGAAAAAAAGTCCACGTTTGGACTGAAACGTTAACAAATACACATTATTGTGTTGTCTTATGCAAATAAAGCAATATTTAAAACTACTCTACCATGAGTGCTTATTTTTTTGCAACATATATAAAAAAAATTATTATATATCTCAATATATATCACACAGACATGGTTACAATAATCCCTGTAATCCCTGGTTACAATAAATATTCAAGGATCAGCCTTCTTTAAATTTAATTGAACATGTGCAAAACTATAACCTTTTGTCTTTGGTTGTATCGGCTGTAGCTGCAAGGTACTATTTTATTGTATATTAAATAGAATGCATTTCACAACTAAGCCAAGGTTAAAACTACCATCATAATTCATATCCTGTTACAAAATGGATTTTGCTAAGGAAGATTCCAACAGCAAATATGTATGTTTGTCGGACTGCTACTGATCAAAAAGATACATGGAGTAAATGTTAACTCCTAAAGCTGAAAGTAGGCACATTATTTTTTTTTAACTCAAAAGATTAAATATCAACAAGTTAATTGCATGTCATCACTCCAGACACTATAATCAATTAAATGGTTAGAGTGTCTGTAGTCCCCTGGTCCTTCCATTCAGCATTAAACTATTTTTAATGCTAAACGAGAGTCCCCAGCAACCCATCTCAGCTCTCCACTTTCAGCCTATCACAGTGCCTATTGCTGGTATGGTATGGTAAAGCTAGAAGAATGTGTGTAACCCCTCAAGTAGGGGCTGGGCTGTGGATGACCAAGGACACATATTGAGTGTTATACTTCTCAAAAATGGTTTAACACTGGTTCCTACAACAGTACCATTGGACTCCAGGCACTATGACCTATTCAGTTTAGATGAAACAGTGCCTATTTGAAGGACCACTATAGTGCCAGGAAAACAAACTCGTTTTCCTGGCACTATAGTGTCTTTATGTCGTCCCCACCCTCAGGGTCCCACTCCCACTGGGCTGAAGGGGCCTGGAGGGGTTAAACACTTACCTTTCTCCAGCACCAGGCTCCCTCTGTGCTGGGGATCTCTCCTCCCTCTGCGACATCAGCGCTGAATGTGCATGTGCGGCATGAGCCGCGCACGCACATTGAAACAGTCCATAGGAAAACACTGTGATTTTCACAGTGAGAAGCGCGGAAGCGCCTCTAATCGGCTGTCAGTGAGACAGCCACTAGAGGCTGGATTAACCCTAGTGTAAACATAGCAGTTTCTCTGCAGTTTTTACTGCAGGTTTAACACTAGATGGACCTATGGCTCACATTATGACCTATGGAGATGGCTCACATTATTTGAAAGCAGCCTCTATTAAGTAGACTCTTTCAAGTAGGAGTTAGAAAACCAGGAGTTACTTGGAGTGGTTTGTATACTGTGGAGAGTGGTTTGTATACTGTGGAGAGTGGTTTGTTTTTTATTTTAGTTTTTTTAAATTTACTTTTTTTTTTGTTCTGGTTTTCCCCCCCTTTTTTGTGTGCTGCTGCTTGATTGATTGGGGGAGTGTTTATTAATTACACCTGTGTGGGATTTGTATCCCCATAAAGGCACACCCCTAACTCACTGAGCTTGCTCACATTATTTGAAAGCAGCCTCTATTAAGTAGACTCTTTCAAGTAGGAGTTAGAAAACCAGGAGTTACTTGGAGTGGTTTGTATACTGTGGAGAGTGGTTTGTTACTGTGGAGAGTGGTTTGTTTTTTATTTTTGTTTTTTTAAATTTACTTTTTTTTTTGTGTTCTGGTTTTCCCCCCCTTTTTTGTGTGCTGCTGCTTGATTGATTGGGGGAGTGTTTATTAATTACACCTGTGTGGGATTTGTATCCCCATAAAGGCACACCCCTAACTCACTGAGCTTGCTCACATTATTTGAAAGCAGCCTCTATTAAGTAGACTCTTTCAAGTAGGAGTTAGAAAACCAGGAGTTGAAACTAACAAGCAGTTTAAGCTAACAAGGTAACTGTTTTTATTTACTGTTTAAAGGGGAAATGAGTGTTAGCAAGATTGCTGGTTTAACTCAATGCACATCTTGTTGCATGTATGGATGCCTGGATGTACCCATCCAGGGTCCATACCTCTGTGATGGTTGTGTGCGAGTGGCTTCTCTGGAAGCTCAGATTGGAGATCTTGAGAAGCAAATCGCAACATTGAGGGAGATTGATAATCTTGAGAGGAGTCTACTGCTCACTGAGCAGAGTTTAGTGGGGACAGGTAGTGGAGAGGGAGGAGATAAGACAGATGGGGAACAGGCATGTAGCTGGGTGACAGTGGGGCGAGGAAGCAGGGGGGGAGGGAAGAGGAAAGGGCTAGCTAGTCCTGATTTGGTGCAACCTAGCAGATTTGCCCGCTTGAGGGAAGATGTTGGGAGCATCAGCTCAGGAGTAGCTGTATTAGAGGAAGCTGTTACTTCTAACAGCCGAGCTAACAGCCCCCCTAGTACGGGTGGGGATCAAAATGTAAGGAAGGCAAGACAGGTTGTGGTGGTAGGGGACTCTATCATTAGGAGAGCAGATAGGGCAATCTGCCGCTCTGATCGGCTCAACCGGACAGTTTGCTGTCTCCCGGGTGCTCGGGTCCGGCATGTTGCTGACAGAGTGGATGGATTATTGGGAGGGGCTGGGGATGACCCAGCGGTCATGGTCCATGTTGGTACCAATGACAAAGTAAGAGGAAGATGGAAGGTCCTAAAGAATGATTTCAGGGAATTAGGTAGCAAACTTAAGAAAAGGACCTCCAAGGTGGTATTCTCTGAGATATTACCTGTGCCACATGCTACAGTGGAAAGGCAGCGGGAGATTAGAGAGGTCAATGCGTGGCTTAAGTCTTGGTGCAGGAAGGAGGGTTTTGGGTTTTTAGAGCACTGGGCCGACTTTGCGATTGGGTACAACCTTTATAGTGGTGATGGATTGCACCTAAACGGGAGAGGGTCTGCAGTGCTGGGGGATAGGATGGCTAGAAGGTTGGAGGAGATTTTAAACTAGTAGTAGGGGGGGAGGGTCATAGCAATCTACAAAATGGAGATAGGACAGAAAGGAGATGGGCTTTAGCACAGTATAAGGGGGGTGGAAACGGGGGGAGGGGCAAGCTCAGAACAGAGAAGCTGTGTAATGTTGAAAATTCACAAAATATACAAGTGGCGCATAATATTAAATGTATGCTTACTAATGCAAGGAGCCTAAATAACAAAATGGGGGAACTAGAGGCATTAGCATACACTAAACAATATGATATAATAGGCATAACTGAAACATGGTGGGATGAGACACATGACTGGGCAGCTAACTTAAATGGGTACATGTTATTTAGGAAGGATAGGAAAAACAAGAAGGGTGGTGGGGTATGTTTGTATGTCAAACATGATTTAAAGCCAAATGTTAAGCAAATGGAATGCGAGGAGGATAATGTGGAAGCTTTATAGGTAAATATCTGCTTGGGGGAAAAGAAGGGAAACCAACTATTGGTTGGGATATGTTATAAACCACCTAATGTTAATATTGACGAGGAACAACAGCTGTTTGAGCAAATTGAGAAAGCTGCAAATCTAGGTAACACTTTAATTATTGGAGATTTTAATTACCCGGATATAAATTGGGACAGAGGGACTAGTGCCTCAGCAAAGGGAATTAGGTTTTTAAACTTGTTAAATGACACCTTCATGTCACAACTTGTACAAGCACCAACTAGAATGGATGCTTGTCTGGACCTGGTTTTAACAAACAACGTTGATCTTTTGACCAACATTCAAGTAGGTGAGCACTTGGGAAATAGTGATCACAATATAGTGTCCTTTGAAATAAACTCAAAAAAACAAAAGCACATGGGGAATACTAAAACATATAATTTTTAAAAGGCCAATTTCAATAAGTTAAGGGAAGCTTTACAATATATTGACTGGCATAAACTCTTTAGTGAAAAGAACACTGAGGATAAATGGATCATCTTCCAACAAATATTAGAAAGGTACATTTCTCAGTATGTACCATTGGGAAATAAATATAAAAGAAACAAATTAAAACCAATGTGGCTTAGTAGAGAAGTAAAACAAGAGATTACAACTAAGAAAGGGGCATTTAAAGCATTTAAATCTGACAAATCAGATGCATCTTATAAAAGATATAAGGATGCAAATAATGCGTGCAAAAAGGCAATTAGACTTGCTAAACTTCAAAATGAAATAATGATAGCTGAAGAGAACAAAACCAACCCCAAAGCATTTTTTAAGTACATAAATTCTAAAAAAAACCAAAATGAAAGTGTAGGTACACTAAAAACTGAAACGGGGGTGTTAATTAATGAAAACCAGGAAAAGGCAGGAATTTTAAATAACTATTTCTCCTCCGTATATATTAAGGAAGAACCCATGGCAATAGATGTGCAAATGATTGCTACTAAAACTTGCAGAATAATTGTAATTGGTTAACTCAAGACAAGGTGCTGCAGCAACTAAAGAAAGTTAATATAAACAAAGCTCCAGGGCCTCACGGTATCCATCCACGTGTACTTAAGGAACTAAGTGCAGAAATAAGTGAACCTCTGTTTTTAATCTTTCAAGATTCTTTTCTTTCAGGAAGTGTTCCGGAGGATTGGAGGAAGGCAGATGTGGTTCCTATATTCAAAAAGGGTTCAAAATCCTTTGAAATGTTTCAGTGTTTGCAGATGACACCAAACTTTGTAAAACAATACAATGTGAGCAAGATATTACTTTGCTGCAGAGGGACTTAGATAGACTGGGGGACTGGGCACTCAAATGGCAGATGAAATTTAATGTTGAAAAATGCAAAGTTATGCACTTCGGCGTAAAGAATACACAAGCAACGTATACCCTTAATGGAAACGAATTAGGGATAACAACACATGAAAAGGACTTGGGAATTGTTATAGACAACAAACTATGCAACAATGTGCAATGTCAATCAGCAGTAGCCAAGGCCAGTAAGGTATTGTCATGCATGAAAAAGGGCATTCATTCTCGGGACAAGAATATCATTTTGCCTCTTTATAAATCACTGGTAAGACCCCATATTGAATATGCTGTGCAATTTTGGGCACCTGTTCTAAAGAAGGATATTATAGCACTAGAAAAAGTGCAGAGGCGGACTACAAAATTAATAAAATGAATGGAACATATCAGCTATGAAGAAAGGTTAACAAATTTAAACCTATTTAGTTTAGAAAAACGTCGCCTGAGAGGGGATATGATAACATTATACAAATATATTCGTGGCCAATACAAACCATTGTGTGGAAATCTATTCACAAACCGGACTTTACATAGGACACGAGGCCATGAGTTTAGACTGGAAGAAAGAAGATTTCGTCTAAGGCAAAGGAAAGGTTTTTTTACTGTAAGAACAATCAGGATGTGGAATTCTCTGCCTGAGGAAGTGGTTTTATCAGAGTCCATACAGATGTTCAAACGGCTACTAGATGCATACTTGCAAGAACAGAATATTCAAGGATATAATCTTTCAATGTAGGGTAATAACTGCTTGATCCAAGGATAAATCTGACTGCCATTCTGAGGTCAAGAAGGAATTTTTTTCCTAGTTTGTTGCAAAATTGTGCTTCAAACTGGGTTTTTTTGCCTTCTTTTGGATCAACAGCAAAAAAACAAATGTGAGGTAGGCTGAACTTGATGGACGCAAGTCTCTTTTCAGCTATGTAACTATGTAACCTCTATAGTAGTAGAGAAAAATAATATAACTAGCTATCTACTTAAACGTGAGAACAAAAATGTGAAATCAATACAGCACCGAAACGCCTAACGCTCGTTTCGGTGCTGTGCAGAAGCACCTTTGTCTGACGAAGGTCCTTCTGCACAGCACCGAAACGCGCATTCGGCATTTTTTTTCTTGTCTTTTATGGACACTACACTTTAATTCACGGCATGGCACTGTATTGATTTCACATTTTTGTTCTCACGTTTAAGTAGATAGCTAGTTATATTATTTTTCTCTACCACTATAGAGGTTCAATCCGATACAATGTTGCTATTTGGGCTGTCAGTTTCACAGGCAGCTCTGGTTACTTAATATCTGTCTTTCCTAATTCCTCTTTTTGAGGATTTTCTGGCTATTAACTCTATTCATAGATACGCCGTGAGCATTCTAAGCTTCACAATATCTATGCTCTATACTCTTCATTACTGTTTACTTACCTATAGCCTCTATTTATTCATTTTGATTATATGTTTTTGTGTGTAATACCCGCTATATTGGTGTCCTTTGGGCATCCTATGATACTGTATATAGATTGGGATTACTTTGGTATTATACCAAGCATTCTTGTACTGTAGAGGATTTTTTCTAGTGGTAGTTATTTATTTATTTATTTCCTTCTGCTCCCTGCTTGATGCAAATACTGCAGCGACATATTGAGCCAGATTTATTAAAGCTCATAGTATTTGCCTACAGTATTGCTTTGACCGAGTATGATATATGAACATCATCCAGAGTTTATGTTCTCTCTATCTACTTCCTAATTAGGGATAATTAGCCCTTTCATCATATATGTATCGATAGATTTTTTTCTAGACTACTTCATTATTTCCAGGTATACTCAGTTCATTACATCTGTTTCTTAACAGGTGTATGTTATGTGTTTTTCCTTGCCCTAAAGTATAATCACAAAATTTATTCATTCTTGATTCCTTATTGTTGGTTAGCATATGTTGTATCCAAATAATATTGTTGTATCCAAATATATTATGCTTTTTCCTTATATTGGATATTTATTATTTATTTATTACCATTTGCAGGCGTTTACACTCAGATGCACCCACTATTCACTCCACATTTGCTTTCACCTGTGTATGTATGTTCATTCACTCACTTATGTTCACTTTGTTCACTTTGTTTTTAGTACATCTGAGTATTGTATACTCTGATATGGATGTTCTCAGCATCATTTATTGCATAGTGAAAACTATCCTCCATATATAGTATATGTATTCTATTTTATTGCACAGCACACTATTTCACATGGTGCTTAATTCATACCACGATGTATTTCAGCATTATGTAACACTGGGAGAAACACATAGTGTTGATTGCCTAGCAATGCCGTTTAATTTACACGTCATCACGTTTGTCACGTGGCCTCGCCGGTGCACTTCCGGGTTTCGGACGGCTATCAGATCTCTCACACCCTGATTTGGTAAGTTATCACTGCTATTTTCCTATATATTCTTATCACTTTCACTGCATTATTGATCTTGAAAAAGACCCTATAGGGGTTGAAACGTTGATCGGAAATTATTTTTGCACATGTAATTTGCACAAGTAAATAAAAGAAACTTTGGAACAAGTCCTGTAAGTGCACCTATCATCTATGTGGATTTATATGCAAACGCTGAGATTTGCACCCAGGCAAGAAACTTTTCGTTATTGATTGGATAAGGGTGAGTGCCAAGGTTACACATATATATATATACATACATATATATATATATATATATACATATATATCCAAAGGTTCCTTGCACTCAAACTAAATAAAGCATGTAGCTGCCGGATGCTTCAAGCCAGGGTCAGCTGATGTAGAAAAATAAAGAGGATGGTGAGCACTCACGGTCTTTGAAGAATTAAAACGTGTAAATTTTATTGGAGATTCATTAAAATAAGATCGACGTTTCAGTCCATTTACTGGACTTTCTTCATGATCAAGAACATAACAACAATGTGAACTTTATGCTTATACAGTTCGATAATTAGGAAAATTAGGAAGAAATTGCCTTACCCCAGGTGAAAGTGCAGTGCCGACAGCATCACGCTGTGGAAAGTGCGTGTAATGCTAAACGAGTGGAACACAACTGCAGAACTTTAATTACTTTGATTATAATTTTATAATTTTATTGAATTGCAAACTTTGGTTACTGTAGCTTTAAACTCTTATGACAGGTTTGCAGGAAGAAAATAAGCCACTGAAGTTTTGTATTAAGTCTACAATTCTAATTAAGGATAGTGCAGAGTTTGCATGCAGAATTTAGAGTTGAATTAAATGCAGCAGAAATAGCTTCCAAAGTTTGTATGCAGATTTAGTGTTGAATTAAATGCAGCAGAAATCGCTTCCAAAGGTTGTATGCAGATTTAGTGTTGAATTAAATGCAGCAGAAATAGCTTCCAAAGGTTGTATGCAGATTTAGTATTAATTGCAGAGGAAATAGTTTCAAGAGTGTTTAACAATGGTTAGCTTATAATTGCAACTGAGAAGTACTTAACTTAATAGTAGTAATTCCAGAGAACTGGGGAGATCAAATTAAGCAGTCTTTTAGGAGAGAGAGTAGAAGTCCATTAAACAGTCCGGGTCGAGGAGTGGAGAAGGCGGGTAGTCGTTCACAGAGCGGGTTCGGTACACGGAAAAGCTTATAATGTAATCGGGTAGCCGGTCAGAGATACACAGCAAACTTGTTCAATAATCCAGCGCTTTGAATCTGGCGCGGTCTTCCTATGTAGCGTGGGAAGACCGCGTCAGAGAAGGGGCGGGGCAAACGCCGTCAACCTGGAAGTGGCTTAATTCGGCGAAACCCGGCAAGTCTAACCTGACAGTACCCCCTTCCCATGGGGCATCCTCTGGGTGCACTTTACCTTGGTTTGGAGGGGTAGCGTCTGTGGAACGCAGCAACCAATCTATTTGCATGAACAACAGATGAATCTTCCCAAGTGTCTTCATCAACCCCATAACCTTTCCATCTAATAAGGTATTGTAAGGAGCCACGGCGAATACGTGAATCCAAAATCTTATGTACTTCATATTCTTCTTCACCCTGGACAATGACAGGTTCAGGAGAGGTCACCACTTCTCTATTGAAAGGGTCGGGGATATGTGGTTCAATTAAATCAGTTCAGTCAACAGAAAAGAGGCTATCTGGCTTTTTTTATAACTCCTTCTAAAGATTCACAGGAACAGAAAATTGAATGCTTGACACACCCGTTGAATACTTCCAATACTAATTTGGAAACTCCAACTGTTCAAATGCCATTACAATCTCATGTAACTGTTACAAGCAGCACACAAGATCAATTTAAACAATTGCTGGAGTCACAACTCAACATATTAAAACAAGATATGCTTATAAGTTTTAGTGATAGCAAACAAGATATTAAAAAAATTGCAGTATCAGTGGAAGTGGAAAAAAAATTTGAAATGTTTGGGACTCAAATAAGTACAATTAAGACAACAATGCAGTCTTTATCAAACAAAACTGAAAATCTTGAACAAAAAAATAGCAGCTTTAGAAGAAAGATCAAGAAAAAGTAACATAAGACTCAGAGGTGTGCCTGCAGACATTACTACAGAAAAATTAAAAGATTATCTATGTAACTTATTTAAAGAGGTTTTTCCTGAAATGTCTACAGTCGACTATCAAATAGAAAATTTTCATCTTCCAAGAGATGCGATAGTGAGTTTTCGCTCACTATTAGTAAAAGATAATCTAATTAAAGCCAGCCGTATAAAACCCCGAACAAGTCTCATCTACAAAGACATAATTTTTTTTGCAAGACTTATCTCAATTTACTAGGACTTGGAGAAAATCCTTCAACAGTAACAGATTTCTTAAGAAAAAATGACATCAGATTCCAATGGGGCTTCTCAGCATCTCTAAAATTTATTTAGAGACAAGAAAAAATTTCCTTTACTGACGTAAATGAATGACATAAATGAAGCAAAGAGCTGGTTAGCCAAAATTAAAGATGAAAAATAAAAAGATTGCTGTGAGAGAAGAAACAAAGAACTTTTTTTAATAGAAGTATAATCTGTGTAAACTTCTCCTTTTGAATGGTGCAATATAAAGATTAGAACTTTGAGCTCTTAATGATAAGGTTGCTAAAACATAATTTTTTTTTATCTATACACAGTTAGACCACAAATTTTGTTTTTATTTATGTATAAAGGGAGTTTCTAATTTAGACACAATTAACTATTAAGGTCTGAAGGTTTCAACTGCAAAGTTGCACCTGTATAGTTGACACGCTGATAGTAAAATATAAAAAATTAACACGAAGAAAAGTTTGACGGGATAATCATTTATTAAAGGTTATATAATCAAAAAAATATAGACACTAATATAAATGAAGTTTAAAATTTAAAATAATAGTCTAACAAACACTATTTATTGCACAGTTAAAATGAATCAAATAGACTCACATTTTAGTAAAAGATAATAAGATTAAATATATCCATAACTGCAAATATGGCAAACACTGGTAAAATTGTTTTAATTTTTTGTTGATGCACGCAAAAATACTATAAGATGAAAGGATACTTAAAGTCAAAGTGGAGCACAATGTGTTTATATTTCTTTTTTTTTTTTTTTTTTAATGATAAGGGGTATGAATATCAAATAGTATCATCTCATTATGGACACCTCTACTTAGTGTCTAAAATTAATAGACACAGTAAAGACTGTTTCTCTAAATGAGAATTTATAGTCTTTGTGCTATAAAAGGAGGATTTCCTCCTAAGATTTTAAATATATGTTTTTTCTGTTACTATGTGTATGTTTTTGCAACAATGAGGAAAGACACTAGAGATTATGGGGTAGAGAAGGATGCAAAGATAATTCGAGAAATAACATGATAAAAATGCTCACACTTAATGTTCAAGGTATGAACACAATAGCAAAAAGAGCTCTATTATATAAATATTTGAGTAAAAAGCAATTAGACTTAATATTTTTACAGGAAACCCACTGGAGGCAAACAGATAAACAAAATTGGGGAGGAAAAAGATTCCCGCTTATAATACATGCTTCTGATAAAGATTAAAAAAAAATGTGAATGAAAAAAGGGACATAACAGAGTGGAGAAACTAATAAATAATGGAAAAATAGCAACAACTCCTAAAGAAATAGGACAATATTTTAATGAATTTTATAGCAATTTATATAACATACCTCAAACCTCTACAGATAAAATGCTGGAAGATATCTAGAAAGTATAAATAAGTTTCCACTAACAGTACCAGAGAATGAACTATTAAATAAGGACATAACTATAGATGAGATTATGAAAGTTATAAATGGGCTAGAAAGATCTAAAACACCAGGTCCAGATGGGTTCAGTAATTTGTTTTATAAACCATTTAAATAATTACTTTGTCCTCATTTGATAAATGCTTTCAACACAGCTGAAAGTAGAGGATTCCTCCCAGCAGAGATGCTGAAAGCTAATATTTTGCCAATCTTAAAATATGATAAAAATCCTACCGACGTCAAAAACTATCGCCCAATATCTTTGATAGATGTAGATACTAAGTTATATGCTTCAGTTTTGGCTGCTAGAATAAAGATACTTCTTTCATTAATTATACATAGAGATCAAATAGGATATGTTCTGTGCAGAAATTCTTATACAAGTACGAGAAGAGTTATAAACATCTTAGATGATGCAAATAGAAATAGGGTTCCCGTTTTGGCTCTGTCAATTGATGCTGAAAAAGTATTTGACAGAGTCAACTGGAAATACCTAGAAACTGTTTTATCACATTATGGTTTTGAAGGCTTGATTAAGAAAGCATTATGGCTCTCTATGTAAATCCAGTTGCACGTACTATAGGACCTAATATTACTGCCCCATGGTTCCAACTTACAAACGGGACTCGGCAGGGGTGTCCGCTTTCACCATTGCTTTATTTATTGTCTATTGAGCCATTAGCTGAAAATATTAGAAATAATAAAAAGATTGACGGCTATAAAATAATGGATGTGGATCAAAAGATCAGTCTATACGCTGACGATATTTTAATTACTATGACTAATCCTAAAAGTTTATTGGAGTTCCTTATGCAGGAAATGGCCCGGTATAGTCATATATCAAACTATAAATTAAATATAAATAAAAATGATTCTAGATATTAACCTTGATAAGAAAACACAACAATAGATTAAGAATAAATATGACTTTATTTGGGTTAAAGACAGTATGGATTATTTAGGAATTAAAATTACTAGAGAGGTTAACAAAATTATGGAGACAAATTTTCTAGAATTATTATTAAAACTTAACAGATGGTTAAAAGACCATAGAAATTTAGAAATCACTTTTTGGGGAAGAATAAATGTAATAAATTCATATGTAATACCAAAATGGAACTATATGTTCCAAATGTTACCTCTTCATATTCCGATTCATTGGCTCGAGTTGATACAAAAAAGCTTTACTCAATAAATTTGGAAGGGCAAGAATCCAAGATTGAAGCAGTCAGTATTAGCACAAAAATTAAGTAAGGGCGGACTTGCCTATCCGTTAATAATGAATAACTTTAAAGCAGCTACAATTTTACATATTTATAGAATGCAATTAGAAGAGAACAAAAATAAAGGATGGTATAAGATGGAAATGAGTATAGGTGAAGTCCATAGTTTGGATTGTTTAATTTGGAATATAGATAAATTCTACAAAAAAGAATACTCCAATATTATCTTAACTCATTTAATAAACAGCTGGTTTAAAATAAAGAAAGTATTAAATATTGAAAAAAAAGTTCCAAGCTATTTAGAGCTAAACATTGTGGAAAACCAGGTAGAAGATTTAAATCTTAATGATTGGAAAAAGTAGGGATCTTACGGTTGGCACAATTACTAATAGAAGGAACAATTAAAACTTTTGTTCAAATAACACGTGAATATAGTCTTCCATCTAAAGAGCTGTTTAATTTTTTGAGACTTAAAAGTTATATGACTACTCATCTAATTACATCAAAATCTAATTTGAATAATTTGATTGATTTATTATTTACCTCAAAAAGAAGAAATAAACCACGTTCTAAAGCTTTAGTATTGAGTAAAGCAAGTGTCAAAGATATAATTCCAACAGCTATATCTGCTTGGAAAAAAGATCTAAATATTGATATAAATTTGAAACAATGGGGTTCTTCAATGATGGAAGTTACAAAGATTATACGCTCATTAAATCTGTTAGAAACACACTTTAAAGTTTTAAACAGATGGTACTTAGTACCGGATAAACTAACCAAAATATATCCTTCAATAAATCCTGTATGCTGGAGATGTGGTTTTGCAAGGGGTAATTTTTGACATATACAGGGAGTGCAGAATTATTAGGCAAATTAGTATTTTGACCACATCATCCTCTTTATGCATGTTGTCTTACTCCAAGCTGTATAGGCTCGAAAGCCTACTACCAATTAAGCATATTAGGTGATGTGCATCTCTGTAATGAGAAGGGTGTGGTCTAATGACATCAACACCCTATATCAGGTGTGCATAATTATTAGGCAACTTCCTTTCCTTTGGCAAAATGGGTCAAAAGAAGGACTTGACAGGCTCAGAAAAGTCAAAAATAGTGAGATATCTTGCAGAGGGATGCAGCACTCTTAAAATTGCAAAGCTTCTGAAGCGTGATCATCGAACAATCAAGCGTTTCATTCAAAATAGTCAACAGGGTCGCAAGAAGCGTGTGGAAAAACCAAGGCGCAAAATAACTGCCCATGAACTGAGAAAAGTCAAGCGTGCAGCTGCCACGATGCCACTTGCCACCAGTTTGGCCATATTTCAGAGCTGCAACATCACTGGAGTGCCCAAAAGCACAAGGTGTGCAATACTCAGAGACATGGCCAAGGTAAGAAAGGCTGAAAGACGACCACCACTGAACAAGACACACAAGCTGAAACGTCAAGACTGGGCCAAGAAATATCTCAAGACTGATTTTTCTAAGGTTTTATGGACTGATGAAATGAGAGTGAGTCTTGATGGGCCAGATGGATGGGCCCGTGGCTGGATTGGTAAAGGGCAGAGAGCTCCAGTCCGACTCAGACGCCAGCAAGGTGGAGGTGGAGTACTGGTTTGGGCTGGTATCATCAAAGATGAGCTTGTGGGGCCTTTTCGGGTTGAGGATGGAGTCAAGCTCAACTCCCAGTCCTACTGCCAGTTCCTGGAAGACACCTTCTTCAAGCAGTGGTACAGGAAGAAGTCTGCATCCTTCAAGAAAAACATGATTTTCATGCAGGACAATGCTCCATCACACGCGTCCAAGTACTCCACAGCGTGGCTGGCAAGAAAGGGTATAAAAGAAAAATCTAATGACATGGCCTCCTTGTTCACCTGATCTGAACCCCATTGAGAACCTGTGGTCCATCATCAAATGTGAGATTTACAAGGAGGGAAAACAGTACACCTCTCTGAACAGTGTCTGGGAGGCTGTGGTTGCTGCTGCACGCAATGTTGATGGTGAACAGATCAAAACACTGACAGAATCCATGGATGGCAGGCTTTTGAGTGTCCTTGCAAAGAAAGGTGGCTATATTGGTCACTGATTTGTTTTTGTTTTGTTTTTGAATGTCAGAAATGTATATTTGTGAATGTTGAGATGTTATATTGGTTTCACTGGTAATAATAAATAATTGAAATGGGTATATATTTGTTTTTTGTTAAGTTGCCTAATAATTATGCACAGTAATAGTCACCTGCACACACAGATATCCCCCTAACATAGCTATAACTAAAAACAAACTAAAAACTACTTCCAAAAATATTCAGCTTTGATATTAATGAGTTTTTTGGGTTCATTGAGAACATGGTTGTTGTTCAATAATAAAATTAATCCTCAAAAATACAACTTGCCTAATAATTCTGCACTCCCTGTATGGTGGGATTGCCGTAAACTGAGAAATTTGTGGTTGGAAATTCAAAAGTTTCTATCCGTAGATCTGAAACTCGAGTTGAGAATTTCCCCGGAGGTCGTTTTGTTACATCTAAATTGGCCACCTATGTCGTATGAATTAAAATTAATTCTTACTCACCTTTTCTTGGCTGCTAAAATAGTGGTTGCGAGGTGGTGGGAAAAAATCTAGACGTCCCCTGGAGGAAAGTTAAAAATCAACTCGAGTTTCAGATAAAAATGGAGTTGATGTTAAGTAAACAAAAACTAAGCAAAAAAGTATCTGTCTGGTTGAAATGTTCGGAATTAATTAATAGAGAAAATATGAGCTAAGTAAAAGTCTCTATTAAGTTGAAATAATATTAGCCAAATTGTGAATACTTTGGACTTTGGCAATTTTAGAGCTTTATTTAGAATGCTCCTTCCACCCTATTAAGGAAAACTTTCTAAATTTAAAATTATGTTGCAACGTTGTGTATTGTATTATATTTTAAATTTGTATAGCGTATGTATCATTAGTAATGTAATATATTATGTTTGTGTATATGTCTTTATCTTCCATGTAAGAAATTTATATGAATCGAAGATTGAATATATTATATCTATCGAAGTATAAACTATTAATGGAAGTATTGTTATAAAAAAATTAAAAAATTAAAATAAATAAACAATAAAAATAAAGGATCAAAAATAGAAGATATGAATAAAAATAAGTCCTATTGCGTTCAGTTGGTTTGGTAAACAGACAATGAGATATTTGTTGGTGTTTTATCAAGATCTCCAGGTCTAGGTATTAAACAGTTGTGGTGCTGATATTTGCTGTCAATTTAATTGGTTCTTCTACTGAGTTAAGGTATTCAACCATGTCAGTCGCCTCTGATACACTGCCATTCCAAAATATCAGGAGGTCGTCTATGTGCCTGTAATATCCTTGGATTTGAAAATGTATATATATATTTCTCATAGTTTGTTTGAACCTAGGTCTTTTCTCTCTCCAAATAAAATAATTAATACTGCACTGGATCATTGTTAACCAGCTTTCAGGAATTTTGAGGGTGAACATTTGGAACCTATATGACAATTTGGGTAGTTTGCCCTCCCTAACCAAGATATTTCCATAGTTTCAAAGAATGGTTTAACCCCTTCCCGACCCAGGACGGTTCAGGACCGTCATCGGCATTTTTGGCTTGCCGACCGATGACGGTCCTGAACCGTCCTAACGGTCTGAGCTACTTACCTGATCGCCGTTGTTCCCCCGGCGGCGATCAGCGTGGCTCCCGGTGTGGGGAGACTGCCTGCAGCCCAGACAGTCTCCCCACACCGGATTAGGACCCCTATTGGCCCCATGTGATGGCTTAACTTTTTGGCGATCACATGGTCTAATAGAGTAATCTAATTGTCTGCCTACAGAGGGACTGTCTGTGCTGACAGGCAGTCTCCCTGCACAAGAGATGTAAATCATTTAAAAAAATAAAAGTTAGTGTTATTAAAAAATAAAAAATAATTATATATGGCGTATGCCATGATATATAGACATATATTATATAGGTATATAATATGTCTATATATCATATATATAATATACATACTAAGTGTATTTTTTATATTATGTACTTATATTAATATAAAAATACACTTATAATTAAATTACACACGTATATATATAATATATATAATAACTATATATATTGTATATATATAGTATTATAAAATATAAATAATAAGTAATTTAAATTAAATAAAAAAAATTAAAAATAATAATAAAAAAAATTTAAAAAATTATATAGCTATATGAAATTTTATTCTAACTGTATTTTAAAATTAATATATATATATTTATATCAAAATACACTTAGAATGAATTTGTATATATATCTATGTATATAAAAATAAATACAAATAATAAGAAATATACATACGTCCATATACAAAATTACATAAATAATTATATAAATATACCCGTAGACTTCAAATATATAAATATGCATATATATTTAAATTCTACGTGCGTATTTATGTAATATTTTTACATAATTCAGTAATTTTATTGATTGCAATTTGAGGGACCTACCTGCCAACCCAGGCCGAAATTCCAGGGAATTTAATTTGCTAGCACTGTATTTTACCTGTAACTACTCACGACACCCTAAAACATACAATACATGAAATTTTACTGTTTTACTCGGGAGACTTCGCTGAACACAAATATTAGTGATTCACAACAGTAAAACATATCACAGCGATGATATTGTCAGTGAAAGTTACTTTTTTTGCATTTTTCACACACAAACAGCACTTTTACTGATGGTATAATTGTTGTGATACGTTTTCCAGTTTTTAAACACTAATATTTGTGTTCAGCGATGTCTCCCGAGTAAAACAGTACCCCCCATGTACAGGTTTTATAGCATTTTTGAAAGTTACAAGGTCAAATATATGGGTCAAATATTTTTACATTGAAAATGGCCAGGTTGGTTACGTTGCCTTTGAGAGCGTATGGTAGCCCAGGAATGAGAATTACCCCCATGGTGGCATACCATTTGCAAAAGAAGACAACCCAAAGTATTGCAAATGGGGTATGTCCAGTCTTTTTTAGTAGCCACTTAGTCACAAACACTGGCCAAAATTAGCATTCAATTTAGTTTTTAACTTTTTTCACACACAAACAAATATGAATGCTAACTTTGGCCAAATGTTTTCCGTGAAGTGTACAAGGCTAGAACGCGCAAGCCTCCCTGGGTTGTCTACTTTAAAAAAAATATGTACATGTGGGGTGTTATTCAGAGATTTATGACAGATAATAGTGTTACAATGTCACTGTTGATAAATTTTAAAAATGTATGTTTTGAAACCGCAATATCCTACTTGTACCTATAGCCCTATAACATGCAAAAAAAAGTAAAAAAGCACGTAAACACTAGGTATTTTTAAACTCAGGACAAAATTTTGAATCTATTTAGCAGTTTTTTTCATTCGCTTTTGTAGATGAGTAAAAGATTTTTCAAGTAAAAAAGTCAAAAAACATGTATTTTTTTCAATTTTTCATCATATTTTTTTATTTTTTTTTAATTTAAAATACATGAGATTATATAAATAATGGTATGTAAAGAAAGCCCCTTTTGTCCTGAAAAAAACAATATATAATTTGTATGGGAACAGTAAATGAGAAAGCAGAAAATTACAGCCAAACACAAACACCACAAAAGTGTAAAAATATGCCTGGTCGCAAATGTACATCACAAAAACAGTCCAGTCCTTAAGGGGTTAAGGATTTTAAGAGCTTTTGTTTTGTTTTTTTTCCCATACAATTATTAATATATTTAGTGATAGTTATTCCTAGATCTTTTTTTTGCCCAAGTGAAAACGTATTTCAACTTAATTTTTTTTCTTGTGTTTCTAAACTCAGTTTAGAAGTAATTTTTCCCAGACTTATCTATATTAACTTTATAATTCAAAACCTTTGACATTTAATTCATAAGGGAGAAAAGATCATTTTTTAGATACCACCTGTATATAAATATAACTTTATATTTTGTGATTGAGTATTAAATCCCTTAATATTTGTTTTTTCCTTTTTCTAATGGCTATAGACTCCAGTGTACCGCAGGGAAGACAACCGGCAGCCCTGTCTGGCCCCATTTGATAAAGCTAGTCAAATGTAAAATGCTAGTCTGAGCAAATCTTCTAGCTCACCATTCTTGATGTGGGTAATTTAAATAAGTACTTTACTGCCCAAAGCATCCAACTACCAATACTAAACTCCTGCAGTGTTTTGCTTATTAAATCCCAGCTAACCCTGTCAAAGCCTTTCTGGCATCAACCGACTGGATAAGCATTAGAACCCCTGATCTTTTGACTGAATCTAATATATTTTGTATTCTTCTTGTATTATAGTATGAAGATCTGTTAGGAACAAACCCAATTTTGTCAGGATGTATTTTGTCATTTAGTATATTCTTTATGCCAAAATTGCTGAGAAGAGCTTAACATTTTTATTCAATAGTAAAATAGGTTTAGAGGTCTCCAATTTTTGGGGACATTTTCCCTGTTTTAATAAAGGAATTATAGGAGCCCTGACTATATCTTCAGGAAATGCTCCCTTCTCCACTGTATCATTGTATGTCGCAACAAGATGGGTGGCATAATGTGTTCTGAAAATTCTATTTAAAAAAAAAGCTGCTAAAGCCATTGGTTAGGTTTTTGCTTCTCTAAGTTTCAGATTACTTTTAAAAGATCTTCTTCTGTGATATTTGAATTCAGATGTTTTCTTTGGATCTCTGAAATTATATAAATTACTGTAAAACTCATCAAACACTTGCACTATACTCTCATGGGGTAAGCGTATTCTTATTAACAAAATTTTTGCAATGTGAGGTTGTTAGCTTTAGTGCTTCTGAATTTGTTTGTTAATATTCTGTTCGTTTAGTTCCCATTGTAGTAAAATCTTTCCTTTAATTTAATCATGGAGATAGCATGATGTAACACGCTCATGTCATTAGGTGGGGAGGAGGGACTCGATGAGAAAAGAGCTGCTTGGATGTATGAGGTCGCTCGATATGATCTGATATTTTCTTTTAAAGAGAGATTAAGGCTGTTCTTTTCCGACTATTGATGCTTAAGTTTATATCTACCTCCTATTCACAGCCTTAGATGGGACCTTATTACTTTAAAGTTCTTAAACCTCTACTTCACTGCAGAACTGTGGGATAAGATGAGGAGAGCTCTTTTTATTTTTATTTATTTTTTCCTGCTATCCACTGTACCTTATTTAATTTGAGTAAATGCATCTCTATGTGGAGATGCTGATTGGCGTAGAGAAGCATTTTGACGTGCATGAGCAATATCCTCTCATTGCTTTCCTATGGATTGGATTGGCTGAGACTAAACAGCTATTTAGACCTATAGTGTCAGGAATACACATTTGTATTCCCGACTCTATAGTGTTCCTTTAAGTAGCAGCTGATCTTGGTAAAATATTTAAAGCAGAGACACATATGACAAGTTTGCAGGAACTAGAATAAATCCTAACTGTGGTATAGGAAATATTGAAGGGAAAGGGAAGTGGAAAGAGGTAAAGGAATTGGGGAAAGGAGAGAAGAAGAAAGGCAAAAAGGTATATAATTTGGAATTCTTGGAGGTGAGAAAGAAAAAGAAGGGAAGGGTACTAAAAATAAAAAGTATATTTCTGGATTTTCATACTTCTATATCCTTTAAGGGATTACCAGATATAGACCTGTCCAAAGTTTCCATAACAACATCAGAAACTAACCAAGATCATCCTGACAGAGAAGAAATTTTGATATTTTTACAGATTTCATAAAACATTGTCTAGACTCCCAACTACAGACGATAATGGAGGAGATAAAAAACAAAACAAAACAAAACAAACTCCATGGATATTAAGCATTAAATAAATAACATTGAATACCCTGGAAGAAAAAATTAACACAAACTTTAAAAATGAAAGCATGTCAGATGATGTCAAGCAATTAAATACACAAATAAGAGATCAATTAACTGAAACTCAAAATAAATGATTGGGAAGATACATTTAGGAGGTCAAACATTAGATTCAGAAATATCCCAGAAAACGATGCAAATGGTAAGCTAGAAGCCTTTCTCATTGACTTTTTCAAAGACCTATCCCTGGATCCCTGGATACTAGCTCATTCAAATGCAAGATGGAAAGAATAGATCGGTTACAGAAGCCAAAAGGATTACCAGAGACATTGCCAACGGACGTTATTGCAAAATTTATTGATGCATTAATTTGAAGAAAAACTCATATGTGTTAACAAAGAGAACCCATCAACAAATACCAAATTCAAGAATACTGTACCATTACGAGACCTCTCTTTTCAAACAAGTTATCCCCTCTCTGAAGGAACACAATATCAAATCTAGCAGGGGTTTCCTAAAATTATTGATATGTTTTAATTGTTTTTTTTTCTTGCACATATTTAAGAATATTTCAAAAACATTATAGCACCAAGGAGCATGCACTTAGTGGCATTTAGTAAATAATATTTGTGTATG
>OW240916.1:251606175-251621003 GCA_933207985.1 Pelobates cultripes
TGAGAGGCAATCTCTAGTTGACCATGGCCTTTCAGACCAGGTAATCTCAACCCAGTTATGTTCTAGGAATTTGTCTACTTCCGCTACCTACCATAAGATATGGGAAGCCTTTGCACAATGGAGTAATTCCATGGTTCAAGATTTAGGTTCCCCTTCCGTGTCTCAGGGTTTGGGTTTCCTGCCAGCAGGCCTGGAGAAGTGCCTTCAACTTAACACTCAAAGTACACTGCTCAGCTCTTTTGGCTCTTTCTGGTATTCGTTGGGTGTTAAATCCCATTGTGAGTTGCTTCTTCAAAGCTGTCATTAGGATTAGACCTCCTATCAAAAAATTCTCAGCTCCTTGAAATTTACCTCTGGCTCTGCAGGCCTTAACGGAACATCCCTTTGAAACTATTGATTATGTCCCGATGTAGGTTCTTTCTCTACAGACCCTGTTGTTGCTGGCCTTAGTCTCTGCTAGGAGAATGTCGGACATTAGAGCACTGTCATCTGAGGAACCGTTCACTACCTTCTTCGATGATAGAGTTGTGCTACGGCCAAGACCTGAGTTCCTTCCGAAGGTTGTTACACCCTTCCATTTGAATCAAGAGATTGATTTTTTTATTTTCAAGACTGTTCTTCTCCTGAGGAAGAACAAGGTCATACGCTAGACCTAAGGAGGTGTCTTTCCACGTATATTGCATGCTCAGCTACTTGGAGAAAGTCCCCCCAATTATTTGTGATACCTTGGGGTTCTCATAAAGGTGAAGCTGCTTCTGTCACAAACCTTCGTTCCTGGACAGTTCAGGCTATTTCTAGAGCATACAGGACAAAACAGGTACCGGTTCCCAAGGACATCAAGGCACATTCCACAAGGTCCATTGCTTTCTCATGGGCTGCAGAGTCCGGAGTCCCTGCAGAGAGCATCTGTAAAGCTGTCAATTGGTCATCTTTGAAAACCTTTGTGCATCACTACAGAGTGGATGTCTCATCTCGTTCTGATTCAGAGTTCGGCCTATCGGTTTTGAACTCTTATAAGCCTTAAGTTAATATTAAACAATTTTTTGTAGCATGAATTACCCTCCCTTATTGCTTTGGGAATCCCATATGTTAAATTCTGCCATGATTAGCCAGGAATAGGGAAAATGTATTGATACTTACCGTAATTTTATTTTCTTGGCTATTATTCATGGCAGCATTTGGTTTCCCACCCTCTCTGGGTATATTCGTCTTGTTACCGGACTGATGTGTGGATGCTACTGGGGTCCCTAATATACTAGGGGAAGGTATGCTTAATTGTTTAATTGATTGTGTTTCCTGTCCTAAGGGTTAGAGGGAGGAGCTAAACCCATATGTTAAATGCTGCCATGAATGATAGCCAGGAAAAGAAAATTACGGTAAGTATCAATAAATGTTCCCTAATTGTTTTTTCAGGACAAAAAGGGCTTTCTTTACATACCATTATTTGTATCATGTCATATAATTTACTTTAAAAAATAAAAATAAAAAATATGATGAAAAATTGAAAATAAACTTTTTACTTTTACTTAAAAATCTTTTACTTATCTACAAAAGCTAATGAAAAAAACTGCTAAATAGATTCAAAATTTTGTACTGAGTTTAAAAACACCCAGTGTTTACGTGCTTTTTTGCTTTTTTTTTTGCAAGTTACAGGGCTATAAGTACAAATAGGAAATTGCGGTTTTAAAATATATATTTTTAAAATGTATCAGTAGTTACATTGTAACACTTATCTGTCATAAATCTCTGAATCACACCTCACGTGTACATATTTTTTTTTTAATTTTTTTTTTAAAGTAGACAACTCAGGGTATTCAATATGGGGTAAGTCCAGTCTTTTTTAGTAGTCACTTAGTCACAAACACTGGCCAAAGTTAGCCTTTATATTTGTTTGTGTGTTAAAAATGCAAAAAACTATTATGAACACTAACTTTGGCCAGTATTTGTGACTAAGTGGCTACTAAAAAAGACTGAACATACCCAATTTGCAATACCTTGGGTTGTCTTCATTTGCATGTGGTATGCCATCATAGGGGTCATTCTCATTCCTGGGCTAGCATACGCTCTCAAAGGCAACATAACCAACCTGGCAATATTCAATGTAAAAAAACTGTGACCTTTATATTTGACCTTGTAACTTTCAAAAACACTATAAAAACTGTACATGGGGGTTCTGTTATACTTGGGAGATGTTGGTTGAACACAAATATTAGTGTTTCAAAACAGTAAAATGTATTACAACAATTATATCATCAGTGAAAGTGCCATTTGTGTGTGAAAAATGAAAAAAACTTCATTTTCACTGACAATATCATCACTGTAATCTGTTTTGAAACACTAATATCTGTGTTCAGCAAAGTCTCTCGAGTAAAACAGTAACCCCCATGTACAGGTTTTAGGGTGTTATAGAATGTTAAAGGATTAAATACAGTGCTAGCAAATTACATTTTCTGGACTTTTGGCCTGGGTTGTCAGGCAGGTCCCTCAAATTGCAATCAATAAAATTACTTAATTAAGTAAAAATATTACATAAATACGCACATAGAATTTAAATATATATACATATTTATATATTTCGTATTATTTTGATTTATTTATATATATATATATATATAGATATAGATGTATAAATAATTTCATTCTAAGTGTACTTTGATATAAATATATATATATTATCAAAATAGAATAAAATTTCATGTATATATAATTTCAACTTTATTATTTTTATGTTTTTTAATTTACTTATTATTTGTATGTTATAATAATATATATATATATACACAATATATAGAAAGAGCAAGTCGGTTGTGGTGTGCCGGAACCGACGATGAGGTAGGCCTGCAAATAAAGAGGGCCCACCAATAAGAAATGTATGAGAAAAAGGAGTTAAATAAAAGAGGAGTGGGTGGGAGGGTGATGCAGCGCTGACCTCGAACGGTATGGAGCCAGGTAAGGGGTGTCCCTTAAGTAGGGAGAAGGTGAGTCATACGCCCCTCCCACAATTACAGGCCAAAAGGCCTTAATACTTGTGTTAAGGGCTCATGATAGTACAGAAGATACAAACACTGATAAGTGTGGGATAGTGTGAAAGAGCAAGTCGGTTGTGGTGTGCCGGAACCGACGATGAGGTAGGCCTGCAAATAAAGAGGGCAAAAGTAGAAAATATACTTTATTACGAAACGAGCAGTATACATACTTCAACCAGACATATCTTGAAAGGCATTTCTAACTTCTTGTACCGGGTTAGGTATGTATCTAGAGTATGCAGAAGACTTCCAGCGCCCTAGTGACTTGATAACATGTACTGGAATGTTTGCACTGGACGCTGTGGAGGCCGCCCCTATGCGGAAGGAGTGGCCCGAATAGTTAGCTGATTTTAGGCCTAGTTGTGTAAGTAGGGACCTGACGTGGGTCATGAAGGTGGTGGTAGTGAGTACCGAACCTTGTAGACAGAAAAGTGGTTGAGATGGTGATGCTTTGAAATGCTGAGTATAGGTGTCCAGTAATGTGACGGGGCACCACACGTTGTGGGTAGGATAGTATCTAACCTCTACCGGGGGTGCGTGTTGATTGGTTTTGGAGTGATGCAGAGCTAAAATATAGTAATCCATGTGTTTCGTTAAGTGTGAATGAAGCAGAATGTGAGTGGACTGGGATGTGTTGATGGCGGTAAATTCTCTTGGTCTCAAGAAACCATAAAAAGCTACGTATATGGCGGTTTTTATAACAAGGTTTGTGTTGTTCGCAAAGGGTTTTGAATCTAGTAGGCTGGATAAATCCTTGAAGATATTGAAGTCTATAGGTAGCCTTTGCGCGGTACGTGGGGGTTCGGATCTCTGGATACCTCTAAGGATGTTTTTATCTGGTAGGAGGACATGAAACTTGTGTTGTTTGGTTGTAATGTTAGCATGTGATGTTGTATGCCTGTCAGATATAGCTTGATTGTGTTGTAAGATAATTTAAGTTTGAGGTGGCAAAAAGAAGCAAAACCTAACAAAGATGTCATGATGAAAGGTTGTGTGACGTTGTGCAGTGACAGGAATCTTTTAAATAGAAGGAAAGCCCTGTCATATGTTCTCCGGGTATTGGTGGACAGTGCTAATTGTGCCAATGTCCTGCTATGTTGCATAATAGCTTCTAGTCCATGACTAGCTGGTGGAAAGGTGGAGTGGTCGTGGCTGTACGTGCGGCTGACGGAAGTATTTGCCGAAAAGCCTGAAAATTGAAACGAGACAAATTGTCAGCAGCCGTGTTACAAACACCTGGGACATGGACACAAAACCAAGAAGAAATTATGGCATGCAGCCAGCCAGGTGAGTTTCCTCAAGAACCTCATAATGGTCAGTGACTTGGATCGGCCTTTGTTTATGATGTGGCAGGTAGCTTGGTTGTCTGAGTGGCAACGTACTGACGAACCTGCCCATAGATGCCCCCATGTCACGGCAGCTGCCACAATGGGATACATCTCAAATAGAGCTGAGGTAGTGGAAAACCCTTCCAGGTCCTGTACCTCTGGAGGCCAGCTACCCCAAAGCCATTCATTCCCGTAAATTGCTGCAAAACCTGTGGTAGACGCCGCGTCTGACCAGATGGTAGGTGAGGAGTCAGACAATTTAGGGAGAAACATGCTTTTCCCATTCCAGGTGGTCAAAAAGTTTCTCCACATAAGTAGGTCTGCCGTGGCTTGGGTATCCAGTGGTAACCTGTGTGCATCATGTCTAAACAGTGGGAACATGGTTAGGAGCCGTGAGATGAAAGCTCGGCCTTGAGGTATAATGCGCATGGCAAAGTTCAGTGACCCAAGTAGAGACTGCAATTCTTTGCGATTGCAAGTACCGAGGTGTATGTAGAGGTTAATGTTGGTGAGAATGTTCTCTATCTTGGTGCGTGGCAGGCTGGCTTGCATGGTGGCTGAGTCTAGCATGATTCCCAGAAAGGTGATGACTGTATCTGGTCCTTCAGTTTTGGTGGGGGAGACTGGAACACCCACCTGTTTAAAAAGACTGATGGTTTCTATGAGGCTACTGGGAGGGGAAGTGTTCTCTTCGATCAGTAAGAAATCATCCAGGTAGTGTATAACTGTAGGGCATCTGGCTACATTTAATAATAACCAGCATAATGTTTCGGCGAATACGTCGAAAATGGCCGGACTACTTTTTGAACCAAACGTTAGGCGTGAGAAAAAGTAGTAGTGCCCGGCCCACTTAATGCCATGCAGGTGCCATAGTGTAGGGTGGATAGGCAATAATTTGAAGGCATTTGTAATGTCAGTCTTGCTGAGCCATGCTCCGACCCCTGCCTGCATGATAGCTGTAATGGCGTGATCTATGGTGGAGTATTGAAGTGAAAATTCCTCAGAGGGGATAAGGGAGTTCAGACTAGGTGAGGCAGAGGTGTGAGGTGCAGACAGATCGATGATAAGTCTTTGTTTGTGGGAAGATTTCCCTGTGACAATACCGATGGGGTTTGTCCGCCATGTGGAAAAAGGAGGGGACTGAAAGGGTCCCAATAGGAAGCCCTCTGCCACTTCTTTGGCTATGAGTGTGCTAACCGCTGTAGGGTTTTGTTGTGCAGATTGTAAATTAGGACATTCAAGGATTCCTGAAGGCATGTGTATGAGACCAGTATGGAATCCTTGTGATAGACCAGTGATGATGAAGTCTACCAAATGTCTAGATGGATGTCGTGACAGTAATGCCATGAGTACAGAAATATTTATCTCAGTTAAGTATTGCTTAGGGTACATTTTATTTGGACACATGGTTTTCGCATGTGCCCTAAAACATTTTGAACATATATGCAATAACCGACAACCGCTGTAATTACATGCACCGACATTGAAATTATTACATATTTGGGACTTCCCCAAAAACTTGATAGGTCGACCCAGTTTGTCTTTGGGTGTTCTCTCTGCTGACACAGCGGAGCTAGTGCCCTGCGAGGTGGTAGGTTCGTTCGCAGTGGTCGGACAAAAATTGGCAGTATGAGCCATGGAGGAGCAGTGTGCACAGGCCGGTGCTCTTAGACCTGCAAAGTGCCTGCAAAATATGATCGTATCAATCTTACTCCAGTTGGACCTTGTCCCGTACTGTGAGAAGGCGCCAGACACTTTGGCAGAAAAGGATCTATGGTAGTCATAGAAAGCTGACCCACCATATTTGTTGCCCAGATCAACCAGCCTGTGCATATATAAGTCAAACTCCTCACGTCTGTGGGGATATACCGTACAGACCACATCCCGATAAATGCCAAAAGCTAATACAAATTCTGGAATGGTTAGCTTCCTATTTAATCGTGCATCCCTGGATTTGACCACCACAGAAATATCGTCATAAGCGTAGGTCTTATGTTCCACTATATCCTGGGAGGCAATTAGTAGTGAGGCCAGATTGACATCTTTACCTTCCAGGATATCTCTCCTGAGGTGCTCAGGAATCATGTGGGCAGGGTAAACTTCTTGGTCATCCGAGGTGATAGCTGGAGAAACTGATTGCGACTCCACCACTGATGGGGGAATTGCCGTGGCCGGTCCAGCCATAGTGAGGGCTGTAGTGACCGATTCAAGTTTCTCCAGCCTAGAATTGACCTTGCTCATGGATGTCATGAGGGACGTGAGCATGTCATGTATGTTTCCTGGGTGGGACTGGCTCGACCCTTCCCCAGCGTCCATGTTATCGGTTGAGGTGTGTAATAATTTGTAAAGTTCCGCTTTCCTTGCTGTTGCTGGAAAAGGGATTTGTCGTCTCCTGAGTTCGCTAGTGATACGAGGGATAGTCCATGATCTGAAAGATGCTGGACTAGCCGTATCTTCCTCCTGTGATGGGGTGTTTGTTCTAGCCGGAGTCCTTGGGATGGAGAAATCCTCTACCCCTTCTTGAGACATACTAGATTACAAAGTATATGGTTAGCGTAAAAAACCCCGAGGGGATGTACTGGCAGGCTAATTATGCCGGATGAGGCGAAAAATTAAACTTGTTCTTTGGTGACAGGTGAGGCCCTGCTAGTTGCCAAGTGGCTATGAGAGGCTCTATCTATGCGTTGGCGCGAGGGGTTATTGAGGCCACCCGACGTAGTGGCAGGAATTCGTAGGCCTCTCGGTGACAATACAAGAAAACAGGGGAAGGGAGTGACAGGTGGCACCCTCTCTATAATGCGAGGCGGCTAACTCACGTGTGGCCCGGGGGGCATTACCTCCGAAACGTTGAGGCGGGGTGTTGGCCTCGCGGACCACTAAACGATAGGCAGAATGCCCGGAGGGGGGATACCTATTTGGGCCTATAACCCCTAAAATTGCCAGTACTCTATGTCCTAAGTAGAGGAGGAGCCATATGTGATGTATGGCGTGAGCAGGCTTAACGTACCTGGTAGTATGTATGCGTTTGATAAGCGATAGGTAGAGAAAACTGGAAAAAACCTAAAGGGATAGAAAAACCAAATATGATAGTGTGAGAATTGGATCCTATGATACCAATTTAGACTAGTTAGTTGTGATGAGTTCTAGTAGTACATATGGAAGGGGAATACATGAATGATATTGGCCCGACTGGCCCTGTATGTGGTATGGTAATCATGCTTGGGGGTGTGTATGATATGTCTCTTATGGTGACAAGATTAATGTGTATGATATAGTAATGCTAGTGTTTGTAGTATAATAAGGTGCAGGATTTAAAACAATACCGTATATGTTAGGCCGTAAACGTAAGCCATGAAAAGAGGTAAGTACGAGGTACAGGAATATTTGAGAAATTATCCCAAATTAGGAAACAACGTGACGTATGAGTGGTTGAATCAAGACGTGTGATTCAACCCGAAAGTTTGTGAGATTTTATGAGACCGTGTTCTTGTGTACTTGGTATGTCGTTTGAGTACACAAAGAAAAGTCAAAATATATAAGTGCCATGTAAGAAACGTGAGTACATGGTATGATAGAAACGTAATTTCTAAACATAATTTATAACGTAAATCCTACAAGAGATATCTGTAAAATGTCAAAGCTTGTCTAAGCTTAACTCCATAAATATATGTATATAACATGAAGAATTTCAATAAAACTTTAATAATGCCATATCTGCTAAAAGATTGAACCATAACCTAAATAAATACTTATTTATAAGTAGTTAACAGGGGTATTGCCCCAGTCATATGCAAGGATTTCGTAATTTGCATAAAATAAATAACAGTAATAACATGAAACCAACTATAGCTGCTGATATGCAGAACAAGTTTGCTTAATACAAGAAAAACCGAAACCGATATGCCTGCCGGCAGCAAAGGGGTTAATATGCCTGTGACTTGGCCGTAAAGCGTGTGGCCGTAAAGTAAGGCCGTTTTAAATCGCGACGCCGTGGGAAATGATCCGGGCGACGGACTTACGATTTTGAAGTCCTGTGGACTTAATCTGCGACGAAAAACACCGGGTATGTGCGTGGCTGAACGGGCGGAAAACCTGTAAGGATTCCTGGACACAGCTACACCAAACGAAAACCGCGGGTTTTTGAAAAGCAAGATGGCGCCGTACGTGAACCGGAAGTGGATTCTCGATGCAGCGCTGACCTCGAACGGTATGGAGCCAGGTAAGGGGTGTCCTTTAAGTAGGGAGAAGGTGAGTCATACGCCCCTCCCACAATTACAGGCCAAAAGGCCTTAATACATACAAAAAAAATCGGATTTAGGCACTCACCCTTCAGAAGACTCATATGATTGTTGCCTTTGGTGCTTCCAGCGTCAGAAAAATTATACCCATAGATAAATAGGAGCACTCAACAGGACTTCTTTATCGATGTTTATTGTAAAAAAATTACATCAAAGTGTAAGACATCAAATCGACGTTTCGACCCCTCAGGGTCTTTTTCAAGACACACACACACATCGAATATTTTTATTTATTGACTTTTTTTTTCATTTTACATATGCAGGGAGACTGCCTGTCAGCACAGGTAGTCCCCCTGCAGGGAGATACTTGGACACCTATTGCGGCCATGTGACCACTCTGTTAGAGCGATCACATGGCCGCGGGGTCCTAATTCGCTGAGGGGAGACTGCCTGGGCTGTCAGGCAGTCTCCCCACACCGGAAGCAATGCTGATCGCCACCGGGACAACGGCGGCAATCAGGTAAGTACTTAATACCGTTATGACGGTTCAGGACTGTCACCGGTCCTCAAAAGGATTTTCCCGATGACGGTCCTGAACCGGCAGCGGTCGTTAGGGGTTAAAAAAAAAAAAAAGAAAACACTATACTGCACTGTTTTTGCCCTCTTACTTGCACATATATAACTTTAAGCACAATGACCACTTCAAATCAGTGAACTTTTCATGAGCTGCCTTTATGGTAAGCTTTTCATTGTGTGTATATAGATTTGCAGAATAGCAATGGGATAAAGGTCTTTTTCTAAACTTTGCTTACTTGATAACATTTCATTGTGAGTGCATGTTATCCCTGCAGACAAGTTCAATTAACTTAGATTAACTGAATCAATTTCCCAAAAACGTAATTATTGCATGAATATACAGCCTTATGCTCCGTAAATTATTTAATGTTGAATAACCATTGAACTAATATTTTTCTTAAATATAAGGCTATCTTTAGATAGATTATTTCATTTATATGCATTTTATTAAAATAAATTACATTTGAAATAAAATAAAAACATCTAATTACATTTAAAACAATATCTGATTAAAATAAAAAATAAAAAAAACAACCAAAATAGTAGATTTTTATCCACTTTGGTGCAAGTATATTTTGTCAAACAATTTTTGTCATCTTACCCAGGTCTTGCTGGGTATTCACGGACACAGTTAGCTCAACTGAGCTAAGCTGGGCCATGCAGGACTGTGTTCACTGGTTAAAACCACTCTCAGCCAATGACAATGGTCCAATATAAGCTGTGCACAGCGGCCGTGAGATATCGGCCTTCTCCTGGTCACGTACAATGTTTACCCTATGGAATTCAAGGCCTTAATGGATGTAAAATGTAAATGGATGAAGTAAAATGTCAGAGAGAATGAGCACAATATTACAACTGCAATAGTCTATGCTCCATACACCACAGCATAGACAATCATCATGCAGTGGCATGGTGCTCTGACCCAAAACAGAGCCACATTATACTATAGAGTTTTCAACCTGAACCATGCAGTAGATTTGCACTACACTTGCCTAGACACTGTAAATATAATAATGCCTTAGGTTTTCCAACTACTGCACTATAAAATATGTTGGAAGCAATAAACACACTGTGAAGTGTGCAATCATAATCAGGTAAGGGCAAATTAAAACACATCAGTGGCTTTCCTCTAGTTTACTGACCGAACAATAATAATTTTTACATCAAATAATGTGCATTAGAAATCAGAATAATATACACTTTCTAAAATGTAGGTCGTGCATAACAGACTCATTATTTATCACGTTTAACCTTTAAATGGAGGTGGCATTTTTATCACATATTTTAGCTTCTTGTATCATTAAACATAAAAATTGAAAATGCATTATTTTGATATGGAGTTGGGAGTTTTAAAGGGACAGTCTTAACCAAAATCACTTTATCTTAACCAAGTAATTTTGCATAGGTCATGCTCCTACAGCTTTGCAGATGAAAACAGTTTAATTTTTGACAAATGGCACAGTTTATATTTTGTGACTTCCAAGCCTCTAATAGCCATCATTCAGAAAACCACTAGAGGCTTTGGACTAAAATAAATTCAATAATTTAAAAACTGGGTTTGTGTCCAAACCAGTTGTATGAGAATCACTAGAATGGCAAATCATAGCGACTACACCGCCATATGTCCACGAGTATGATCTCAAAGTAGGAGGATCTGTCCTGGAGTTGGGTTATAGGCAAGTATAATAGTGATATTTAAATAAATAAATAAAACAGAATTAGATTGGATTAGCCGTATTAGTCCAGTAGACCAGAGTATTGCAGTATGCAATGATACCTTTTTTTATTGGACTAACATAATATTTCAAAGACAAGCTTTTGAGAGATCAGGCAATAATGATCAATCTGATAGAATTTAACACTTAAAACCACTGATGTTAGAGAAGGGGAGGGGAGGGGGTAAGGGGGATGAGTGGGGTGTCATAAGTAGCAGAAGATGTGCCTGAAAGTAAAAGGTGCAGGTTGGCTGAGAAAAACCAGAAAGAGTAAATTAACAGAGGAGAATCAATAAGTTAGTTGAAAAGAAAAACACAAAAAAGAAAAAAAAAATACGCAACCCCTCCCACCCCCCAAGAAAACAGCAGTGTAGGGCATGCAAGTAAATAGCGGCATTTATGTATGTATATAAATTGATCAAATAAATTAATGCATCTCAGAATGAATCTACACAGACACTCAATCAAGAACCACAAGGAAAACAGATATTGTACCCCTATTGGTCATCACTTCACCCAGACTGGTCACTCCATCCAAAACCTCAGGATTAAAGTTCTTAAAGGGAAATTCAAAGATTCTCATGAACGAAAGACATTTGAGATGAAAATGATCACACATTTCAACACCAGAATTGTAGGACTTAATGAAGACTCTGGCTTTCTCACACAATATCAAAACTTTATATAAACACAAATCTTAATGTCTTATGTAGTTCTTTTTCAATATTCTCGCTTCACCTTTATTGGATCAATTTATATACATACATATATGCCGCTATTTACTTGCATGTCCTGCACCACTGTTTTCTTGTGTTTTTCTTTTTAACTAGCTTATTAACTCTCCTCTGTTTATTTACTTTTTCTGGCTTTTCTCAGCCAACCTGCACCTTTAACTTTCAGGCACATGTTCTGCTATTTATGACACTCCACTCACCCTCCCCGCCTCCCTTCTTGAACATCAGTTGTTTAAGTGTTAAACTCAGATTGATTATTGCTTCAGACCTGAGGAAGAGAGGATAACTCTCGAAAGCTTTTCTTTGAAATATTATGTTAGTCCAATAAAAAAGGTATCAATGCATATTATATATATATATATATATATATATATATATATATATATATATATATATATATATACACACACACACACACACACACACACACACACACACATATATATAAGAAAAATATGAGCAAGCAGCATCACATTTTCTATGCCTATCTAACAATTATTCCAATCTTGCTGCAAAGCTTTCATTAAACTTCAAAAGCCAAAATGTCAATCACGAATTGACAAGAACCATTATTAACTAGAAATGCAAGTTAAAATATTTTACAAGACTAGCTTAGGGTTTAATTATAACTTGTTTTAATTAAGGAATCATAGCAGTTGTGAAGTTTTAGAACCTTTCGTTCTCACAATAGGAGTTCCTTTAATGGAATTTAATCATAGGGTAAATATTCTATGACATGTTGATTCAACTCATTATCTTACATATAACAGAATGGCAAAAACAGCATGGGATGCAATACTTAGCATTGAAAGGAACATTTATTTTGTTGTTAACTGATTGATTTCCATTAATTTAATGAAAAAGGGAATTTTGCTATATTTGTGTCTAGTTAATATTCCAAATAATTTTATTGGAAATACATTGAGAGAAAATAGATTAATTTTGAGGGATTTCCTTTTCCACTGTTCTAAACAAAAGATTTAAAAAAAAAATAATAATTCTTAGTGAAATTGTGATTCTAGCGAAAATCTGTGAAGTAACGTTTCTACCCTATATGCAAATCTTTATCAAACATGATACTACTAAAAAAACATGTGAAATCCAGTGTTTATAAAAGTATGCCTACTAAGAAACAAAACACACAAAATGTAAAACATAAAAAATAAATAAATAAAAAAAAACAGGTCACAGAACGTTTTTTTCTTGACTACGGAACATCAGAATTCAAATATACAGTAGACCATGCTTCCTGCCTCCGACAAGTATTACACCTACAACATACATAGATACATAGAGTCATATAAAGGCAAAGCTTGCTTTTACTATTTTGAAATACATTTTTTCAACGACACGTTAAAAACACCTAAAGATAAAGTGTTGTAATAATAAGAGTAAGTGCGAAATTAGACATATATTTTTCTGCATACACTTAACATCGGGTTATCTGAATTGTCCCTGTCATTGCAAATAACAAAAATACTGCCTTAACGGGTAATGCATAGTTTGCTAATATTTGTTATTAACATTTCTCATTAAGAACAATTGTTTGTTTTTTTTGGCATGCCTTGTAGAGATCACACTTTGCAAATACATCAGAGAAATGAACATGCTCTGTTAACACTATAATTTAAATATTCTCCATTATGCTCTAAATAATTGGTTTTCTATATGAATTAATCTGACAGTGTTTAATTGGTAACATGTTCCTGAAATATGTGGTAACAAGAAATGCCCAGCCTTGTCACTGTGCATTACTTAAACTGACTATGCCACTTGAAAATCTTTATGTAATCAGTTTAAATAATATTCCCAACAAATGTATTATTTTGATGTTACTACACTATAGTAAAATATAATGGACATTATCTTCTCAACATGACCGTTTCAATTTTGAGGTGGCACCCATCATTGAATTATTTTGGAGTAAAGCCATCAAACTACTTTTCTTGAGTTATACTATATGTTAACAATTCCCCTGTGTATTGTTCCACTAAAAGTACCAAAAGAACAAAGACCACAATAACCCTCCACCACTGCAAGAGGCAGAGCAGGGACCAGATAAATGCTGCTGTGTAGGTTCAAGCTGCTCTGGATCAGGATATCATCTACCACTCTCACAGCTACAAAATTTCATGATAATGTAAATTTGTTTTATGCAGGAGTCTGTCAGGATTACAAGTTGATCCAGTACGCAGTACTGTGTCACACCTAGGACTAAGGATAACGTATAAGCGGACCTTAGAATGGCCGGACTTAACGTATCCAAGAAAAGTCAAAATACTTGCCAAGGTCAGGAACCTCGGAATCAGACACAAAGAGTCAAAAGTCAAGGATACCAGAATTCAGGAAAGTCAAACGAAGCCAAAGTCAAATACCAGAAAATCAAGATCAGGAACAAACTCTCGGATTACCATCAGGATGAAACCACGACAGGGCAATGAGCAAAAGGAGAATTAGGTTTAAATACTCCTCCTGTGGATCTGATTGGCCATGGCCAGCCTTTGACCCCAAAAGCAATTGCCAGGTTTCCATGTGCATGATTGCTGCTCGGCACAACTTTTCCTGTCAGGACGGTAATGCTGCTCGGCACAACTTTTCATGTCAGGGCGGTAAATGCCATTAACCACATTTTTATGTGCGGATGAATACGGGACAGAGTCAAGATCACAACCTAGGGGGCCACACTCTGGAGATGGTTATGGATGTGAAAATTACTTTTGTGGTACAAACCAACAAGCTCAGTTGCCAATCATCACAGCTATGTGGATTATCTTCTCTAACAGATTCTGACAATCAACACAGTATTCTGGAAATCAACACAGAAAAGGAGGAGATTATATTTAAAAGAAGAAAAACTACCACAACAGTCATAAATTAGAGGGGCAAAGGTTTAAAAATAATATCAGGAAGTATTATTTACACAGATGGCAGTGGATGCATGGAATACCCTTCCAGCTGAAGTGGAAGAGGTTAACACAGTGAAGGAGTTTAAGCATGCGTGGGATAGGCAGAAGGCTATCCTAGATATAAGATAAGGCCAGGGACTAATCAAAGTATTTAGAAAATTTAGCAGACTAGATGGGCCCAATGGTTCTTACCTGCCTTGACATTCTATGTTTCAATGACAATGTTTCAGGTTTCTTCAATTTTCAACTCTCTTCCTGCAGCTGTCAGACTGAATGCACTTTCATAAAAGGTGTAGGATAGAAAT
>OW240916.1:251621103-251650162 GCA_933207985.1 Pelobates cultripes
GAATTAATATTCACTTCTGGTCCACATTGATCAGCCACAACATTAAAACCCCTGACAGGTGAAGTGAATAACATTGTTTATATCATTAGAGTGGCATCTGTCAAGAGGTGGGATATATATAGACAACAAGTGAAAAGATCTGAGTGACTTTGAGAAGGGCCAAATAGTAATGGCTGGACAACTGGGTCAGAGCATCTTCAAAACGGTAAGCAACTGGTGAACTGGCGTGAGCGAGGGTTAGTGTGACGGTAGTCACCATCACTGGGAGCAGAAGGACACTTTCCAATGGTTCCTAAACGGCTCCTATGTCTCAGTCACCCTGTGTCCATTATAGGTGCAGGGTGTGTATAATATGTGTGTGTATATTGTTAAATATGTTGCCTGCTCTCCTGTACTGCTGATGATTGCTATTAACTAGGTGGATTTGGCTATGGAGCCTGTGTAGCGCCCCCTGTTGGTAGCAACAGCAATATGCACTACCTGAATAGCAAGGCTAGTTAATATGCATATTTAGGTAGATTTGTATATTGCAAATTCCGCAGGCAGGAGAGAGAGAGAGTTTGTGCTGGTTATTGTCTTCCCCATCCCTTTATAAATATGTTATTATGCCATTATAATTTCTGTACATTTTGTGACATGTTTTGTTAAATTTTATTATGTTTGTCACAGCAATGTATATTTAATGATCATATTGGCTAGTCCCAAGTAAAATAAAGTTTTCTTTGTTAGTTCCTTTTGGAACTTGTGTGCTGTGTGGATTTGTAGGGATCCCAGTGACAGAGTCTCTGGACCTGTTTTCTGGTTGCAGGTCAACCCTAGCCCTGATATAAAGCAAGAAAGCTAGGGCTGAAAGCCGCAAGTGTCTTTTTAAAAGACAAGAGCTATAACATTGCAGGCGGATGTTGATATCTGTCTGGAAGAAGGGTTGCAGCGGAAGAGGCAGAGAGGACGATACCTGCCTGGAAGGAGAGCTGCAGCCTGGTCGGGTGGAAAAGCTCCAGAATGACCCCAGTCAAACTCTGGCAACTGGGGCTGAAGCGTTTCAGGATCGCTGCAAGCGGCTAGAAAGCAGACTGGGCGGAGGTACTCGGTCGGAGTACAGGAGCTCCGTCACAGTTAGCATGTCTAGTCTGATCACACTTAAGAGCTATTGTAGCTCAAATTTCTGAAAAACTTAATGCTGTCCATGACAACTGTCAGAACACACAGTGCATCACTGTTTGCTGCATATGGGGCTGTTTGTGTAGCCGCAGACTGGTCACAGTGTCCATGATGACCCCTGTCTACCTTTGAAAGTGTATTCGATGTGGACACGATCATCAGAACTGGAACATGGATGGAAGAAGACTGCCTGGGCTAAAAAATCCCGTTTTCTTTTAGATCAGCTGGATGGTTAAGTATGAGTCATTAACCTGGGAAAGAAATGGTATCTAAATACACTACAGAAAGAAGAGAAAGTTGGTGGAGGCAGTGTTATTCTCTGAGTAATGTTCTGCTGGGAAACCTTGGATCCTGACTTTCATGTGGATGTTACTTTGACACGTGCCACTTACACAGAGATTGTTGCAGACCACGCATACCCCTTCATGGCAATGGTGTTCCCTGATGGCAGTGCTCTCTTTCAACAGCATAATGCACCCTGCCACACTTAAAAAAATTGTCCATGAATGGTTTAAGGAACAGGACAAAGAGTTCAAGGTGTCCAAATTTCTCATATCTCAAACCCGATTCCCACCTTGCTAATTTAAGGACTTAAAGGATCTGCTGCTAATGTATTGGTGTCAGATACTAAATGTTCTGAAGTCTTGTGGATTGACCTACATGATATTAGGCAGGTGGTTTTAATGTTGAGGCTGATCAGTGTATATTCTCTCTGTATTTTCTGAGGGTAGAGGAAACCTGAGAAGATGCCATATTGCTATATTTACATTTGCTTATCTATTCTAGAGGCCGAACAGACATATGTAACAATTTGCAGTGAGCCTTTTTCGTAAGTAAGTGGTTAAATGGACCAAATTCTATCCATAGGTATACAATATATATCTCACTATGGAATGCACAAATACCAACAATTGCTCTTTTTATATACTAAGTGTTTACAGTTGATTGACAAACACCACTCAATATATATTAATACTGAATTTATGAAATTGCCACAGGACAAGTTATTTTCCATGAGTAATTTAACGTCAGATTGTTTCCGAGCAGCTGTCGATTTAATAGAAATATAAAGAAATTGGTAGTTAGGCATTATGGCTAAGCTTGATATATGTATGGCCTCAAGAGCATTTGAAAGCCAGCAATAACACCAAAAGTGCACAGAACACTGTCCATGAAACTATAAACTCATTAAAAACTATTCATTTTCCCATTCGTTCTAATTAAAAGGTTTGCTAGAAGCTTTCATTTCTTCCTACACAAACACCCCACAGATTAAGCAACACATTCCGCAAACAGAGAGTGATAATGGCACAACTGTATGTACTGTACAAGTTTCATGAGAAATTGGTTTCAAATAAATTTTTTTAATTAACACAGCATCGCTGAAGTCAGAGAGTAATGATTAACAAGTGCATACTTCTTGATGTAATTGCATAGTTGGATACACAAGTAGACACATTTTAGACATGTATGCAGTTTTATGACCTAAGTGGGTGATTGACTAAAGAAAATTAGTACACAGGTTAAAAAAGCAAGCCATTAACAGAAGGGAATGAGTTGAAAGTTACTCATTAAAATAATAGGAGGGTTGAAGTACCACTTATGGGCAAAACTGAATTGCAAAAACCAGAGAGGGTTATAATATTTGTGTTATAAATCACGTCAAGAGTATCTGTCACGATATGTTTATACAGTAGCACTTGCAAGTAATTCTGTCATTAGAAATTGTCCATGCACCATACTATAGAGCATGTTAAAAACGGCCTGTACCTTATGCTTATTATATTTAATTTGGTTTAACAACGTTTAAAAAAAAAAAAAAAAAAAAGATTTCCAGCAAACTGTCTCCATTTTGGGTGGGAAGCATCATCAGAGTGATTAAAAGACAACTGTTACAAAATGTTCACTTCTCATTAAAAATTTTGAACATTTGCAATGATTATTTTTTTTTTTTTAAAGTGTATATTGTATTTTTATTTTGAGAAACTTTGAGGACAGATTCTACTATTTCCTGACCAACCTAGCTTGCCTGCCGCTGCAGATTCATTCAGAGCAATTACAGCAGCAGCTAAGTTGGGTTGAGCAGCATTTGGTCAGATAACATTAGAACATGCTGTAACATGGCTGCTCAGACTAAAAGTGAAAATGACATTTTCTCAGATCAACCAATATACGTCAGTTAAAAAAACTAAAAATTATTATGCTTCATTATATGTAATAAACATGAACATGAAAATTGGATGGCCATTGTCCTTTACAAAACTTTTCGACTTCAATTGGCCACTGAACATCGCATGTCAATTGCATCCTTTTTTATCGTTAACAGCCACTAAGAGTTTAAAGATTATGATGTAGTTCCAAGATGGCCACCTCCCCAATGAAAATTAGAGAGAGATCCAAGTGCTAATTCCAGCTAGGTTATGCTAAAGTAATCTATTTGCATTAATTAATGTAAACAGATTTCAGGTGACTATAATGTAGTGTATAGCTTTGAACAGGGATGTATTGTAGCATAGGCCTATAGGGTACCATGATAAACATATATATATATATATTTTTTTTTTTTCAATTCGTAGTTTATTTTTATTGAACAAAGTCTGGGGTAGGGTGGGGTACAGAAAAGAAGAGGGGAGGGGGGAGGTGGAGGACATTCAAATACAAATTTCTTTCAGGTTGCTCGTTAGATCTTCTTAAGTACACATGTATATAGACACAGTTTAGCTTGGCACGCATACATATTCGATCTAAGGTATCAAATTACATAGGTACAGAGATACCAGGGTGCAGTTGGTTACATTTTTGTGTGTTATATAGTACCGTAGCTTGTTGTCGCTTGAGTACTTTTACGCTAATTTATGCTGTGTTGTTATTCTGAGTATTTGTTTTGTTGTGAGTGGTACAATATGTCCTATTTTGTGCCCTCACATCGTGGTGCAAGTCTGTTTACGGGCCTCGAGTGTTCAGGGTGTCAATAACTTATGGTCGTTGGCTTCAATCTATTGTGTCAATCTCTAGTAGCAGTAGTAGTTATGGCCTCGTCTGCGTTCCCCTTAAGAGTTACCCATTCTGTCCATCTTCGCCAATTAAGAAGTGTGGTGGAGGTCTGTTTGTGAGTGTAGGCTGTGAGCAGATCATATCGGAGGTATTGCCTAATTTTGTAGTGTAACATTGTGGTGGTAGGACATTCTGTTTGTTTCCAGTGACACGCTATGAGATTACAGGTTGCTAGGATCATCATCGCTGTCAGGTGTTTGTCCTTATAAGGTATTGAGTTGGGGTATTGGAGGAAGAGAGTCAGCAGGGGTGTGAGTGATAGTTGTTTGATCCCCAGTTCTTGCCATGTCTGATGAACTTCCTTCCATAGGGGCGTAATGCTCGGACAGTTCCACCAGATATGGGTCATTGTGCCTCGTTCCATCCCACATCTCCAGCACTTGGCCGAGGTGTGGGGCTAGATCCTGTGGAGTTTGTCAGGTGTGTAATACCACCTGTAGATTAGTTTTTTATGTGCTTCGACATGTGAATAACAAGCGGTGATACCCTTTAGGGCTTGGAGCGACGCTGTCCATTGCTTGTCTGTGAATGACAGTGTGCATTCTTGTTCCCAGTGTAATCTGTATTTGAACTCTGGAGGCGGAATCTGATTTCTTAAAGCTGTGTAGCTCAATGAGAGCATCTTTGGTTTAATCGGTGAGTTGTGGCACCTATGGTACAGTAATAGTAGGTCGTGGTCTGTGGGGCTTACTTGCGATGTTGGGGGTGCTACTTTATTAGTAATTAAGCTTTTAAGTTGGAGATATGGGAAGATATAGGATGCTGGTAGGTTATGCGTTTTTTGAATTTCCGGGAAGGGTAGTATAGCTCCTTGTTGGCATATGTCCATAATGCGGGTTATTCCAAGTTCTCTCCATTTATCTAGGGACAGCCAGGGTGACACAGTGGTGAGAGCTGTGATGGGAGTCCAGGGTGAAAATTTGCTCTCCGTTGTCCGTGTACGGTGTAAGTGGTCCCAGGTCTGTATCAGGTATTTGGTAAGTGGTAGCATGTCTTTGCGTTTGTCCCGAATTTGTTTAGGCGTCCACATATAATTCACCGCTGACCCCGCGGGGTCATAATTGTTTTCGAGATCCACCCATTGTAGTGTGTGGGGTGGTGCGTGTAATTTTATCGCGTTTTCGAGAATCGCTGCTTTGTGGTAAGTTGCTATGTTAGGGAAACCTAGTCCGCCTTCTTTAGTGGGTGTTTGTAGTAGAATCGATGGTATTCTGGGTTTCTTGTTCTCCCATATATAGTTTGTCATTATCATTTGGATTTGTTTGCTCAATGTAGGGGAGAGAGGTATTGGAAGCATCCTAAATACATAGAGCAGTTTCGGGAGTACAATCAATTTTATGGCATTAATCCTGCCTAGCCATGATAGCATGACATCTTTCCACTTGTGCAGGATCTGTTTGCACATGTGTGGCATTGTGGAGTAGTTTAGTGTGTTAATTCCTCTATATGTGGCGGCTATTTTCACCCCTAGGTATGTTACATGGGTCTGTCTCCAGTCAAATAAGTATAGCTTTTTCAGCGCTTGTATGGTTGTGACAGGAAGACGTATGGGAAGTGCTTGGGTTTTGGCCTGATTCTATTTATAATAGGAGACTTTGCCGTATTCTTCCAATGTGCTCAGAATGTGCGGTAGGGAATGTTCTGGTCTCGTAAGGGAAATAAGGATATCATCTGCGAACATGGACAATTTGTAGTTTGCTTGTTTTACGGGGATTCCCTCTATGTCTATGTGGGTTCTAATCTTGTAGGCCAAAGGTTCAAGGGAGAGTATAAATAATAGAGGTGAGAGTGGACATCCTTGGCGAGTGCCGTTGGTGATGTGGAAGGGGTTCGAGATAAAGCCTGTGTTCGTGACTTTAGCTGATGGCTTGGAGTATAGTGCCATTATGCCCGTAGTAAACGAGCTTGGGAAGCCAAATTTTAGAAGTACCTGTTCCATGTATTCCCAATTGAGCCTATCAAAGGCCTTTTCGGCGTCTAATGCCAGCAGGAGGCCCTCTGTTTTGCGTGTTTCCATGTGGGCTAGGATATTAAGAATTTTCCTCGTATTGTCTGACCCTTGTCTGTTTTTGGTGAAGCCTGATTGATCGTAATGAATTATGCGATTTAGTATGTTTGTAAGGCGGTTAGCTAAAATTTTTGCGTAAATTTTTGTATCGCAATTGAGTAGAGAGATGGGTCGGAAATTCTGGCAGATCGTCGCTGGTTTGCCTGGCTTCGGGAGTGTTGATATGTGTGCTTGTAGCATTTCAGCGGGCATTTCGCCTATGGTGTAGTAGTGGTTTAAGAGCTTGGAGAGGTGCGGGGTGAGGGTTTCTGAGAAAGTTTGGTAGTACAAATTGGTAAAGCCATCAGGGCCTGGGGACTTGTGAGGGGGTAATTTCAATATTGTGTTTCTTAGTTCTTCCTCTGTGATTGGTTTAGTAATTGTGTCAATTTCTGTCTGGGTTAATGTAGGTAATGTTACTGTATCTAAGTACTCTCGAACTTGTGCTTTGGTCGATGTGGTTGTTGTGGGATCATCTTTGAGATTGTATAATGAGCTATAGTATTGCGCGAATTCCTCTACTATGTCCTGTGGGTTCATGAGTTTCTTGTTCCCTTGTGTCTTAATGTAAGCTATTTTAGTGTTGGCCGTACGGGCCCTTAACTTGGACGCAAGAAGTTTGCCCGATTTATTCCCTTGTGCAAAGAATTTATGCTTATACTTCTGGAGGATGTAGTTGGTTTTGTCTAGTTCAAATTCATTCAGTTGTGCTTGTAAAGTTCTCAACTTGCTATAATGTTCTGGCGATGGGTTCTTCTTGTTTGTGTGTGTGAGGATTGTTATTTGTTGGATCAGGGTATTATATGTGTGTAGTCTTTGCTTCTTGGCGTAACTAGCATGTTTGATGAACAAGCCCCTGAGCACGGCTTTGTGTGCACGCCACAATGTATCTACGGAAATATCTGCAGTAGTGTTTGTGTTGAAATATGCTTCTAGTTCTGTTTTTATTTGTCTGGTAATTTGGGGATCGCGCAGTAGAGATTCATTCAGGCGCCATGAACCGCGCCCTTTGGTGGGGAATCGAGTTGACATGGTAAGGGTAATCGGTGCATGGTCCGACCACGTAATGGTTGCTATGTTGGTGGATTGTATTGTTGGGATTGTTGTGTTGTGTATGAGGAATCTATCTATTCTTGAGTAGGAATTATGTACTTGGGAATGGAAAGTGAAATCCTTTTCGGAAGGGTGTAGGATTCTCCATATATCCACATATCCCGAGTTTGTCAACTGTGTTTTGGCAGTGTTTGAGGATGTGGTACGTTTAGTCTTCGTTCTTTGCGTAACGTGGAGGGTAGAGGAGGTATCCAATTGTTCGTCTAAAATAAAGTTTGTGTCTCCCCCTATGATTGTCGTCCCAAATTGGTATGTGTTTGCTAGTGTTAGGATTTTGTCTAGATATGCTTTTTGGTTATCGTGTGGGCCGTATATATTTATAAAGGTGTATGGAACATTGTTTAGAAGGCATTGAAGCAGAAGGAAGCGTCCCTCTTTGTCCCCAATTTTCTTGTGCAAGGAAAAAGCCACATCTTTGCTAAAGAGAATGGAGACTCCTCTCTTCTTTTTTGAGTAACCAGTGTGATAACCTATCGGGTAGTCTCTTGAGGAGAACTTGGGTAGTTTGGAGGTTAGAAAATGGGTTTCTTGGAAGAAAGCCACAGCGGCCCTCATCCTTTTAGCTTCTTCGAGAGCTAGCCTCCTTTTGTGTGGTGTATTTAGGCCTTTTACGTTGAGTGAGAGAACTACTAACGCCATGGAGAAGTAGCGGGGACCCTCTTCTGCTCGCAGTGTGATGCGGGAAAAGTAAGGTGCGTTTTTCGAGTCTGAGTCTTGTTCTGGGTGGCCTTGAGGAAGCCTTCATGTAGTGCGATTTCGCCTATGTTAACTATATCATGGTAGCAAGTGTCTAAGGTTAGCAACCTACAGTTATTGGTATTGAATGGGGTATGGGAGGGGGGTCGGGGGTGTAAGGGGATAACTCCCCACCGGGGAACTATGTACAAAAGATTGGTCAGATACTGTATATCAGACCACAACAAGGTCTTTGTCGGCCCTATGGAGCCACAATGGGGGAGGGTGTCTTTGTGGGTATTAACCGCCCATATTAGTGTTGTTATTAGCTTGGAATGCCATATCGCCCGCCTCTGAGGAAGTGGAGACTGGTAATCGTCTATCATCTACACATTAGTTTGTGACTGAGGGCTATGTGTCTGTTATGCTAGGTACTCTATTAACCACATAACAAGCAGATATAACAAAAAACATTGCAAACAATTATACAGACATGTAGCATGCTCACGTATCTAGTCGGTACGAAGATGCATTAGGCTGGGCTGCGCAGCCTGATGTGTTAACCTTAGTCTCATGTCACTTATGTTTTGTCCCAGCGGACCAGTCCTTAGAGATTTTCGTGGGCGACTTGGTGGTTCTGCTTGCTGAATCTTTCACGTCTGGAGGTTTGATGTGTAAATTCCAGTCGCCTAGTAGTCGGGTTCCTTCATCTACCGATTGTATTTGGTGTTCCACTCCGTTTCGCCTCACGATGATGCGTGTTGGATAGCCCCATTTATATAGGATATCTGCGTTCCTGAGTGCCTGGGTGATTGGTGACAGTGCTTTGCGCTTAGCCAGGGTTGCTGCAGAGAGGTCCACGAATAGTTTCACGTCTCGGAATTCAGCTGGGATGCTGTCAGGGTTTCTTGCTGCTCTCAGTACTGCTTCTTTAGAGGTGAAATAATGGATGCGTGTAATTACATCCCTGGGCGCAGTTGCTGCTAAGAACTTAGGCCGCGGCAGGCGGTGAATACGATCAAGGCACAAGTCGGCGTCGCTGAGCTGTGGGCAGAGGGCCTTGAATAGGCCTATGGCATAGTCCCTTAGTTCAGATGGTTTGATTTCCTCTGGTATGCCGCGCAGACGGATATTGTTGCGTCTGTCGCGATCTTCATGGTCCGCTATCTTAGCCTCCAGGAAGGTAAGTCGACTTTCCAGGGTTTCCCAGGTTGTGGCTAGGTTGTTATGCGCGTCAATAATTTCCTCTGTTTTATCCTCTAATATGGTGGTGCGCGCGCCTATCTCTTTAATGTCTGCGCGGACGTCCCGGGCCAATTTAGCGAATTCTGCTTGGAGATTTTGCTGTAATTCTTGGAGCATGCGGTGCAGAGCCGTTTCTGAGGCAGGAGCTGCGTTGGTATGGGAGATGGATGTGCTGTCACTCCCTTCAGAGCATGCTGTGGGTGAGTCAGGGCCTCCGGCGCCATCTTGTGCTCTGCTGCGCGGCGGTGTGAGAGCCGATATTTGGAGGGCTGTGGGGCGCAATTTCGGGTTTTTTTGCGCTCTGTTAGACATGATGGTTTGGGCTTGTCAAATAAGCCGTTTGTGAGTCGGTCTGGGCGGTTTGCGCTCGTCAATTCGTTGCGGTTTGTTGCACCCTCGTCGGAGCTAACAGCTCACACGTCTGTGTCCATGAGCTGCCAGGCCACGCCCCTCATATATATATTTTTTTTATGTGTTCAGTGATAGCTGTGCACTGAAAGGGACATTATATAAATTACTTTTTAAAATGATAGGTCCATTTCATTTTTGAGCGTGATGCTAGGGTACTTGGCTTCAGAAATCTGAAGAGGCTACTCACCATGCTGGTCAAATAAAATCACATTTGACAAGAAATATCAATTATATTTATTATCATTTATATAGCGACAACATATTCTACAGCGCTTTACAATATTATAAAGGGGAACATTTCACAATAAATGAGACAATTACAAATTGTTACATGAACACCAAGTTGATGAGGAACCTGCTTAAACGAGCTTACAATAGATGACAGTTAATAGTAACAAAAAGTATAAACTATTTCAAAACTCAGCTGTTCAAATTTGGTAAGAGCCTGTAATACAAGCATGTCAACCTTGCGGCCCACAATGGATATATTTGTGGCCCACCTGCCCTGTGACCAGCCGCAATACAGAAAATAAATTTCCTGTATGATTCTTCCCTCTCATGCAAACCAGCCACTCCCCCTTTCCCTCCTGCTCGCAGTGCCAGATGAGCGTCTGGCATGCTTGAGCAGAGAAGACCAGGGCTGGAACTAGAGGACGGGTGGCTCATCTTAAGGTAGGGGAAGAGGGGCTTGGGAGAACTTCCTGTGTAGTATGTTAAATTGGGGAGGATTACAGTGTATTAATTTGAGGGAGGGAGGCAGTATGCTAATTTTAGGGAGGGAGGGGGTATTATATTAATTTGGGGGATGGAAAGGGACAGTGTATTAAATTGAGGGAGTGGGGCAGTGTAATAGAGTGGTGAGTGGGGGGCAGTGTGCTAAATTGGGGAGAGGGCAGTGTATTAATTTGGGGGGGCAGTGTATTAAACTGGGGGAGGGAGGGATGGCAGTGTATTAAATTAGAGTGCTTGGAGGAGGGGTAGTGTATTCAATTAGAGTGTATTGAATTTGGGGGCAATGTGTTGGATTTGTGGGCAGTGTATTAGAATGGGGGGAGGGGGCAATTTATTAAATTGGGTCTGCATGGAGGCGCTGAACGCTCCCCATAGAGATGCCGATTGGCCGTACAGCTTTTTGCCACACATGCACAATAGCCTCCAAATGCTTTTCAATGGGAAAGCATGGAATTCTCTGAGATGACCAAGTTTGATGAGCTTAGCCAAATGTGAAGAAGACATTCATATAACTTAAAAATCAACAAGATAATGTAATTTGTTTTTTACAGCTGTGCAACAGCATACATTGACAATTTCAGTCCCATTACAAAACGTTTCTTAATATATCAGAGTGGTTGGACTGAAACATTGGTTATATGCAAATGCACGTCTCCTTAAAATAAATCCGCTCTTTAGTTTGCTTTAAAGCCCTATGAGCGTGAGGATGTTTAGTGTCAGCTAGGCAACTTTTTAAAATAAACCTACGTTTCTATGAAAACTGAAGTTTTTGTTTTTTTGTGGCCCACATAAACTTAAACCTTGTTTATTTGGAACGTGTTAGGCTTTCAGTTTGACATGCTTGCTGTAATATGCACCAACCCCCAAATCTGCTACAGAGAAAACCGGATACTGAGAAAGTAGAATGTTTAACATTGACCAAAACAATCACTAGGCCGTGGATCTCTTCTCATTGTGGTCTATTAAATAAATATATTCTTTAAATTTCTAAAATATTGAAATTCACCTATAACGTGCCTTAACTTTTTTTTTTCATCTAATGCTCTATTGCCTCTAAATTTATACGTAAAATTTAGCAAATTATATCACGATCCAGTTCAGTTCAGGGCACATATTGCAAATAAAGAGGACAAATAGAAACGTTACTTCATTTTTTTTCTCTTCTCTGTATGCATCTTTGTACAGACTGTCAAGTGCTATGGACAGATCTTACATCAGTGACTGACAGGACACAAGACAGAGGTGCCAAGTTACAAGATAAAGAGCTGTGGATTTCTACATTTATATTTTTCAAACCTCACATTGTTGTTAGATATAAAGAAAAAATAAAAATATGTAATAATGACAATTCCCTTTTAAATTAGATTTGCTATAAAATACCTGCAAAAAGAAAAAATAACTAAACAGAACTTCTCAGTCAATCTCGAGATATAACTTTGATTATAAAGTCGACTTACCTTCCTTTTTCTCTTATCTTGCTCAGTCGGAGGTTCTTCTCCCTCAGACACCTGGGGTTCATCAACGCTTGAGATTAACATGCAGCTGAAAGACAAATAATGAAATAAAATAGAATGCCAGATTTACAATAAGGCACCATCTACTTGAAAACACCATGATGTGTTAGATAAACATTATGGTGTAAAAATATCACTGTAAATTAAAATTAAAAAAAAATAAAAAAAGAATGCAAGAAACATTAATTTGTATTCTTTGCATTGAAAGTTCTCTATGTCAAATTATTTTTATTATAAATTTGAACAATTTTGTAAATACTAAACAAAAATAATAATAATAGAAAGAAATGGTATAAAACAAACAAACAAAAGAAATATATAACATTTAAAACAATCATCCGATGATATATGCATGTATGGTACAATTACAAAATAACATATATAACATATTTTGTGCATAGTGTGTAAGCAGTTAAGAGTTAACAGCATTATACATTATGTACCGTCAAGTTCCAGAGCTAAACAGGTAGGTGCAATAAGAACAAGTGTTTACGTCAATTATTCAAAGTAATAAATGGGAAATCTGTTGTTGTGCTTATGAAAAAAAAATCTTGGGATGGTAGCATTAGGCAGAATGCAGAATTATAAGCCAAATATAATCAAAACATGCAAATACTTGTGAGTGCATAAGATGGATATTGGGGGTTATTTCTAGGTTTTCATGGCTAGTTAAAAACTATGTAGAGGAATTCCTAGATGCTGGCGAAGTAGGGGAATAGAACTGCGTTTAACAATGCATCTAATAATCCCATAACTTTCCTTCCATTGTCTCCATAAGATGTAACCATCATTATGAGGATTCTCAAGGACACACTGCACTGATCCACCCAGTACTAATGATTGTACTTCCAATTCATACTTTAAATCTGAAGACTGTGGTCAAGAAAAGCAAGTGTGAGAACGTCAATTCATACAATACAATCAGAATTCTAACGTACAGTTCTAGGCTGTGTAGGGTCTCTTAATTTTAGAAGGTTTGAAGATTGCGAAAATACTTAGCACTTCCTCCACATGTGTATTGTAGATATTTGTGTGTAACGGGCAGATTACAGATTTGAATCACGGTGTGTCTGCATTACTTTTTATTCTTTCAAGGTCATTGAAATGAGCATTACGTATTTTTGGTTATAGCAATATTTAATGTAACATACAAACGTGTGTAGCTGTAAACACTACTTACTGCCATTATCACTTGAAATCATATATCTTTCATGGAAGCATAGAAACATAGAATGTGACGGCAGATAAGAACCATTCGGCACATCTTGTCTGCCCAATTTTCTAAATACTTTCATTAGTCCCTAGCCTTATCTTACTCATCACTCATTTCACTTATCAATACACAACAGGTGGAATATTTGTAATGATGGAGATAACTTTAAAACAAATGACTCCTACTTTATTACTAAGTTTAAATGGGTCTTTCTTTTGCTCTATTTGGATGTAATAAAAGCTGCAGTGCGCAGAGATATATACTAAAGTTCTATCAAATTCATTTAATTCCAAGAGTAGTTGAAGCATTAACCACAATGCGCTTGAATGTGTATTCATTAGGCAAAATGCTCGCCTACAGCTATACAGCTGTGCAGCACATGATATTGGGAAAGGTGTACACGGAATATCAGCATACCAATGTCTTCTTTAGGGTTCTGCAACTAGAAACAAGTCACAAATGATGTTCTACATTGTCTGTTAAACCTTATCAGCCAACGAACAATGAAATGCATATCACTTTCTTGCATATGTGAACCTAATGCAAATCCAAATCTAAGCAACTACACTACTCCTTTTGTTAAACAACAGATCCAAATCACTATAAACATAAACTGTAGGCTTATTTATAAATAGACATGACGGTAGCGGTAAAGAGAGGGAACTTTTTCAAATGTAATTGAATGATCACAATCTTAGTTAAAATTGCAAATCAAAAATTACAGCCTTCCTAAGACATGTAGAAACATTTCCACGAAATCTATTAAAATAGCATGTTAAATAAACGGTGGTAGTTGGTTGTAAAGAGACATTCTAGACAGAAAAGGAAGGTTTCATAGGATCCCTGCATCCACCATTCACTTGGACACATTCTGATAACGTTTCACATCTTCATTAAATGTCCAGATATTTGTACAATGTGAGCATTGTGCGCACACTGTGCAATGAGAGGCTGTGAATTCTGGGGTATAGGAGGACTTCAGTACACAAAAGTACCATAAATCATTCTGATAAGTCAGAAAAAATGTGTACTCTTTGGTGCCATATTGATGCAAGTTCCCTTTAATCATCTTGCATATAACAACATTTCTTAACAATTCTGCCTACTTCTCTATTCTTAGTAATGCCCTTAATCTTATTTATTTTTTTGTAGATTTCGATTACTAGGGTTTAATTTAAGATTACAATATGATCTTTCTGAGGTACTCCTTTCCGTTTGCAGACAGGCAAACCATAATATTTTCTTTCTATGGTTCATTCTCAGAACAACTCCTAGAGGAAGCTACTAAAATGCTGAATAAACACACTCTGCCAGTTCTACAAACATGTATGCACAGTGAGGGAGGAGGTGGTAGTGAAATATAAAGAATGCAAATCCTACTAAATGCTCCTGACATTTGAAGAAGAACAAAAAAAGTGCACGTCTTGTATCCAAAGCATAGAAGCATAGAATGATGGCATATCTGTCATATTTGTGTAGCTTATTTTTTAAACCAGCAAATAAAATCAGCTATTTATTTTTTATATATCCAATTGTATATACAATTGATCAAACAAATGACTGGATTCATTTCAATACCTGCTGCTATAATAATTGAATTTTAATAGCCAGAAACTACCGTAATTACTTTTACATAGTTGGTAAGTAAAGAGCTAAAATGGGATAGGAGTCTTCATGTAAACGTTATATATCCATAGTTTGTTTTATATGTGGTGTGAAAATCCCCAGTGTATGTATTTACATATATAAGCAAAATATTGCTTTGATGCCACAATTGCCTACATCAAGGGCATTTAAAGTGCCCTTTCATGGTTTTTCTTCTTTTTTATTTTCATGTTTCCCCTTTCTTGTATGTATCTTAATGATTATACTCCCCCTCGCCTTTATTTATATATTTTTTATCTTTTCTTCTTTCTGCTAGATCTCATTAACTGGGTGCCGCCATTTTGTCCTACTCTGCTCATGGTGCCTGCAAGTTGCCCTTCTGTAGGATGTTTGACTGACTGTGGGTAAATCTGATTGGCAACTGAAAGAGAACTTTGCTTAAGCTCCACCTATAGTTCATTTTCCTCATGTATTATATGAATACATTAGTGCGCAGGTAAAAATAAAATAAAGAGATTCAGACACAATGAGCAGAGATGCAAAGCTACATGAATAAAAGTCAAATGTACATATCTTATGATTCCTATGTGATTTCAAAGGCATACATTTTATGCTCCTCTGAATTTTTTGTGTGCACCAGGACAGCTGATGCATGTTGTGTTTCTACTGGATCAAAAACATCAAAATTAAATTAACCTTAATCAAATTAAAACGGCATAATAAATACATTTTTGGATGTAAAAAAACCCCAGCTGTAACACACAATGCAAATGTTTTTGTGCAAGGGTTAGTACAGAGAAAAAAAATGATCTATCCATTGTTTTTCACTTAGCAAGATTTATTTATCCAGTCACACCCTCAGAGAAAGAGGGTTGGAGATTGATGCTGATACAATCTACATGTATCTTTTTCTTTAAACCATGGATTTATTTAGAACAACGGCCACTTCACAGGACTCTTTACTTTAAGCATTTTCTTGAATGCTGTGGTTTTGCATTAAAAACATCACTAAAACCGAACTGATAAGCTCCCTTCCCTCCACTATTTCATCACTAATGCAAACTCCAAACACCTAAAGAATTTCTGCTTTTGAGGAACACTTACATCAGGAACACAAACATGTATTCCAAATATAAGAGTGACATAGGGGCTATTTAGATTAAGCCCCCTCCTTCGAAATAATAAAATAAAGCATTTTATTTACCATTAGTCCTCTAATGCAATAGTCTTGCCATCACCACCATTATCTCAGACAATCTAGGGCTTCCCCCTGTGAAAGCATTAGGGGGCTAGTGCATATGTGCAGCAGTTCAAGTGACGGCCACTAGAATTAGCGTAAGGCAGGAATGTAAACATCAGAAAAGCAATGTTTAGACTGCAGATAACGCAGGGACAGTGACGTTTGCCATAGAACTGTTACACTAAGCTGCAGTGATTCTGGTGTTTAAAGTGTCCCTTTGAAATCATTGGCCATAAGGCTTACTTTTTACACAAGTAAGGCTCCTCACAGATAAACAGGATTCAATATTTATATTAGGTCCTTTCACCATGACCACATAAAAGCATTGAAATGAGTGGCCTTTTATAGACACTCCGATAAAACACTATATCCCCTCCCCATGCCTGAAACAATGATATAATCATGAAGAAAGTTGGACTGTGCACGTATAGATGGTGTGTATGCAGATTGTATTGGAAAACCATGAACCATGATTATTGATATGTTAATAATGGTCCACCCTGGAGGCACTATGGATGGAAATTATAGCGAGTGCCACTCCACTTTATACATATTGAATTGAAACCATTTTAAAATCTCTCTGGCTCTTCATGAGCTAAGACTCACATTTACTGAGCTTCTCCATATCTCTAGAATTCATTTTGATGTGCTTCTAGACTTTCAGGCCTCCATTTTCAAACACTCCCTCAAACTTAACTCTTTAAATGGACACTGTAGGCACTGTAACTGCTTTATCTCATAGTGTCTGGAGTCCCATGGCGCTGTCCAATTCAGCGTTAAACCATATTTAACCCCATAAGGACCAAACTTCTGGAATAAAAGGGAATCATGACATGTCACACATGTCATGTGTCCTTAAGGGATTAATGTATTCATGATAAAATGAGAGTTCTCAGCAGCCCATTCCCTCTATGCAACTTAGGTTAATGAGTAAGCATTAGCGTGAACAGCAATGGAGAACTGTGATTGGCTGAGAGTGTCAGCTACCTGCATTCAACCTATCACAACACCTGCTGCCTGTATGAATTGGTATGGCTAAAAGGAAGCGTGTAACCTCTGCCTTAGCCATATATCCATTGGGGGTGTTTTGGTGGCCAGTGACTCTTATTCAGTGTTAAACTGCTGAAAAATGATTTTACACTGAATGGAGAGACAGTGCCATGAAACTACACAATAATTAATTTAATCAAGTGAAATATAGTTCCTACAGAGTCTTTTTAAAGAAGCACCTTAATAACATGGACTCGAAGAATCAGCCCACAGCTTCTACAGTTTAACCAACACATTTATTCTTGGTTTAGATCACTGCAAATTGAACATGTGCCATTTATATAACTGGAAAAATAATTTAGAACAAAATCTAATAATTCTATTTATAAACATTTTTTACTATGGTTTAATGACATGCAACTGTACTTTTTATTGCTGTGAGGGACTGTAATTACGAGCTTCTAGAAAAGAGAGAACCAGAGTAAAAATGGGGTCGAAGACCATCTATTACTCCGTCAAGGGATACAGAGGACGAATATCGGTTTCCCTCTCATGGACTGTTAAGGGGAGTTTAAGCCTCTGAATACTGACTGCTCTAGATACCGTATGCGTGTCAAACTAGGTTAAGTAATTATATCATTTCCTTAATGTATCCTCCACTGTAGAATTTGCAAGCACTATAGGAATAAATGGTGAAAATAATAATTAACAGCGAGACAAGAATAAATGGTGTGAAGGCATGGTGATTGCTCTCATTACAGATTTTCATTGTAAAGATGATACATATAATCTTTTCTTGAAAATAATAAAAATGATTCCATATAAATCTATTATGGATTCTCCAAGGAGATTTTTTTCATGATAAAGCGATTGCTATTTTTAAACCCAAGGAAACGCAGATTGATATTTATGCTTGTTCAATTTATTACAGCTTGCATCCTTAAAACCAGATCACATTCTGACATTGCTGTATAAGCTCCCATCAAGATGAGTTGCTTCTTGTTTTATAGCTATCAATGATGACTATGGTAGGCATTTTCAGTAAGTTTGAATGAATGATTTTTGTTAACATAAAATACCATTGCCTTAAACAATCCATAAAATTTTTTTTTTTTTAAATGAACAAACTAGCTTCAAGTAGAGAACATGGGTATTTTCTGCCATTTTTACTGTACTTAGAAAACAAGGCAATAATATAATAAAAGTACAGCTTAGCATCAGATTGAATCAAAATCTTATTTTATACTATTTTCCATCTACATCTCGACTTGTCACAATACAGAATACAGTTTATATATTTGAAACTAAGGCAGAAAGATATGATTCAACTGAGCAGTATGAAATGCCAGGTAATGTTTTAGAATGTTATTCATTCTTTCAAATAGTTTGTATTAATACATTTTTCAATAACAACACAAAAGAGAAAATAATTATAACCAAACAAACGGGGGGAATACAATGAATAACTATCATCCAATAGTATATTTTAAGTGTATATTAAAGCAGTACTAGAATAGTAATATGTAATAGTGGTAAAATAAAAATGTCATATGTGTCTTAAAATGTCAATATAGTTATTAAATAATAAAGTCAAAATAATAATATTACTAACAGAGAGTGAACAACATTCTTTACAAGCAAAATGTATTCATCCTGCCACTTACTATATATGTCCTGAACCAACCAGGAGCAAGATAATTTCCCCATTATTCCACAGGGGATCTATTCATGTCTAGCCCAGTGTGTGCTAATTTGCCAAAGCAGATATGGTGATCACTAGACTGACTATTAACAGGACAAACTTTGCCAGTGCACTGTCTATTCTCCATTCTCCATAGCAGATAAAGGGTTTTCACTTACTAAGACCTAAAATACAAAAATGATTCGGCACACGCTGCACTAGACCCTACCTGGTGCCATAACAACTACATAATGAATAGTTTGTGAACTCAAAGTATGTGCTAGGTGTTAAAAAAGACAAAATAAAAAAACACGAATTTCCAGTTGTAGCTAACTGTTAAACGTATCCCACTACATAGCACAGTTAAAATGTAAAATTCTGGGGGGCGGAGCCTAACATCCAGACCGAGCGGACGTGCCAGGTCCGAGCTCCGACACAAAACAAACGATTTTGGGGGTACATACCCCACTACCTGGCGCAAATCTGCTCGGGTGAGGCATAACCGTATGGGGGACGCCCGGGCACATCTTCCGACACCCAAATCACTAGCCTGACGACCCGGAGACCCACACTGCGGTTGCCGAGGCCTACGAGACAGAAGGAGAGGGAGAGACGGCCGCTCTCCTCTCTGCCAGCCTGCTGCAGAAGCACCTCGACCCTCAAACCTCCTAACCCCCCCCCCTGGACCGGAGGGGGATAACCCGGTCCTCGCCGTGAGCCCGGAGTGCCACACCTGCACAGACAGACGAGACACAGTAGAACTCCAGGGCCGGCGACACACGAGGCACGCACAAGATGGCGGCTGAGTACTCACCACGACAGCGGCTCCAGCCTGCAATCCCAAAGCAGCGTCCAGACAGCAGCACCGACCTCACAAGGCGCATTGATGAGCTGTTCGCCAAGTTCTGGGAGAAACTGCAGCTCCGAGCACAGAGCGCACAGACAAGTCGGAAAACCCCCAAGAGAGCAGGTGAGAGGGGCCACGTGCAGCCGACAGCGAGGGGGGCACCCTTGGGCACGGCACTGGATCACTCACCACCACGCACCCTCCACAGCCCAATACAGCCCTCCAAAGACTCAATTCAAACTAAAGGAAATCCTGGGATACAGCCTCACAGACAGCCCAACAGAAAGGCAGTGAACCAGCGCAGACTCGAGGGGGGCAAAACATATCAAGGCAGCCCACGCAGACGGCGGAGCGTAAAACCTAACCCGACCGCGACCACAACATCACTAACTCGAACCGGCAGCAGCCAGTGTCCACGCCGACCCACAAAAATCCCAACCGGGAACACACGCTACTCTCAGGGCGAACCGGAGCCCAGCACTGAGCAACTGACAGCGCGAGGGGAGCACAACCACCCCCAACGGGGCATCGGATGAACCACCTAGGACTGGGTCTCAATGACAGGCAAAGTGCCTAATATCCCTTACCTTCCCACAACCCAGATGAACTCTTATAAATGTATGCATGCACTTAAGCTTTAACATCCCTTCCCGTTGCTCCTGCCATGGACTGCAGGGGGGGGGCTTCACTTGAGACCAAGCGACCACAAGATAAGCATACCTACCTATAGCCTCACCCATACTCACACAAGCTGCATTGGTAACTCAGCACACATAGCGCATACACCATAATCTCTACTGTCAAGCAGTTCATATAGCCTACCAAGCACAGTGGTAGTTATTTACACCCTTTTGCTTAGCAACTTGCAACAAACATATACAGTACGAATTAATAGCTGCATTTCAATAGGCTGTTCAAAATGTCTAGCTAGCATTGTATTGTGGTTGTCTCTCCTAACACACCATTAACAAACACAATGCCTACAACCTACATCACAACTGTCCAGCTAACTAGCACACCTAACCTGCTGAATATCAATTACCCAAATGCTATTCTAACAAGATAAATGTTCAGTCAAGCTTGTTATCTCTATATAAAAAAATGTGCAAACTTCTATGCCACAATTTAATTTCTGTAACTCCTGAAACACGCCGTTGTGGCGTCTGTTGATAACCTGTAATTATCTGCACAACCAAAATAAAGAATTTAAAAAAAAAAAAAAAAAAATGTAAAATTCTTGTAAAATCCCAAAATTTAGATGAGGGGATGACGAAGAAAAAAGGTAAAAAGAATGTGATCCTTATGGATAAAAATAAATAAATAGATGTCCTACCACTTAGAGGCCTAAATGTAGAAGATTTGCCATCTATTATACAAGATATTTTTTGATCTTGTATGTTTGTTTTTAAAATTTTGTCTCTTTTTATTACAGTCACAGAACTTTATTTTGGCCATAATAAAAGGCACTTTATGGTATGCGAAATTCCCCCCCCCCACCTCCCCAAAGAAAAAAACGAGGGTCTCCCTTTCCTCTACCAGCACATGCAGGCCCCAGCCCTGCAATGTGCCTTCATGGACCGGAGGGGAGATCAGACATCTCCCTCCCTGCCAGCTGCCCGGCAGCCTGCAGCTCCTCCGGGTCCTAATCTCGCGAGCACGGAGCGTTACCGCGGTTACCATGGCAACGCTCCAAATCTCGCAAGAGTGAACTCTAGCCTTGGAGCTACGGGCTAGAGTTCCCTCTGACCACCACTGGAACCACCAGGGATTTCTCACCGGACCACCAGGTAAAGGTAAGAAGGGAGGGGGACATCTATATCTATATTTATTTTAATTAAATTAAAAATAAACAACAAATATTATAAAGAAAAAAAAATCCTACCCTTCTTATCACACACACACTCTACACACATACACATACTGTCCCCCTACACACACAGTGCCCCCTACACACACACACTGCCCCCCATACACACACACTGCAACTGTTACACACACATACTGTCCCACACATACACTGCCACCCTCACTCACACACTATAACCTTCACACACACCCGGCCCCTCCCCCCCCACACACACTGCACCCTTTACACATTGCACCACTCACACACACCACTGCTCCTATGCCCTACTACAGCCCCATTTCCCAGCAGACCTCAGGTAAGTTGTCAAACTGTTCTTAAACGGTTTGACTACTTACTCTGGGAGGGGGTCCCGGCACTATTGACACCATAACCACTACACTGAGTTGTAGCGATTATTGTGTCTGGATTATTTCTTTAAATAATCTACAAGTGCCCCTCCCAAGATCAGGCTCTGGATCCACCACTGGGCAGCTCACGCGCAGAGCCCTGCTGAAGAGCTCTCACATGAGATACAGGCCTTGTGTTTGTTAAGAACAGCGCAAGTAAATTTACTGAAATACTTGCACTGGGTTTGCTTGTGACTTCTCTGGTGTCACTATAAATGGGATACCAGAAGACAATAGGGCCAGAAATGCATATTGTGTATGCGTTTGGAAGCTGCTTATGGGATTATGTGTGTGTGTGTGTGTGTGTGTGTGTGTGTGTGGAGTGAGCGGATTGTAGTGTGGTGATTTATGTAAACAGGTTGGTTTCAGTTGTGTTGTGTTTATGGTGTAATAAAGTGTGGGTATAGTGCCTATATAGTGTATATGGGATGTAGCGAGCGAGTGCAAAGAGGCTGTGTAGTGTGTGTGTGTATAGCCAAAGTAGGGTGGTAGAGAGTGTGTGTGTTGGCATACAGGGGATCTAGGGTGTGCATAGGGGTTCCAGAGTGTGTATGTCAGGAATGTAGTGTGTGTGTGTGTAGGAGGTGCAATGTATAACTACTGGTAGTGTGTGCAGAGGATCCAGGTTGTGTATAGGGGGAATCTACTGTGGCTCCTGGCTATTTATCTTTTCTTTTATACTGATCAATATTCCAGAATGGTTTATTTTGTAACAATATAAGATGAATTTATGTTATTATTGTTTATTGTACTTATAGGATATGAATCTATCATGAATTATATAATGTGATTATGACGGACCGCCTGGCACCCGACCTGGTACCTCAGTCAATCGCTGCTTCCTAGTACTGACGAGTACCATAAGCATGGCGCTGGAGCACCATAAACACTGCAAACCCCATGAATCGCCGCAGCTTGGTTGGGATCTTGCCGTCTCCTACCCACCCTGGACTTATGACCAGGACCCAGCTTCCAGTGGGTAGACCTCTCTTAGTCCAGAGAGCGTAGCAGGAACAAGCTCTTACAAGAGTTTGGTGATTATACTCAGGGGGATTATAGCAATCCCGCAGAGTGTAGTTATCCAATCCCCCAAACATGAGCCGAAACATCATGAAGGTGCAAGATGATCTGATCTTTAATGGTTCAGGTTGGCTTTTATACAGTTCTCCAGGCCAGAGGAACACCCCCTGGACCTGATGGGGCATAGGAACACAAAGGACACAAACCAATCAGAACAAAAATACAGTCTGTAACACGCCCATGTACAGCACACAATCCCTCCCCTCTGCTTGGGAGATAATTGAGTCAAGTCCTCTAAGTAACTTAATGATCTCCAGGCAGAAAAAACACATTTTCACAAAGTTCAGAAAATACCCCAAAACTGAACATACATCTCTGGATAGCCCTGATCTGGGTGAACAACATATCCAATAATCACCCAGATCAGAGCAGGGGTTCAAAGGTTTCATAGAAGTCTCTTTTTGGCCGGCTGCAAGCATGGCTTTATGGCCAAAACAGTATAAAAATAATATAATAGGTATATAGATAGGGTAACTTTGCCACTGGTACATATTAAAGGTTACGTCACGGACTATAAACTACTCTATATATATATATTTTTTTTTTTTATGCATATCGGTTTAAGAGATTTATATAAAATATAAAGCAAATAAATTTAAATTAATGAGGTGGGCGGACACAGTCATCGCAGTCTGATTACAACTGTAGGTAAATAAATAGATATAATCACGTATAGTCTCGGTGAAAGCGGCAGTGAAGGGGGGCAGGGAAAGGGTATCATAGTATCAGGTGTACGGCATACCGGTAAAAGTAAGGATACAGGTAGACGAGGCAAGTTAAATTTGTATTGTGATGTCCTTGCAGGTGGGTTTGTTCTCAGTTGCAACACACGAGCATCCCAGCACAAGGGATTGCCTGTAATATACGGTATGTTCATTATGCCTATCTTAGGTGGCACTTATACGCAAATCTGCCCTGAGGTAGAACCATCATAGTCCAAACTGGTAAAGTGCATATTGTTACATCTTACCCTCCTAGGTCATAGATTCATCGAGGCCAATGCCAGTCATAACAATTTGACAGAGACATAGACCGCACCTTACATCTTGTAAAAATAGGAATTAAATAGAATCAAATGCTTAGTTGCTGTACAGGTAAATTAATAAATAAAAAAAATATATTTTTGTTTAGGAGAAGGGGTACGCCTATTTCGCGTGTTTTACTTTGATTACTTTCATCTTAGGCCAAGCAAACTAAGCACATACAAGTACAGCTGTAGCCTAAAGACCCACTCATCAGGTACGTATTAGTCAAGGAATCATACGTACGGCACGATATAGGCACTGGCACAATAGTAGGGCATAGAAACCGCACTAATTACGCCAGGGCATCCTCATCGCAGAGGTATTCACCTTCGGTCCAACTCATAGGTAGATTTCACAGTACGCAACCCAAAGTACAGAGAGGGCCTCACCAGGCACGCCCAGTTTACTTTATACGTTAATCGAGGCCCACCTTCCTGCCACAACGCTTCGGTGGCCCAGACATACGTCCAACGCCTAGATAGAGCTATTTGTCCAGCGGCAAGCAGCATGGCCTCACCTGCCTCGTTTATCTACTACAACTTACTAAGTCGCATCAAACATTTTGTAATTCATATAGGATGTCTCACGCCTCCGACATAGGGGAAGATATCTCCCCACCCGGCAAGCCAGCTAGACCACCCACCCCTACGACGGCCCCAATAACAGCTGAAAATCTAGATAGCCCTAGTTCATTGTGGTCATGGACAATTCCTAAAATTGCTGCTGAACTCAGACGTAGGGGTGTACGTTATCTGGCCACGGCTAGGAAAGCTGTGCTATATAGGATTATGATGACAACCACCGAGACCCCTCAACCAGGAACCAGCTCATGAGCTATGAACGAAACCTTAGCTGGGCTGCAAGTCACCATGACATTTATCCTGGCGTCCATTAGCAATATCAGCCAGAGAATGGACAGACTGGAAGCACCTGAGTCAATTGTCGTGGCACCTGACATCAATCTCACACCAGATATCGAACACATAGCAGCACAGGGTAATGTGGAAGGGGCACAATTCGCACAAAATCCTATCACTCACATCGTCACACCAGCACAATTGGTACCTACTAACATTAGGAAAGATATTTTAGAGGGAAAAGAAGTCAACCTTATTTCCCTATTGATAGCGTCTCAAGACGTGATGAAAAATAAGACCTATAACTATGGGGATTTGTCACTGGTGATGAAAGCTAGAGACCCCAGACTAAGAAAAAAATTAACCATACCGGAGTTCGTCCTAGCTTTTGGCATATATAGAGACGTAGTATGCACCAGTTTTCCCCATCGTAGAGAAGAACTGGATTTTGTTTTTGCACAAGTTGGTGGATCTGGGACACAAGTACGGTGGCCATACGTTTTTTGATTATCACAAGTCATTTTCTGCTAAAGCAGCAGCAGCTTTGGTACAATTCAAAATAAGAACAGATTGGAGGCACTTAGATACCGAACTTTTCTGCCGCCATTTTGCCGGCCTCATACCACCATCTTGCACAATTTGTTCATCCAATTCCCACGCCACCAACTTTTCCCAAATGAACCAAGTCTTCCAACTACCAGCTACACAGTTCCTAGCACCAGTAGCACCGACCAAAGGACATTTAAAGACAAACTAATTTTAATGCAGGCGGTTGCAGCTTCAGCGCTTGCAGATTGTTACATGTCTGCACCATCTGACACGGAGCCCATGCTAAGACGATGTGTCCTAAACGCTTGTTCCCCAAGAAAAAACTGACTGAAGTCAATGTCGACACGCTAACCTTTTACCTTAGTTCACATCCATCTAGAGACTTAGCACAATTTCTGATCACGGGTTTCACAGAGGGTTTCACACTGGGTTGCTAGTACTACCGTCAGGAACTATTGAATGCAGGAACCTACAATCTGCCACTATTGACCCGGCAACAGTAGACATTCTATTGCAAGCCGAAGTAGGGAATGGTTTCATGTTAGGGCCATTCACACGGCCACCATTCACTTATTGGAGAACCAGCCCAATAGGAGTTGCACTGGGGAAATACAACAATAAAGAACGGTTAATCATCGATTTGTCAGCCCCTCATTCCAGCACCACACCAAGCCTAAACTTATACCATCGGCTGAGTTTTCTTTACAATACGCTACAGTCGATAATGCCATACAGGCCATACTGGAAGCAGGGGTGGCAGCTTGGCTTGGAAAAAACGATATTTCAAATGCCTTCAAGCACCCCTCTCTATGGCATTTGCATGGCGTAAGGTGGAAAGGGCTATACTACTTTGCGAACCGGCTGACGTTTGGGGCCAAAAGTAGCCCCAAATGGTTTGATATTTTTTCAGAGACACTGTGTTGGCTACTGTTGTCCAGTAATTATACACTATCTGGACGACTTCTTAACAGTAGAGAAACCAGACGCGGTACCACACAGCATCAACAAGATGGTTGCATTATTCAAGACATTAGGGGGTACCAGTGGCCGAGAACAAGACAGTGGACCCCACTACCAAACTAACCTTCCTAGGTATCGAATTAGACTCAGCAGCATTGCAAGCTAGCCTGCCAGTCGACAAAGTTCAGAGAATCCGGGCAATGGCGTCTCTAGGATTCATTTTTAGAGGGGGCACATGGTGGGCCAGGGACAAAAGTAGGGGGGCACATTTAACCCCGCCCTCACCACAGTTTGACCCCGCCTCTGCCGCATGTTAAGCCCCGCCCCCGACACAATGTGTTTTTTGTTTTTTTTATAATGCCTGGTGGAGATTTCATTTTAGGATTATTAAAAAACAAACACATTTCCCTTGATACAGTCCATATACACACACACAGACTGCTGAGTCCTTACACACACAGAGAGACTGCTGAGTCCATACACACACAGACACACAGACTGATGACCATACACACACACACACACACAGACTGCTGAGTTCATACAAACACAGACACATAGACTGCCAAGTCCACACACACACACACACACAGACTGCTGAGCTCATACACACAGACTGCTGAGTACACACACACAGAGACTGCTGAGTCTACACACACACACACAGACTGCTGAGTCCATACACACACACACACACAGACTCAAGCTGAGTCCATACACACACACACACACACACAGACTGCTGAGTCCACACACACTGCTGAATCCATACACACACAGTGCTATGTCCACACACACACACACACACACAGGCTGCTGAGTCCATACACACACAGACAAACTGCTGAGTCCATACACGCACACACAGACTGCTGAGTCCATACACACACACACACACACACACACACACACACACACACACACACAGACGGCTGAATCCATACACACATACAGACTTCTGAATCCATACACACACAGTGCTGAATCCATACACACATACAGACTGCTGAATCCATACACACACACTGCTGAATCCATACACACACACTGCTGAATCCATACACACACACTGCTGAATCCATACACACATACAGACTGCTGAATTAATACACACATACAGACTGCTGAATCCATACAGGCTGCTAAGTCCATACACACACACAAGCTGCTGAGTCCATACACACACACAGGCTGCTGAGTCCATACACACACACACACATACACACAGACTGCTGAGTCCATACACACACACACAGACTGCTGAGTTCATACACACACACACACACAGACTGCTGAGTCCATACACACACACAGACTGCTGAGTCCATACACATACACAGACTGCTGAGTCCATACACACACACACAGACTGCTGAGTCCATACACACATACAGACTGCTGAGTCTATACACACATACAGACTGCTGAGTCTATACACACATACAGACTGCTGAGTCTATACACACACAGACTGCTGAGTCCATACACACATACACAAACACAGACTGCTGAGTCCATACACACAGACAGACTGCTACGTCCATACACACAGACAGACTGTTGAGTCCATACACACAGACAGACTGTTGAGTCCATACACACACACACACACTAACACACAGACTGCTGAGTCCATACACAGATACACACAAACACAGACTGCTGAGTCCATACACACATTCACACAGACAGACCGCTGAGTACATACACACACACACACAGACCGCTGAGTCCATACACACACACAGACCGCTGAGTCCATACACATACACAGACTGCTGAGTCCATACACACACAGACACACACACACAGACTGCTGAGTCCATACACACATACAGACTGCTGAGTCTATACACACACACACACAGACTGCTGAGTCCACACACACTGCTGAATCCATACACACACAGTGCTATGTCCACACACACACACACATAGGCTGCTGAGTCCATACACACACAGACAGACTGCTGAGTCCATACACGCACACACAGACTGCTGAGTCCATACACACACACACAGACTGCTGAGTCCATACACACACACACACACACACAGACTGCTGAATCAATACACACAGACGGCTGAATCCATACACACATACAGACTGCTGAATCCATACACACATACAGACTGCTGAATCCATACACACACACTGCTGAATCCATACACACACACTGCTGAATCCATACACACACACTGCTGAATCCATACACACATACAGACTGCTGAATTAATACACACATACAGACTGCTGAATCCATACAGGCTGCTAAGTCCATACACACACACAAGCTGCTGAGTCCATACACACACACAGGCTGCTGAGTCCATACACACACACACACATACACACAGACTGCTGAGTCCATACACACACACACAGACTGCTGAGTTCATACACACACACACACACAGACTGCTGAGTCCATACACACACACAGACTGCTGAGTCCATACACATACACAGACTGCTGAGTCCATACACACACAGACACACTACCACACAGACTGCTGAGTCCTCGCACACACACAGACTGCTGAGTCCATACACACACAGTGCTGAATCCATACACACATACAGACTGCTGAATCCATACACACACACTGCTGAATCCATACACACACACTGCTGAATCCATACACACACACTGCTGAATCCATACACACATACAGACTGCTGAATTAATACACACATACAGACTGCTGAATCCATACAGGCTGCTAAGTCCATACACACACACAAGCTGCTGAGTCCATACACACACACAGACTGCTGAGTCCATACACACACACACACACATACA
>OW240916.1:251653393-251683659 GCA_933207985.1 Pelobates cultripes
CAGCCAGGAGAGTGTAACAAGATTAATCTACTAAAGTGTCATTTTATTTTACAATTTGCACTTTTTTCACAATGAAATATAGAAGACACACTCTTCACACTTAAAGCACTTCAGCAAGCTAAGTTGTTTTAGTACCATTAAATGTGCACTCCAACAGGGCTTCCATATTGTGCTGCCCAGACTCACAATCACACATGACCCCCAAAAAAAAAAACAAACAAACACACAGACAGATACATGCTGCCAGAACATTTAACATAACAAATGGCATTTCTGGTTACAAAACGTTGCTCTGAAAAGTGGGTTAGATGAGCTTAGTTTTCATATTTAAGCAACACAGCATGGCATTTCTATTATACTATCACTTGCCTATGTTCGAGTGTGACAGATTATTCAATAAGGTGAGAATTCAAAGTGAATTTCAAATTTAAGGGCAAAAGAACCAAACAAGGACATTTTCTATGCTAGCTATACTTTCAGTCCGGCTACTTTGGTATTAAATTTGAAATTTGTTATGAATTCTCACTTTTTATCGAATAACCCTGTGTGTTTACAGGTGGCTGGGATACAGTGAAACAATAACTGGGATCTGTACCTAATGTCTAATATATTACTAACGTACAATAGAAACATATTTTATTCATAATCAATAAGGTCTATTAAATAGAAATGAGCCCCTATAGGAAAAGGCACCAATATATTCTTATTACTATGTGTGATATGGGATGTAATTCCCTGACTTACAGAATATTGCCTCATATTTAAAAAATACTTATTTAATTAAATTCCATAACTGCTCAAAATCATTCTTCTCTGTTCTATCAGACAAGAACATGTTCCACTACCAGTGGTTCTCTCATAATTGCAATCTTAAAGAGTGCAAGTAGTTCCAAAGGGACACTGGGTTGTCTACGATTTTCAAAAATTAATATACATTTTTCAAAGCATTACCAGGAGTTAGAATCCCAAAGGGGTAAGAAAAAATAGTAACGTTTAGACATTAATTTAGTTGATTAATGTCATTAAACAGCATACCAGCACAAAACATGGTGGTTGTCATGGAATGGTGTACATCTCCATGGATGAAGCACATTATTAAGTAGTTCCATAGCATGAACACCAACCTTAAGCGACAAACCCAGCTTTACATGCATGGCCAGAAAGGTTTAACAAATGCTATTATTTCAGTTTTCTAAATGCTAACTATTCTAAGCAAAAAAAAAATACTGTATATCACTGACATGTCTATTTTGATTAGCGGTCTTAAATTTTAGAAAATACATTTCATACTGTGGAGTTAACCCAAATAGAACAAGCAGTTTCCTCAGCGAGAAGTGAAATAATTTTATTTTTTATTTTTGAGAGATTTAAGATGAAAGGAGGCAATCTCAAAAGTCCTCTGTACTGGAACATTACCTCCCATCGTATGTGAGTTAATGAGCCTCCCTTTCAGTGCTATGCTGTGACTATGGCAAAATGACCATGGGAACTCCAAAAGTAGTATAAATGCTACCATTTATATATTTTATTTAGAGCATGAAAAAACAAAGTCAAAGATTTAAAAAGAGACCAATGTAACAGAATTACACAATGATAAGGCAGCTGTTTACTTACTATACAGTAAAACGTTGTGAATCACTGATGGATACCAAGCTCAGTATCATTTATTTGTATCATTTTAAGACACAAAGCAGCCCAGATGGAATTGGCAATGTGCACACCAATACATACAAAAGTAAACATGCAGTATAGTTTATTTATTTAAATACATTATTTTATCTGCCTTCCACAATTCTTTCAAACTGTCACACATATTTAAATGCCTGAAATTTACCTGCCACTTTGTTTTGTGTTAGTGTATACAGGTGATACTCGACAAATTAGAATATCGTGCAAAAGTTAATTTATTTCAGTAATGCAATGTAAAAGGGGAAACTAATATAGGAGATAGATGCATTACATGTAAATCAAGATAGTTCAAGCCGTGATTTGTCATAAGTGCGATGATTATAGCTTACAGCTCATGAAAACCCCAAATCCACAATCTCAGTAAATTAGAATATTGTGAAAAGGTATATATTCTAGGCTCACAGTGTCCCACTCTAATCAGCTAAGTAAGGGTTTCTGAGCCTTTAAATGTTCTCTCAGTCTGGTTCAGTAGGAATCACAATCATGTAGAAGACTGCTGACCTGACAGTTGTGCAGAAAACCAGGTGCACAAGCAGCAGGAAGGACCGCAGCCTGGAGAGGATTGTCAGGAAAAGGCCATTCAAAAGTGTTGGGGACTTTCACAAGGAGTGGACTGAGGCTGGAGTCAGTGCATCAAGAGCCACCACACATAGATGGATCCTGGACATGGGCTGCAGATGTCGTATTCCTCTTGTCAAGCCGCTCCTAAACAACAAACGTCAGAAGCGTCTTACCTGGGCTAAAGAAAAACAGACCTGGTCTCTTGCTCAGTGGTCCAAAGTCCTCTTTTCTGATGAGAGCAACTTTTGCATCTCATTTGGAAACCAAGGGCTCAGAGTATGCAGGAAAAATGGAGAGGGACACACTGCAAGTCCAGTGGGAAGTTGATTTGGGGAGCCATGTCATCTGCTGGTGTTGGTCCACTGTGCTTCATTAAGTCCAGGTTCAATGCAGCCCTCTACGAGGAGATTTTGGAGCACTTCATGCTTCCTTCCGCAGACGAGCTCTATGGGGATGCTGACTTCATTTTCCACACTGCCAAAAGCACCAAAACCTTGTTCAATGACCGTGGGATTACTGTGCTTGATTGGCCAGCAAACTCGTCTGACCTGACCCCCATAGAGAATCTATGGGGCACTGCCAAGAGAAAGAAGAGAGACACGAGACCGAACAATGCAGAAGAGCTGAAAGCCACTATTGAAGCATCCTGGTCTTCCATAACACCTCAGCAGTGCCACAGGCTGATAGCTTCCATGCCACGCCGCATTGAGGCAGTAATTGCTGCAAAAGGGGCCCAAACCAAGTACTGAGTCCATGTGCATGCTTATATTATTTAGAGGTCCGATATGGTTTTATGTACACTCCTTGTTTCATTGATTGCATGTAATATTCTAATTTACTGAGATTGTGGATTTGGGGTTTTCATGAGCTGTAAACTGTATGTGTACCCATATAGCATTTAGTGATGAATTTAATTGATTCAATTGTATACATTCTTCTGTGTGTTTTGTGTATTCCTCATTCTCGGATACTCTACCAGAGGCCTGGGAGCCTAAGGACACTGCGCATATTATCTTAGTAGCTGTTCCTAGAACTGCACACTTCTGGACAGTGATCTTAGATGTCCCACTTGAAATCTAACGAGTGCTTATATGTAGTCTTCTGTTCCTTGTTTAACACCAAAATGTCAGATTGGTTTGTCACTACTTGCTAGTTTGTCTGGAACTGAAAAATCCAGAGAATCCTATCCCTGTCATTCTCAACTATCCATTGAGGTATCTCCCATCTGGACTTAGGTAAGTCCAGCCCATATTTTGTGCCGGTAATTTGGTACACAATCCGAGCAGTTTATTTGTTTTGTTTTTTTAGTGTGTGCTGTTCCTGCTAACATATTTTAGCTGGCTACAATGTGCTGGATGGTCTCAGAGGACTCTTTGCACAGTCTACACCTTGGGTCTTGTCTACTGTGGTAGAACCCCGCTTCTATTGATCTGGTGCCGAGTGCCTGTTCCTGTGCTTCTAGGATTAGTGCTTGAGTGCTGTAGGATTTTGTACTGTGAGACACTATCTGCTGCTGGTATATCCCATGGAGAGGTTTGTTCTGCCATAGAACCTCCTTGTTTTCTGCATTGTGGTTGTCTAAGGCATTCCCTTAGCATTTCATCTTTTGGAACCAGCATCGTGATGTACTTGTGGATATCTGTGCTTCATTCAGGACTATGGCCTTGACACTCATCATGCACTGACCTCCTTCCTTTCATCTAGTTATTGGGTTCTGGATTAAAGGTAGAATCCTTCATTCATACTGAGCAGTTTCTGGGTTTTGACATCCATGGTGACCAGCTCTTCTCTTGGACAGGTTATTATTCCAGCTGGTTACCTGATGACTAGTAGGGCATATATGTTAATGGCTTGGATCTTGATCTTGCATGTAAACTAGGACTTCAAGACCTTTCTGACTCTTTGGAGGTATTTGGATGTTGCTATCGTCCTTGCCTCTTTCTCATGATTGCAAAGTGTTTGTTGTACCCCCAGATACTTAAAGCTGTTCTCTACATCTCCTATTTGCCCTTCTGGTACTTAAACTCCTTCTGTCCTGATCATCCTTTTTTGCTGCCCACAGCCCACAGCCCACAGCCCACAGCCCACAATTAACTACTCCGTACAACATTCCAATGTCCTTCTGTATATCCAAATTAGTTGGATCAATGAGTCAATGTCCTGCTCACCAAAGCTTGATAAAGATCCGGTAGGGTCAAAACATTGCTGCTTTTGCCCCAATAAAGCTGCTATTTTTGTTATCCCAGAGTGCCTGAACCGTTATTAATTCTGCATAGCTTAGAAGGGAGGCCTGGCCAGCCCTGGCTTAAGAGCACTTAGGTTATTTGGTGAGTGCGGTATCCAGTACTTCTCTAAATCGGCTTCCTTTTAGTCAATCCAGATTGTGCAGAGATTGGTCTGTGTGACTGCTTGGTGTACCAGCAGTTGGTGTTTTGATCCTCTGTTGTTGTTTCTAATCCCTTTTTGAGTATTGCTTATGTACTGACTCATATGCCCATCAATCTTGGAGGTTATAATGGTTCATGTTCTGGGAGCATGAAATAGTATCCTTTCAGGTCAAGTTGTCAATGGGCCTTGGTGTTGTGATGCTTCTTTCTCCAAGATGTTCTTTCAGTACTGTTCAGTCTCTGCTCTGGCTGGGTCTTGAGTGGATATGGTGTGGTTAATCTGCAGCTGTGAATACACCTTTAATGATTCTTTGGTAAACAGAGCATTTATTCTCTAAACTTCTGGTGTATCTGTTCAATCAGATTGCCAAAACGGTCACACTTTTCTTAGATGTTTCCAGTGCCTCTGGTACGGACATACCCTTGTATATCCTCAGTAGCCAGGATCTATCCTTGATGTTTCCACCATCTTGCTATCCAGTCTTGGTCTCCACATTGGGCATTGTTTCTACTTCAGCCTTATCATGTAATAATGCATTTGGAGGCATATATAAGGCATATATAAGCTTGTTGGTCTCTGTGATGGTGTAGGTTGGGATTGTGGACAGTGCCTCATTAACCGGTAGTAGCATACTGTCTGTTGGCAGTTTTCCAGTGATCTCTGCTTAATCTAGTCCGATGGTCAAGGACTGCTGGCTTTTATATATAATACTGAAAAAAAGTCCACGTTTGGACTGAAACGTTAACAAATACACATTATTGTGTTGTCTTATGCAAATAAAGCAATATTTAAAACTACTCTACCATGAGTGCTTATTTTTTTGCAACATATATAAAAAAAATTATTATATATCTCAATATATATCACACAGACATGGTTACAATAATCCCTGTAATCCCTGGTTACAATAAATATTCAAGGATCAGCCTTCTTTAAATTTAATTGAACATGTGCAAAACTATAACCTTTTGTCTTTGGTTGTATCGGCTGTAGCTGCAAGGTACTATTTTATTGTATATTAAATAGAATGCATTTCACAACTAAGCCAAGGTTAAAACTACCATCATAATTCATATCCTGTTACAAAATGGATTTTGCTAAGGAAGATTCCAACAGCAAATATGTATGTTTGTCGGACTGCTACTGATCAAAAAGATACATGGAGTAAATGTTAACTCCTAAAGCTGAAAGTAGGCACATTATTTTTTTTTAACTCAAAAGATTAAATATCAACAAGTTAATTGCATGTCATCACTCCAGACACTATAATCAATTAAATGGTTAGAGTGTCTGTAGTCCCCTGGTCCTTCCATTCAGCATTAAACTATTTTTAATGCTAAACGAGAGTCCCCAGCAACCCATCTCAGCTCTCCACTTTCAGCCTATCACAGTGCCTATTGCTGGTATGGTATGGTAAAGCTAGAAGAATGTGTGTAACCCCTCAAGTAGGGGCTGGGCTGTGGATGACCAAGGACACATATTGAGTGTTATACTTCTCAAAAATGGTTTAACACTGGTTCCTACAACAGTACCATTGGACTCCAGGCACTATGACCTATTCAGTTTAGATGAAACAGTGCCTATTTGAAGGACCACTATAGTGCCAGGAAAACAAACTCGTTTTCCTGGCACTATAGTGTCTTTATGTCGTCCCCACCCTCAGGGTCCCACTCCCACTGGGCTGAAGGGGCCTGGAGGGGTTAAACACTTACCTTTCTCCAGCACCAGGCTCCCTCTGTGCTGGGGATCTCTCCTCCCTCTGCGACATCAGCGCTGAATGTGCATGTGCGGCATGAGCCGCGCACGCACATTGAAACAGTCCATAGGAAAACACTGTGATTTTCACAGTGAGAAGCGCGGAAGCGCCTCTAATCGGCTGTCAGTGAGACAGCCACTAGAGGCTGGATTAACCCTAGTGTAAACATAGCAGTTTCTCTGCAGTTTTTACTGCAGGTTTAACACTAGATGGACCTATGGCTCACATTATGACCTATGGAGATGGCTCACATTATTTGAAAGCAGCCTCTATTAAGTAGACTCTTTCAAGTAGGAGTTAGAAAACCAGGAGTTACTTGGAGTGGTTTGTATACTGTGGAGAGTGGTTTGTATACTGTGGAGAGTGGTTTGTTTTTTATTTTTGTTTTTTTAAATTTACTTTTTTTTTGTGTTCTGGTTTTCCCCCCCTTTTTTGTGTGCTGCTGCTTGATTGATTGGGGGAGTGTTTATTAATTACACCTGTGTGGGATTTGTATCCCCATAAAGGCACACCCCTAACTCACTGAGCTTGCTCACATTATTTGAAAGCAGCCTCTATTAAGTAGACTCTTTCAAGTAGGAGTTAGAAAACCAGGAGTTGAAACTAACAAGCAGTTTAAGCTAACAAGGTAACTGTTTTTATTTACTGTTTAAAGGGGAAATGAGTGTTAGCAAGATTGCTGGTTTAACTCAATGCACATCTTGTTGCATGTATGGATGCCTGGATGTACCCATCCAGGGTCCATACCTCTGTGATGGTTGTGTGCGAGTGGCTTCTCTGGAAGCTCAGATTGGAGATCTTGAGAAGCAAATCGCAACATTGAGGGAGATTGATAATCTTGAGAGGAGTCTACTGCTCACTGAGCAGAGTTTAGTGGGGACAGGTAGTGGAGAGGGAGGAGATAAGACAGATGGGGAACAGGCATGTAGCTGGGTGACAGTGGGGCGAGGAAGCAGGGGGGGAGGGAAGAGGAAAGGGCTAGCTAGTCCTGATTTGGTGCAACCTAGCAGATTTGCCCGTTTGAGGGAAGATGTTGGGAGCATCAGCTCAGGAGTAGCTGTATTAGAGGAAGCTGTTACTTCTAACAGCCGAGCTAACAGCCCCCCTAGTACGGGTGGGGATCAAAATGTAAGGAAGGCAAGACAGGTTGTGGTGGTAGGGGACTCTATCATTAGGAGAGCAGATAGGGCAATCTGCCGCTCTGATCGGCTCAACCGGACAGTTTGCTGTCTCCCGGGTGCTCGGGTCCGGCATGTTGCTGACAGAGTGGATGGATTATTGGGAGGGGCTGGGGATGACCCAGCGGTCATGGTCCATGTTGGTACCAATGACAAAGTAAGAGGAAGATGGAAGGTCCTAAAGAATGATTTCAGGGAATTAGGTAGCAAACTTAAGAAAAGGACCTCCAAGGTGGTATTCTCTGAGATATTACCTGTGCCACGTGCTACAGTGGAAAGGCAGCGGGAGATTAGAGAGGTCAATGCGTGGCTTAAGTCTTGGTGCAGGAAGGAGGGTTTTGGGTTTTTAGAGCACTGGGCCGACTTTGCGATTGGGTACAACCTTTATAGTGGTGATGGATTGCACCTAAACGGGAGAGGGTCTGCAGTGCTGGGGGATAGGATGGCTAGAAGGTTGGAGGAGATTTTAAACTAGTAGTAGGGGGGGAGGGTCATAGCAATCTACAAAATGGAGATAGGACAGAAAGGAGATGGGCTTTAGCACAGTATAAGGGGGGTGGAAACGGGGGGAGGGGCAAGCTCAGAACAGAGAAGCTGTGTAATGTTGAAAATTCACAAAATATACAAGTGCGCATAATATTAAATGTATGCTTACTAATGCAAGGAGCCTAAATAACAAAATGGGGGAACTAGAGGCATTAGCATACACTAAACAATATGATATAATAGGCATAACTGAAACATGGTGGGATGAGACACATGACTGGGCAGCTAACTTAAATGGGTACATGTTATTTAGGAAGGATAGGAAAAACAAGAAGGGTGGTGGGGTATGTTTGTATGTCAAACATGATTTAAAGCCAAATGTTAAGCAAATGGAATGCGAGGAGGATAATGTGGAAGCTTTATGGGTAAATATCTGCTTGGGGGAAAAGAAGGGAAACCAACTATTGGTTGGGATATGTTATAAACCACCTAATGTTAATATTGACGAGGAACAACAGCTGTTTGAGCAAATTGAGAAAGCTGCAAATCTGGGTAACACTTTAATTATTGGAGATTTTAATTACCCGGATATAAATTGGGACAGAGGGACTAGTGCCTCAGCAAAGGGAATTAGGTTTTTAAACTTGTTAAATGACACCTTCATGTCACAACTTGTACAAGCACCAACTAGAATGGATGCTTGTCTGGACCTGGTTTTAACAAACAACGTTGATCTTTTGACCAACATTCAAGTAGGTGAGCACTTGGGAAATAGTGATCACAATATAGTGTCCTTTGAAATAAACTCAAAAAAACAAAAGCACATGGGGAATACTAAAACATATAATTTTAAAAAGGCCAATTTCAATAAGTTAAGGGAAGCTTTACAATATATTGACTGGCATAAACTCTTTAGTGAAAAGAACACTGAGGATAAATGGATCATCTTCCAACAAATATTACAAAGGTACATTTCTCAGTATGTACCAATGGGAAATGAATATAAAAGAAACAAATTAAAACCAACATGGCTTAGTAGAGAAGTAAAACAAGAGATTAAAACTAAGAGAAGGGCATTTAAAGCATTTAAATCGGACAAATCAGATGCATCTTATAAAAGATATAAGGATGCAAATAATGCGTGCAAAAAGGCAATTAGACTTGCTAAACTTCAAAATTAAATAATGATAGCTGAAGAGAGCAAAACCAACCCCAAAGCATTTTTTAAGTACATAAATTCTAAAAAAAACAAAATGAAAGTGTAGGTACACTAAAAACTGAAACGGGGGTGTTAATTAATGAAGACCAGGAAAAGGCAGGAATTTTAAATAACTTTTTCTCCTCCGTATATATTAAGGAAGAACCCATGGCAATAGATGTGCAAATGATTGCTACTAAAAACTTGCAGAATAATTGTAATTGGTTAACTCAAGACAAGGTGCTGCAGCAACTAAAGAAAGTTAATATAAACAAAGCTCCAGGGCCTGACGGTATCCATCCACGTGTACTTAAGGAACTAAGTGCAGAAATAAGTGAACCTCTGTTTTTAATCTTTCAAGATTCTTTTCTTTCAGGAAGTGTTCCGGAGGATTGGAGGAAGGCAGATGTGGTTCCTATATTCAAAAAGGGTTCAAAATCCTTGCCTGGAAATTATAGACCTGTGAGCTTAACTTCTGTGGCTGGTAAAATATTTGAAAGGTTATTAAGGGATAATATTCAAGAATTCCTTGAGAAGAACATGGTTATCAGCAAAAATCAGCACGGTTTTATGAAGCACAGGTCATGTCAAACTAACTTGATTGCGTTCTACGAAGAAGTAAGTAGAAGTATAGATCAGGGTGTTGCCGTGGATGTGATCTTTTTGGATTTTGCCAAGGCATTTGATACAGTTCCACACAATAGATTAGTGTTCAAACTCAAGGAAATCGGTCTAGATGAAAATGCTTGTTCTTGGGTAGAACATTGGCTTAAAAACAGAGTACAAAGAGTTGTCATTAATGGTAAATTTTCAAGCTGGACAGAGGTGGCAAGTGGTGTCCCTCAGGGGTCTGTTCTGGGACCCCTTCTATTTAACATGTTTATAAATGATCTTGAAGACGCATTGAAAGTCATGTTTCAGTGTTTGCAGATGACACAAAACTTTGTAAAACAATACAATGTGAGCAAGATATTACTTTGCTGCAGAGGGATTTAGATAGACTGGGAGACTGGGCACTCAAATGGCAGATGAAATTTAATGTTGAAAAATGCAAAGTTATGCACTTCGGCGTAAAGAATACACAAGCAACGTATACCCTTAATGGAAGCGAATTAGGGATAACAACACATGAAAAGGACTTGGGAATTGTTATAGACAACAAACTATGCAACAATGTGCAATGTCAATCAGCAGTGGCCAAGGCCAGTAAGGTATTGTCATGCATGAAAAAGGGCATTCATTCTCGGGACAAGAATATAATTTTGCCTCTTTATAAATCACTGGTAAGACCCCATATTGAATATGCTGTGCAATTTTGGGCACCTGTTCTAAAGAAGGATATTATGGCACTAGAAAAAGTGCAGAAGCGGGCTACAAAATTAATAAAAGGAATGGAACATATCAGCTATGAAGAAAGGTTAACAAATTTAAACCTATTTAGTTTAGAAAAACGTCGCCTGAGAGGGGATATGATAACATTATACAAATATATTCGGGGCCAATACAAACCATTGTGTGGAAATCTATTCACAAACCGGACTTTACATAGGACACGAGGCCATGCGTTTAGACTGGAAGAAAGAAGATTTCGCCTAAGGCAAAGGAAAGGTTTTTTACTGTAAGAACAATCAGGATGTGGAATTCTCTGCCTGAGGAAGTGGTTTTATCAGAGTCCATACAGATGTTCAAACGGCTACTAGATGCATACTTGCAAGAACAGAATATTCAAGGATATAATCTTTCAATGTAGGGTAATAACTGCTTGATCCAAGGATAAATCTGACTGCCATTCTGGGGTCAAGAAGGAATTTTTTTCCTAGCTTGTTGCAAAATTGTGCTTCAAACTGGGTTTTTTTGCCTTCTTTTGGATCAACAGCAAAAAACAAATGTGAGGAAGGCTGAACTTGATGGACGCAAGTCTCTTTTCAGCTATGTAACTATGTAACTTTGACCTGGCACCCAGACCACTTAATTGAGTCCTGTTCCAAATTATTATGAAAATTATATTTTTCTCATTTACCTAAATAATTGATGTAAATAACAGTCAGCATAATTCTCATGTTATCAACTATTAAGCGTCCAATTCAAATTTTATTGAACAAACCTCCTAATAATAACAGTATTTTTTTTAAACATAAAAAACTTGCAATGCATTGTTACAAATTATTACGCACAGTAAGTTTCAAAACACTTTATAGGTTGTAAAGAACTGAAAGTTGTAATTTGTTGTGTTTGCAGCATATTTACTGAAATCAAAAGCTATTGCAATCAAACATATAACAACATTTTAACTTTTTAAACATTTTAACAGGTCACGTTACATTTTAACATAGGACCCCTTATTTGATAGCAGCTTCACAAGTCTTGCATCCATTGAACTTGTGAGTTTTTGGACAGTTTCAGCTTGAATTTGTTTGCAAGATGTCAGAATAGCCTCTCAGAGCTGCTGTTTGGATGTAAACTGCCTCCCACCCTTAAAGATATTTTGCTTGAGTATGCTCCAAAGGTTCTCAATAGGATTGAGGTCAGGGGAGGATGAAGGCCACACCATGACTTTCTCTCCTTTTATCTCCATAGCAGCCATTGATGCAGAGGTATTCTTTGCAGCATGAGATGGTGCATTGTCATGCATGAAGGTGATTTTATTACGGAAAGCATACTTCTTCCTTCTGTACCAGGGAAGAAAGTGGCCAGTCAGAAACTCCACATACTTTACAGAGGTCATCTTACACCTTTGGGGACCCTAAAGGGGCGACCAACTCTCTTCCCATGATTCCGGCCCAAAACATGACTCCACTACCGCCTTGCTGATGTTGCAGCCTTGTTGGAACAAGGTGGCCATCCACCAACAATCCACTACTCCATCCATCTGGACCATCCAGGGTTGCACGGCACTTGCATGGCACTCATCAGTGAACAGGACTGTTTGAAAATTAGTCTTCATGTATTTTTCTGCCCAATGCAGCCGTTTCTGCTTGTGAGCATTGGTTAGTGGTGGCCGAATAGAAGGTTTATGCACAGTTACAAGACTCTGGAGGACTCTACACCTTGATGTCCGTGGGACTCCAGAGGCACCAGCAGCTTCAAATATCTGTTTGCTGCTATGTAATGGTATTTTAGCAGCTGCTCTCTTGATCCAATGCATGTATCTGGCAGAAATCCTCCTCAATGTGCCTTTATCTGCACAAACCCGTCTGTGCTCTGAATCAGCCACAAATCTCTTAATAGTGCGATGATCACGCTTAAGTTTTCGTGAAATATCTAATGTTTTCATAGCTCGTCCAAGGCATTGAACTATTTCACTCTTTTCGGCAGCAGAGAGATCCTTTTTCTTCCCCATATTGCATGAAAATGGTGCTCTGCTTAATAATGTGGAACACCCTCCTTTTAGTAGCTTTTCCTTAAATTGGGCTCACCTGGCAATCTAATTATCACAGGTGTCAGAGATTGTTTTCAATGATCAAAGAGGCCGGAGACACAATGCCATCCATGAGTTAAACTGAAAAACAAAATATTTTAATCCTTGTGACACTTAAATAGAATTTGCATAATAATTTGGAACAGGGTGTATAGTGGTCCTTTAAGGATCTTAATAACAACAGCTGGTAGATCAATACGGATTAAAGTACAGACCTGATGTCTGGATGCATTTTTTCTTAACTGTGCACACTTCTCACATCTGCGACCATCAATGCTGACCACCACCTAGGATGTATTTGGAGTCTGCAGTCGCTAACTTGTATTTACTAGTTTAAAACAAGCTTTCATAATTGTAAAAGTGAAGGAGTTTGTGACCGCACTAGTGGTCATGGACACCTCGCTATTTACCAGTCATTAAGAATAAAAAAAAAAAACAGCAAAAGTCACAATTTAGAGAACTCATTGCAATAAGCATAAAACAAGCCCATCAACGAAAGCAGAAAAGATAGCTAAAGCACATTCATTGCCAAAAAACTAATGGTTCAGAAACAGGTGGCAAGATTTTATTCATTCAAGTTTGAGTCAGCCAGATAGACATAGCATGTTATTATGAGGTTTTTGTTTGTTTTTTTATTATTTTACTTATATTTACTTTACAAAAAAAAAGTAAAACAGAAATCTTGTGCCAAGTCCTTTATTAACTGCAAAGGAAAAGGAAAGAAATTTTTTTGCTTAGATGTATGTCTAAAGTGATCTTATAGTGCCAGGAAAACAAAGCCGTTTTTCCTAGCACCATAGGTTTCTAAGGAGCCCCCCTCCCATGGGGCTGAAGGAGTTAAAACACCTTCAGTCACTTACCTGAATCCAGCGCCAATGTCCCTCGGCGCTGAGTCAGGCTCCTTCCCCGACCGATGTAAGCTGACGGAAGAAACATAATGTGCATGAGCGGCTATGGCCACGCTTGCATTAGGATTTCCCCATAGGAAAGCATTATTCAGTGCTTTCCTATGGGGGAAATCTGATGCTGGAGGTCTTCATGCAGAGCGTGAGGACGTCCAGCATCCAATAACAGACCAAAGGTCCGTTTTAATCCCGGAAGCCCTCTAGTGACTGTCTGGGAGACAGCCACTGAAGGAGGACTTAGAGCTGAAATGTAAAGATGTTTTACATTGCAGCACTAGGTGCAATAGGGACACAGCACCCAGACCACTTCAATTAGCTGAAGTGGTCTGTGTGCCTACAGTGGCCCTTTAATTCATATGTTTAACATAAATAGAAAACAGATAAAAAAAAAAATATTATTTTTTTAAATACATACTTTCGCAGGTAATATTTCCCATTTTCTCTTTAATTTTGAAAAGGTGTCCGATTATCCCACATTTTTAAATGTTTGCAAATTTTAAATGTTTATATCTGTTTGTTTTAGTATCAGTCAATGCAACACAAGAAAACATTTAAACATGCAGGAAAACAAAGAGTTCATGTAAATTTAATTAAGAAAAGGGTAGGGTGTATGTATCTCTTGTAGCTATGCGTATACAGAAGCACACATTACAAAAAGATTAGATGGATATTGCCCCTTTAGCTATGCCTCATATCTATTTGCCACGTGTCATTTGAAGATGTTCTTCTGCACGGGGAAAACAAAATTGTTGTAATCCATCCTTGATGTGGCCCAGGGCGGGATTAATATATTGACATTAATGGATATGAGGGACATAGCTCTGCTTGCCACCACTGATATCACTCATGCTGATGGCAAAACACAAAAATTAATCTCAACAGGATTCAACACTAAATCAGATTTTATGCTCTGCTGATGTTCTTTACCATTTGGTTCCTTGCATATTTCTCCTAATTGCAAATTTGTATCTTTTGTTATCAACAGACACTATGATAGATGAGCAAGTAAACTTGCATTACCAAAAACATGTGTTAATTTCACAATTTCAAAAAAGCCAACTACTTTGACTACCGGGCCATTACTATGTTACGGGGTTAATAGAGTTATTTCCAAGGAATTTACTTTGGCCCAAACGCTCACAAATGTGTAGATGACAAGGTCTTCTTTGCTCAAGTATTGCATTTTTTTTCTGTAAATTATGCTAATACTAACACCAAATGTACAGATGATTTAAATCGTATGTTTTTTATATTTAGGAGCCTGCTATTCTGGAACAGGAGAGCCCGTTTGAACCTTCGAGGTGCATTTGGTAAGAAGTACTGTATTTTGACTTCATTGCACATGAGAAGGAAAGACCTTAGGTACTACCACCAAATGTGCAGATTAAAATATATACTTACTTTAGGTGTGCTTCCAAGTAGTATTTTGTGCGTTCCTAACATATATCTTGATACAAGCTTTGACGGCCTCATATGCACTTGCTTGGATTGCATTCTAGGAGTGTGCAGTGTCTCTACTGCAGCTATGTAGTTGAATTTCATCTAGTTAGAAAAGTATATACTACAATCTCACAGTGTATATATTTTTAAACATAGATTTGAAAATTAGTTGCAATTTTAGAAATCAAATCTTAATTCCTTAAAAAACTAAAATAGTTGCAACTGATGCATCCTGGGAACACCTTTTCCTACCAGGCATACTATAAACAAATTTGGGATATTGGTAGAGATGATGGAGCTCCCCCATCAGCTCACGCTACACTGGACTACTGGAGAAGTTATGCAAGCGGAGAAGCAAAACATACACACACGTGTACACACAAAATTCGCACTCAAAACCAGCACTCAGCACCCCATACAGCTGCCAGCCTCCTTCAAACACACAACTCATAAAAAGAGTAGAGTGTTTTATGAGAGGGCCCCAATCTAGCACCCTACCCAGGGCTCTGGGCAACCTTAATATGTCTCTGCATGCACAGCAGGCCCCAGAAGAAAGCAATGGAAATGGCTTAGATATGTACAATACAACCAATTTCAAATTCCTTTGAGGTCCCATTAGAGGTTACCTATTCCCTAATTTGGTACCATGAAAATTCAGCTTTATCTAGCATCATTTATCTTCCATTCAATTCTCCAGTGCTATTCCACTACAGTTTCCATCACCAAACAGGTCTAATTCATCTGTATGATGAATGCACTGTAGGTGTGTGACAACGTGAATGCATGTGCAGTGCCCTCCCATAGGAATGAGTGAGATATCAAGGATTGTCTGAGACATCCCAGCTACATTCCGATTAAAGAATATGTCTGATCCAAGGAATTTAAAGAGGAAACTCACCTATGTAGGTAAGAATTTACTCAATATATAGCTTTTATTAATGAATAAATCATTTTAAAAATGGTGGAACATCCATCACGGAGTTTCCCTTTAAATGTTTTGTAATTTTCTTTAGCATTTTTTGCAAGGTGTACTTATTTCTTTTGGAACCATGCAGTATGTTAAGGTCAGAGTAATTACCATCAAGAGCTGTCATCGTGCCTATTTCTGTCAGTGCCCACAAAATATCACAAAGACTTGACCTTTGAGAGCAAGTAAAGATACCTGTATATTTTCTAAAAAGGACTTTGAATACTTATGGGAATAAAGCAATTTTGTTGCAACTTGTTTGAAATCCAATATGATTCAAATGATGGCTCTAAACTTTAACTTTTATTTTCCTATTTCGTCATGACCTTCTAAATCACAAAATAAACTTATTCCCAAGCCCCCTACATTTTGCGGTTTACTCTTTGAAGGAGAAGGCCTTCAATTAACAAAATGGCATTAGCTCTGCGGCCCACGCTAACCAACCCTCGCACTACTTATTTTAAGAGTGCATATAAACCTGCATAAGTAGAGGAAAGCTTTGTATAATGAAGAGAGAGAAAGAATTAATAAATATTGGTAAAACGTAGCAAACCTATAAATAAAGGGGATGAGGAGAGGGTAGAAAATCTATGAAGAACATTGAAAGGAGGAGAAAGAATTGTTGAGAAAACATAGAAGGGTAAAGACTGAGGGGAAGGGAGGATAACAAGGCATAAGTGGTAATATTAACCCCTTAAGGGCACATGACATGTGTGACATGTCATGATTCCCTTTTATTCCAGAAGTTTGGTCCTTAAGGGGTTAAAGGGGCACTATAGTCACCTGAACAACTTCAGCTTAATGAGGTTGTTCAGGTGAGAACTATAGCTCCCTGCAGCCTCTCATGTAAACACTGTATTTTCTGAGAAAATACATTGTTTACATTGAAAGCTAGGAACACCTCCAGTTGCAGTCACTCAGAGTGAACCAGAGGGACTTTGGAGTTGATGGAGGCATAATATGAATCCATCCACTCAGATCTGCTGTCAGCAGAGCACAGGGCAGCACTGTGCACAGCATCCTGTGATTCAGTATCTCCTCCCTCTGCATGCAGACACTGAACTTTCATCATAGAGATTCATTGATTCAATCATCTCTATGAGGAGATGCTGATTGGCCAGGGCTGTGTTTGAATCATGCTGGCTCTGCCTCTGACCTGCCTCTTTGTCAGTCTCAGCCAATCCTTTGGGGAAGCACTGTGATTGGATCAGGCTACCACATGTCAGCATACTTCTTGTTTTTCTGAATCTACCAGCATTCAGATTTACAGCTTCAGGCTTGAATACAGTATGATTTTTACTATATTTATGGAGGCATGAGGGGGGGCTAGATGGTGGTGTTAACACTATAGGGTCAGGAATACATGTTTGAGTTCCTGACCCTATAGTGATCCTTTAACTTTAGCCTCCTTTTTTTCTGACCTCTGTAGGACTTTCTTTAGGCACTCCACTATATTGTTCTTCATATAGTTTATTCTTTTTTATACATATGTATTTTTTTCTCTTCCTGTTGCCATTACACCGTATCCTTTTTGTGTAATTTTACCCCACTCCCTCTAGCATGTAAGCGCATTGAGCAAGGCCCTCATCCCCTCAGTTCCTGTGTGTCCAACTTGTCTGGTTATAACTACATGTCTGTTCATCCACCCATTGTAAAGCACTGCGGAATTTGATGGCGCTATATAAATAATAACATAATAATAATAATGATAATAATAAATATCCACTTTCTTCTTATTGCGTTGTCCACCCTTTCATAGACCAGGTTCAAAAACATGTGCTTTCACTGGAGTTTGCTGCACAACAATAACAACACTGTTCTAAAGATGATAAGCTGACAAGGACTCCACACTAGGTACCATGGAGCTCTTCTCATGTGAGGATGGCAAAACACAACGTGCATTTAAAGATATAAACATTTAATAAATACTTGTGAGCTAGGTTCAGGTGCTCAAAAACATGAAGGAAATGTGATATCTATACATTAACCTTTGCATAGCTGTACTACAGAGGTTAACATATACTATTCTTCGAACTGTGGGATTTTTGAGGACAAGTATTTAGGGAATACAGGCTGTTTTCAAATAGTGGCTTTTACTGTGAATTGAGACAATAGGCAACCAATATATAGCTCTAAAGCCACCAAGGTGCACATAAGGGTCTTTTCTCTTGATGTCTACATGTTTGCAAATGCCCTGTGGACCGAACAGCAAGAAATATAATCAACAACGTATGATGGTTTGAAGAGCAAGAGCAGAGAGGTGGCTTGTGAGGGATATAAATAGCTCTATGCAGCCTTTTACAGTCATTCGAGATCAGTTAAGCCTTTAAAAGAAATAAAACTGACAATTTTCCTGACATACGCTAAACTGACACACATTTAAAGTTTAAAATGGAAATGCAATTTGTTCTTGACACCTTTCCTTTAATCATCTGCACACAAAAATTAATTGGCCAATTGAATAGAAGTAGTTGAAATGTAGCACTGAAATCTAAGTGAAGAATGTTCTGTATAATTATGGCCTAATGAGAACCAAAAATCTCCAAATTGCAAGCTTAATATTGCTTGAATTTACGACATTACTACTGTTTTATATCCACACACTTTCTATATTATATGAGCTGTGTGTTATGTCAATTGATTTAGAGGGCTATACTACAAGGATGGTGACATCTTCCTTGTAGTTATTCCCTATAATGATAAAGAAATAATGTAACAGGATACTACGGATTTTATCCGCAAGCTTGAAATGATGGGGGATATACCTGATGGTTCCTTGATGTGCACCATGGATATTAACAGCCTATATACCTCCATACCACACGAGGAAGGTATTGAGGCGGTATTTGGTGCAATGCAGGGTATGGATATGAGCGAGGCATACAGGGGCTTACTTGTTGACTTGTTGTCATTAGTGCTGTATAAGAACTACTTTGTTTTCGAGGGTAAATATTACCTCCAGATACAGGGTACAGCGATGGGGTCAAATGTAGCACCAACGTATGCCAATCTATTTATGGTAGCTTTTGAGGAAGCTTTTGTATACAGAGACCAGGAGTTTACGCGCTATGTGAGGTTGTGGCTCAGGTATATAGATGATATTTTCTTTTTTTGGACAGGTAACGTGGATGATCTAATGGTTTTTAAAGAGAGACTTGATGGTTGTTTGGACACCATCTCCCTTACGTTGGAATATGATCTTCATGAGATGCATTTTTTTGAATGTTAATCTACAGGTAAGAGGAGGTTGTTTATCATTTGATCTGTACCAGAAGCCCACAGATTGGGTTTCGTACCTACATGCGAATTCCGGTATCATTTATTAAGAATTTACCATACGGCCAGTTTGTCAGGGCACGTAGAATAGTGTCTGATGATGTTAAATAGGACATCAGGGCTGAACAATTGGTGAAAGCATTCTCTTCTAGAGGATATGAGACGGATGTGGTTACTGGATGCAGGGATAGGGCGAAAATGCTTTCTAGGAATACCCTCTTGCAGAAAAGGGCTAGGGATGGCAATAAAGGCATTCCATGTGTGATAACATATTCGACTCACTTCAGTGAGGTTAAACACATCATTAATAAGCACTGGAAAATTTTGCAATCTGATTCTGAACTTCTCCCCTGTTTTAATGAGAGACATTTGTTTTCATTCAAGCAACACAAGAGCATAAGGGACCATTTAATGAAGAACGTCAATCTACAGGGGAAGATGGATACAGCTGACACCTGGCTTTCTGTGGTACCGGGTATGTACCGCTGTGGGCACTGTATTAACTGCAATGGGGTGATTACGGGAGACCATTTTTCACACCCGATGATGGGTAGGAGATACCCGATTCGGGAATTTTGTAATTGCCAGTCGCAGTTTGTGGTATATATGCTCAAATGCCCGTGTGGATTAGCGTATGTGGGTGAAACCACGCGTACGCTCACTATAAGGATTAGGGAACACAAGAGTGGCATACGGACGAATAAGATGCAATATCCGGTGGCCAGGCACTTTGCTGAGAAAAGACATACAGTTTCCCAATTGCAGTACATGATTTTGGAGGTGATTAAACCCAGTAGAGGAGGTATTTCACAAGTGGTTAGGCTTAAACAACGTGAGGTATAGTGGACCTTGTATCCTAAGGGTCTGAATGAGGATAAGGATCTATCACCATTTCTATAATCCTGACAATGTTTTACTCTGCCTGTGTTTTGTCTGTATCTTTATGTTTTGTTTTTATTTCCTTTTATAGATTGAAGCTGCAGTAGCCATTTGGACCATGATGTTTGTGATATTAGAGTGCCGGAAAATACTGAATCAATTAGAATGTATCATGATATACGTTGAATGGCTTCATGTTACGGTTATGATGACCCATCATGTATATATATAATTTTGTATTCTGTACTATAGCGAATTGTGTTTATATAAAAATTTTAGGATCAGTTATGTACTTAATATACGGATAATATTGAGTGATGATACCCACGACTACGAGAGCTTTTTGCCATGAGTAGTGTTTTGCTGTGGGTGGTATGATGTTATTTATCTATGTGAATCCTATGTGGTTGACATGGGTATGTATAGTGTACAGATTGATGAAGTTGATGTAACAATGATTATTCTAATATGGTATATATTTATAATGAATTCTTTAATAATATTGATATATTTATAGAATGATATATACTTGTGATGTAATTTCTGAATATGTTGTTGTATCTTTAAATTGATGATGAATAGCCTCTTAATATGTGGGTTACATTGTATTATATTATCTTGTGTACAATATGAATGATTTTTCTAATTTTTATTTGGTTGTGTAAATAATTATGTTAATGTATTGAATTAATTTTTGGACAGTTATTACACAGTTAAGTAGTTAGTATTATATGGAGAACTGCTATGTATTATCATTGCCTGTTTGGCATCTGTAGTAATCTATCTATTACACATTGGGTGTTTGTTGAATTAAAAAACTTTTCTGCACATCACTTTTTGGTGTTTTTTTCCTTTGTGTTTTGCTTTATAATATTGGTGGGAGATATCTCATGTATAGGCACACCGATTATTTTCTATTTATAAGGTGGATCTATGACTATTTATTCTTTTCTTTTTTATTATTATTAGTCCTCTTTTGCATATACATATGTAATACATGTTTAGTGTATTTGTATGTGGGGTATTGATATTTATGGAGTATAATTAACATGGATTATTAATGTTCATTGCACTATTTTGATTGTTAGTTGCTGTCCACTGCATGTGGGTGGTCTTTTAGAACGATGGGGTACTTCAGTTCATTTGCTTAGTATTGCGCCTGCGCAAATAGGATGTTGCTATGCGCATGCGCGGCAGTTTGCCGTTATGCGCATGCGCGGCACTCATAGTACGCCTGCGCAAATAGGATGTTGCTATGCGCATGCGCGGCAGTTTGCCGTTATGCGCATATGGGATGTTACTACGCATGTGCGGACTATCGTTGCGCGCGGCAGTGGCTATGACGCCTGTGGAGCATATTTATACAGGTGTTTGTTCTGCTAATAAGATGGCGGTTATGGACACCGGATAAAGTGGGAGTACACTTATTGTCTATAGAGGTTGGTTATTAGAATATTAACATCTGTTATTTTTATTTTAGGTCCCATGACTCTTTTTACTCCATATATGTTTTCAGTGCACACAATCAGTTTTGATTTGATATTACAATGTTACTATTAAAATATTGTGCCAGCACTTGAGGTGATGAGGTCACTTCCTGAGCTGGTAACAAGTTTATGCTGATGGCCATCAGCTGTAAGAGGGCTTTATAAGCAGACACATTTGAACATGGCTACAGGTACCCTTGATAAAGGCAGCCAGTTGGTGCCGAAACATTGGGGGGTTTGGTGACTCATGTTTCTGTCTTGAGGCTTGTAAGAATTTTTGTGGTAATTTATTATTATTTTATTGTATTTGCCCTTGCTTCTGTCACTTTGTTTATTTTTCTTATATGTTTTCACTCTGGTACTTTTTTGTACATAATAAAGCAAATTTTTTTTGAGATTGTTATAGTGTGCATTCTATATTTTATATACAAAGAAATAATGTAAGGCAGGGGTGCCCAAAAGGTAGATCCTCAGATGTTTTAAAACTACAGCTTCCCTGATGCTTTGCCATTCTAAAGGCATTCCAAAAGACATGCAAAGCATCATGAAAGTTGTAGGTCTACAACATCTGGGGATCTACTTTTTGGGTACCCCCGATGTAAAGAAAACCACCATGCAGTTTGGAGGGCACCTAATCTCATACAGATCTGGGAAGGAGATGTTCCTTGCTGCCCAAGCTAAGTGGGAGTTATACTCCTGAGCAGATCTAATGAATCTTAGACAGCACTAGGAAATGTCTCAGGGTTTTCCTAAAAATAGGATCTCTATTTAACCCCTACTGTATCCATAACCTTTTATTTCTGCACTACCCTAACCATAGCCCTAAACTAAAACAATATCATAAAATGTAAAATACAAAACAGCAAAGCATGTATTAAGGAAACATAATGCCATCATTATGATGTTTATTATTAGAACTATGTGATGACATTAGTTTCCCATAGCATGATTCAATTATCTATCAGAAAATATAATACACACCTTACTATATTAAGCAAAGGGTAAATCCAAAGGTTATAGCTGCATCGTTCAATATGCTACTATTTTTCTTATCCACACAATCGAGTGGAAGTAAAATTAATCTGTTCTGTTATTGCTCACTACAGAATATCATTTTATTGTACACCAAGATGCCTAAAGAGCAACATTAACATCAAAATGTAAAAAGCAATACATATTTTGCAAGTTCTCAGACAGAGCAAAATTGGATCTGACAGCTCACTGAATCACAGTTTACATCCAAAACATTAAGTACATTCTGTGTTCTGCTGCCAGGGAACTAACTTGCAAACTTCAACAGAATCAAATGTTATGTATTTATTTATATATTTAAAATTCCTCACGTATTATTTTAACAGGAAAGCAAGCCTTGGGATAAAATCCAACAGTGACACAAGAAAAATTATATGCTTACATTTTTATTTTTAAAGAGATGCTACACCATAATCACTACTGGTTAGAGCAGGGTTAATAATGCTAGGACACGGATCTGGACCTTTTAATTCCTTTAGTTTGTAGTAGACCTCCAGGGCAAAACAGCATCCCTTTCCTTCTGATGCTATTTTAGGAAGCATAGTTTTCTCATTAGCACAGTATGACAGTTCCAAATTAAGGGAGAGCATAGCAAGACCACTTATTGTTATCTCACATATATATTATTAAGTGTTCTTGCATAGCAAGACTACTTATTGTTATCTCACATATATATTATTATTCTTATTATAGCCAAATTTGCCACCCTAACTCCTCCCACAATTTTTACACTACATAGACAAAAATTTACCAAAACGTGCAGATTGTTCCCGATCGGATTGCTATTACTTTGTGGAACGTTTCGCCGAATGGTTCACGGAATATCGTCGTTCTTGTGGAGAAATTTGTCCCAGAGGAATGAATGGCAAAGCTAGAGTGGGAGCTGGCAAAAGCTGAAAAAACAGGACATGATTTCTAAACTGCCACCACTCCCTTATTTTCAGGCCCACCTACACAAATCTTATATCAAAACGTTCAGCTATCCCTGCTGCCACTAAACATGTCAACGGCTAAGCCATAGTCCTGATCGTTTTCACAATATAATCATTTGTTTGCAACTAACGCCGTCCATTGACATTCATTGAAACTTCACTCTGCAAAGCTCAAATTTGAAATGCAATTTCTAAACTGCGACTGTGCCTTCATTTTTAATACTTCAGAGACATACTATGCATCACAATGTAGGTCTGGGTCTTGTGATTCTCACAATATAAAGCTCTTCGCTGTAGGATTTATAGTTTTTAAAATACGACCGTTTGAAGATGGCAACCGCCAAAATACTCTGACCTGTGCCAGGCTGCAGCAGCAAGTGATGTCATAGACAGGGCCTTTTGAACACCTGCTAATGTTTTTTATAAATGTATGGTTTAATGTAACTGTGCAACAACGTTGCAATTAAATGTGCTATATAAATGATAACAGTTACTCCGCCCACTCCAGTTGTAGACTACTGGTGGAAGCAAGAACACTTCACACAATTTCCCCAGAAATTGTAGCTTTTCTAGTTAATATTGTTTTTGTATTTTATTGTACCATAATGTATCAATGCAATGTTTTGTGGACCCAGGACTTGAAAACGAGAGAAATCTCAATGTATCTTTCCTGGTAAAATATTTTATAAATAAATAATGCTGTTTCTCTTAGCACAATCCTGTTGTCTAATTACTGATGTAAAACAGTAATTTGCCTCTTTGTAAAGTTTTACTCTTACAAATTAATCTTCAGAAGATAAAAAAAAAAGAATGACATAAAATTAAAACCATTTTATGTACATATAGGACAATGTGTGATTTCTGATGTCTACTTAAGCGAACAATGCACATAGCAGACTCTGTACATCGACATATAGAACACAAAACTATATAATCAAAGTATTTTATCAAGAAGGATATCTTGAGGCATTTTCTGATATTTAACCCCTTAAGGACACAACTTCTGAAATAAAAGGGAATCATATTTTTGTCATGTGTCCTTAAGGGGTTAAGTACATCCTATAGTTTGGATGCTAGCAATTCTAATTGTACTAATATGTTCAGCTTTGCAAAACTAAAAGGTTGAGAAGCTCCTGCCCCAAACTGACCTATTACTACCGATGATGCATTCACAGTCTAAATACTGTCATCACCTAGGGTAAAAATCCAGTATTTTCAAGGTAGGAGAAAACGGTTCATGAAAGCCAGCCGGAAGCAAACTGCCCTTCTTCCTTTTTTGCACTTATAAAGGAATATAAACAGTAAGAATAAAGATATGAAATGTAATGCAAACAGACATTATGTGGTCAAATTAGTTGGTGTAACTATTAATAATACCTTGATGATCACATGAAAAATATAAATGTTATATTGGAGTAAAGAACAAACGTAGACACAAGTGGAATTTGCTTTAAGGTGGGATTTTTTTTGCCAAAAATTGCTATTATATACTCCCTAACTCTACTGGATTCAGCTTGACAGTCATGATTCTGTTCCCTCTCTCAAAACGTGATCAGTTCAGATTGACAAATAGCTGTTTCTGCATAGTAAATCAGTTTGGATGTTCAAATATGTTCCATTGCGGGAGATTTGTAAATAAAGTGATGTGTTTTCCAAAGCAGCGTAAAGTCTTGGAAACCAATGGAATGACCAGGGACACTTTTCAGTAAGTGGTGGTTCCACCCAAATTACTGGCAGGTGAATACACGCCAGGCTGCTGGTCAGTCAAGCATGCCTGCCCCATGAGATATTTGTGGACCCAGGACATACTTGAAAACGAGAGAAATCTCAATGTATCTTTCCTGGTAAAATATTTTATAAATAAAGAAATACATTTTATAAATAAATAAATGAGGATGGACCATGCAAAAGTGCAGAGAGCACAATTCTGTCCCAAAAGCGGATCACAAGAGAAGAAGTCGGGACCTGGAAACTGCGACTGTGCCACCAAAATCAGGATGGTTGGGATGCATGTTCATCTATTAACTATTATTGTCATCTTCTGTTTCTAAACTACATGAGTCAACCTCTACTTTAAAAGCGGCAATAATACTTAAGACAAGTCTCATCACAGGAGGACTGGGTTGCAACTTTGTTTAAAAACATCAGACATTAAACTGAGTGTACAGAAAGTTCTGCTACTTTGGAAAATTATGCTCAGACTATGTTTTGGTTTTTTTTTATTAAAGAACTCGAAAGACTTTGATATTGCGTCCCTGATGATTTCACATATTTCTTTTCACTTCAAGAGAAGTATATGTTAATGACATCCCTTCAGAAAGCAATCAAATGACCAGGTCCCACTACCCAATGTGCCAAGAGCATTCATGGATTTTCTTTGAGTTCCTCTGCTTTCATCAGCAATTGTTCTGCTTCATCTGGTTTATTACTGGAGATTGATGAGAGCATTGGGGAAATTTGAACATTTATCAAACGTCCACAATGAGCAGCATATCAATCAGATGGCCTTCTATGTTTCGGTTTCAAACGTACACCATTATTTATTCAAATCCACGAATGCTTCTCCTCATAATGAAATAAATGCTAAGATCCCAATTCAGTTTACAATATGGCACAGGATTGGATTTACTGTGTGTGTGTACATCAGGGCTATTCACTAAAATGAGAATTTCAAGAAAATCAATGTGAATTTCAAATTTTGGGTCAAAATAGCAGAACCGGAAAAATTCTCACAGTCATCTATTCTTTCAGTTCCACTACTATGGCTTTCAAATTGAAATTCACTTTGAATTCCCTGCAAATCTCACTTGAGTGAATGGTCATTATTTTTTTTTTCTTTTTGTTCTAATAATTAAACTTGTAAAAACAATAATAATAAAAAAAAAAAACACTGAGAACATTATGTACACTATGCATTTGGAATATATACATATTTAACTTTACTAACTGTAATAAGTAGTGCTGGTCAATTTTGGTTGCTTGACGTTATCCACTAGCATCCCATAAATTCCAGCATAACATTTTCCCTTTTAACAACTGGAGGGTACATGGAAACTGGTACATGGGTACTGATTTGTCAGTTCCTGCTTAAAGAAACACTATAGCATTAGGAATATAAACATTTATCTTACCACCCTCCTTCTTCTTGTAAGCAGTAAAAAGCCCCTGTGGGGCTGGTCTCATTGGCTGAAATCATCAAGATTGATGATCTCATCCAATCCAATGCTTCCCCATAAGGAATTCTTAGGAGGCAAGTGTGCATGCAAGGAAAATCTCTGTTCTCACAGCGGAAGTGCCTCTAGAGGTGTGTTTAACCCTGCCATGAAAACATTGCAGATTCTACATAACCTATGTTGACTAGCTTTTGATTATTTTTCATATTTTTTTTCTAAGAAATATCAAGCTGTACATGTCAGATAAGTCTATTATTTCTTAAAACATAGTACTTTTTCTGATCTCCGTGTTATTGTACCATTTTGAAGAAAAAGAAAATTAAATAAAAGACGATAAGAAAATAAGACCTGCCACAGAAGACAGACATTCAGAGGTGAGGAGGTTTAATCATTATGCTTTTTAATGCTTCATTTTTATAATGAATTAAAAAACTAAGGACAACCCCAGGGCGACTTTACCACCCATTTTTTTTTTAATTCAAAAGATTTGATCATTTTATTTCCCATACCCTCTAACAGTATTCGCAGTGAAATTTCTAATTAACCTTATTGGTATGGAAATTACCTATAGACAGATGTCACAAAAGAGAACTTCAGGACGGTGGTTTTAATAAGCGCTGGCAGGAAATTGATTATACAAGGAATTGCATTTCCATATGAAAAGGTCAGTGCGAAGGTTTGAAAATACAAAAAAAGTTAATAATTTGAACATCCAGGTAAATGAATAAAGATAAAAACTTGACCCATGTTTCCTTAAAGAGACACTCCACTGCCAAAATACATTTAAAAAAAAATCTGTTTAGTACATATACCCCCAATGAAATCAAGACAACAGATATCCAATTTTGGTGTAACCATGGTAAACAATTTTCAACCAATTTTACAAGGCATGATGGCATGTTTCTTTCCAAGAAATAAAAATATTAACAGCTACACAAAGTGCTTTTATCCTTTCGATATTACATTTATAGCAAAGTAAAAACATGGCACCTATCATTACTAATACGCAACCAAAATTAAAGTGTGCCATTAGTGGAAAAATATAATAAAGACTGACATTACAGAATAGCATCTTCTTTGGCAACAAAGCCAGATTATAATAAATATAATATATACTATCAGCATTTACCATAATTAGTACTGAGTGTATATATACATATTATGGACTCAAACACATTAATATGTAGCAACATGCAAAGCAGCCAGTTCAGTCTGTCGCTTTAAATGTTTAGGTCCACATTTCTGTAGGTTCTGTAAGCAACAGCTTGTGGTTTTAAACTAAGTTTCTGATTGTATATTAAAGGAACACTATATTCACCTAAATTACTTTAGCTAAATAAAGCAGTTTTAGTGTATAGATCATTCCCCTGCAATTTCACCGCTCAATTCACTGTCATTTAGGAGTTAAATCACTTTGTTTCTGTTTATGCAGCCCTAGCCACACCTCCCCTGACTATGACTGACAGAGCCTGCATGAAAAAAAAACTGGTTTCACTTTCAAACAGATGTAATTTACCTTAATTGTATCTCAATCTCTAAATTGAACTTTAATCACATACAGGAGGCTCTTGCAGGGTCTAGCAAGCTATTAACATAGTAGGTGATAAGAAAATCTTAATTAAACAGAACTTGCAATAAAGAAAGCCTAAATAGGGCTCTCTTTACAGGAAGTGTTTATGGAAGGCTGTGCAAGTCACGTGCAGGGAGGTGTGACTAGGGTTCATAAACAAAGGGATTTAACTCCTAAATGGCAGAGGATTGAGCAGTGAGTTTGCAGGGGCATGTTCTATACACCAAAACTGCTTCATTAAGCTAGAGTTGTTCAGGTGACTATAGTGTCCCTTTAACCGGTCTATCCACAGAGAGATGTTTAGACATACCGACCTTCAAGCCGACTATTGCTTTATATTGATACATTGTAAAAAGGTTACAATTTATTTACAATGAACCATGATGACATAACTCTACAAACAATCACAATACTATATGCATCATGTATCTACAGAGACACACACACACACACACTATACTAGTTCATATTACTAGTACAATGTATTTAAAGTAAAAGAATGTTGGGAGGTATGTAAATCCCTCTACAAGATTGCTCCTCCCTACCACCTGCTATCACTCTAACCTATCTTGCCTCCTTTACCCTAATCCCTCCACCTTGGTTTCTTCATCCATCACTCATAATATTGGGAGGTTTGAGATCAGGACTAATGGGAAGGCCATCAGGGTGGAATCCCCTCTTAAAAGTTGTGGGACAGCCCTCTTTAGTGTCTAAAGAGTCCTGTCTGGCCATCTCCCAAGCCACAGAACCTGGCAGAGAGTGCTTCTGAAGCACTCTCTGCAGCATCCTAGTTCCTATTTACAGCGTAAGCGCATCTAATGATGTGCTTGTTCTGTGCTGCCCTGAGGACAGTCTCTAATGTCCCCAAATGCTGCACACTAGGAAACAAAATTGGGATAACAGGACCACTGCAATTAGGACTGTCCTGACGAAATCTCCTCTGTACTCGCTCTCACTTCTAGTCTTCTGTGAGTAGAACAATCTCTTTAACCCCTTAAGGACCAAACTTCTGGAATAAAAGGGAATCATGACATGTCACATATGTCATGTGACCTTAAGGGGTTAACCGTCAGACAATGACCTCTCACTACATTTTACAAACTCTTTGCAAAAGCCTTCTTTAAACCGGACAACCAGCGTCACTTAGGTGACCAAAAGTTGCCTAATGACCCAGATGTGCTTCTAGTTGCTCTATGGTAGTCAGCCACTAGAGGTGGAGTTAACCCTGCAATGCAATTATTGCTGTTTCTTAATAACTGCAATAATTACTATTACCATTAAACTGACCGGGGCATTGCACCCATATTGCTTCAATGAGATTAAGAGGTCTGGGTGCCTATAGTTTCCCTTTAAAGCATGATTTAAATCACTAGTCAGTAAGGCTCAATCTAATTTAAATCAAGTTGATTTAAATCACAAGTCACTAAGGCTTGCTTTAAATCATGATTTTTAAAGGACCACTCTACAACCCAACAGCAATTCAGCTTGCAGAAGTGCTTTATGGGTGAGGAGTACCCTAGTTTAATCCCAGTTTATATAGTTGCTGATTTCTCTGAGAAATCAGCAATTTTATCAATTAACTAGGGAACTCCCTCCTGGTTGTCAATCAAACAGCCAGGGAGAAATTCCTTCCTATTTCTGTTTCTGCCCTGCCAACCACTGGGACCGGGGTTCCCGCCAGCATTTTGGTGCGGCCCCGACCGCATGGTCGGCCCAAGTGATGTCACAGCACCGCGCAGGAGGAGAGGAGGGAGACAGAGTGAAAGCCACTGGACCCTAGGTAAGTCACTAAAATTTTTTGATTTTTTTTTAACAGTTTGTGTGTGTGTGTAGGTGTGAAAATGTCTGTATCAGTAAATCTGGGGGGCAGGGACGTATGGGGTGGGGGGTAGATGTATAAGGGAGCTGCCAGGGCAATTTTTGCACCAGGG
>OW240916.1:251693474-251857621 GCA_933207985.1 Pelobates cultripes
GAAGAGGCAGAGAGGACGATACCTGCCTGGAAGGAGAGCTGCAGCCTGGTCAGGTGGAAAAGCTCCAGAATGACCCCAGTCAAACTCTGGCAACTGGGGCTGAAGCGTTTCAGGATCGCTGCAAGCGGCTAGAAAGCAGACTGGGCGGAGGTACTCGGTCGGAGTACAGGAGCTCCGTCACAGTTAGCATGTCTAGTCTGATCACACTTAAGAGCTATTGTAGCTCAAATTTCTGAAAAACATAATGCTGTCCATGACAACTGTCAGAACACACAGTGCATCACTGTTTGCTGCATATGGGGCTGTTTGTGTAGCCGCAGACTGGTCACAGTGTCCATGATGACCCCTGTCTACCTTTGAAAGTGTATTCGATGTGGACACGATCATCAGAACTGGAACATGGAGCAATGGAAGAAGACTGCCTGGGCAAAAAAATCCTGTTTTCTTTTAGATCATCTGGATGGTCAAGTATGAGTCATTAACCTGGGAAAGAAATGGTATCTAAATACACTACAGAAAGAAGAGAAAGTTGGTGGAGGCAGTGTTATTCTCTGAGTAATGTTCTGCTGGGAAACCTTGGATCCTGACTTTCATGTGGATGTTACTTTGACACGTGCCACTTACACAGAGATTGTTGCAGACCACGCATACCCCTTCATGGCAATGGTGTTCCCTGATGGCAGTGCTCTCTTTCAACAGCATAATGCACCCTGCCACACTTCAAAAATTGTCCATGAATGGTTTAAGGAACAGGACAAAGAGATCAAGGTGTCCAAATTTTTCATATCTCAAACCCGATTCCCACCTTGCTAATTTAAGGACTTAAAGGATCTGCTGCTAATGTATTGGTGTCAGATACTAAATGTTCTGAAGTCTTGTGGATTGACCTACATGATATTAGGCAGTTGGTTTTAATGTTGAGACTGATCAGTGTATATTCTCTCTGTATTTTCTGAGGGTAGAGGAAACCTGAGAAGATGCCATATTGCTATATTTACATTTGCTTATCTATTCTAGAGGCCGAACAGACATATGTAACAATATGCAGTGAGCCTTTTTCGTAAGTAAGTGGTTAAATGGACCAAATTCTATCCATAGGTATACAATATATATCTCACTATGGAATGCACAAATACCAACAATTGCTCTTTTTATATACTAAGTGTTTACAGTTGATTGACAAACACCACTCAATATATATTAATACTGAATTTATGAAATTGCCACAGGACAAGTTATTTTCCATGAGTAATTTAACGTCAGATTGTTTCCGAGCAGTTGTCGATTTAATAGAAATATAAAGAAATTGGTAGTTAGGCATTATGGCTAAGCTTGATATATTTATGGCCTCAAGAGCATTTGAAAGCCAGCAATAACACCAAAAGTGCACAGAACACTGTCCATGAAACTATAAACTCATTAAAAACTATTCATTTTCCCATTCGTTCTAATTAAAAGGTTTGCTAGAAGCTTTCATTTCTTCCTACACAAACACCCCACAGATTAAGCAACACATTCCGCAAACAGAGAGTGATAATGGCACAACTGTATGTACTGTACAAGTTTCATGAGAAATTGGTTTCAAATAAAAATTTTTAATTAACACAGCATCGCTGAAGTCAGAGAGTAATGATTAACAAGTGCATACTTCTTGATGTAATTGCATAGTTGGATACACAAGTAGACACATTTTAGACATGTATGCAGTTTTATGACCTAAGTGGGTGATTGACTAAAGAAAATTAGTACACAGGTTAAAAAAGCAAGCCATTAACAGATGGGAATGAGTTGAAAGTTACTCATTAAAATAATAGGAGGGTTGAAGTACCACTTATGGGCAAAACTGAATTGCAAAAACCAGAGAGGGTTATAATATTTGTGTTATAAATCACGTCAAGAGTATCTGTCACGATATGTTTATACAGTAGCACTTGCAAGTAATTCTGTCATTAGAAATTGTCCATGCACCATACTATAGAGCATGTTAAAACGGCCTGTACCTTATGCTTATTATATTTAATTTGGTTTAACAACGTTTAAAAAAAAAAAAAAAAAGATTTCCAGCAAACTGTCTCCATTTTGGGTGGGCAGTATCATCAGAGTGATTAAAAGACAACTGTTACAAAATGTTCACTTCTCATTAAAAATTTTGAGCATTTGTAATGATTATTATTTTTTTTTTTTAAAGTGTATATTGTATTTTTATTTTGAGAAACTTTGAGGACAGATTCTACTATTTCCTGACCAACCTAGCTTGCCTGCCGCTGCAGATTCATTCAGAGCAATTACAGCAGCAGCTAAGTTGGGTTGAGCAGCATTTGGCCAGATAACATTAGAACATGCTGTAACATGGCTGCTCAGACTAAAAGTGAAAATGACATTTTCTCAGATCAACCAATATACGTCAGTTAAAAAAACTAAAAATTATTATGCTTCATTATATGTAATAAACATGAACATGAAAATTGGATGACCATTGTCCTTTACAAAACTTTTCGACTTCAATTGGCCACTGAACATCGCATGTCAATTGCATCCTTTTTTATCGTTAACAGCCACTAAGAGTTTAAAGATTATGATGTAGTTCCAAGATGGCCACCTCCCCAATGAAAATTAGAGAGAGATCCAAGTGCTAATTCCAGCTAGGTTATGCTAAAGTAATATATTTGCATTAATTAATGTAAACAGATTTCAGGTGACTATAATGTAGTGTATAGCTTTGAACAGGGATGTATTGTAGCATAGGCCTATAGGGTACCATGATAAACATATATATATATTTTTTTTATGTGTTCAGTGATAGCTGTGCACTGAAAGGGACATTATATAAATTACTTTTTAAAATGATAGGTCCATTTCATTTTTGAGCGTGATGCTAGGGTACTTGGCTTCAGAAATCTGAAGAGGCTACTCACCATGCTGGTCAAATAAAATCACATTTGACAAGAAATATCAATTATATTTATTAGCATTTATATAGCGACAACATATTCTACAGCGCTTTACAATATTATAAAGGGGAACATTTCACAATAAATGAGACAATTACAACTTGTTACATGAACACCAAGTTGATGAGGAACCTGCTTAAACGAGCTTACAATAGATGACAGTTAATAGTAACAATGAGTATAAACTATTTCAAAACTCAGCTGTTCAAATTTGGTAAGAGCCTGTAATACAAGCATGTCAACCTTGCGGCCCACAATGGATATATTTGTGGCCCACCTGCCCTGTGACCAGTCGCAATACAGAAAATAAATTTCCTGTATGATTCTTCCCTCTCATGCAAACCAGCCACTCCCCCTTCCCTCCTGCTCGCAGTGCCAGAGGAGCGTCTGGCATGCTTGAGCAGAGAAGACCAGGGCTGGAACTGAAGGACGGGTGGCTCATCTTAAGGTAGGGGAAGAGGGGCTTGGGAGAACTTCCTGTGTAGTATGTTAAATTGGGGAGGAGGACAGTGTATTAATTTGAGGGAGGGAGGCAGTATGTTAATTTTAGGGAGGGAGGGGGTATTATATTAATTTGGGGGATGGAAGGGGACAGTGTATTAAATTGAGGGAGTGGGGCAGTGTATTAAACTGGGGGAGGGAGGGATGGCAGTGTCTTAAATTAGAGTGCTTGGAGGAGGGGTAGTGTATTCAATTAGAGTGTATTGAATTTGGGGGCAATGTATTAGAATGGGGGGGGGGCAATTTATTAAATTGGGTCTGCATGGAGGCGCTGAACGCTCCCCATAGAGATGCTGATTGGCCGTACAGCTTTTTGCTACACATGCACAATAGCCTCCAAATGCTTTCCAATGGGAAAGCATGGGATTGGCTGAAATGACCAAGTTTGATGAGCTTAGCCAAATGTGAAGAAGACATTCATATAACTTCAAAATCAACAAGATAATGTAATTTGTTTTTTACAGCTGTGCAACAGCATACATTCACCATTTCAGTCCCATTACAAAACGTTTCTTAATATGTCAGAGTGGTTGGACTGAAACATTGGTTATATGCAAATGCACGTCTCCTTAAAATAAATTTGCTCTTTAGTTTGCTTTAAAGCCCTATGAGCGCGAGGATGTTTAGTGTCAGCTAGGCAACTTTTTTAAATAAACCTACGTTTCTATGAAAACTGAAGTTTTTGTTTTTTTGCCGCCCACATAAACTTAAACCTTGTTTATTTGGCCCGTGTTAGCCTTTGAGTTTGACATGCTTGCTGTAATATGCACCAACCCCCAAATCTGCTACAGAGAAAACCGGATACTGAGAAAGTAGAATGTTTAACATTGACCAAAATAATCACTAGGCCGTGGATCTCTTCTCATTGTGGTCTGTTAAATAAATATGTTCTTTAAATTTCTAAAATATTGAAATTCACCTATAACGTGCCTTAACTTTTTTTTTTTTCCATCTAATGCTCTATTGCCTCTTAATTTATACGTAAAATTTAGCAAATTATATCACAATCCAGTTCAGTCCAGGGCACATATTGCAAATAAAGAGGACAAATAGAAACATTACTTCATTTTTTTCTCTTCTCTGTATGCATCTTTGTACAGACTGTCAAGTGCTATGGACAGATCTTACATCAATGACTGACAGGACACAAGACAGAGGTGCCAAGTTACAAGATAAAGAGCTGTGGATTTCTACATTTATATTTTTCAAACTTCACATTGTTGTTAGATATAAAAAAAAAAAAAAAATATGTAATAATGACAATTCCCTTTTAAATTAGATTTGCTATAAAATACCTGCAAAAAGAAAAAAATAACTAAACAGAACTTCTCAGTCAATCTCGAGATATAACTTTGATTATAAAGTAGAAGTGTCGACTTACCTTCCTTTTTCTCTTATCTTGCTCAGTCGGAGGTTCTTCTCCCTCAGACACCTGGGGTTCATCAACGCTTGAGATTAACATGCAGCTGAAAGACAAATAATGAAATAAAATAGAATGCCAGATTTACAATAAGGCACCATCTACTTGAAAACACCATGATGTGTTAGATAAACATTATGGTGTAAAAATATCACTGTAAATTAAAATAAAAAAATAAATAAAAAAAAAGAATGCAAGAAACATCAATTTGTATTCTTTGCATTGAAAGTTCTCTATGTCAAATTATTTTTATTATAAATTTGAACAATTTTGTAAATACTAAACAAAAGTATTGTTTGTTTGTTTGTTTTATACCATTTCTTTCTATTATTAAATTATATTAATTTGGGGGATGGAAGGGGACAGTGTATTAAATTGAGGGAGTGGGGCAGTGTATTAAACTGGGGGAGGGAGGGAGGGATGGCAGTGTCTTAAATTAGAGTGCTTGGAGGAGGGGTAGTGTATTCAATTAGAGTGTATTGAATTTGGGGGCAATGTATTAGAATGGGGGGGGGGCAATTTATTAAATTGGGTCTGCATGGAGGCGCTGAACGCTCCCCATAGAGATGCTGATTGGCCGTACAGCTTTTTGCCACACATGTACAATAGCCTCCAAATGCTTTCCAATGGGAAAGCATGGGATTGGCTGAAATGACCAAGTTTGAAGAAGACATTAGCCAAATGTGAAGAAGACATTCATATAACTTAATAATAGAAAGAAATGGTATAAAACAAACAAACAAAAGAAATATATAACATTTAAAACAATCATCCGATTATATATGCATGTATGGTACAATTACAAAATAACATATATAACATATTTTGTGCATAGTGTGTAAGCAGTTAAGAGTTAACAGCATTATACATTATGTACCGTCAAGTTCCAGAGCTAAACAGGTAGGTGCAATAAGAACAAGTGTTTACGTCAATTATTCAAAGTAATAAATGGGAAATCTGTTGTTGTGCTTATGAAAAAAAAATCTTGGGATGGTAGCATTAGGCAGAATGCAGAATTATAAGCCAAATATAATCAAAACATGCAAATACTTGTGAGTGCATAAGATGGATATTGGGGGTTATTTCTAGGTTTTCATGGCTAGTTAAAAACTACGTAGAGGAATTCCTAGATGCTGGCGAAGTAGGGGAATAGAACTGCGTTTAACAATGCATCTAATAATCCCATAACTTTCCTTCCATTGTCTCCATAAGATGTAACCATCATTATGAGGATTCTGAAGGACACACTGCACTGATCCACCCAGTACTAATGATTGTACTTCCAATTCATACTTTAAATCTGAAGACTGTGGTCAAGAAAAGCAAGTGTGAGAACGTCAATTCATACAATACAATCAGAATTCTAACGTACAGTTCTAGGCTGTGTAGGGTCTCTTAATTTTAGAAGGTTTGAAGATTGCGAAAATACTTAGCACTTCCTCCACATGTGTATTGTAGATATTTGTGTGTAACGGGCAGATTACAGATTTGAATCACGGTGTGTCTGCATTACTTTTTATTCTTTCAAGGTCATTGAAATGAGCATTACGTATTTTTGGTTATAGCAATATTTAATGTAACATACAAACGTGTGTAGCTGTAAACACTACTTACTGCCATTATCACTTGAAATCATATATCTTTCATGGAAGCATAGAAACATAGAATGTGACGGCAGATAAGAACCATTCGGCCCATCTTGTCTGCCCAATTTTCTAAATACTTTCATTAGTCCCTAGCCTTATCTTACTCATCACTCATTTCACTCATCAATACACAACAGGTGGAATATTTGTAATGATGGAGATAACTTTAAAACAAATGACTCCTACTTTATTACTAAGTTTAAATGGGTCTTTCTTTTGCTCTATTTGGATGTAATAAAAGCTGCAGTGCGCAGAGATATATACTAAAGTTCTATCAAATTCATTTAATTCCAAGAGTAGTTGAAGCATTAACCACAATGCGCTTGAATGTGTATTCATTAGGCAAAATGCTCGCCTACAGCTATACAGCTGTGCAGCACATGATATTGGGAAAGGTGTACACGGAATATCAGCATACCAATGTCTTCTTTAGGGTTCTGCAACTAGAAACAAGTCACAAATAATGTTCTACATTGTCTGTTAAACCTTATCAGCCAACGAACAATGAAATGCATATCACTTTCTTGCATATGTGAACCTAATGCAAATCCAAATCTAAGCAACTACTACACTACTCCTTTTGTTAAACAACAGATCCAAATCACTATAAACATAAACTGTAGGCTTATTTATAAATAGACATGACGGTAGCGGTAAAGAGAGGGAACTTTTTCAAATGTAATTGAATGATCACAATCTTGGTTAAAATTGCAAATCAAAAATTACAGCCTTCCTAAGACATGTAGAAACATTTCCACGAAATCTATTAAAATAGTATGTTAAATAAACGGTGGTAGTTGGTTGTAAAGAGACATTCTAGACAGAAAAGGAAGGTTTCATAGGATCCCTGCATCCACCATTCACTTGGACACATTGTGATAACGTTTCACATCTTCATTAAATGTCCAGATATTTGTACAATGTGAGCATTGTGCGCACACTGTGCAATGAGAGGCTGTGAATTCTGGGGTATAGGAGGACTTCAGTACACAAAAGTACCATAAATCATTCTGATAAGTCAGAAAAAATGTGTACTCTTTGGTGCCATATTGATGCAAGTCCCCTTTAATCATCTTGCATATAACAACATTTCTTAACAATTCTGCCTACTTCTCTATTCTTAGTAATGCCCTTAATCTTATTTATTTTTTTGTAGATTTCGATTACTAGGGTTTAATTTAAGATTACAATATGATCTTTCTGAGGTACTCCTTTCCGTTTGCAGACAGGCAAACCATAATATTTTCTTTCTATGGTTCATTCTCAGAACAACTCCTAAAGGAAGCTACTAAAATGCTGAATAAACACACTCTGCCAGTTCTACAAACATGTATGCACAGTGAGGGAGGAGGTGGTAGTGAAATATAAAGAATGCAAATCCTACTAAATGCTCCTGACATTTGAAGAAGAACAAAAAAAGTGCACGCCTTGTATCCAAAGCATAGAAGCATAGAATGATGGCATATCTGTCATATTTGTGTAGCTTATTTTTTAAACCAGCAAATAAAATCAGCTATTTATTTTTTATATATCCAATTGTATATACAATTGATCAAACAAATGACTGGATCATTTCAATACCTGCTGCTATAATAATTGAATTTTAATAGCCAGAAACTACCGTAATTACTTTTACATAGTTGGTAAGTAAAGAGCTAAAATGGGATAGGAGTCTTCATGTAAACGTTATATATCCATAGTTTGTTTTATATGTGGTGTGAAAATCCCCAGTGTATGTATTTACATATATAAGCAAATACAGAAAATTTTATCATACTTACCGTAATTTTCTTTTCCTGGCTATTATTCATGGCAGCATCACTTATGGGTAGCTCTGCCCTAATCAGGAACAGGACAGGATAAAATCAATTAATATGGATCAGACTGGGTATAAAAGGTCCCTCCTCCTTCTATCCCACAGTCTAGTTCCAAAGCTAATCTGATAACCAGGGGGGGTTGCTGATGCTGCCATGAATAATAGCCAGGAAAAGAAAATTACGGTAAGTATGATAAAATTTTCTGTATTCCTGGCTAATCATGGCAGCATCACTTATGGGTAATACCCAAGCTTCACCATAGGGTGGGAAATTCAAAAACAAAACAAAAACTCCAAACCATATAATGCTGAAAAAAGGTTTAATTTAGATAGATTCCACAGAGGACAGAACACCTCTACCAAAAGCCGTAGAGGAAGATGCCAAATCCATCTTGTAATGTTTGATGAAAGTGAGAGGAGAAGACCATGTAGCTGCCTTACAGATGTCGTCAGATGGAACTTCTGCCCAATTAGCCCATGAAGTTGCTAAAGCCCTGTAGAGTGTGACTTGATCCTACTAGGAGGAACAAGGTCTTTCAACTGATAAGCCTTGATTATAGTATTGGAGATCCAACGTCTCAAGGTGGAAGTAGATGCTGCCTCCCCTCTTCTGGGACCAATCGGCAGAACAAACAGCTGTTGAGACTTCCGAAATTGAGTAGAAACCTCTAAATACTTGAGTAGGCACTGCCTGACATCCAAGTGATGAAGTTTCACTTCTTCTGGAGTAGAAGGAGATGGATAAAAGGAAGGAATAACAATCTCTTGCAAGATGTGGAAATTTGAGACAACTTTCGGCAGAAATTCTTGTCTGGGTCTCAAGATCACCCTGTCGTGGAATACTTGAAAGTGATTTTCATCGCAGGAAAGAGCATGAATTTCTGACATACGCTTTGCAGTAGTAACAGCCACCAGAAACAAGGTCTTATATGTTAATAAGACAATACCCAGCTCATCTAATGGAACAAAGGGGTTTTCAGCCAACACCTCTAGTACCATAGGTAAATTCCACGGAGGAGAGTAGTTCCTAATTGGAGGTCTTATACGGATGGTTGCTTTAAAGAATCTAGCAATTAGAGGATCCGAAGCCCAAGACTTGTTGCAGAGAGCAGATAAAGCCGATGATTGGACTTTTAGAGTACTGAGACTCAGCCCTTTCTCTAGACCTGTATGAAGGAATTGTAGAATGTTAATGTTAGATGGCTGATGAAAATCCACATTATTCTCTTGAGACCAGGAACGAAAAACTTCCCAAATCTTATGATAGCAGGAAGAAGTAGATGGTTTTCTGGATTTTTGGAGAGTAGTTACCACAGTTTCTGGGATCCCTTGAGCTAGCAATCTCTACTTTTCAAGAGCCATGCCCCCAATTTCAGCTGGCTGGGGTTGGGATGAACAGCTGGTCCCTGGATTAAGATGTTTGGTCTGAGAGGAAGAGGCCAAGGAGGTTCCAGGCTCATCTTGTTCAGTAGGGGAAACCAAGGTCTGCGAGGCCAGATTGGGATGATGGCGATGACTTTGAGACCTTCCTTCCATATTTTTCTCAGCAGTCGGTAAATCATTGGTAGGGGAGGGAATGCGTACCCCAGATCGAATTCCCATGGAAGCGACAGGGCATCCTGTCCCTCTGCTCGATGATCCGCATGTAGGGAGTAAAACCTCTTCACCTGAGTGTTGTTGTATGAAGCCATCAGGTCGATCTGGGGTACTCCCCACCGATGGGTGATCAATTGAAATAAGTCTGGGTGCAGTTTCCATTCTCCTTGGAGAATCCTTGTCCTGCTGAGATAGTCCGCCAATAAATTCTTCTTGAATGCTTTTGGCCCAAACCGGATAAAAGAAGCGAAGTCTGCCTCCTATAACATCTGGCTGGGCCAGCAAACGTTCAGAAGTTCTTATTAGCTGGTCTAGATCCTCTTCCTCTAACCGGTTTTGATGAAGATGACTGGTAGCTTCTCCAGTTAGAATTCCTGGAGAATTCTCTTCCGGGTCTATATGACCTGGCGTCTCGAAAGGATCGGTCTCTAAACTTTTTATCCTTCCAGTAGGAAGCATTAAATCTTCTTTTCCCCTGGGGGAGAAAGGCTTTTCTTCCATCTGCCGCTTTATGGATCGCATCTTCCAGGACTTTACCAAATAGAAGGTCTCCTTGAAAAGGAAGGCTACATAGGGAGGCCTTAGAGGCGTAATCTGCACCCCAAGAGTGAAGCCATAATGCTCTTCTCGAAGCAACTGACAGTGCCATACTTTTAGCTACCATTTTAGTAATATCCAGAGAAGCTTCAGAACAGAATTCTGTGGCCAGCTTTAAATCTTTAATGCCCTCCATCAGGTGTTCTCTACGAACTCCACTAGCAATATCCTCTTCTAGGTTATCAACCCATATTTTAAGAGCTCTGGACAAGGTGGTAAGAGCAATGGCTGGATGTAATGCTGACCCTAGGGCCAAGTATGCCTTAATCAGGTCAGCGTCCAATCGCTTTTCCATTGGCTCCCTTAAATATGCCATTGAATCTATGGGAAGAGTTGTTCTTTTTGCCATGTGGATGACTGCTGCATCAATTTTCGGAACCGAAATCCATGACTTGCAGTCCTCAGGTGCATACGGGTATAATCTGGGGACTTTGCTCTTTAAAGTCACCTTCTTCTCTGGTCTATTCCATTCTGCACCTATTACCTCTTTTATGGCCGAATGAACTGGAAAAGTAGGTCTGTTAGGCTTCAGATCTTCAAAATATCTATCAGACTCCTTCTTCTCCCTGCTTTCTTCAGGAATTCTTAATGTGTCTCTGATAAGATGAACCAACTTATCCACAGACCTGGAATCCAAAGATTTTGAGTCATATTCATCCTCTTCTTCCTCTGAATAGTCTTCCATCATATCAGATTCTTCTTCTGATTCCACATAGCTTTCCACTCTGGGACGCTTGGGGATAGCTATTTTACTAGAGGATTTAAATCCTTCAGCAATGGCTTCTGAAATCCATTTCTTTAAGTCAGCCTGTGGAGAACTTTTCTCATCCCAGTCCTTCGCTGCTTCCGTAAGGCAAGATCTGCACAAATTTTTTCCCGGAGGAGCCACTTGGTTGCAGTTTGCACATCTGTTGGATTTTTCTCTATATTTTCTGGGAGAATCCTCTTGAGATTTTTCTGGGCTGAAATTAAAGGCCGATATATTATATATTATAGGCCTGCAATGGCACTCTTTTTCCCCCCTTAAATCAATTTTGACATATGCGGCTCACCTATGTCTTCTAGAGCGAGATCTTGAGGCAGAGGGAGAAGCCATCTAGAATAAAATATGCTTATTGTAAAAGAAACATTTAAGCAGCAAGAAAGATTTAATAATATACAAAAAAAATTTAAGATTTACCTTTAAACCAGATTCTGATCAAAAAAGGCAGCTTTCCTTATTAACAGAAGTTTATAGCAGAAGCCAGGATCAATTCTGAGTGGTTTTTAAATTTTTCATTTTTTGGCGCGATATACCTTTAAGCGCGCAATTATTCCGCGCATGCGCAGAACACCCGCCGGACGCCGTCGGTACTGCGCATGCGCCAGAAGCCGAAAAGAGAAGAGACAGACCGGAGGAAAGCCCCTGCACCCTGCTGATCTCCAGGGAAGCTTAGAATACACAGAAAACAGATGCAGGTAAGCCAGGCACTTGTAAACTTTCAGAATAACCTCCAGAATTTAAAATAAAATGAAACCAATGAAAATTTATCAGACATAAGCACTTACCCTAGGCTCTCCCAATAACTGACCTCAGATCAGGGGGGTTAGATGCTATAAGGGGATTTTTAAGGTAACAGCCGACCCCACATCCAAATTGAAACTTTTTCTCCCATAATAGTACAGATGCTAATCTGTACTAAACTCAGTTAGTCCTGCCCATGCAGGCTGTTTACTGAGTTCTTCAGATGAAGAGAGGCTGAACTTCATCTGGAGGCCCATGGTACACATGGGAAGGTGGCCCAAAATAAAATATCCTGTGTGTCCTGAAAGGACAGGAAAAAAAAGACTGTGGGATAGAAGGAGGAGGGACCTTTTATACCCAGTCTGATCCATATTAATTGATTTTATCCTGTCCTGTTCCTGATTAGGGCAGAGCTACCCATAAGTGATGCTGCCATGATTAGCCAGGAAATATTGCTTTGATGCCACAATTCCCTACATCAAGGGCATTTAAAGTGCCCTTTCATGGTTTTTCTTCTTTTTTATTTTCATGTTTCCCCTTTCTTGTATGTATCTTAATGATTATACTCCCCCTCGCCTTTATTTATATTTTTTTTATCTTTTCTTCTTTCTGCTAGATCTCATTAACTGGGTGCCGCCATTTTGTCCTACTCTGCTCATGGTGCCTGCAAGTTGCCCTTCTGTAGGATGTTTGACTGACTGTGGGTAAATCTGATTGGCAACTGAAAGAGAACTTTGCTTAAGCTCCACCTATAGTTCTTCATTTTCCTCATGTATTATATGAATACATTAGTGCGCAGGGAAAAAAAATAAAAATAAAGAGATTCAGACACAATGAGCAGAGATGCAAAGCTACATGAATAAAAGTGAAATGTACATATCTTATGATTCCTATGTGATTTCAAAGGCATACATTTTATGCTCCTCTGATTTTTTTGTGTGCACCAGGACAGCTGATGCATGTTGTGTTTCTACTGGATCAAAAACATCAAAATTAAATTAACCTTAATCAAATTAAAACGGCATAATAAATACATTTTTGGATGTAAAAAAACCCCAGCTGTAACACACAATGCAAATGTTTTTGTGCAAGGGTTAGTACAGAGAAAAAAAATGATCTATCCATTGTTTTTCACTTAGCAAGATTTATTTATCCAGTCACACCCTCAGAGAAAGAGGGTTGGAGATTGATGCTGATACAATCTACATGTATCTTTTTCTTTAAACCATGGATTTATTTAGAACAACGGCCACTTCACAGGACTCTTTACTTTAAGCATTTTCTTGAATGCTGTGGTTTTGCATTAAAAACATCACTAAAACCAAACTGATAAGCTCCCTTCCCTCCACTATTTCATCACTAATGCAAACTCCAAACACCTAAAGAATTTCTGCTTTTGAGGAACACTTACATCAGGAACACAAACATGTATTCCAAATATAAGAGTGACATAGGGGCTATTTAGATTAAGCCCCCTCCTTCGAAATAATAAAATAAAGCATTTTATTTACCATTAGTCCTCTAATGCAATAGTCTTGCCATCACCACCATTATCTCAGACAATCTAGGGCTTCCCCCTATGAAAGCATTAGGGGGCTAGTGCATATGTGCAGCAGTTCAAGTGACAGCCACTAGAATTAGCGTAAGGCAGGAATGTAAACATCAGAAAAGCAATGTTTAGACTGCAGATAACGCAGGGACAGTGACGTTTGCCATAGAACTGTTACACTAAGCTGCAGTGATTCTGGGTTTAAAGTGTCCCTTTGAAATCAGTGGCCATAAGGCTTACTTTTCACACAAGTAAGGCTCCTCACAGATAAACAGGATTCAATATTTATATTGGGTCCTTTCACCATGACCACATAAAAGCATTGAAATGTTCACAGTGCTTGGAGTGACCTTTTATAGACACTCCAATAAAACACTATAGCCTCTCCCCATGCTTGAAACAATGATATAATCATGAAGAAAGTTGGACTGTGCACGTATAGATGGTGTGTATGCAGATTGTATTGGAAAACCATGCACCATGATTATTGATATGTTAATAATGGTCCACCCTGGTCTAGAGGCACTACAGATGGAAATTATAGCGAGTGCCACTCCACTTTATACATATTGAATTTAAACCATTTTAAACTCTCTCTGGCTCTTCATGAGCTAAGACTCACATTTTTATTAATTTACTGAGCTTCTCCATATCTCTAGAATTCATTTTGATGTGTTTCTAGACTTTCAGGCCTCCATTTTCAAACACTCCCTCAAACTTAACTCTTTAAATGGACGCTGTAGGCACTGTAACTGCTTTATCTCATAGTGTCTGGAGTCCCATGGCGCTGTCCAATTCAGCGTTAAACCATATTTAACACCATAAGGACCAAACTTCTGGAATAAAAGGGAATCATGACATGTCACACATGTCATGTGTCCTTAAGGGATTAATGTATTCATGATAAAATGAGAGTTCTCAGCAACCCATCCCTTCTATGCAACTTAGGTTAATGAGTAAGCATTAGCGTGAACAGCAATGGAGAACTGTGATTGGCTGAGAGTGTCAGCTACCTGCATTCAACCTATCACAACACCTGCTGCCTGTATGAATTGGTATGGCTGAAAGGAAGCGTGTAACCTCTGCCTTAGCCATATATCCATTGGGGGTGTTTTGGTGGCCAGTGACCCTTATTCAGTGTTAAACTGCTGAAAAATGGTTTTACACTGAATGGAGAGACAGTGCCATGAAACTACACAATAATTAATTTAATCAAGTGAAATATAGTTCCTACAGAGTCTTTTTAAAGAAGCACCTTAATAACATGGACTCGAAGAATCAGCCCACAGCTTCTACAGTTTAACCAACACATTTATTCTTGGTTTAGATCACTGCAAATTGAACATGTGCCATTTATATAACTGGAAAAATAATTTAGAACAAAATCTAATAATTCTAGAAAAGAGAGAACCAGAGTAAAAATGGGATCGAAGACCATCTATTACTCCGTCAAGGGATACAGAGGACGAATATCGGTCTCCCTCTTATGGACTGTTAAGGGGAGTTTAAGCCTCTGAATACTGACTGCTCTAGATACCGTATGCGTGTCAAACTAGGTTAAGTAATTATATCATTTCCTTAATGTATCCTCCACTGTAGAATTTGCAAGCACTATAGGAATAAATGGTGAAAATAATAATTAACAGCGAGACAAGAATAAATGGTGTGAAGGCATGGTGATTGCTCTCATTACAGATTTTCATTGTAAAGATGATACATATAATCTTTTCTTGAAAATAATAAAAATGATTCCATATAAATCTATTATGGATTCTCCAAGGAGATTTTTTTCATGATAAAGCGATTGCTATTTTTAAACCCAAGGAAACGCAGATTGATATTTATGCTTGTTCAATTTATTACAGCTTGCATCCTTAAAACCAGATCACATTCTGACATTGCTGTATACGCTCCCATCAAGATGAGTTGCTTCTTGTTTTATAGCTATCAATGATGACTATGGTAGGCATTTTCAGTAAGTTTGAATGAACGATTTTTGTTAACATAAAATACCATTGCCTTAAACAATCCATAAAAAAAAAAATGAAAAAAAAATGAACAAACTAGCTTCAAGTAGAGAACATGGGTATTTTCTACCATTTTTACTGTACTTAGAAAACAAGGCAATAATATAATAAAAGTACAGCTTAGCATCAGATTGAATCAAAATCCTATTTTATACCATTTTCCATCTACATCTCGGCTGGTCACAACACAGAATACAGTTTATATATTTGAAACTAAGGCAGAAAGATATGATTCAACTGAGCAGTATGAAATGCCAGGTAATGTTTTAGAATGTTATTCATTCTTTCAAATAGTTTGTATTAATACATTTTTCAATAACAACACAAAAGAGAAAATAATTATAACCAAACAAACGGGGGGAATACAATGAATAACTATCATCCAATAGTATATTTTAAGTGTATATTAAAGCAGTACTAGAATAGTAATATGTAATAGTGGTAAAATAAAAATGTCATATGTGTCTTAAAATGTCAATATAGTTATTAAATAATAAAATCAAAATAATAATATTACTAACAGAGAGTGAACAACATTCTTTACAAGCAAAATGTATTCATCCTGCCACTTACTATATATGTCCTGAACCAACCAGGAGCAAGATAATTTCCCCATTATTCCACAGGGGATCTATTCATGTCTAGCCCAGTGTGTGCTAATTTGCCAAAGCAGATATGGTGATCACTAGACTGACTATTAACAGGACAAACTTTGCCAGTGGACTGTCTATTCTCCATTCTCCATAGCAGATAAAGGGTTTTCACTTACTAAAATACAAAAATGATTCGGCACACGCTGCATTAGACCCTACCTGGTGCCATAACAACTACATAATGAATAGTTTGTGAACTCAAAGTATGTGCTAGGTGTTAAAAAAGACAAAATAAAAAAACACAAATTTCCAGTTGTAGCTAACTGTTAAACGTATCCCACTACATATCACAGTTAAAATGTAAAATTCTTGTAAAATCCCAAAATTTAGATGAGGGGATGACGAAGAAAAAAGGTAAAAAGAATGTGATCCTTATGGATAAAAATAAATAAATAGATGTCCTACCACTTAGAGGCCTAAATGTAGAAGATTTGCCATCTATTATACAAGATATTTTTTGATCTTGTATGTTTGTTTTTAAAATTTTGTCTCTTTTTATTACAGTCACAGAACTTTATTTTGGCCATAATAAAAGGCACTTTATGGTATGCGAAATTCCCCCCCCCCACCTCCCCAAAGAAAAAAACGAGGGTCTCCCTTTCCTCTACCAGCACATGCAGGCCCCAGCCCTGCAATGTGCCTTCATGGACCGGAGGGGAGATCAGACATCTCCCTCCCTGCCAGCTGCCCGGCAGCCTGCAGCTCCTCCGGGTCCTAATCTCGCGAGCACGGAGCGTTACCGCGGTTACCATGGCAACGCTCCAAATCTCGCAAGAGTGAACTCTAGCCTTGGAGCTACGGGCTAGAGTTCCCTCTGACCACCACTGGAACCACCAGGGATTTCTCACCGGACCACCAGGTAAAGGTAAGAAGGGAGGGGGACATCTATATCTATATTTATTTTAATTAAATTAAAAATAAACAACAAATATTATAAAGAAAAAAAAATCCTACCCTTCTTATCACACACACACTCTACACACATACACATACTGTCCCCCTACACACACAGTGCCCCCTACACACACACACTGCCCCCCATACACACACACTGCAACTGTTACACACACATACTGTCCCACACATACACTGCCACCCTCACTCACACACTATAACCTTCACACACACCCGGCCCCTCCCCCCCCACACACACTGCACCCTTTACACATTGCACCACTCACACACACCACTGCTCCTATGCCCTACTACAGCCCCATTTCCCAGCAGACCTCAGGTAAGTTGTCAAACTGTTCTTAAACGGTTTGACTACTTACTCTGGGAGGGGGTCCCGGCACTATTGACACCATAACCACTACACTGAGTTGTAGCGATTATTGTGTCTGGATTATTTCTTTAAATAATCTACAAGTGCCCCTCCCAAGATCAGGCTCTGGATCCACCACTGGGCAGCTCACGCGCAGAGCCCTGCTGAAGAGCTCTCACATGAGATACAGGCCTTGTGTTTGTTAAGAACAGCGCAAGTAAATTTACTGAAATACTTGCACTGGGTTTGCTTGTGACTTCTCTGGTGTCACTATAAATGGGATACCAGAAGACAATAGGGCCAGAAATGCATATTGTGTATGCGTTTGGAAGCTGCTTATGGGATTATGTGTGTGTGTGTGTGTGTGTGTGTGTGTGTGTGGAGTGAGCGGATTGTAGTGTGGTGATTTATGTAAACAGGTTGGTTTCAGTTGTGTTGTGTTTGTGGTGTAATAAAGTGTGGGTATAGTGCCTATATAGTGTATATGGGATGTAGCGAGCGAGTGCAAAGAGGCTGTGTAGTGTGTGTGTGTATAGCCGAAGTAGGGTGGTAGAGAGTGTGTGTGTTGGCATACAGGGGATCTAGGGTGTGCATAGGGGTTCCAGAGTGTGTATGTCAGGAATGTAGTGTGTTTGTGTGTAGGAGGTGCAATGTATAACTACTGGTAGTGTGTGCAGAGGATCCAGGTTGTGTATAGGGGGAATCTACTGTGGCTCCTGGCTATTTATCTTTTCTTTTATACTGATCAATATTCCAGAATGGTTTATTTTGTAACAATATAAGATGAATTTATGTTATTATTGTTTATTGTACTTATAGGATATGAATCTATCATGAATTATATAATGTGATTATGACGGACCGCCTGGCACCCGACCTGGTACCTCAGTCAATCGCTGCTTCCTAGTACTGACGAGTACCATAAGCATGGCGCTGGAGCACCATAAACACTGCAAACCCCATGAATCGCCGCAGCTTGGTTGGGATCTTGCCGTCTCCTACCCACCCTGGACTTATGACCAGGACCCAGCTTCCAGTGGGTAGACCTCTCTTAGTCCAGAGAGCGTAGCAGGAACAAGCTCTTACAAGAGTTTGGTGATTATACTCAGGGGGATTATAGCAATCCCGCAGAGTGTAGTTATCCAATCCCCCAAACATGAGCCGAAACTTCATGAAGGTGCAAGATGATCTGATCTTTAATGGTTCAGGTTGGCTTTTATACAGTTCTCCAGGCCAGAGGAACACCCCCTGGACCTGATGGGGCATAGGAACACAAAGGACACAAACCAATCAGAACAAAAATACAGTCTGTAACACGCCCATGTACAGCACACAATCCCTCCCCTCTGCTTGGGAGATAATTGAGTCAAGTCCTCTAAGTAACTCAATTATCTCCAGGCAGAAAAAACACATTTTCACAAAGTTCAGAAAATACCCCAAAACTGAACATACATCTCTGGATAGCCCTGATCTGGGTGAACAACATATCCAATAATCACCCAGATCAGAGCAGGGGTTCAAAGGTTTCATGGAAGTCTCTTTTTGGCCGGCTGCAAGCATGGCTTTATGGCCAAAACAGTTCCAGGGAATTAGGACCAGTGGTTGGTCTCTCTTTGTGGAGTACAAAAGTACTTACATTACATGAATGGAGCCTTTTAAAGTGTATTGGGCAAGGTATATTGCAGGGCTCATAGTCACAGGGTAGGAGGCAAGCAAACAGGGCCCTCCAAAAACTCGTGGCAACCTCACAGAAAAAGGAGAGTTTGTCACAGTGATGATTGGCACTTTTAAAGCTTGATGTATTTGGCTTGAAAAGGGCTTGCTATACACAAACATTCCCTGAGTGGGTAGAATAAATATACCCTCATACCCCAGGCCTATAAATACTTAAGCTTTCCATCTGGTCAGTTCCCTAGTGTTGTTTCTATGTGATCCCAATAATGTGTTCCTTATTCTGAAAATTCCTGGTTTGGCTTGTCTGACTACTGTCATACATACTCCATGACCCGGCTTCTCGTTATAGTGTACTTTTGGAATCTTGCTATTTCACCCACTATAGGCATTCTGATGTCCAGTAATATGGTACTATCTCTTGTTTCTCTATTAGGATAGCATAGGTTTAAGCATTTCATGGAGGGTTATTATACTCAACCTGTCATGTGGTTGTCTAGATCCTTTGGTCCCTTGTTTGGTCCCTTGTTTTGGCCCTAACTCCTCCACAGTTAATTTTCCCCTTATATTTCTGGTTAAATACTTGAGATACACTTTAATAATTATCTACTCTTTCTGCTTTGCAACTTCTCCCAGGTCCTGCGTGTCATTACATTTTTAGCCTTTTTGCATTTGTGATGGAAACTTAAAGAAATAATATAAATAAATAATTGAAACGGGACAGAATTATGAGATTAAACTATTGTCGTAATAATATAAATGGGTCCGCTAATTCTTCTGAATGTAGTATTAGAAGTATGCTAATTGTATTATCTTGATTGCCTATAAATAATTTATTGGATTAGTTTCAAAATTATCTAATAAAAAATGCCAGAAAATTATGAAAAGCCATAATAAAGGTGCAACCAACAACAGAACCCATGTTTTAGTTGTTAATGTATTGCATTCGTTTTCAGATGGATAAAAAGAAATGTTATGTTTACAGCCTAGTGCACACATTTTATACATGAGCTGCATTTTATACATAGGGATCATCAGTTCACATTTCGTCAACCACTCAAATATTCATTTCATTATCTTGAATAAATCAATATCTGTTTGGCATTTCTATACTGTAGAGCCATGGAGTAATGTAAACATATACAATGAAAATAATTAGACATATGGTTGGATTTAAAAACTAAAGTTAAATGCATTTTTTTATCATCACATGAAAGCTTAGCAACAAGAAAAATGTCCACATTCTGGTATCTCTGTAGACTTCAGCAGTCATAAGATGTGTCTAATTTGCAAAAAATGAGTACTAAATATGATGGGTTGGTTTATAAATGTGAATAATAATTAATAAGTGTTAACCACTTTAAAGACCAAATTATTTTGGACTGTTCTGTATATCTTATAGGCAAAGTTGGACACTCATCATTGTACACCCTGACTATGAGGGATGATCTTCCTTTAGTAAAGTAAACCATTTTTTCATTCACTGTAGACTTTTTACTTAGTTGTCTTTTTTTTTTTAAACATGTCTGTAGTTTAAAGGAACACTATAGGATCAGAAACACAAACATGTATTCCTGACCCTATAGTGTTAAAACCACCATCTAGTTCCCTGACCTCCCTTACCCACTTAAATATTGTAAAATCTTACTTTTGTTCAAGTCTGCAGCTGCTGGCTCTGCCTCTGATCTGCCTGCTTGGCGGACATCATCAGAAGTGTTGTTCTGAGCCAATCACAATGCTTTCACATAGGATTGGCTGAGACTATCAAGGAGGAGATTAGGTGCAGAGCCAGCACAAGCCAAACACAGCCTTGGCCAATCAGCATCCCCTCAGAGGAAAATTCAGTCTCTCCATGCAGAGGAAGTGTCCTCTGCCCCAGGAAGCACCACTGGTAGCCATCTGAGGATTGGCCAGTGGAGGTATCGCTAGGCTGTAATGTAAACATTGCCTTTACCCTGAAAAGACAGTGTTTACTGCAAAAAAAGCCTGAAGGGAATGATTAGACTCACTAGAACAAATACAATAAGCTGTAGTTGTTCTGCTGACTATAGTATCCCTTTAAGTACATTATTTTATACTTATATGGTGTTATTTTATACTATAGATGTTTCACATCCAAACATAAAATCAGATTTGTTTCTTCCCTTTGAGTTATCAGTAACTGATTGGGCTGTTTAAAGAATCCACCCAATATTTAACACTTCTAAATAAAACACTAGCTTTTTAAAGTTTTTTTTCTTTTCTTTTTAGAAGTCCTACAATTTAATACGAATAAATAATACAGGTTAACACACTTTAAATTCTACATATCACAGTCATTCCATTTAAAAATATTTAATCGCACAAACTTTGAAAGAAACTGGCGAAAAGAAGGCCTCCCAAAAGATGAAATGGCTAAGCTAGAAGTATGTTCTACGTAATGTGATAGGGACTCCACTTCACTGTTAAATTGTACAGAAACCTGTTAGCAATGAACCTTGGGATAGCACTTTAATGAGTTGAAGTGGTTATGGTGCCCAGTATCTACTTGTAGTAGCATAAATGAATTTGTGAAAAATGAGGAAAAACATTCATAACAATTCTGAAAATAGCAACAGAGATTAGTTGCAAAACAGACCAAGTTCAGTTTAATGAAACTTAATATTTTTTAAATGATGTGTATTGAATTTTTTTCATAAAATGTCACATTGTTTATTGTTAATGGGTCGGACACTACTGGTTTGTGACCAACGTCTGCTCAACCTAATACAGGATTCTGCTGCAGTTTCACACAGAGCATTTGCAACAGCAGGCAAGTTAGGTTGACCAGAAATCAGTCAAATAACAGTAGAATCTGACCTGACATGGCTTCTCAACAATTTTATATCCATTACTTAAAAAATATATATATATTAAAAATCATTAAAGTTTAATTAAATGTAATAAACGTTTAAAAAACAAAAGTGAAACTTTTGCTAACAGTTGCCCTTTAACCACGCATTAGAAATATACAAGAAGAAAACACAGCATTTTTTATAATCAGAATGTATGTGTACACATGATATATGGGAAGGCGGAGCCTGGAGTTGTGGGAGGGGTTGCAACCGGCATATATAAACTCACTACTTACCTCCATACCTTGCTGACAGCGCTTGGTTACTTCCGGTTCCGGTCCAGATGGCGGGAATCACTAATCAAACTCCAGTGCAGCTAGGTTACTCATCCTCCACGCCAGCAGGATCTCCAACCATTTAACAGGCCTGCACAGACGGCGGTAGCACGTAGCCATCGTTCACCGCGGGCACGCAGGTTTACCACGGCACCACAGCTTCCAGAGCGGCGGGTCACAGTTCCGGCTTCAACATACCGGTAATCGTGAGTACTGGCATACGAACGACCTAAACACACGAATCGACGGCACACACAATACGCATAAAGGGGGTGAATACCAGTTACAAGTATTGAACATTCAGACGCATGAACAACTAGGCGAACGGGAATTATGCACAAACCACACAACAGCCGAATGACGAGGGCGGTGGGAGTCTTAATCCACGAACGGCTTATATCGGTACTAACCCACAAGGATCTAACGAGGTCAAACTCACGAACACGGCATTAACACACGAATCGTAGTACGGTTATACCGTTCATAGAAACACACAATGCGATACTGCCACCTACGGATGCATTCAACATATGACACGCTATATATGGAACTGTTTATATTTTAGAGTGGTAGTTATCTGTAACATGTATTAGGGGAATAATATAATAGGTATATAGATAGGGTAACTTTGCCACTGGTACATATTAAAGGTTACGTCACGGACTATAAACTACTCTATATATATATTTTTTTTTTTATGCATATCGGTTTAAGAGATTTATATAAAATATAAAGCAAATAAATTTAAATTAATGAGGTGGGCGGACACAGTCATCGTAGTCTGATTACAACTGTAGGTAAATAAATAGATATAATCACGTATAGTCTCGGTGAAAGCGGCAGTGAAGGGGGGCAGGGAAAGGGTATCATAGTATCAGGTGTACGGCATACCGGTAAAAGTAAGGATACAGGTAGACGAGGCAAGTTAAATTTGTATTGTCATGTCCTTGCAGGTGGGTTTGTTCTCAGTTGCAACACACGAGCATCCCAGCACAAGGGATTGCCTGTAATATACGGTATGTTCATTATGCCTATCTTAGGTGGCACTTATACGCAAATCTGCCCTGAGGTAGAACCATCATAGTCCAAACTGGTAAAGTGCATATTGTTACATCTTACCCTCCTAGGTCATAGATTCATCGAGGCCAATGCCAGTCATAACAATTTGACAGAGACATAGACCGCACCTTACATCTTGTAAAAATAGGAATTAAATAGAATCAAATGCTTAGTTGCTGTACAGGTAAATTAATAAATAAAAAAATATATTTTTGTTTAGGAGAAGGGGTACGCCTATTTTGCGTGTTTTACTTTGATTACTTTCATCTTAGGCCAAGCAAACTAAGCACATACAAGTACAGCTGTAGCCTAAAGACCCACTCATCAGGTACGTATTAGTCAAGGAATCATACGTACGACACGATATAGGCACTGGCACAATAGTAGGGCATAGAAACCGCACTAATTACGCCAGGGCATCCTCATCGCAGAGGTATTCACCTTCGGTCCAACTCATAGGTAGATTTCACAGTACGCAACCCAAAGTACAGAGAGGGCCTCACCAGGCACGCCCAGTTTACTTTATACGTTAATCGAGGCCCACCTTCCTGCCACAACGCTTCGGTGGCCCAGACATACGTCCAACGCCTAGATAGAGCTATTTGTCCAGCGGCAAGCAGCATGGCCTCACCTGCCTCGTTTATCTACTACAACTTACTAAGTCGCATCAAACATTTTGTAATTCATGTAGGATGTCTCACGCCTCCGACATAGGGGAAGATATCTCCCCACCCGGCAAGCCAGCTAGACCACCCACCCCTACGACGGCCCCAATAACAGCCGAAAATCTAGATAGCCCTAGTTCATTGTGGTCATGGACAATTCCTAAAATTGCTGCTGAACTCAGACGTAGGGGTGTACGTTATCTGGCCACGGCTAGGAAAGCTGTGCTATATAGGATTATGATGACAACCACCGAGACCCCTCAACCAGGAACCAGCTCATGAGCTATGAACGAAACCTTAGCTGGGCTGCAAGTCACCATGACATTTATCCTGGTGTCCATTAGCAATATCAGCCAGAGAATGGACAGACTGGAAGCACCTGAGTCAATTGTCGTGGCACCTGACATCAATCTCACACCAGATATCGAACACATAGCAGCACAGGGTAATGTGGAAGGGGCACAATTCGCACAAAATCCTATCACTCACATCGTCACACCAGCACAATTGGTACCTACTAACATTAGGAAAGATATTTTAGAGGGAAAAGAAGTCAACCTTATTTCCCTATTGATAGCGTCTCAAGACGTGATGAAAAATAAGACCTATAACTATGGGGATTTGTCACTGGTGATGAAAGCTAGAGACCCCAGACTAAGAAAAAAATTAACCATACCGGAGTTCGTCCTAGCTTTTGGCATATATAGAGACGTAGTATGCACCAGTTTTCCCCATCGTAGAGAAGAACTGGATTTGTTTTTGCACAAGTTGGTGGATCTGGGACACAAGTACGGTGGCCATACGTTTTTTGATTATCACAAGTCATTTTCTGCTAAAGCAGCAGCAGCTTTGGTACAATTCAAAATAAGAACAGATTGGAGGCACTTAGATACCGAACTTTTCTGCCGCCATTTTGCCGGCCTCATACCACCATCTTGCACAATTTGTTCATCCAATTCCCACGCCACCAACTTTTCCCAAATGAACCAAGTCTTCCAACTACCAGCTACACAGTTCCTAGCACCAGTAGCACCGACCAAAGGACATTTAAAGACAAACTAATTTTAATGCAGGCGGTTGCAGCTTCAGCGCTTGCAGATTGTTACATGTCTGCACCATCTGCCACGGAGCCCATGCTAAGACGATGTGTCCTAAACGCTTGTTCCCCAAGAAAAAACTGACTGAAGTCAATGTCGACACGCTAACCTTTTACCTTAGTTCACATCCATCTAGAGACTTAGCACAATTTCTGATCACGGGTTTCACAGAGGGTTTCACACTGGGTTGGTAGTACTACCGTCAGGAACTATTGAATGCAGGAACCTACAATCTGCCACTATTGACCCGGCAACAGTAGACATTCTATTGCAAGCCGAAGTAGGGAATGGTTTCATGTTAGGGCCATTCACACGGCCACCATTCACTTATTGGAGAACCAGCCCAATAGGAGTTGCACTGGGGAAATACAACAATAAAGCACGGTTAATCATCGATTTGTCAGCCCCTCATTCCAGCACCACACCAAGCCTAAACTTATACCATCGGCTGAGTTTTCTTTACAGTACGCTACAGTCGATAATGCCATACAGGCCATACTGGAAGCAGGGGTGGCAGCTTGGCTTGGAAAAAACGATATTTCAAATGCCTTCAAGCACCCCTCTCTATGGCATTTGCATGGCGTAAGGTGGAAAGGGCTATACTACTTTGCGAACCGGCTGACGTTTGGGGCCAAAAGTAGCCCCAAATTGTTTGATATTTTTTCAGAGACACTGTGTTGGCTACTGTTGTCCAGTAATTATACACTATCTGGACGACTTCTTAACAGTAGAGAAACCAGACGCGGTACCACACAGCATCAACAAGATGGTTGCATTATTCAAGACATTAGGGGGTACCAGTGGCCGAGAACAAGACAGTGGACCCCACTACCAAACTGTGACGAAGTGCCCTTCGCCACTTGTGCCTGGAGAGGACTGCTTGCTCGCCTCTTGCCCTGTGACTATGGCCCCTGGGATGTATTGCCCTTTAAAGACATGATTTGGGCATAATGGATTTGTGTTGTGCTGCTGCTGGCCCTTTAAGAACCATCTGGGGACATACTGTGGAGTTACTGGGTGGCCACCATTTCCTGTATCAAAGGCACATGGTGAGAACAATGGATGGCGGCCATTTTAACTCACAGACACTGTTTGGACTTTTCAACACAGTTCCAATCTCGCCAGTATATGTTTCTATGGGGTTATTGCATATTTTGGGGTCCCTGTGTGGTTTTATGAAATTGTAATGTTTCTGGCCAGCAGATAATTGAGCTTTGTGTATTGTAGAAACTCAATTATCTAGCCTGGCCCAGAGGAGGAGTTTTGTGTTGCATAAATTGTGAGTTCTGTGTGCCAGTAAATCAGTCTTGTTCCAGCATTAAGCCTTGGCTCATGTTTGGGGGATTGGAGAAATACACTCTGGGGATTGCTATAATCACTATACTCCCCAGGGTATGATCACTAAGTTCTGCTAAGAGCTGTTCCTGCTCTCTGGGGAAAGAGAGGTTCACCCACTGGAAGCTGGATCCTGGCCTTGGGTCCAGGGTGGGTGGAGACAGAGACCCCAGCGCAGTTGCATCGCTGGAAGTGGGGTCTGCAGTGCTGATGGTGTCGGTTGGAGTGCTTGGAGTCCTCGGCAAGCGCTAGGAGCATCGATTGGCGGAGGTACTCAGTCGGAGTGCCAGCGTTCCGTCACATTTGGTGGCAGCGGCGGGATGGCGTCCTAGTGCGAGGACCAGCAGCTCGGAGACACCGGTAACGTGTGGAGTTACAGATTTATAATTGAGGGCAACGCTAGCCTCTGCGCAGCGTCCCTACCTACAGCAACATGGAGCTAGCAAGACCCTGGACAGCAGCCAGTGAATTGCAAATCCGCCTGTCACAGTGCTAGGAGGGTGCTGATTTCATGAAGGAAGTAAAGGCGCGGCTGGTCTGGTTTGGCCCAAACCCTTCAGATGAGGTGGTCCATCAAGTGATGCGCATGTTGAGTGCTGAGAACCAAGACGCACGGAACTTCGAGTACCAACTGTGGAGTTTGGGGGTATTGACACCCCGTCTCCAGCGACAGAGCGAGTTACAGGGAGAGGAGAGCAGCGACCTCCCTTCCCAGCGGCAGTGCACCGTACAGAGGGAAGAGACAACCGGTCTCTCTCCCCAGCGGCAGTGTCCCCCCCAGGGAGCTGAAGGTGCCATCCTTCCTCCCCGGCGGCAGTGTGTATCCCAGGGAGCTGAAGGTGCCGTCCTTCCTCCCCAGCGGCAGTGTGTGTCCCAGGGAGCAGAAGGTGCCATCCTTCCTCCCCAGCGGCAGTGTGTGTCCCAGGGAGCAGAAGGTGCCATCCTCCCTCCCCAGCGGCAGTGTGTATCCCAGGAAGCAGAAGGTGTCGTCCTTCCTCCCCAGCGGCAGTGTGTACCCCAGGGAGCAGAAGGTGCCATCCTTCCTCCCCAGTGGCAGTGTGTCCAGGGAGTGAAGGCCATCCTTCCTCCCCAGCTGCAGTGTGTGTGTCCCAGGGGAGCAGAAGGCAGCCGGAATTCCTCCTCCCCAGCGCAGTGTATCCCAGTGGCTTGAAGGTGCCCATCCCCTTCCTCCCCAGGGGCAGTGTGTATCCCAGGGAGCAGAAGGTGCCATCCTTCCTCCCCAGCGGCAGTGTGTACCCCAGGAAGCAGAAGGTGCCATCCGTCCTCCCCAGCGGCAGTGTGTACCCCAGGAAGCAGAGACCGCCTGTCTCGCACCCCAGCCGCAGGACAAAATATTGAAAGGGGAGACAGTTGGTCCCCCTCTCCACCAGCAAAGAGAGTGTCAGGGAGAGGAGCAGGTTACCCCCTCTCCCCAGCGGCAGTCTACAGTTCAGAGAGAGGAGCTTGTTACACCCTCTCTCCAGCGGCAGCCTAACTCACCAAGGGGAGATGTTAAGCGCCACAACTATGGAGATGGGACCGAAGTCTCTCTGCCAGCCCTACAGGGATGCTGGGCATTCAGCCCAGGTCCCCAGCGGCAGTATAATATACAGGGAGGGGAGACAACTGGTCTCTCTCCCCAGCGGCGGCCTGAGTTCCAGGAGGAGGTGATGGTCGATCCCTCCACCTTACAGCAACCAGCGTCCTGTGGAGTGGGGGCAACCAGCCCCCCCCTCCAACAGCAGCCAGAGATACCGGGAGAGGGGGAAGACAAACCTAACCACATTGGCACAGATGGGACCGCGGTCTCTGTGCCAGTCCTACAGGGAGGCTGGACGGGCGGTCCAGATCCCCAACCAACCCCGCAGGGATGCCAGGAGGAGGTAAGCGAAACTTCCCCTCCCCAGCTACATCCCAACCGGGTCCTGGGGGCAGTGGATGAGCCTGCGATACCCACTGACCCCCTCCCAGCAGAAGAGCTGGCATCTGGGCAGAGCCCTGTTAGCCTCTGCCCCCCCTTTTCCCCTGTATCAGAGCCTGACTTACCACGGGTTACCCCAGTGGAAGAGCTGGCAGCAGGGCAGAGCGCCGCTGGCCTCTGCCCCCAAGCAACACCAGCAGTTTGCCTAGCTGCACCAGGGAGACCGAGAGTGCTGCGCTGTCCCACTACAAACTTGAACCTACAGGCCAGTACCATTTATTGTGGGGGGGTTACTCTGCGTATTTTTCTTTGTGGGTGGGCTGCCCGACTAATCTAGGTACTGACCGGCAGAAGGTCAGGTACCTGTTTAGTCTTCCCCCCAAAGGGAAGATGTGTGACGAAGTGCCCTTCGCCACTTGTGCCTGGAGAGGACTGCTTGCCCGCCTCTTGCCCTGTGACTATGGCCCCTGGGATGTATTGCCCTTTAAAGACATGATTTGGGCATAATGGATTTGTGTTGTGCTGCTGCTGGCCCTTTAAGAACCATCTGGGGACATACTGTGGAGTTACTGGGTGGCCACCATTTCCTGTATCAGAAGCACATGGTGAGAACAATGGATGGCGGCCATTTTAACTCACAGACACTGTTTGGACTTTTCAACACAGTGCCATCTCGCCAGTATATGTTACACAGAGACATCGTGCAGTGGTTTTGGACTATACAGCAGGGGACACATTATACAGTGATTGTTTTTCATTTAGCCTGTATATGTTCTGCAGAATCTGCATTAAACTGTATTTTCCAAAGTACTGAACGGAACTGGGTGAATTTTGGATATGTGGTTCAACCAGATCCCCCGGTTCCAAGGATATACTTTTTATGGGGTTATTGCATATTTTGGGGTCCCTGTGTGGTTTATGAAATTGTAATGTTTCTGGCCAGCAGATAATTGAGCTTTGTGTATTGTAGAAACTCAATTATCTAGCCTGGCCCAGAGGAGAAGTTTTGTGTTGCATAAATTGTGAGTTCTGTGTGCCAGTAAATCAGTCTTGTTCCAGCATTAAGCCTTGGCTCATGTTTGGGGAATTGGAGAAATACACTCTGGGGATTGCTATAATCACTATACTCCCCAGGGTATGATCACTAAGTTCTGCTAAGAGCTTGTTCCTGCTCTCTGGGGAAAGAGAGGTTCACCCACTGGAAGCTGGATCCTGGCCTTGGGTCCAGGGTGGGTGGAGATAGCAGAGACCCCAGCGCAGTTGCATCACTGGAAGTGGGGTCTGCAGTGCTGATGGTGTCGGTTGGAGTGCTTGGAGTCCTCGGCAAGCGCTAGGAGCATCGATTGGCGGAGGTACTCAGTCGGAGTGCCAGCGTTCCGTCACACAAACTAACCTTCCTAGGTATCGAATTAGACTCAGCAGCATTGCAAGCTAGCCTGCCAGTCGACAAAGTTCAGAGAATCCGGGCAATGGCGTCTCTAGGATTCATTTTTAGAGGGGGCACATGGTGGGCCAGGGACAAAAGTAGGGGGGCACATTTAACCCCGCCCTCACCACAGTTTGACCCCGCCTCTGCCGCATGTTAAGCCCCGCCCCCGACACAATGTGTTTTTTGTTTTTTTTATAATGCCTGGTGGAGATTTCATTTTAGGATTATTAAAAAACAAACACATTTCCCTTGATACAGTCCATATACACACACACAGACTGCTGAGTCCTTACACACACAGAGAGACTGCTGAGTCCATACACACACAGACACACAGACTGATGACCATACACACACACACACACACAGACTGCAGAGTTCATACTACAAACACAGACACATATTAGACCGCCAAGTCCACACACACACACACACACACACACACAGACTGCTGAGTACACACACACACAGGCTGCTGAGTCCATACACACACACAGACTGCTGAGTCCATACACACACACACAGACCAAGTTGAGTCCATACACACACACACACAGACTGCTGAGTCCATACACACACACACACACACACACACACAGACTGCTGAGTCCACACACACTGCTGAATCCATACACACACAGTGCTATGTCCACACACACACACACACACACAGGCTGCTGAGTCCATACACACACAGACAAACTGCTGAGTCCATACACGCACACACAGACTGCTGAGTCCATACACACACACACACACACACACACACACACACACACACACACACAGACGGCTGAATCCATACACACATACAGACTTCTGAATCCATACACACACAGTGCTGAATCCATACACACATACAGACTGCTGAATCCATACACACACACTGCTGAATCCATACACACACACTGCTGAATCCATACACACACACTGCTGAATCCATACACACATACAGACTGCTGAATTAATACACACATACAGACTGCTGAATCCATACAGGCTGCTAAGTCCATACACACACACAAGCTGCTGAGTCCATACACACACACAGGCTGCTGAGTCCATACACACACACACACATACACACAGACTGCTGAGTCCATACACACACACACAGACTGCTGAGTTCATACACACACACACACACAGACTGCTGAGTCCATACACACACACAGACTGCTGAGTCCATACACATACACACACAGAGACTGCTGAGTCCACACACACACACAGACTGCTGAGTCCACACACACACACACACAGACTGCTGAGTCCACACACACACACAGACTGCTGAGTCCATACACACATACAGACTGCTGATTCCACACACACATACAGACTGCTGAGTCTATACACACACATACAGACTGCTGAGTCTATACACACACACACAGACTGCTGAGTCCATACACACACATACACAGACTGCTGAGTCCATACACACACAGACACACACACAGAAAGAAAGACTGCTGAGTCCTTACACACACAGAGAGACTGCTGAGTCCATACACACATTCACACAGACAGACTGCTGAGTACATACACACACACAGACCGCTGAGTCCATACACACACACACAGACTGCTAAGTTCATACACACACACACACACACACTGCTGAGTCCATACACACACACAGACTGCTGAGTCCATACACACACACAGACTGCTGAGTCCTCTGCTGAGTCCATACACACAAACACACACAGACTGCTGAGTCCATACACACAAACGTACACAGACTGCTGAGTCCATACACACACACAGACTGCTGAGTCCATACACACACCACATACTGCTGAGTTCATACACACACATACACAGACTGCTGAGTCCATACACACACACACACACACACACACAGAAATAAAGACTGCTGAGTCCTTACACACACACAGAGACTGCTGAGTCCATACACACATACACACAGACAGATTGCTGAGTACATACACACACACAGACCGCTGAGTCCATACACACAGACAGACTGCTGAGTACATACACACACAGACACACACACACAGACAGCTGAGTCCATACACACACAGACTGCTGAGTCCATACACACACGCACAGGCTGCTGAGTCCATACACACACACACAGGCTGCTGAGTCCATACACACACACAGGCTGTTGAGTCCATACATACACACACAGACTGTTGAGTCCATACATACACACACAGACTGCTGAGTCCATACACACACAGACTGCTGAGTCCATACACACACAGACTGCTGAGTCCATACACACACAGACTGCTGAGTCCATACACACACACACAAGCTTCCTCACTAGCAGACACAGACACACACACACACACACACACACACAAGCACATTAAGCCTACCTGTCACTGGAGGCTGTTGCTGGGGGTCAGACAGCCATCTTCCATCCTTTCCAGCAGCAACAAGGTCGGGTAACAAACTGCTGATTAACGGCGGGGCAGGGCTTATGTGCGGGAGGCGGGGCTTCATTTGGGGGCGGGGCCTGTGCCGGGGAGCCTGACAGCACCCGGCTCCTCAGTCCTGCATTCCCTCGGGCTGTCACACACTGTTACAGTCCGAGGGAATATCATTGCTGGCATTTGGGGGCATTTAGTGGGATTCAAGGGGGGGCACAGCATGATGTAGGGGGGGCCATGGCCCCCTCTGCCCCCCCCCCCCAGCAACGCCACTGAATCTGGGTAGAAGTTGGGTCATTCCTCGATAAAGGTATGACATCAAGGAAGAACCTTCAGTCACTCCTGGGTTCTCTGAACTTCGCCATGAGAGTAATACCACAGGGATGAGCATTCATCTCACGTCTACTCAGTTTGTTACCCGACTTACCCAACGATGACAGCAGGGTTACAATGGACAGTCAGGCTAGGGCGGATCTGACCATGTGGTACCATTTCCTGTCAGACTGGAATGGGAGAAACTTGTTCATACCACCGTTGACATTAAACCCCCCCCCGTGTTATGGATGGATGCTGCAGGTCATGCAGGTTTCGCAGCCATCTTCGAAGATAGATGGATGAGGAACACTTGGCCTAGCGAAGCACTAGGGTTACCCACTTTCACAAAATCTTTGGCACTGTTTGAGATCTACCCCATAGGGGCGGCAGCTAAACACTGGGGCCACTTATGGGGAGGGAAAGCTGTCAAGTGCTACACCAACAACATGGCGGCTTGCGAGATTCTGAACAAAGGCAGGTCTTCTTCACTAACCATCATGAGCCTGGTCAGGAGACTCACATGGTTGGCAGCCACACAAAAAAATTTCCTGACTTGCATACACGTGCCAGGTCACCATAATTCAGCAGCTGACGCACTATCCCGTTCAAAATTGCAGGTTTTCAGACAGCTACACCCAACAGCAGAGGAACGGCCAAGCGAGGCGCCGCAGTTCAGAGACCTCATCCTGAACTAAAATTACTCATGGAGCACGGGAGAGCACTAGCACAGGCCTCACTTTCCACAAACACCAGGCGCACGTACAACTGAGCCTTAATGTTATTCAACAAATTTGTTTCAGAATACCTCATCACGAATCCTTATAGTTTAGATACCATGGTGGCATTCACCTCTTTTTGCCATCTCAACCTGAAACTGGCACACACCACCATAAAACTCTATTTAACTGGAATACAGCATCACATAAGCAACACATATCCTGTATCAAAAACTTCCTGTCAGCACACCCCATTAAAAACATGCTAAAAGGCATCCAACACCTAGAAAACCCAAAACCTACTACACGGCTACCAACTGACGCTGAAAAATTCAGGGCATTCTCTGACACGTTAGATACCAAACCATTTGATAATCACACCAATAACACACTCAAAACAGCCATATACCTGGAATTTTATGGGTTTTTGCGTCCCAACGAATTCACCTTAGGTAACATCAACAATAAGGAAAATATGGTGTGTGTTTCACACTTAAACAAAATAGGCGATCACTACACATTGTCATTAAGACATTCCAAAACTAATCAAATGGAACCACCCTTCGACATTCACTTTTACCCAACCGGTAACCATTGGTGCCCTGTACTACTATTCGACAAATACATGGCAGGTATGGCTGATCAACCCAAACAAGCTCCTCTCCTCACAATACACAGTCAACCCCTAACTACATAAAAATTTATCAAATACGTGAGCTTACTTTTCACAAGAATCGGGTACGATCCCGCAGCATATACAGGCCACTCCTTTCGTATCGGAGCAACATCATCAGCCTCAAGCCAAAACGTACCAGTTCATTTTATTAAAAAGCTAGGCCGTTGGAAGTCTTCGGCATACCATCATTACATACCTCAGCCTGAGAAAGAGTTGAAACAAGCTTTTAAACAATTGGCAAAATAGGGACGCATGGGTGAAATAATGTATATGTATACGTATTAAAGTGTGGAACTGATACTTCTCTTTTGCCCTCTTTATTTACAGGCCAACCCGTACGTTGGTTTCGGCACACCACAACTGACTTAGTATATTATACTAATGATTAGAGGTATAGGTTCACATGAATACGGCCTTCGACCCTGACCACAAATAGGAAGGCGGAGCCTGGAGTTGTGCGAGGGTTTGCAACCGGCCTATATAAACTCACTACTTACCTCCATACCTTGCTGACAGCGCTTGGTTACTTCCGGTTGCCCCACCCACCACTCCACAAAGGAAATCAATTAATTGGTTGGCCCTCTTTATTTACAGGCCGACCCGTACGTCGGTTTCGGCACACCACAACCGACTTAGTATATTATACGAATGATTAGAGGTATAGGTTCACATGAAAACGGCCTTCTTCCCTGACCACAAATATATTTTATATATATATATATATATATATATATATATATATACACACACACACACACACGTACATATAGATATATGGAAGTAGTGGGCATTGACGGTGGAGTTGAAAGGCACTTGGAGTATGGTGGAGGGGTGGGCATGTACAGTGCAGTGGTTAACGAAGGTTAATACCAAATCTTAAATCTGCCAGGGTACTCTCTCAGGGTAGGACCAGCTTCCTTGTTGAATGTTGCAATTTTGTGTTAATACATTAGTGAATATTTCCACTTAAGATAATACTGCTCAGTGAGGTTTTCATTACAAGCATTAGTGCAAAAAAAGAGCAATATGAGAATTTAGTAACATTCCAATAAATGTAAAATTTTGGCACTTACTCCTTGTAGGTGCTTGTTTCAGGATCTTCTGTCATGACATCATGAAGACTTTCCACACAAATATTTACGATCCCACAGAATTTATCCTGGATAACGCTGTAAAAATAAGAAGTTATTAAATGTAAAATATACTTGACCATACCCCACACTAAAACAAAAAATACATTGCAAGTGATATCAGTTTCCCATACGTGCATATCACAACCGTTTCAGAGCATAAACACACATCTATCATTGCAATGCATGGTCCTGGTAGTGAGATTTTTGTAGATAACATTTCCCATTGTGCTCAGACGTCCTTTACGCAGAACTATAACAACTAGAGGTGAGCTTTAATATCCAAATAAAAGTGTTTTGTTTTTCTAGGAAGAGTACAAATAATACAAAACTGATATAGTGAAATTTTAATTATTTTCAGTGTTTTGGGATAAGGTGCCATCACCTAAAAAATGGGTAAGCAACCTTCGGCAGTCCAGATGTTATGGACTACATCTCTCATAATGTTCTTATAGTCACAATCTTGGCAAAAATTCAAGGGAAAAGTAGTACACAAATTGTGGAGTTCCGAAGGTTGTCTCCCCCTATATCAATGTTACTTGTGCTATCAGTATGCAGGACTTAAAATGTCAAGTACTACGCTATTAGCCAAGACTTAAAAGTTACTCACCAATACAAGATCTCTGGATCTCATATAGTTACTGACTTAGACCCACCTGCCATGGTTGTGGCAAACCTCCCAAGTGAGGCTGTTTAAGAGGAACAGTCCCTATTTTGGACCAAAATCTCACTCTTTTCTATCCTACTGTCCCTCTTTTCTAGGAGCTCCATATTGTTGGTGTGTTTGAATGTATAACAGAGCTCCACAGCAATAATACTCACAGTAATGTTTCTTTAAACTATAACAAATGTGTTTATAAATCAGTCTGTGTCAATATGCATTCTTCTTGTTCTAAATTCCATTTTCGTCGCATTAATTGTTATTAGTATGTTACCTACAATTTCACAGAAAAGCCCCAGCACTGGTCACATCCCCACTCACACCCCCAAAAAGTAAAGTGTCCCTTTTTGTCTATTTGAAATACTGGGAGATAAGTTATAGAATCTATTATAGTTACTGGTCCTGAGCAGTCTGTTCTGATCTCTTGATCGATAATCGTTACCAATCCTTAATAGTATGCCATGATTCATGCTTACACTAGCTTGTCTGGTTCTAGTGTTCACTACATACACATGGAGTCAGCCTATATTGACAAGTGGGAAGTTGGGTAGTTTACTATCATGACACAATCTTCTGCAATAAAGGTTCATCACCTGCCTATTCCAAACAGTCTGATACCTTAATTTATAAGTTGTGTTCTTTTACTTCATTCGGAGTCCTTATCTCTTAATCTGAAAGATCACTTACTCCAAAGGCATCAAGGTGTGGTGCAATACAGGAAAAGTTTATTGGGATCAATAGAGCATAATCACATACAACGTTTTGGCATTCAGTGTCAAGCCCTTCCAAGGTGCTTCGGAGTGGCAGCAGTTTTTTGCAAATTACCTATGTGCAATTTTGATCCGATTTTAATCTGCAAGGATATCTCTGGCTTCTACTACATGTTTAGTCAGACAGTAATTATGACGTGCACCATCTGCAGTTGTAGAACAGTCTTTAGTTTTTTCTTAATTTCTAAATTTGGACCTAATATACACATATGCCTCCCAGCTACCCCAGAATTGAGGGTCCAGCAATGCCAACCCAGTTTGTTCCCAATGTACTGTTTCATTAGATGCACTCATTCTGCGCTAAGCACATTAAGGGCCAGCCCATGCTCAGTCCGCTTCACAAAATCTATGAACATGTGCAACCTTGAGCAAGGGTTCTTTCCAGGAAGGATGCCAGTCAGCCGGGTGTGCTGTCAAGCCAGTACAGCACACTTTTCTTTTTTATTTTACAGTCTCTGACATTCTGGGGGCATATACCACATCACTGACACGACCCTCTGTAGGCCGACTCACCCCTGTCCTGACTTAATACCTGACAAATTTGGGAAGCACGGGCACATGTTATAAAATAGGCTGTGGACAACTGCTCAAAATAAATTGTTTACTATAGCAGAACTGCTATGCTCAAATAGAATGGAGCCCCTAATGACACTGAAGTCAGTAAACCATGAATAAAGGAGTTCCCTGTACAGTAATGAAAAGAATGAAAAATGCACATAGAGCATATCAGCAACAGACAATACAAGGCTGTTCTTGTCTTACTGCAATTGAGTCTTTCGGCATTCAGCTAGTTTGGCCAATGTTGTAAGTCAATGTGTTGGGTCATTCAGGCATGGAAAGAGTTTAAGTGTTAGGATTTTAAGTACCTCTATGAAGAGCTGATTTTTGGCAGAAGGAATATAAACAGGTCTGACCAGCACAGAAGAGCATTAGATGAACTTGAAGTAAAAATCCTTCCCAACATTAGAAAACAGGACTTGTACATATACTGTATTAAAGATCAATAATGCGTAAATTCAATAAAATAAAATAATAAATAACTAACTCCTTCTATTCTCCCTTTTGCAGTGTCACCCAGGAGCTGGAAGATACTTTACCTTATCCATCCAGTATCCACTGGTAGAAAGCATATCACTCACATGCAAGAAAGATGTTTTCAGCAGATTTTATAGCAGAACGTTTCTTGTAAGAAACTCAAAGCACAAAAGCACCAGAGGAATCCCTTTCTATTATCGACCTTCTTTAAACCCCCTCTGTCTCGCTGGAGAAAGGTTCAACAAAGGATATATACAGTTAACAAAGAAAAGTTTTAATAGCTGCTAAATTTAGAACATGATTTAGGCATTGTTACCAAGGGGACCTGCGGAAATGTAGTGACCATGTGTTCTTATTGGCATATTGCAGTATAGTATGCTTTGTCGAAACAACATTTAAGAGCTGCTCGGCATGTACAACTCAAGTTATAGGTTTCTTAATACTTGTAAAGCTTGCTCACTGCATAGGTTATGGTGCAAGAAGGTAACCTGTCAACACGTCAGTGTGTCCCTGAACACAGTTGCCAATAACTGCAAAAATTCATAACATTTGCAAAAAAACATAACATATTTCCTCATTTGACATTCAAATATCTCCAACATGTCGTTGTGCAGAGTGAATGCCTCCTCCGAGCTGAAGATGTAGGAATGCTGTGCGTAGAGTCATGTTCACAAAACTGTGAACAGGGCTTGCAAAAAATGATAGCCAGTGTACACTGTTCATAATTTGTTTATTCAGCAGTTCCAATCAATAATTTTAATTAATGGAACTGCAGGTGGGGCTAAACTACATTTCCCAGAAAGAGCTGTTTTTTCTTTTTCAATAGTGTATTTATACAATGCATTCATAAATGAGTCACTTCCCCTGGTGTGTCCCTAAAGCTGAAGAGTAAGATTTAATCACTTGTCAGATTATAAAACTTAAAGCCTGTCATGGCTGCATCCATTGTGTATTTTTAAACCCCCCTCACAACTCCACTACCTTTAATTGTGCCCCTTGTCACCCCCAAAAGTCCCTAAGCCCCCCATATTACCTATTTTTAAAAATCTTTATTTTGTGCCTGTACATAGGTCATGTGCATTGCCATCTTTGTGTGGGCTAATGAGGTCCTGGGCACCATCATCTTTGTGTGGGCTGATGTAGGCCCTGTGGTGCACTAGATAGCGCAATGAAATTCCCGCCCATGCCCAGTTAAAGACTTTGTTTTTTGGCATTCGTTATTGTCCGAAATTCATAGCGAATTTCGTGTATTTATTCGTCATAAAAACGAATGAATGAATAGAAATTTCATACGAACAAACACCAAATGTCGGTGTTCATTAATTCTGTTTATTACAAGGAGGGAGCTATCAGCTTGCAGCTCCCTCCATGTAATATGCAAAAAAAAGAAGTGGCGGGGAGCTGTGCTCCCCGCCACTTCCTAAGCCCCACATGCCCTCCCTCACTCTATGGGGGTCAATGTGACCCCCATATTAGCATAAGGGAGATTAAAATCTCCTGAATGTCCCTGCTCACTATGCTGCGAGTAGGGGCAGGTCTACAAAACAGCGAGCAGCCTCTGGCTGCTCACTCTTGTAAAATAAATAAATTTTAAAAATACCCTTCTAATAAATGGTCCCATGGTGGGCATCTATTAACTAGTGTGTGGGACATAGTATCCTCCCAGAGCCCCCACCCGTGCCACGCGAGTGGGGGCTATTTAACAAAATGGGGACATAGGGTCCCACTTGGCCCCCATCCATGAGTGGCAGGTGAGGGCCCTAAATGACAATAAGGTGGGGATCTATTGTACTTCCCCCTGACCCCCTCTTAATAGTGGCAGGTGGTGGCAATAAAAGACAATGGTGAGGGGAACCAGGTGACTAAGCCCTACCTACCTCCCTCCCTTATTTGTATTTACTTTGGACAGTTGAAATAGAACCTCTTCCTCTGTAAACTCAGTGTAACAAATAACAAATTTGTCCTTTTTCGTAACAGAAGTCCCTCTCCTTCATTTTCAGCTGCAAACACTTAAAAATATTCATTGAGGCAGTCAGCTAGACCTTTTACCTCTTCTACATACCTTACTTATTTTGTATAACTAATCTTTGTTTTACTTTCCTTTTCTCATTTATGTATCTAAAAAATGCTTTACCCCCCCTTTTTTATTTTTACTGACTGTGCAATTTTCTCTTCTGTGTGCTTTGGAGGCTCTTATAACTTGCTTTGCAGCTTTCTGTCTAATCTTATAGATCTGTCTACTTCCCTCACTATTTTTTTTAATAATTACTAAATGCTAACATTTAGCTTTTTACGATTTTGGACACTTCTGCAGAGTACCACAGTGGTTTCTTAATTTTTCTGCTCTTCTTCACAAGCTTAATTGAATTTTCTGTTGCTTTCATTAAAGCAACTTTTAAATAATCCAATTTCTCCTGGACTCCATTTAAACTGCTCCAGTCTGATGAGGACTCCTTTACACTTATTCTAATTTTAGAAAAGTCTTTTTTTCTAAAGTCTAAAACTTTTGTTTTTGAGTGGTGTGACTCAGTCACTTTTTTATATTAAACCACACTGTCTGGTGATCACTGGATCCGAGACAAAGGTGTAAATAAAACTAAATATGGCGGGTGGGGTCCTAAAAGAAAATGGGGGGTGGGGGGTGACCTATTGTCTTCCCACCCATGAGCGGCGGGTGGAGGCCACCGCCGGCTCCCACCTATGACCTGAGGGCAAAAAAACCCCCCAAAAAAACAAACAAGCTGGAAAAAAAATCCCTCCGCTAAAAAAAATAATCCATCTTCACCCAGCAAGGGCACCGCGCAGACTGAGCTGCGCAGGGCGGGGAAAGGCTCATAAAGCCTTTCCATGCCCTACAATTTTACTCAGAGTGCTCTGGTTGGTTTAAGCCAACCAACAAGAGTGCTCTGATAAGTTAATATTGAGCATTACCTAATTGGTTACCTGTAAGGCTCACTAGTTACCTATCAGAGCACTCTTATTGGCTGGCTTAAACCAACCAATCAGAGTGCTCTGAGTCAAATTGCAGGGCATGGGAAGGCTTTATAAGCTCAGTCTGCATGGTGCTCTCGCTGAGTGAAGATTGATATTTTTATTTTTTTTATTTTTTTGCGCCGGGATTTTATTATTGGTGTGTTTTGGTTTTTTTTTGCACTCAGGTCATGTGTGGGGGAGGAGGGACAATGACAATAGGTCCACCCCACATTGTCTTTTATAGTCCCCACCGGGAAGGGAGTCAAAGCTGGTCAAGCGTAGGAATAAAACATAAGACAAGGTAGTCCCTACTTTGTTTTATGTTTTAAAGAAAACTAGATTAGATGGGAAAAAAAGAAGACCAGATTCTGAGAGAGGGAGAGAAGAGGAAACGATTAGGAAATGGGTAAGTTCGGCATGTCAGTGCCACTTTAAGCATTTCATTTCTGAAATGTTGTAAACCAGGTCTCCAGATGTTATAAAACTACAACTCCCTTGATGCTTTGCATGACTTTAGAATGACAAAGCGTCATTGAAGCTGTAGTTCTACAATATCTGGTAATCTACCTATTGGGCACCCATGTTCTAAACTAATATATTGCAGGCCTTTTTGTAAGCTTTTTACGCATTAAAGGACAACTGCCAACTCAAAACTATTTTTAATATAACAATTTCAGGAAGTTTTGAAAGGATATAGATTTTGTTTTAAAATTTACTTTTTTTTTTTTTTACTAAATAGGTCTAGTTATATTCTTAAATTGTCATCAGACCTTATGTCACTAATTCTTTAGGCCAAATGATTTTGGAAAATAATAATTAAATTGAAGACCAGATTCTTATGATGGCTTTTAAATACTTATGGTCATTTCAGCATCAAAACCATTTTCATGACAATCATTCTCTTTCCAGTGTTTCCTTTTATTGTTTATTGACTTGATTACAAAAAATTAACATCCAAGAAGAGCAGACATCCGTGAAATATTTATTTAGGCTTGCGTGAACCTTATGCAAACATTGACACAACAACATGGGGTTTAAGAATGCCTCTTACCAAATGAACACAGCATTAACAGGACACAGACATATTTTTAAATTCCTCTCTTGAAGTGACAAGTTCCAGTGCTTTGAACTGAATCCATGCACAAATGAACAGAGTCAAATCAAGTTATTCCAAACGAAGCTGAACGGGGACTTGGTTGTGCCTCGGAGATAAATGCCAGTCTTCTGACAGCTGCCACTTTTATACATCTTCCTTTCGATGAAAATTGCAAGTAAAAAATAGTTCCCTAGAAAGCAGTGTCAGTCAAGCTTACAGTTCAGAGAGAGTAGACTGACCCTGCATGGTGGTTTAATCGAGCTGATACCAAGTAGAAACTCAAGGCAATGGGCACTATACAGCCATGACACTGCTGACATTTATTTTTTTATACATGCGTTTTTGTGTATACATATATACATATACATATCCCTGAAGAACTCTACAGGACGAAACGCGTAGGATATAGACGCTGGGGACTTACATCGTTTTTTTACCAGGTCCACTTTTGATGTTGTTTTGATTTTTATCTTGTGATCTTGTAAGTGCAATTGTAATAAATTCTTTATGTTTTTACTTTCATCTGCACTATTCTCTGGTCTCTTTTACTTTTAAGTGTAAGAAGATTCCTATATACTGAATACTTCATTCTACATCTAACTAAGGATGATGTGCCTGATATTCCCTGACCTTTTGTGAGTTTTCCTTATAACCTTTGCATGTCTTTACTCCAATAAACACTGATCACACTATGTTCAGTTTGTATTTTTTGTAGACATCACAGACTATGCTCTCACATATAAGGTCGTATTATTATTCCACTCTTATATAACTTGGGATTCTATGTTTTGATCCTTTATATCTGTATTCCTACTTATGTGCATGATTTGCTATATTTTAGGTGTTCTAGAGGGCACACTATTTAGTAGGTTTGCTATACTTCTGCTTCTAGTGGTTAATTTTGTATGTTTTACATATATACATACACCACTTAAACATCAAAAATATGGCAAAACAATTCCGATATGGAGCCCCTGTCTTGTCATACTAGATATTTTCAATATAGTGCTCTGTTTGTACGATGAGCAGCGCAACCATGTCTTTACAACAACTAAGCACGGTTGGAATGCTGTAAAGAATTCAGGCTGTACTAGAGACGAATATTAGTCTCTCTCTCTCTCTCTCTCTCTCTCTCTCTCTCTCTCTCTCTCTCTCTCTCTCTCTCTCTATATATATATATATATATATATATATACACACACACAAATTAAAATGCCCACTTAATCATATTTTACTACAACAAAAACAAACCTGTAGAATTACAAGTAATTTAAATATGTGTGTGTACACAAAGGGGCAACTCCACTATAAATTACTGGTAGGTGAATACACCAGGCTGCCTGTCAATTAAGCAGGTCAGCCCACTAGGGGCAAAATCATGAAAAATCAGGATGGTTTGGAGGCAAGTGTATAAAACAACCCAAACATTTTTAGTATTTTATAAAAGTGAACACTATAGTTATGAAAAGTAGTACAAGTATATATTATGTGGTCTTTTTCCAGGCGATTCAGACAGGGTCTGGGATACCATAAGTCCTGCAACTTGAGTCTAAATATCAGGTGTAAACAATATTCTCAGAATTCACAACAAAAATAAATGGAGTCTAATAAATATTAGATGGTGCCTTGGTCATTTGCCTACAGTTTCAGGTCATATAGTCCTACCAAAGTGCTGTTCTTATAGCTGGATTTTGAGAACAATGTCTTTGATGATCCTCACGTAAAAACTGTCAGGGTTCGAGTTAAGTGGCATGTTCCTACCAAGGAGAAATCAATGACAGCAAGCACACATTATATCCTTTCTGTGACGTTACCAGAGTTAGAGGCTATTTTGAGTGCGTAGCTATTTTTGACAGGTGTCAATAAAACCAGCCATAAGTCAAAACAATGCTAGCATATGGTATAACAAACATAACTGTCAGTTTGCAGTTATAGCGTACAGATATTTTTTAGAATAATTTTACATTAAAAGATTTTATACAAATGTAGTAATCTTTACACTTTACCTTAAAGGGACATTGCAGATAACAAAATCACTTTAGCTTACTGAAGTGCTTTATGTGTGAAAAAGTGTGTCATTGTTTTTCCATTTTACAAATAGTGCAAATTTCAATAAAAATTGACACTTTTTTTTTTTAATTAACCTTGTTAAACCCCCTGGCTGCCAATCAGACAACAGGTCATGTTACTTCCTGGTTTGGTTACCTTAGTGGAGCTAAACTCAAGAGACAAGAAATTGCCCAGAGCACCTGCCTTGCAAAGACATCCCATTGAGCTGCATTGGGAGTCTGTGATTGGACAGCCACAAAATGTCTGGGCGGGGTTTACTGTAATTATTCGAATAATTCTGTATTTTACAGCAGAAATAGTATGACAGTTAATTCGGGTCACACAAACACAGATTTAAACAGTTTGCCCCACCAACACCTTCAATCTATTCCTCACCTCCCTTTACCAACATATTCAATTTATTCGATCTACTATGCACATGAATTGCTCCAGGGAACCTTAATACATCACTTAAAATTAAAGAAAAAATTGCCAGTAATAAAAATAATACAATTTTTATTTACCAAAGCAAAAACGATTGCAAGATTTCTACCCAAGAAACTCTGAAATACACGTCATCTTAAAAGAGGTACTACAAGAACCATGAGCACCTCAGTAATTTGAAGTGGTCATGGTGCCTGGAGTCTATGTTTAACATTTATGTTCAACAAACTAAAAGCTAAAGCCCTTTGCTGCCAGGGAAGTAACCTCACTTCCGGCAGAATAATTAAACAACCAGGGACTAGAGTTCTGGGCTGGTTAATGTCAATTTTCTGAATATTTGGCATCTGTTGTCAGCATGCAAAGCAAGCTGTTGACAGGTGACTAATGTCAGCAACCCTCCTTCCCCCTCTGTGCTGCCCAAGTCCTCCTCTAAAGCTCATCTTCACTGAGATCACACACACTGCAGGGGAATTATATCACCAGAGGACTATTGTACTACTCGAAGAAAGTTGCGTCGGCACAGGATTGCATCTTTTTTTGCATTACTTTATTGTTTTGGAGTAAGCCTTTAACTCAGAGAACAGAGTGCTCAAACAAGATGACCTGGGTCTGATTATCAGGAGTGGAATGTTTAAGTGGTCTAATTAGGTCAATTTCTGAACTCAGTGCAGGGTTTGGTGTTGTGATCCTAATGGGATCAGCCATTTGATATCTGCCAGAGTGATAGCAGCTGTAATACTCCAATACATTGTCTGCAGGATTTTCGGGGGTTATAATTTTCCGCCTCAGCTGCATGATTCTGACACTAAGAAAAACAATCACAACACAAGATAACAAAAAGAAAGACAGTAAAATGTGAAAAGACTGGTTAACACTTTCCAACTCCTGTTGGCATATCACTAAGGGTTTCAGAGACACTGTTATTACAGAGGGTGGAAAGTGACTGTCAGCATCTCTCGTCAAATTTACCGGTGCAAGGTTTTCTGGTATTTCCCCATGGGGAAATGCAAGTTCTGTTGTATTTATTGGCAAATTGTGAGTCTTTATTTCACTAAATGTGGTTACAGTAGTTGTCAAAATGTCATCAGCACTCTGGGAGCTGGTATCAAACCAAGTCCTATATGTGGCACTTTTCATGTGGCTATAAAGTGATACAGTGGTCACAACATCTGCTTGCTGGTTTGCCTGGTGGAACGTATTTGTGGTCAAGCAGTCCTGGAATTCAGACAGAATAATATGACGCATAGGCCTTCCACGCAAATGAGATGGGTTCTGACAATGGATGCTAAACGTAAATGAAGATGACAGCAGAAAGTTTCTAATCTCTAGAAAATCACATCCACAATCCCACGGATTATAATTTGCTTGAAAATGCGTTAAGGAGATCAAAGGCTGGAGTACTTTCGGTTGTAAAAATGTCAGGTTGTTAAATGCCAAGTTGAGGACCTTCAAGGAAGCCCCCATTTCTTCAAATGCATTATCTGATATAGAACTTATGTTGTTTCTGTCTAGCTGTAAGTCTATTAAATGGTTCAGGTAGGTGAAAGTATTCCAGTTAAGGGTATCCAGTTTGTTATTGCATAAAATTAAATGTTTAAGATTGCTTAGACTATAAAATGCTTTCTCATAAATCGTCTGAATATTTGAATTCGCTAAAAATAAATGCTGCAAAGAATCAAGTCCCTTAAAAGCCAAACTATGGAGAGATTTGAGAGGGTTATTTGACAGTGAAAGCCTTTTGAGATGTTTAAGTATCCCCAGTGCTTCGGATGGCACTTGCATTAATTGATTACCTTCAAGGTAGAGACTCTCAAGGTCTTCAAGGTACCGGAATGCAGAAACAGAAATCTGAGAAATATTATTGTTGGATAAATTTAACGTTCGAAGGCTAATCAACCCAAAAAATGTATGATTCCCAAGAACACTTAAGATGTTTCTCTGAAGACTTAAGTAACGGACAGATTTAAGTTGATCAAACAAACCTTGATGAAGTATCCCAATCTGATTGTTCTGCAGATGTAAAAGGTTTAGTTGTAAAAGTCCCTCAAACACACTTGGATGTAAGTGTTTGATTGAGTTGTCATTTAGATACAAATAATACAAATTCTTCAATGATGCAAATGTTTTGGGCTGCACGCAACATACATTGGACTTTTCCAAATACAGCACCGCTAGTTTCGGAAGCTTTACAAATTCATTGCGAGTTATGTGTGTGATGTTATTGCCACTCAAGTTAATAAGTGTTGTATTTTCAGGTAGGTTCATCGGCACGGTGGTTAGACCCACTTCACGGCAATTAACTTGTCTTCCTGTGCATCTTGGGCACACTGATGGACAACAAAGTATGTGCTTGTATAGTAGTAACAGGAGAAAAAAGCCTCGCAGAGATAACTGCAGTACGTTAAGACAACACTGAGATCCTTGCACGTCTCTGTGTCTGGTGTTCATAATTGTTCAGGCTATCAAAAAGCAAAAGAAACAGTCAAGAGAAAAAAAAACATTTTGAAATGAAATGAAAAAGAAAGGAAAATAACATGTTCTGACAGAATCTATTACTTAAAAATGTTTACAAATTGTGTGCATTATATAAGATAAAAGGTTATGCCTACTCGAAGCTGTATACCTACCTGTCCTATTAATATATCTGACTTAATAAATGCAGGGTGGCAACCATACTAGTGACAGAAAAAAAACCTCACAAAATATGGGTGCGTTAAAATCAGAATGAGATCCAAATAAAGCTTTGCAAATTATGTAATGTAGAGTGCTATGAAAATGGGGTAGGTCAGCTGAGGAGCATGCAAAGCGGGTTAACTAGAAGGACTTTTTTTGGTTTTGCATTTTAAATAGATTGTTAAGCTATAAATGGAGTAGAACATTTTAGAGTAGTGATTGGTAAACGTTAATTCCCTAACATGCATCATTAGATAAAGAGTTCAGTTTTTGTGTAAGAAATTAAAACTAGAATCTAATAATACTTTTATTAAAATTAAATTACATGTTATTAGTATATACTTTGAATCAAAATAGAATACAATATAATAAAGAGTAACTACCATCTTGAGATTTGCCAACTTCCAGTTCCCATGTATGGAATGGAGGTTATTTACAAATAAAAGTTGGGTGAGATTCTCATTTAGGTTATTAGAAAGGTTATATATACACCATATCTTTAATCTGCTGTATATATGCACCAAACGCATTGTGCTGCTATATCTTGGTTTATTCTATTCTGTTAAAAGTATATACAAATAAAATGTAATTTAATTATTTTGGTTCCTTATATCTTATGTTGCTACCATCAAGTTGCTCTTGGGACCTATACTTATAAGAAGCAAAGTGCATCGTCAAGCCTTTGTTTGATACCTCCACAGTTAAGAGCCAATTACAAGGCTCTAAAGATTGTGAGTTTTCCCATTATCTTTGCCCTTTTTATCTCTGTATATGCATACTGCACTATGATATTTCTTTGTTATGTCATGTAGATATTTTACTGCAGGAGGTAACTAGAAACATTGTGTGCACTTCACTACCTCATCTATGTTGTTTGTATAGGGCACATGTGTGGAAACCGCTAAAGCCCATGTTTATAACGTTGAGTGTCATTAAAGTAGGGAGCACTTGTGAATGTAAGCTTTTAACGCAACGGTCATCTCTGTTCATTTTATGAGTATTTCATAAAGGTAAAATCTTTATAAAAAATTCAATTTCAAAGCAATTAAAAGGCATCACAAGTCAAAGTTGAAATTACTTTGTCTTATGGGTTAAGTCCAAATTGACAAAAGGTGGAGCATCCTCCTTCAATGTGTGTCAATTCCCACAGTCATTGTTGGCAACATTGCACAAATTGGTTGCTATAAGAAAGAAAGAAGATGGCAGCGCCCACCATGGAGAGCTTCAGGTGAATCTATTTACCTTTAGCGTCACTTTCCAGGCTGCCGCACAAAATGTGAAAATGTAAACAAACCCAAAAGTGACAGAATTTCTTTAATAGTCAGAGAAAAACAATCACAACAGTAGAAAATATATAGGGTGAGCAGAAATAACTATTTGTTAAATAGGTTAAAGAAAAATAAAACATAAATACACACACACACACATATATATATATATATATATGTATATAACATTGGCTATGTTTGAAGAACCTACTTGATAGAGATACTTAATGAATGCAACTCTTAAAAAAAAAAAAAAAAAAAAATGTAAATAATGACTGTAATTAGATAACAGAGAGTTGAAAAGGAATCCTGTGGACTCAGACGCAGTATACCATCAATCACATGTAAGTGCCTGTATATGAATGGCAGTGTCTAAAATAAATGTCACTTTTCCATTATGTAATAGGCAAGTAGGAGATATGATCAATAGTGAGCTACCTATGTTTTCCAGTATCTAAATGTATTCATTCACTTAGGCATTTCACAATTCACTCATCAGAAAGCATAACAGTTATTGCACCAGCAACCTGTAATCACTTTTTTTTTTTCTACAGGGGACTGTTTTACAACAGACTAAAATTCAAAGAGCCAGCTACCCACACTTTGTAATCATGTCTGCAAAAAAATTGGTCACTTAATAAAAAGTGAGATTAAATGATCTTACCCAAAGACAGGTGTTCATTTTAAATATATGCCTGCTGCCTTTTTTTTTCTTTTTTAAGATTTAGAAGCATGTGAATCGTCCGAGGGGCCGTGAGGAAAAGTGGACGCATTTTTTAGACTGAGTAGGAAATCAGGAAACTCATAGCTTCCCATTGGCTCCCTGACATGGACAGGATACAAAATGTTACTATGGATACAGGAAAAGTAAGCCAGGAAGTGATATCTCTTGTGAGCTATTGTTCTTAAAAACAAAATCACTGCAACATAGTTCTCACAAACTTTAACCCCTTCAGGACAGATTTTACTTCAACAATAATTCTGCTATTTCCTTTAGAAAAGAAAATGATTAAGGCCCTCCAGTGCAACAATAAAAATGTAAAAGTGGCAAAGAAAAAAATAATAATTATAACCAAAAAGTATATCTAGTACCAAGTTTATTTGTATAAACCAAATCACACACAGAAGTAAATCTATAAGAGATCTTACATTTATATATAATTTACATTTTTCTTTCATACGTTCTTATAGTTACAAGAGCAGTGTAACCTCTACACACATATAGTGTTATCCTTTAAATAGGGAATTGATGCAAACTGGTAGTGGAAATTATAGCAGGGTCTTTTATGAAAAAAAAAAAAAAAAAAGATGAGTTGCGATTTTTCTGACAATTTTCCACAATTCCTGTTTCAGTAGCCCAGACAGTGGATGAGCAAATAAGTAAAATAGCAGAAATAAATAAAATTAGTTGAACTTGTCTTTTCAAGACAGCAATGGCTTAAACAGAATATATGTGCTTAACGTAAATTTTTTACTATTATTACTGGCATTTATAAAGCACCAACCAGTGGCGTACACACAAATCATGGGGCCCCAGTGCGAAAATGATCCGTGGGCCCCCCTCCCCGACAGACACACACACACACACACATATAAAAAACAGACAGGCACATACAGACACATTCATACAGACTAACACAGACACATACAAACACACACACACACACATACATACAAAGACACATACATAAACAGACAGGCAAACATACACACAGACAGACACATACAGACAGACAGAAAGAAAATACACACACACACACAAGATGCACATAAATACATACATACAAACAGACAAGCACACACACATACAGGAAAACACACATACAATATTTAAGTCACCCTCCTGTTTCCTACCTTTAAGGTGCAGGAGGGTGACTTTCCCTGGGGTCCAGTGGTGGCTCAGGTGGATGGGAGTCAGAGTTCCCACTCTGACTCCCTCTGCTTCCTCCCGCGCAGCTCTCAGTGTTAGCTGGGAGAAGTGACGTGTGGTCACTTCATCCCAGCTTGTGATGTCATCACAGGGGGCCCGGTCACCCTGACGGCGGGCCCGGTGGTTTGCCGCGTGGGCCGGACCGCAGAAGATGATGGTGGCGGATACCCGGTCACAGGGGTCCACAGGGCGGGTGGGCCCCCTGGAGTGGTGGGCCCGGTCTCAGTTGCGACCGCAATATGTACGCCACTGGCACCAACATATTCTGCAGTGCTGTACAATCCGTGAACATAGACAGTCCAGTATAGACAAACCAATAGCAAAGGACATGAAAGCACATGAGCATAGATCTAGCATGTTAAGGTACTGGGTTGGGTATAACTCATTCAGGGAACAGTCTTGCTTTTTTTTTTTTAGTCAAATCACTGTTAGTTTGGAAAAAAAAACAAAGTGCTTGCTTCCTCCATAGATTCCCTGTGCCATAACAATTCTAATAAGCTGTACTGCGTATGGTGATTCCCTTTGCAAATGTTTGGTTGTTTAAAGGAAATATCTTTCAAAAAATACTCCAAGCACCATAACCACTACAGTGTGCAGTTTTAGTTCCTACACAGGAGATTCTGTTAGCTCCCCTGAGCTAAGCCCTGCAGTATAAGGCTAAACTCATTGGCTGAGAGAGTCAGTTGATTACGCTCAGGCAATTTCACTTCTTACAATGGGGTAAAAGGGCAGGGCGACTCCTTGCACCATAACCACTACAAAGTGCTGTTATGGAGTGTTTCTTTACAGGACCACTATAGGCACCCAGACCACTTCAGCTCAATGAAGTGGTCTGGGTGTCAGGTACATCTAGGATTAACCATGCCTGCTGTAGGAGAAACTGCTATGTTTACATGTGGGTTAATCCAGAATCTAGTGGCTGTCTCTGACAGCCGCTAGAGGTGCTTCCGCGCTTCTCACTGTGATTTTCACAGTGAGAAGACGCCAGCGTCCATAGGAAAGCACTGAGAATGCTTTCCTATGGACTGGCTGAATGCGCACGCGGCTCTTGCCGCGCTTCCGCATTCAGCCGATGACGCAGGTCCGTCTATAATATGATTAGGACCCTGGGCAATGCATTTTCATGGGCCCCATGGGCCCTGTCCCTGCCACTGCCTCACCCCCCAATTACGTCCAACCCGCAATCACACTGACAGACGTACTGGCACATACACACACAGACAGACATTAAAACATTCACAGATACATACTGACACACACAGTCACTACACACAAATATATACTGGCAGACATACTGACACACACACAGACATACATACATACATACACAGACACATACATTAACAGATATACTGACACACACACAAACACATACACTGACAGATATACTAAAACACACAGACACATACACTGACAGACACATTGACACACACACACAGGCATACTGACATACACACTGACACACACACACAGGCATACTGACATATACACAGACAGACGTAATGGCTGATACAGACAGACATTAAAACATTCACAGATATATACTGACACACACATACACTGACATACAAATATATCCTGGCAGACATACTGACACACAGACATACATACATAGACACACAGACACATACACTGACAGACATACTGACTGACACACACATACACACACAGACATACTTACACATACACACACAGACATACTGACATACACACAGACAGACGTACTGGCACATACACACAGACAGACATTAAAACATTCACAGATACATACTGACACACACATACACTGACACACAAATATATCCTGGCAGACATACTGACACACACACACACACACACAGAGACATACCTACATACACACACAGAGACATACCTACATACACACACAGACATACTGACACACACACAGACATACTGACACATACACACAGACATACACACACACACAGACATACTGACACACACACACAGACATACACACACAGACCTACTGACATACATTTAGCCACCCTCCAGGTTCTTACCTTTTCCTGGAGGGTGGTTTCCCTGGTCCAGTGGCAGGCTGAGGCAGATGGGAGTTCTCCTCTGGAACTCCCCTCCTCCCTGCCTTCCTCCTCCCGCGCGGCCATTATCTCCGGTGGGGCCCGGTCGCGCTGTTTAAGTGCCACAGCGCCCGACCGGGCCCCTGCTGACACATGCTCCCCGGGTGGCCCTTAGTGCATGGGCCACCCGGGGAGACTCCTCAGTGTGCGGGAGCCGCACCGCCCGGTCCATAGGGGCAGCGCAAATCGCGTTTGCCCCGCGTTAAAGATGGCCCTGCGATAACGGGGAAAGGAGGAGGAGAGTCCCCAGCGCAAGGTAAGTGTTTAACCCCTTTCTCTCCATCCAGCCCGGCAGGAGTGGGACCCTGAGGGTGGGGGCACCCTCAGGGCATTATAGTGCCAGGAAAACAAGTTTGTTTTCCTGGCACTATAGTGGTCCTTTAATTAGAATAAAATACATACAAATAAAAATCAACAGACATTTATTATAACCTTAAATTTAAAAAGCACAAAGAGGCAAAGACGACCGAAAAGGACAGCTTTGTGTTAATTGTGTACCTACATAAGTATAAACATATTTTGGTTTCAGAAGGTTAATACACAGTAGCACTAACCCTTTCAGTAAACATAGGGTGAGCTACCCTTTTTCACTCCGCAAGTTAACATTTGACCTGAAACAGCTGGAGGTTTAGTTCTGCTAAAAGAGACATACATGGCCTGCTACCAGTGTATTTCAACAGAAGCATGAGATACAATATGTCTCTGATACTGGCATTCAGGAGTTAAAAATAAAATCTTACAACTCTAGCTTTACCATTAGCATAACTAAGATAGCTTGATGATCATATGTTTAAAAATGTTACAGGGTAAAATAGAACAAAAAAATAAAATAAAATGCAATCATATTTGAACAACATTGTAAGTATATATTGACTAGATTGCACTGAGAATCAATCAGTAAATTACAGTCTACACTGCAGACAGGATAAATGAAATTCTAGATGCAAACGTCTTGAGATTTAGAAATAAATTTGTTCAAAACCGACAAAGAGTAAAAGAGGTCCTCAGCAACAAGAGCTCATCAAATTCTTTCACTTGCATGGCACAAATTGCAGATCAAGCCAAGAAAGAAATGCAGATTATGTTTTAAGAGATTGGCTAGAGATCCCAAATTTTTATGTAAGTATATGTGCAAACACACTAAAATAAAAATTAGAAAACATTTTAAAAATATTAAATAAAAATGGGAACACAAATGTACACAAGTAAATGTGTTAGCAATGTTTGTGAATATATATTTAAAAATACAAAATACAAAGAAAATAGCACCGTGTCTTGTTTTGAAGAATTTTGAAAGCTTTACTAGTCAACAGAAATGGGCTATAGAGTGCAGGCCAAATAATCCATTCGGGGTGCAGAGTAGAACTGACACACAATACATTCGGGATGCACAGTAGAACTGACACACAAACCAATCTGGGTGCACAGTAGAACTGACACACAAACCATTCAGGGTGCACAGTAGAACTGACACACATACCATTTGGGGTGCACAGTAGAACTGACACACATACCATTTGGGGTGCACAGTAGAACTGACACAGGGGTGCAGGTCAACAACTTCTTGGAAGTATGACGTGTCTGACAAAACTCAGTCCACAAAGCACGCTTAATTGCACATGCCGTTTCATAAAGAAGTCTTGATATTGTCTGCTTATTATCACACAGTACCAACTGTATAATTGATCAAAATGCAAATACCCTAAATGTTATACAGATCTATGGATAACAGTATCAGACACCACTCATATATTGCCACGTTCTAAATGTCTAAAGAGTGAGTGTTTAAAGGGATCTGTCTGGAGGTGTAAACAGAGGGATAGACTATTCTGAAGCATTTCTATTGCATTCAAGACCTACTGATTTGTATCTATATATATAATTTAGCATAAAAAATGGTAAGTGCATGTACCATAGTGTAAAGCACACTGCCATACTTTTGGATTGCTGCTCAGGTCTCATATATTCTGGTACATTAAATATACTGGGCTTCAAGAAATAATACTGATTAGGATAGAAAAGTGTGGGATGGGGCTTATTCCCCAATGAAATGCATTTAGCAAGTAGGATCAGGGGCACAGCTTACATTGGCGTTTATTTACTAAATACCAAATTAGTTTTTATTTTATTTTTTTTACCCAATATCATAAATAACTAGTTTCTTAACTGTGGCCTTTTTATATAGCAGCCAAAACTTTTCTATTCAGTCTTCAGTACATCTCAATTAAAGCCACCATCGGGGGGGGAGGCTCAGTCAATACAGCCCTGATCGCTCTCATGGGGATGGCAGAGTTGGGAGGATGTGATTTTTTAACACATTCTGACAGCATTACTATGTGCAAACCCTCTCGACCCAGTGTCTGTTTGGAGGGGCAGGGAAATCATGCTTCACTGTATCCCCCTTCTCTGGCTTCTATACAGCAATCAAACAAGCCAAAGGAATGTGTTAAAATATGTCATTAACTGTGAACAGGGACAAAGGGCTGTGGCCCATTATGAAGGCAGTAGAGTCTAACCATATATGTGTATGACAGTATGTATCTGTGTGTGGGTGTATGGCTGTGTATATACTTGGGAGTGTGTTGTTACTAGGAGGAGGCCGGCTGATGCCTTTTTAGGAGATCCCCAATGTTTCTGATAGCAGCCATGATCACAATTTAGTGTTTAGCGAATAAACCCCTTAATGTTTCCTGCATTCCAAAATAGAATTCTTATTTGCTCGCTCACCAGTGTCCAAATTAACAAATGTTGTTTGGACTGGCCACATTAGTGCCTTTTTCCAATCCCACTAAAGAAAAGCAGGAAACAAAAGTACTAAAAAGTAAATACCTAAATCATAGCTGTCAAATCCTTGGTTCTCTAATTATTGTTACAAACATGGGTTGGGTGTGTAATGAGACAATACTGGAATTTATTTATTTGGCTTTACTTCTGTTGCTGTATCTGCATACAAGAGTAGAAATCCCAATACAAAAGCTTTACCAATAACAAGCAAACAAGACATTTATTTTGTGATTTAACATATAAAAAAATATAAAAAGCTAAAAGTCTACAGGTGCATGTAATAAGCCTGCAATGGCTGCATCAATTTTAATCTTGCCAAGCCACCTGTATCTTGTCTGTACCCGCCAGTTTATATTAGATTAAAGCTAATATAATTCAGGCTATGAATATTAACTAGTTAGAGTTGCCATCTCACTGAATTTATGCAGAGCAGGAAATATGCACTATGTTCACTACGATATATAAATTGATCTGCCTCTGAATCGTCCAGTAAACACAAAGACTGAATATGCAGCAGTGTTTTAAAGTGGGGACATAATAACCAAAGCCTATAATTACTACAAATTGCTTCAAATTAGACACAATAGAAGTTAAATGACTCCTATTGACACAACTTTCTTTTGAACTTTTTTGATCAATACTAATTTTATTTTTGCTTTGAAAATCGGAATATTTAAAACAGTGTTACACTTTGTTGCCATGTTTGATAATCTAGTCTAGAAACATGATTTCAACATTTTCATGAAACAGTGGGTGCATAATATATTGAGCAGAAAAAAAGCCCACCATGGTAAATTGTTAAAAGCAATGTAATCTTAAATATTTTCATATCGTTATATTTGTATTACAAGAATACACACATACACACGCACACACACACACACACAATGCATATATAAGATTTCCTCAAGGTAAAAAGCTCTTTAATTAAAAAAAAAAAAAAAAAATGCATAAGTTCTAAACAAATAGCATTCCATGTAGCAAGATAAACACACTATACAATACCAACTGACAAACGTCTCAAACCTTACTAGACTGTAAAATATAATCTTTATTGAAACAATTAAAATATACAAAATAGAAATAATAAACACACAATTATAATGTCAATAAAATAGTTATGTTCCCAATCAAGGCATCAAAAAAATATACGTAGTATATAAAAATGTCACTACTTTTTTGTCCTCTGAAACACAAACGGAATACAAACAACCTTTAATCCTGAGGTTCTGGGTTCTTTTTATCCCCCCATGTGACTATAACATTTTAATTGGAAGAATAAAAACATTTTTTAATTACAATCTCTTATCTGAGACTGAGGCGTTTTTTTCGTAGCATTTTGGGACTGGCATCTGTGTTTCTACTATTTACTCTTCTTTTCACCTATTTTTTTTCATCAATAATTAAACTTGCAATAGCAAAATTAACGATTTGTAGTAAGCAATTACAGTAAAAGCAAAAGAACATCAATGTTTAGTGCTTGTAAATGAAATGGTCATTAAATTACATTTAAAAATTAAACTGCTGGCTTTAGTGTTTCTTTATGGTATGTACCAGAGTTTGAAACTCTCACTCGTTACTCCAGAGTGAAAATTTAGCCATAACGAGTACAAACGCAGATCTGCGGAGTTTGTTAAGGACTTTCCAGGCCTTCATGATCGAGTAACTTTTAAGGCCAGGCTAGTGGTGTACGACTTGAAATTCAAGTCCTGGCATGTACACAGTTTTTTCTTTTCATAGATCAGTTTAAAAAATAAGCCGAGTAATAGTAACGGTATTTTCATCTCACAATGTTACATTAAATTTAGTTGAAATTAGCACTTCAAGATCTAACAAAGTAAAATGAAAAGAAAGGGAAAAAAAATTGTATCCCAATATTTAACCCTCAGTTGCTCAGTGACCATTGCTGATGGAAAAAATAATAAAAAAAAACGAATTATGAACAGATTTCAAAAGCTATAAATAACATGTAGAAACATTTCCTGATGTCTAATCTACTTGCCATAAGTCTCTTGCCTGACTAAAGCGCAAGAAATGTTGCTTTTGTAAAGAAACACTTTTTTTTAATCTAAAAAAATATATATTTACTCCATAGTTTCCTTCTTTTGCAGATTTCCTAGTGATCGAATTAAACGCCTCACTTAGGAATCAAATGAGAATGGGAGGATTGATTAGCATACACATGGACATCACAATGGAATGCCCCTGTTACGGACATGAACGTTGACAGTGATGCTAAATGGGCAATTTCATCCTCATTCCCCACCATCCACACTCTTCCAAATATAGACTTGCCAAACATACCATATCTGAATTATACCATATGATTTGCTTGGCCAATGAAAATCATAATGTATACAATCTAAAGTAGAACACGCTGGAGGTAATTTAAAGAGGCATTTTAATTAAAATCTAAAAACAAAACAGGAATCTAGCAAACATTTATTTAGAATTTGTTTCTGATACAATTTAAATCATAGAGGACTACAAATTAGAATGGTAGAATTAAAGTGAAAACAACAGTGTGTTCATTTATTATGAGACGGTGACTGAAGATATTAATTGTGTTGGGACATGACAGTAAACAGCTTAGAGGAATATGAACTAGGCTTTGAAGTAATGAGGGCAATCATTACTAAAATAAAGTGACGTTTAATGAGCGCTTGAAAAAAATAAGTGAAACTTTTCCATGTTAAAAAATTGAGAGAACAAACCAGTGTGTTTCTTCACAAGGAGTCAAGAATGAAATATAAAAAAAACACAACCTTTCCAGAGAATAGTACTGATAATTATACAACCTGATCAAATATCAGGGCCATTGGCTAAGCATTTCAGCCTTCCTCAAACAATTATTACTATTGAGTTGGACAATAATATTTAAGTCCTGGGTATACTTAAAAATGAATACAAAGTAATAGTTCGGTAATGCATACAACATTCTATACATCTTCAAGATATTAGCGTGTATTTGGTACCATAAACAACTTTTTAGTTATAGCATTCTTTCCTTTGATGAACGGTCTACTAATTGATAGGAAGTGTATGCCCCAGCCAATCAGGAGCAGCTGCTATTGCAGAGATACATTTTTGTTTTACCACTCTATTAATTTCACACAGTAAAAAAATTACTGCATGTTACTGTGTGGCAGTCAGTGGCTGGGGACCCTCTATGCATCACACTGAAACTTAAGACATGCACAATCCCTTTTATACCAGCACAAGGTGCATGCTCTTTTTTAACCTTGGCTTCTATTAAAATCTTACTAATTTAGGTTTACCAGATAACTTGTTATCATGACAGTCATGACATGACATCTATATGCTCGACATACCAGTGTAGTAGATTTGGTGCTACAAGGCTGTGGGTGCTGTCCTTAGGTTCTTGACCAAACCATGAGCAGTTTAACCAAAAACAGGGGAGGTTGATGAGTCAGTCTGCACATCTACTCCTAATGGCTATGCAAATAGCAATAACTATTTAATTATATTTTAAAACCATCCTTTGGCTGAGCACTTCAGCAGATTCTCTTCATCAATGGATGCATTTAATATGTGAATTAAAAAAAAAGAAATAAAGATATTGCCAATGTGGAAGCTGAACTTCGGCAGTCACAACAGTCGATCAGGTGACTGTGTGTGGCTTGATAACCCCCTTGTTTGGTCATACTGATGGAAAAGAGTTTCACCAAGAACTGGGGAGTGATGCCTACATTCTAACACCATCAGTGCCGTCTATAATATTAATAGAACCATGTGCAAAGCATTTTCTTGGGCCCCCTGGACTCTGCCCCCACTCCCTGGCATGCAATGACACCTTTCACATGCATACTTACACAGACAAAAATAATGGACAGACATATTAACATACACACACACAGACATACTGACATATTCACAGACACACACATATATACTGAAAAACATTTTGACACATTCAGGCATACTGACAGACACCCTCATACACTGACAGACATGCTTACACACATACACAAACACACTGACAGACATACTGACACATACAGACACATACCCTGACAGGCATACTGACACACAGATACATACACAGACAGACATATTGACAGACATACTGACAGACATACTGACACATATACTGACATACACACACAGACATACTGACACACTTATACTGACAGACACACAGACATACACTGACAGACATCCTGACAGGCATATTGACACACAGACACATACACTGACACACATACTGACAGACACACAGACATACACTGACAGACATGATGACACACACTTATACTGACAGACACACACTGACAGACATACTGACACATTCACTTACACGCAAAATTTACACTTTTAAATCCACCTTCCATTTCCTACCTTGAAGGACGGCTTCCCTGGTGTCCAGACTGGTGGCTGAGGCTGTTGGGGGTTGCAGACTGGCAATCGAGGCCCAGCCACCCTCTTCTCTGCCTCCCTGGTCTCTCCAGCGTGGCTCTCTCTGAGAAGAAGTGACTCATGGCAGTCACTTCCTCCCATGCTGCCAAAAAGCAAGGGGGCCCTGTTTCCAAATGGCCACACGGTGGGCCTCCAAAGTGTGCAGGCCCCAGACTGCACCAGGAACCCATGGAATGGAGGGGGGAGTAAGTACTTGAGGGCAGTGGGGCCCACGGGGCAGCTGCCTTTGGCCCCCAGAAGTAACTGCCCCATTTGCCCCATGTTAAAGACAGCCCTGAACACCATATAGAAAATATCAGCTTGTAGTGGCTATGTTGCCTATGTTGCACCTTTTAGGAACTACAAGGTTTGCACCTCTTTAAGGAAAATAAGGAGATATTGAGAAAATAAAAATAAAGCACAATTTTCCTTTGACAAGTGGAAATTAGACTGACCAAAACCACATATACATTCATACCAAATTCACAAGATTTCAACAAATGTAGGACTCATTAAGCAGTTCTTACCTATTAACAGAGGGCAGCAAAGAGAGCAGGGCCAAAGCTGAAAGTTTCCTTCTTTCTGGCTGAGTAATGTTATCCATTCGGTCCACCCACATTTCAATTGTGTTTCCAAGAATTTGGTCCGCCTGCGCATAATTCAGAAAGTGAAATTCTTCAGAAACGCATCTTGCAACCATTGTGCAAACAGGGTTCCCAGTCCCCTTATCACAAATGTTTCCATACGAACGGAACAGGGGGCCGGTAGAACTAGGGTTTAAGAGGGAATGATAGCACTGGGACTTACACAGAGAAAAATGGACACAAGTATACGTGTAAGAAAATAAATCTGAAAAGATTGGCACATTACATTGGATAAAAAGAGATATTGCTAGCCATTCTTGAAGGACTGCATTTTCTATGATGCCTAGTTAGGTTTAAGCTGACTAAAGTTTTATGGGAAATGTAGCCCACAAACATGTGAAGTCTCAAATGCTATCCTGTTTAGGGTTTGATATTTAGACGAAATGCAAATAAGCATATGCACGCCTATACTCTTTCATTAAGATACTGTAAATACAACCACTCTCTTGGTTATTAAGGGGTTCTTCAGTCTTATGACACTATTTTTGACCTCACACTTACAGAAAACATGTTATTGGATGGCACAGGGCAATTGTCACAGCAATTATATAAAATAAACGTAAACCAAGTCAAGGCGGTATATACTCAGCAGCGGTAATATTCAAAAACTGCTGTTTTTAATCTTTCAGAAATTATACCAAAGAATTTAATAAAAGAAGATATAGTGTCCAAATTTAAAAAGAGCTCACAATCTCTAACCGAACAGTACTGTGGACCTAAGATCTGTGGTTGGGAAATTATGTGAAGGGATTGTAATAGATAACATTCAGGAATTCACTATGAACAATGTCATTACTAGTCATCAACATGGTTTTATAAAAGATAGGGAACTTGGGTACAGGAATGCACAAACTGATTTAAAGGGACTCTCCAGGCACCAATACAACTGTAATGCAATTGATAAAAACATTTTTTGACATTCTTTATTTTTGACGGGCATTAGCTTGTACATGAATAGGCATTGACAAATGACAGTTTTTGTCACGAAACATTGTTACAACATTGTTTTGTCAAGATGAGCTGCCCATTTTTTTAATTTTTTTATGTTGCTAGAAAACTAATAGCAAACACATGAAAAACTGGCAATGTGAAAATAAAACATAGGAAATGTCACCCTGATTACAATTCTTTTCAATAGGGGAAGGAAATACTGATAACATGCGATTCATGGACAATCCCACGTCAGATGGACAATGGGAGAACATAGCGTAAATGTGTTTGTCTGTGGGGCAATTATCAGCCATAATAACGTGACACTTATAAACTAAGGGGTAAATGCCTGTTGGCACGCATGGTTAAGGTAAAGATAAAGCAGTATGTTACTCATGGGATGTAGGCTTGCGGAGCTATATAGAAAGGAAAGAAAAATTCTAAACAAATCAAATAAACATATAAAAACTTGCAAGAAAAGAACTTTGACAGTTTTAGTGCCAGTAGGGTGGGTGTATTCCCAGCCTGCAAGGAGGCCTGTCTTGACACGAAAGGTGTGATCCTGTCCACGGACCATAATGGATGATTCCTCGCCTGTATGGGCCAGTTTGGCAGCCCCATCTCTTGAAGCATAGGAGATGCCTCAGAAGGGTGGGTAATATGGTGGATCTTGCCGCCTTCACCTTTCTCCACCAAGAGCCTGCTCGGAGCAGTTGAGTGGTCTGTCGGAGAGACTGCCGTCACCTGGGGTGTCTAGACAAATCCTTGTAAAGTTGACTTTCTTCAAAGGACACATACAGAGCTTCCCTGGCTGCACCCATAAGTGCCACTCTATCAGAGTCCTGCACCAATTTGATCCTGTGTGGCCTCTGGAGGTTTCTTCAGTGACCTCTGGAGGAGGAAGCAGCTGTCCAGGATAACCATCTTAGCCTGCTTGTGCAGCAGGACTGTAGATATGAGTCTTCTGATATAATGTGGTAATTCCTCATTGGGGATGTTGTCTGGAACCCCCCTGACCCGTAAATTCCTGGCCTTAGACCTATCCTCCATGTTTGCCATATGGTTGGTCAGTTCTGCACAGTGGTTCTGTAAGGTATTAATGGCTGCAACTTTCACACTTCCCAAATCTGCCTCCACTGCTACTGTTCTGTTAGTGAGAGTTACCACCTTCTCCCGCTCAACTGCCATATCGGTCTGAAACATGACCAGGATCTCTTGTAGTAATGCCTTTATGTCAGCCTTAGTGGAGGGTGCTGCATCCCCAGTTATAGATGATCCTTGTGTTGCCACTGGTACCTGGGGGAAGGTGGGTATGGTGAAGGGTATGCTGTCCTTATCCAAGGATTCCGAGGTGTTGGTTGCCACGGGTGCCATCTTTACAGGCCTAGCAGCCTGTGTCAGGAAAGTCCCAATATCACAGTACCCAGAGCCCAGATCGACCCGGTACTTCTTCGTTTTCTTTCCCATCTGTGTCAGAAGGAAAGGGGTCACAGTTAAGTGATTTCAGCTGTATGTACAGTGCAGAGTGGTGCTCCAGCAGCATGCGTCCATCTTGCTCGGATGCTGGCTCCGCCCTCAATAGATTTTGCCCATATTATTATGCTGTTTTTTTTGCATTCTCAAATCTTTATAGTTTTTGCACATAAAAAAATAAACATTTGGCAGAATTCTGCACCATAAACCAGCCTTTATTGCCATGCCCCCTCTTCCTTATCAAATGTATACACACAGTCTCAGCAGTACTGATTGAGCTGCTTTTAATGCACAATTTGGCTACAGTCAGTCAGAGAAACTAAAAATAGGTATTGGTATCCTTACAATGGTCCTGTCCTAATGCAGCCTTCTTTGTAGTTCAGATCATTCAGTACAGTCAGTGGCTGAGCTGTGTTAGTGTGCATCCAGCACAAGGGAGCATGATTAGTGGCCATGGTAAAGTGTCTACATCTCAAATAATATTTAAGAGTTTCCAAAGCCCACTTGATCGTCAAGCACTATTCTTCTATAATAGCATAGAGCTGCTCCAATGGCAACAATTTGGGCTTAAGTATAACATCGAATGCTCCTCTCTGTCTATGTACTGCAAAAACACAGCCCCCAAACCCACCTCAGAGACAACATCTCGAGTTGCAGATCCTTGGGATTTTTTACCTGTCTCCCTTTTCTGTAAGGTGGCCTCACTGTGACAACTTTGTAAATCCTCCACATTGATTAATCAAAGCTTTTGGCAGCCATATATCAGAGTAAGTGGGGTTTCTTTGACTGACCCATTCACAGAGAGTCCATAGAAGTCACCGGTTAAGTACCAGAGCTTCCACAATCTGTGTAGGACTTTAGTTCTTCCGTTTGACTTGATTCATCTGGCCCTGAAATGGCTCAAACATCTGGTATCGAGGAGGGAGCTTTTCCTTCATTAAACTCCCACTAACAGAAGTCTTGAGCTTTTACATTTGTTGTCACATTTAACCAGACCAGAATGTTACCAGCTGCCTCCTCCTTCAGGTCATAATGAGCTTTTTGCATTTCACTAAGGAGGAATGGAGCAATAATTCCTGCCCACTGACTGGGAAGCCAGTCTTTGCAAGTGGCGGCCCGTTAAATAAAAAAGGTAGGACTCCATGTCATCATCTGGAGTCATTTTCTGTAGACAGTGGCTTGTCTGTATTCTTCCTTTGCCCCCTTCTGAAGTATTAATGTGGTAAAGGACCTCTTTAAGCATGGCATGGTCTGCTTTTTGCACTTCGGTCAAAATTCAATTTGCACACCCAGGAGCATATTGCATTCATGTCGTGCTGCTAGTGAGCCTGCAGCTTGTCTGTTTGTCTCTTGCTGGGCTGCTGCGGTTAGATTCTTGCTGCACAGTAGTAGTATCTAGCAAAGCCATCAAAACCTCCTCCATTTTCTGTGGGCCTGTAACTTTAAGGCCTATTTAGCAGTGTGGCCATTACAACTTCTGACACCACTTGTGATAAAGCAACTGCAGGTAAAGGCACTCCAATGCTTTTTAAGGATTTTTATATAGAAAACCAACAGTTTTTGATATCCAGGTTACTCTTTCCCTTTAAGACATAAATAAAACCAAAAGCAAACTCTTTTTAGGCGACTAAAGAGAAGTATTTCCTTTCTAACAGTACTGGCCAGCTAAGCTGGTTCCCAGTCACAAAACCGTAACCCAGCAGTTGTTTTTTTTTACCATTCAGGCACAATTTCATACTCTTTCTGTGTCATGATCAGCAGCCTTGTAAGGAAAAATCTCAGCAGGCTAAATAGGGTTGGACACTATAATCACCACAACAACTCCAGCTTAATGTAGTTGTTCTGGTGAGTATAGTACGTCCCTACAGGCTTTTTGTTGTAAACACTGTATTTTTAGAGAAAAGGCAGTGTTTACATTGCAGCCTAGTCACACCTCTAGTGGCCACTCCTCAAACAGCCACAAGAGGTGCTTCATGGGGCAGTGATGCATAGTGTGCAGCACTGACGTTCAGCCTATCCATGCTCTGTATGGCAACACTGAACTTTCCTTATAGAGATGCATTGATTCAATGCAGCTCTATGAGGAGATGCTGATTGACCACATCAGCTTTTCGCTCTGCCCCATCATCAGAATTGACGATTTCAGCCAATCCAATGAGTTCCTATGGAAAAGCAGCAGGCTAAACAGTGATATACAACAGTGATAACATTATTGTGATGGACACCCCGAGTATAAAGGGGTCTATTCTGCCAGAGACGTCCTTTTCCCTTAGTGGGAGCAGGGCAGCAGGATTCCCCTGCAGATATTGCAGCCGACCAAGGATCCAACAGCATTGTGAAGCTCTTGCAAGAACTAGTGATATTTCTGTGAAGCAGGTTCCCTACAATCACAAAACCAGGCTACGTGTTGAGGGTTAAGCAGGAATGAATTTTAATGGTGCCACACTGGCCTTTTATGCAAGTCCCCAAGCAAAGGTGACACCCACATGGACCTTGTTGGGGACAGGGACACAAATGTATACACCAATCACAAAAGAATTACAATCTGAGGCACTCCCACACATGGCATGCAATCCCACCCCTCTGCTTGGGAGATAATTAAGTTAATTACTGTATCAACTCAATTATCTCCAAACAAAAAAAAACACATTTTATTCACTGAAAACACCTGAAATACCCTGAAATCACATGAGAACCTCATAAAAAGTATATCCAATGATAGCCCTGATCTGGGTGAGCAACATATTCAAACATCACCCAGATCGGTTCAGGGGTTCGGTAATTGTATGGAAGTCCCATTTCTAAATGACCGCACACGCAGCTCCTGCCCAGAATAGTTCCATAAAATCAGCTTGTGTGGCCGGTCTCTTTTGTGTACTTCAAAACGTCAAACAACTTCTCTAATAACTGTTCATGTGGAATTTAGTCGTGTGCCTCTTTGTTCGGGAGTTGGTTTTTACTGAACGCCGCCTCTTTCGGATGTATTAGGACGAAGTAAAGTGATCCTGGAAGTCTCAGCAGTGTTCGTGCCAATGATTGTTCGAAAATAGTTCCATACACTCGACGACCAAACACCGCTGGGCGCGTTCGACAAAACAAGATGGCCACCACCACGTGTTCGTGCATACGAATCGACGGCCACCCAGTGAACCACTTAGAATGTTCAGCGTTGCGGTTTGGAACAGTGTCAATAAGGTCAATTGACGGTACACGACTGCTTTGTGTGGTCTAAGGGTTCGGTGGAACGTTCGGTATACGAACCAGTTAAAGTCTGTACATTTCGGTTCGTATACTATTTAGACGAATGGGATTTCAAATAAGGTTTAGAATTGCAATAACACATAACTCCAAGCGAACAGGGCATCTGTTACAACTATAGTGCCAGGAATACATGTTTGTGTTCCTGACCCTATAGTGTTCCTTTAAGTAGCAGCTGAAGCTGCTACAGATATTAAACCCAGAAATAGGGAAAAAGTGCATTTTCCATACACTGGCTTATTTACCTGCCCTTAATTAACTTGCCCCAAGTGACTTTGTCTATGGACAGTTATATTTGTCAGTGACATATTGAGAATCTGAATTCCCAAGAAAACAAACATATTTCATATAAAGCAAAAGACTTATACAACGTATAAGAAAAGCAAGCTCCACATCATATATAAAAGAACAAATAGATACCACCTGATTAGAAATATGCCATAATCTTATCAAAGATCTAGAAAAAGAAAAAATACAGTAGACGTAGGGGAGAGGGGGAGAAAGGAAGTTTGCTGGCTTGTCTACCCAAAGAGGGTAAAAATCTGTATGATTGTGCTGCAATCTGCAGCTGTGGGTTATGAAGAAAAGAGCCAATAGCGTAATACTATAATAACAGCGCTTTTAATTATTGTAATTGCACTTACAAGAAGGCAGTATATGTTCAGGCGTGAGCATTTGCCAATAAAACAAATAGTATTAAAATCACATAAAATAAATCAATTTATGTGACATTTTAATTTATTTTATATGATTTTAATACTATTTGTTTCATTGGCAATTGTTCCTGCTCACTCCAGCCTGCTGATTCTGAGGTCCACCTCAGGTGGAGATATGCCTAAACATACTGCCTTCTTGTAAGTGCAATTTTAATCATTAAAAGCATTATTATAGTATTACGCTATAGTACTTCTCCCCTCTCCCCTACATCTCCTGTATTACACTATATATAGTTTTTGTTTTTCTAGGTCTGTGATAAGATTCTGGCATATTTGTAATCAGGTGGTATCTATTTGTTCTTTTACACGTGATGTGGAGCTTGTTTTTCTTGTATAAGTGCTTTGCTTGTTTTGTTCTAGTGGTGTTGTGAGGTTAACCATATACGCTATGGTTCATTTTTCACCCCTCTACCAGTGACTGATTTTCTGTTTTGCACTTTATATTTCATATGAATCCCAATAAGTAAGATATTTAGTGATTTTGAATTGCATTTTATAAATGCAATTTCCCTTATATGCTAATTTTTCATATGTATTTCAAGAGGAAGGATAACATAATGTCTAACACATTAAATGAAAAATAAAATACTGTAAATACGCATAATTTTATTCTTACTATATGCAAAACTATAAACCCAATGTTATAAACATATGTTATGCTTAATAAAATGAAAAAGAAAAAACATTACAGTGAAAGAATTAACTATAATTTTTTTTTAATATTAATAAACAGATTAACTAATCAGATAATGTGTTTATTGAAAGAATGTTTAGAGTTTAATTACAAAAGACCTTATCTTCTGTAATAATTTCCTAATAAAATTGTGTTATATGAGAAGCTAATTTGAAACCTTCTTTTTAATGTATTCTATCTTAGAAGAAGAAAAAAAAAAACAACAAAAGAAAACAAACAAAATAAAATTCCTATGAACACCATTTTTCATGTAAGAGTAAAAAAGCTAACCTCATTATATGAATGTCAGTGCACAGCACAGGGTGAGATGCAATTATAAAACACTTTTCTGATCTATTTCCAATATAAATATAGCTTAAAGGTATAACCGGAAGTATTTCTGTTACTGAGGGGTTAACCTGAATCATATTGTAGTATGTGGAATATGGCAATCAAGGATGAAACATGTATTTTTTCCTTTTTTTTTTCTTGTGGTTTATTAGTTAGAGAAATCATGCTGTTTTTAAATGTATTCTATAACTATGTCAATTGGAAAGGCCCCTAGCAATAGGCTATTGTCACAGTGTGGCCTGGTTATGGGTCATATCGGTGGCGAGGGGGAGGGGATGGGGCGTTACATACAGTGTCACAGTACGAACCGGTTATGGGTCATATCATGAGGGGCTGTTGCATACATTGTGTCACAGTATGGACAGGTTATGAGTCAGGTTCAAATTCCGGCAGGGTGGTCTGAGCCCTTCATCCTTCCGAGGTAGATGAAATGAGTACCATTAAATTGGGTAATAGTAACAACCCCTGGATGTTGGGCTAAGGCAACATGCCCAGGACGTATTTGAAAACCAGCGTAATCTGAATGTACCTTTCCTGGTTAAATACTTTGTTATTATTATTATAGTGTGGAGGGGGTGTTACATACACTGTGTCACAGTACAGACTGGTTATGGGTCATATCGGGGGAGGAGGGGTGAGGGAGTGGGTGCTACATACACTGTGCCCCAGTATAAACTGTTTATGAGTCAAATCGTGAGGGGCTGTTACATACACTATGTTACAGAACAGACTGGTTATGGGTCATATCAGGGGACGATGACGAAGGGGGTGTTATATATACTGTGCCCCAGTACAAACTGTTTATGGGTCATATCGTGAAGGGCTGTTACATGCACAGTGTCACAGTACGGACTGGTTATGAGTCATATTGGGGGGGGACAGTGTGTCACAGTGTGGACTGTTTATGGGTCATATCGGAGAATGAAGGTAGTGGAGGTGGGGTGGGGTTCATACACTGTCACAGTACAGACTGGTTATGAGTCATTTTGGGGAGGGGGTGTTACATACACTGTGTCACAGTATGGACTTGTTATGAGTCATATTGGGGGGCCAGTACGGACTGGTTATGGGTCATATCGGTGTGGAGGATGGAAGGAGGGGGGAGGGGTGTTACATACACTGTGTCACAGTACAGCCTAGTTATGAGTTACATTGGGGGAGCGGGATGTTACATACATTCTGTCACAGTACGGACTGTTTATGGGCCATATGGGGGGGGGTGTTACATACACTGTGTGTACGGACCGGTTATAGGTCATATGGAGGGAGGGGGTTGTTACATACAGTGTGTCATGGTACCCTTGAGGTGTTATCAGAGAAGCAAGAGATTAAATTTTAATATGACAAATCTAATTTAACACTGATTTGATAAATATATGCTATTCTTTCAGTGTATCTCACGGATTAACCTAAGCACTATAGCCACTATAGATTGCAAGGACTTTATCCGTCAGCTTTTCAGTATGAAAAACTGTCATTTCAAAGACATTTAACTTTTTCGCTGGGGTTTAACGCCACTTCCAGCTCCTGTCAATCGATTGGCCTGGGAAGAGAGTTCTTGGCTGGCTAAATGAATTTTATCAAAGGCAGCATGCCAAACACACAAATTGGTCTGGGCTCTCTTTGCAATCTAGGCTTTCTTACCTCCCATGAGAGAACGGGGCTGCTGTGTGGATCCTGCATGTGCCAAGAGTATACAGAGCAGTTCCACTCATCGTGAGTGATACGGAACTGCTTTTAGGGATAACCCAATTACCACATGAAGTCCTGCTGTGCAGAAGCTAATACGACAAACATTACTTCTTGGTGAAGAAAGGGTTATTGTATTTATCATAATCTGCTGGAAAATGGTGAAAACAAATCTGACAAATATACAGTGGATTTAATAAGCAATCCACTATCCAGATACTGACCTCTTTGTGGCACTCCTGTGACATCTGACACAAAAGTGAAGAGAAACAGCTTTGGTTCTGTAATATTATACGTCCCAGAATACCAAGGTATGTGGACATAACCACTGGATATCTCTGTTGGGACAAAAAAATAAAAATAAAAAAAATCAATGCAATATTCATGGTTATCAACACAAAAAGAACAGCCAGAAGAGATGCATTACTCAAGCATTTTTTTTTTTTTTTTATAATTCTTTATTTTGTAATGACAGAGGATATCACATATCGCAGTTGTACTGCTTATGCAAAAGCCTATGCATGGTTTGAAAAAATAAATGTGCATTTGGGTCAAATAGTGCATGTGGTCTTTATTACGTATCAAGCATGAAATTTGTACTTAGTTTCCACCTGTCAGTGGTTTTATAGGTAATACAAATAGAAGTAACAGAAGAGAAGGAATATTAACCAAAAACATAGTTAACGTATTGTAACAGTACGCTTAAATTGCCATCTTGTCTTGGTGGCTGTAGTGTGTTGAACTGTAGGCCAGAATACCGGTTGTCCCGGCCTAGTGGTAAGGGGGGGGGGGGGATGGAATCCGTCTTGTTTTGAGTGTTGTGTCCTTTGTTCAGTTATCGGTTTTATGTTTTGTCAATGTAGTTTTCCCATGGTTCCCATGTCTTAGTGAATGTTTTCGTGGAGCCTCTGATTTGCGCCGTCAAATTATCCATGAGGTGACATTCTTTAATTTTATTGAGTGCCATGGCCATGGTCATTGGAGGGGTGGTGGGTCGTAGCCAGGATTGGGCCAGGGCCCTTCTGGCTGCCAGTGCTATTTTGTTGAGCAATTGTTGTTCTGGTCTGGACCAGTTGTCGAGGGGCTTGGGTAGCAGGAATGTCCAAGGGTATAGGTCTACCGGTCTGCTTAATATTTTGGATATCAGTGTTTGGATGTCTGTCCAAAAAAGTTTAATTGTGGGGCAGTGCCACCACATGTGGGTGTAGGTCCCTTTTTCTCCGCAGTTACGCCAGATCGGTAGGTGTTTTTTTTTTTCTGTGGTACAATTGGACCGGTGTGGTATACCACCGGAAGATAGTTTTATATGCCTGCATTGTGACACAGATGGAATTTTGGTGTTGGCCTCCCAAATGTCCTGCCAGTCAATGCCCTCTAGGGTTTCCCCCAAGTCGGTTTCCCATTTGTCAGTGTAGTGTAGGTTGCCCCATTCCCGCGTGGCGGAACAGAGGTGGAAGTAAAGTTGGGTGATCATGCCCCGTTGGTATTGTTCCACAAGGCAGATTCGTTCAAAAAAGGTCAGCTTGGTTTTAGCGGCGGTTTTCACCGTCGCTTGGGCGGCATAGTATCGGAGTTGGAGGTATCTGAAGAAGCCGGCTGGGGTTAAGGTTGCCCTAGTTTGCAGTTCTGGGAAGGGAATTATTGTCTTGCCCATGTACAACTGGTGGACTCTCTGGAGGACGGCCCGTTCTAGGCCCCTGAAGTCCCTAGGTCTCATGCCTGCTTTGAAGGCTCTGTTGCGGTATATGGGAGCGAGAGAGGAGGATGTGGATGTTAATTCATATTTAAGGGCGAGCTTGTCCCATAGTTGAATTGAGTTGTTGATGGCTGGGCACGCCGGTCTTGGGAGTGCTCTGTGCTCTTTCGGGGTCCAGATGTAGAATTGTGGGAGGTCTGATTTCATGAGCAGCGATTCCAAGTCTACCCACCTTCTAGTGTCTGGGGGGGGGGGTATGCCATAGGGCTATTTGTGCCATTTGGGCTGCTACATAGTAAAAGTGTAGGTGGGGTAGTCCCAGGCCACCTCTCGTTTTGGGGCGGTAGAGTATGTTACGGGATACTCTATGTCTCCTGTTCTGACAAATAGATCTATCGATTGCCTGTTGTAATGGGACGAGATGACTTTTTGTGATGGGAATTGGTATGGCCTGGAATAGGAATAGAATTCTTGGTAGTATGTTCATCTTGATCGAGTGTATTCTCCCAATCCAGGAAATAGGTTTCTCCGCCCAAGTCTCCATGTCCGAGATGAGTCTGTCAATTATGGGTGTGTAGTTTAGTCTATGGAGCGCGGTAGGATCTGCTGGTAATTTGATACCAAGATAAGTAAGGAACGTGGGCGAGATGTGTATGTGGTAGTCTGAGGTGACCTTGGCTATATCTATTTGTGAGAGGTTTATGGGGAGTGCGCTGGATTTTTCCATATTTACTTTGTATCCTGAGATCTCACTATATGATCTCAGGAGTGGGAGTAGTGCTCGTAAGGTTGGGATAGGGTCGGTTAGGGTAAGCAGAACGTCGTCCGCATATCCTGGGACTAGATACTCCTGATTTTCTATTTTTACCCCAGTGATTTGGGGGTGTTCCCTAATGACCTGGAGGAGTGGTTCGAGAGTCAGCACGAAGAGCAATTGGGATAGGGGGCATCATTGTCGGGTGCCGTTGCCTATGTTGAATAGCGGGCAGGTCGTCCCGGTAATCTTTATTTGTGCTGACACGTTCGTGTATAGTGTGTGTACTGCTGTGATGTATGGGGGGTGGGTATGTTCAGATGTTCTAGGAGCGCGAACATGTAGGGCCATTTTACGCGGTCAAACACTTTTTCTGCGTCGAGGGAGAGAGCGAAGGATGGGGTTTTTGCTGTTGATAGTGTCCATATTATGTCGATATTTCGTCTTGTGTTCTTGAATAACTGTCTGCTGGGGATGAATCCCACTTGATCGGCATGGATTAGGTGTGTTAGGTATGGGTTTAGTGTCCCCGCAAGAATCTTGTCGAAGATCTTACTATCGTGGTTTATGAGGGAGATGGGTCGGTATGCTTCTGGTTGGGTGTGATCTTTTCCTGGTCTTGGGAGTAGTATTAGGTTTGCTTGTGTCATGTCTCTGTCCGGTGGAGTTCCTGTAACCTAGTTCCTCTCTGAAGGTTTTGTAATAGCTGCCCTCAAAGCCATCCGGGCCGGGGGCTTTATTACTTTTAAGGGAGGAGATGGCTGCGTTGATTTCGTCTTTGGTTATTGGTGCTGATAGTTCTGCTATGGCCGTGGCATGTAGTTTGGGTAGGTGTAATCGCGAGAGGAATTCGGTTACGTTCCGGTCTGTGCCGGCGTTAAATGTGTCATCTTGAGGGGAGTGGTTGTATAGTGTTTTATAGAAGGTTGTGAAGATTTGGGCTATGTCAGCTGGTGAAGTTTTCAATGTGCCGTCTGGGGCCCTTATTGTCGTGATATGGGGGTGTTGGGTTCTGGGCCGCAGCGTGCGGGCTAGCAATGTATCCATTTTATTGGACTTGTCATAATATGTCCTTTTAGTCAATGTAAGTGCACGGGCCGTGTCATCTATGAGTAATTGTTTGATGGTAATGCGAATGTCTTGGAGTAGTTGTAATGTTTTGGGGTTGGATTTGTTTTATGGCGCTGTTCCGCCGTACGGAGGGTTTTGAGTAGCTGGGTAAGTTTCTGGGTTTTAAGTTTCTTTTTATGTGTCGCTATTTTGATGAGGGAGCCACGGATCACGGCCTTGTGGGCCGCCCACACGGTTGTCATAGGGATTTCCGGTGTTACGTTTTTGGAAAAGTATGTGATTATCTGTTTTTGAATGTCGTCAACTACTTGAGGGTCTTTGAGGAGGGATGTGTTGAGTTTCCACATCCATGGGGTGGGGCTGTGGAGGCCGCTGAGGTAGATAGCGATGTCCGCGTGGTCAGACCATGCAATGGTGCAATGGTGCCGATTTCAGTTTTTTATGTTTTTGTGTAGCCTGCATGGTTGGTGAGGAACAAGTCTTTGCGTGAGTAGGTGTCGTGTGGGGGTGAGTAGTAGGTGTAGTCTTTGTGGCTGGGGTGTAGTGCTCTCCAAGGGTCTATGAGGCCTGTCTTGCGGATGAATTGGTGCAGCCATTTGTCTTGTGCGCCCATTCCATGGGATCTGATCAGTCATGGGTGTGTGCTTCTGTCTGCTGCCGGGGCTAGAGTGGCATTAAGGTCGCCTCCTAGAAGGATAATTCCAGTGGGCAGTGAGTGGACCATATCTGACATCTGGTTCCAGAATTGTGGTGCTGGTGTGTTGGGAGCACAAATATGGGTTGTGAATGGATACGGCCTGTTGCTAGGATATCTCTACCGCTTAGGTCAGAGGTTACTTGGGTTAGGTGTAATGGGCATCGTTTGTGCATCAAGATTGCTACTCCGTTGTGTTTGCGGAAGGTTTTTACCTCTGCGGCCAGGCGGTATGTGTTATCACGGAGGGAGACATGGGCGGATCGGGGTAAATGCCTGGAGGAATGCAATGTCTGGATTAAGCCTTTTTAGTTCTCTAAAGAGCATTCGCCGCTTGCGCTGAGCGTTTAGGCCCTTAACATTTAGTGAGGATACCTTTAGAGCCATGGTCATTGGGTTTCAGTGCGTGCTTGTCGCTGGAGTGAATGTTCGAATGGGATTGGGGTGTCACTGTGATGAGTTTGGTGTTGATGTGCTCTGGGGTGTGAAGTTCACTCCCACCTCTGTTCCCTTGGTCTCGTTTACTGGGCGTAGGTTTGTGGGAGTATGCGTGTGGCGTCAGTTGTCGTCCAATACGGGTGCGGGTATGGAGAGGGCAGGTGTGTGGGGAAGAGGTTGCTAGGGATAGTGAGAGGATATAGAAGTGGTAGGGGAAGGAGAAGGTACGGTAATACCGTATTTTTCTGGTCTTATCTAGTGCCAGACCGTGGGGGGTTGCCTGGATCCCCGTCCCCGCTGGGGCCGTAGCCATCAGGGAGTAGAGGGTCATGAACTTTTTCACCTGTGTGGTCCCCCTGTACCATGAAACTTTCGTCAATTGAGTAGCTAGTGTGCAGTTTTCTATTCAATAACTGTGCAATTTATTGGACTTCCTATCGCCTAATCTTGTGCTATTGGGTTTTTGTGGAAGCCCTCTAGTATTACTGCTTGGTGGTGTTGTCCACGAATTAGGGTGGGGTGAGGGGGGGGGATGGAGAACCCTCGTAGGGCGAGACTATGGTTTGGCGGGGAAGTGGTAGATCTTTCTGTGGGAATCATGCAAGGTGGGTGGGTGGTGGGGCAGGTCTCGTCTCCTAGCTACTGATACCTTTTCTGTTTTTTTTTGGTGGTTTTCCATAGTTTATTTTCCTGTTTATGGGGAGGGGGGGGTTGTTTTTTTTGTATTTATTTTATTTTCATTTATTTATTTATTTATTGGGGGGTGGGGGAATTCTCGTCCCCTGTTGCTGGCGGGCGGGAGGGGGAGATCAGTAGTTTGGGTCCGGTGGTTGGACCAGGTGGGTGGGTGGTGCGAATAGGGAGCAACAAACACAATAGTTCATGCCAGTATATCATGCATATGTAACACATTGTAACACACGTCAGATACAGTTTCCTTGCCCTATTTTGTTTCTGTGTATTCTGCATCCCACCCTGTTCCCTCTGGGGCCGCTCAGTCCGGTGGTTCCTCATGTTTCCCCTTGCCTCCCCCCACCAGTGGGTAACGAGCTTTTGTATCTGTAAGTTTGCCAGCCCCTTGTCGGATGAGCACCTTGTCTCTGTTTGTTTTGCTTATCTTTGTTATGGTTAGGTGTCTTGGTAGGGGTGAGGCGAATGATGGAGTGTATGTGTGGGTATGGTTGATTAGTCGGGTGGTGCACCTTGTGTGTAGTTTGGTGTTTATCCTGGGTGTGTGTGCCGTGTAAGCCTCCCTCAATATCTGTGCTAATGTCAGGGCCCCTGGTGTTTACATTACAGTTCTGGAGTGTATCAGGTAATTCTTTCATTTTGGTTTGCTTCCAAGGGGGGTTGTTCATCTGTTCCAAGGCATCTGCCACTGCCGTCGGTCAAGTCCACTATGCGGTTTGTCCTTGTGGCCGTTTTCAGGCTGAACGATGTGCAGGGAGGGTGTCCTTGTAGTTGTGTTGAATAGGTTTTGAGGGGTAGCGGGTTCTTTTGGAGGTATAAATGGGGAAGGCAGTCCGGGTGCAGAAAGCTAGCATGAAGTCTCTGGATGCTGCAGGTTTTCTCTGTCGAGAAGCCGGTATGTCTCTGGAGGGTCTCCGTTCCTTTTGGGGGTCGGTGGGTATGGAAGTCGTATGTGAGTGTCGGGTCGTTGCTGGAGTGGGTCCGGCGTTCATGTGTCGGGAAGGTGCTTACTCCGCAGCAGTGTACCAGTCTCTTGGCAGGTGTTGTAGAGCCGGCAGTGTGGTCTGTAGTGTGAAGTTCTCCGGTGGCGTAATGCCCAGGGCTCTGAGGAAGAAAGCTGGTTCTGCACCAGGTGTAAGAATATGGGGTCTGCCATTTTTGAAGACCAGCAACTTAAAGGGATGGCCCCAGGCATACCTTACAGCGTTGGTTCTGAGCAGGTCAGTGACTGGCTTCCACTCTCGTCTGCGTTGGAGGGTGATGGGAGCCAAGTCTTGGAAAAAGGTAAGTTCTCCATCTTGATATTTGATTGAGCTGTCTCTGGCCTTCCTCAGCACTGCTTCCTTGGTTTGGAAGTGGAGGAATCGTATTATTACATCTCTGGGCCTTGAGTTGTCGTCTCTCTGGGCGCGCAGAGCCCTGTGCGCCCTGTCAATGTGCCAATGTTCCTCTGGTATTTCTGGCAATAGAGGCCGCAGGATGTTCAGGACTGTGGCTGCAAGTGGGCCTTTGTCTCGCTGTTCCGGTAAGCCACGCAAGCGTATATTATTGTGGCGTGACTGGTTCGCCAGGTCTTCTACTGCTGTCTCCGATGCTTCCAGCCGTGTGGTAAGTATGTTAACGTGGGTGGCCATGTTGTTGTGGGCCACGGTGGTAGTTTCTACCCGTTGCTCCAGCTCAGCAGTTCGTGCTCCCAACGTGTGGATCTCCGCCATTACCGCCTTTGAGCTACGGTCTATTTCGCGTGCTAAATAGCTTTTCACCACTGCCAAATCCGTAAGTATATGAGCTGTGTCTGGCGTGGTGGAGCCATGCGGCTGGGGTGAGTTTGGGTTTGCTGGGGTGGCCGGGGCCTGCGGGATGGTGCCGCCATCTTGGGAGTCTTGGCGGATTGGGCGGGAAGCCACGAGGAGGTGGAGTACTGTGGCAGCTGTGTCTGGCTGCTTTTTGGCTGGTTTCCTCGGTAAGCGCTTGTCCATGATTCTTTGGGGATTAGGTGGGGTGGGAGTTTTTCGTGGTTTTATGGCTTTTGTGTGCGTTTGGTAAGGGGGTCGGCAATGAGCTCTAGGCTTGTATGTCCATCTTGGTTCCCGGTCAAGCCCCTCCTACACATGCATTTTTAAGAATATATTTGCACACTTCTGTTATCACTTTTCCGTCAGGAACAGTTTTCCATTCCTTCACTTATATAAGAGATACAAATTTTATCTGTTTTTTACATCTTGTAACAATACCTTTTTATTAGACTAACAGAATTTTGTAATGAAAAGTGTATTTAAGCCTTTTTTTAAAAAAAATTGTATTTCTTTTTAGTAAAGCTAGGATGGAAATCTAAAGTACTGCACATACCTTTGTACTTACTTAGCACTTTCAGGTCCGGCTCCACCAACATTCAATAATGTGCTGGGAGCTCTAGTGCATCTCCTTAGAAAATGTCATATGAGTATTGGCTTGCTCAATCACTTCTGTCATAGTCCTAAATATCCCCCTATTCTATCACACAGCCTGTACTTGTGGAGCTGTTCGGATTAAAATAAATGCATTTTTTTTCTTCTGGCTGTGCTATGACAGCCTGGCATATCATGTAAATAAAAAAAAATAAAAAAATCATCTTTAAAATGTATAGATCTCTATTTCTGCAAAATGTGCTACGTAAATAATAAAAAAAATAATAATATAACATTGCTAATCTCACAGCAAACATTCGGTTAGCTATAGGTATGCACAAACATTTACATATGACAGTTCTGCTTTAAAACTGGTTAGTCATTTGTCATTCACTAACTGGCAATGAGCCTATTATCTGTATAATGCCATGAAGCACTAGCACAGTACTGAGTATATGGTTTAGATCTTTCTAAAAGCCTACATACATTTCTACCATGTTTTTCTTGTTGGACATGACCATTGAGGGCAATCACCAGTAATGCAATTTGTTTTACTGGTAATCCTCCCTTGGAAGGACCACGTTCCAATTCCAGCCAGTTGGGAGGTATGCAGTTTGTCTAGTTTTCTATTGTATACAATACTTGTTTTCTAAATAAAATTATTTTCGGCCTAAAATTATACATCAGAAAGGAGTCAGCAAAACAAAAATTGTGTAATATTATATGGTATTACCTCCCCTTCAATAATGCCCCTGAAGACTGGTGGAAGAAGGGGCTGAAACAGCTGTGGACAAACATCTGGGTGCACCATTAGCAGATTCTCGACCACCTGGAAAATAAAAGAATATTACTATTAAGTAAAGCAAAATTAACTAAAGGTACACATATACGAACCCAAACAGCTTGGAGTAATGTCATTTCATTTTGAAAGCAAGTCGTACATCGAGATGCTCAGAACTTCACCACTCCTACCAAAAAGTATTTAATACATTTCCTTTGAGACATGGACAATTAAGTAGTGCAAAAGATTCAGGGCAATACCAGATGTTCCAAGGGTATGTTAATAGGTGCACTGTTTAAGATTTAGGTATTTAAGGTATATAAAGAAAAAGGGGAAAACAAATCCATAAGGCAGTCCCTGTTAACGTGCCAAAAATGTATGAAATCTTCATCTGAATTAAACAAGATGACAATGAAGAAAATTTTCTTTAATTCCAGATTAGTGTTAAAATGCTAGAGGTTGAAGGTTTTTTGTTTTTTTTCCCCAAAAACATGATCCATTCATAAACTATTTACAATGATGACCATTGACATGACAAGTGATTTGGATCTACCTCTAAATGTCAAACATAAGCTTTGATTGAGTATAGCCCTTGCATAACTGAGTCAAGAATAATGTAATTTCATTGTTTATGAAGCCTTCTAGTTATTACATGCTAACAATCATGTCACAGTCACATATTGTTTGAAATGACAAACAAATACAAAAAACCATGGGGCAAAAGATGAGACATATAGAAAGTGTGAGAAGCAGCCATAGAAAAACACAATACAACACTGAAAACACGCAATTCAATTAAAACGAAGAATGTAATTTTGCACAGCCCCAGTTAGTGTTTAAACACTAAACAGGATTTTACAAAATTATCGAAAGAAACCTCTTATTGGGATTGGATTCTTAACATTCTAATACATAGCTGGAGATTTACAGTATAAATGAGTGTGCCACCATTCAATCTGAAAAATCTGAAAATAAAACGGTTTTATTTTTCCTTCCACAATCTAGTAAACACTGAAACGCCAGACTCCAATTACTGTTCTGTAGAGAAGAATTTTCGGAGGGCAACAAACAATTTCACGAAAGAATAGTACTGGAAAATAAATCTGCGTCGAAGAATAGTTTACTGCATAATAAATAAAACACTATTACACTTTTAATAGTGTCATTTGTTTACTCTTGCAATACAGGTTTTGAAGCCATGCACAAATAAGTTTAACTTACGGAGGCGAGAGTTGCATTTATAGTGTGAATTTAAAGAAATTTCTTTAGACGCCAAAAAAAAAATCAATTTGTGTGCATCCAACAGCTTATACGGTTAACAAATTGAGTTCATTCATGTTTGAAAACAATAACAATGAAATAATTCACTTTTCCATATGAATGTGTTTTTTTTTTTCTTTCAACAAACAGGAAAGGGATTTAATTTCATCTTCTTTAAATGTGATACAAAAAGGAAATAAAAAATAAAAAAAAAAACAGTTGTTTACTATAACCTCAAGAATTGAAATTAACATAATTGTAAATGTACATGCTAAGCACTTTGAGATCAATTACATTTTGTTTTACTCTTAACATTGTTTAGTGTCTAAGGACCTTATGCCAGCATGAAATGCCCTGATTACAGAACATTGGCTGCTGTATACAGCATTGTTAAAGCAAAACAACCTTCCATTTTGGAACAAGTTCATTAATGAACCAACTTTTGGTGACACTATACATCGTCACTGGTTCTTAAAGGCTTTAAATACCCAATCTAGGCATTTAATGAACAAAACTAATTAGGATGAGGAGGTCTCTGCAGAGCTATTGACATGAAAGCTAGACATTTCAGAAGGTATAGATTTTTTAAAGGTTGATAAAGACAAAGAAAGGCACTGGCTTGAGGTCTATAATATAACAAATACATTACTTTTGCTTCACCTACAGCTAGAACTAACACTGAAGTAGCAGAAATTTGGTAGCTAGATCCTTTTGTTTTATGTTTATACTTGGTTATTTTTCTTTCTTTACATACTTTATTGGCTATATACAAAACATATCAATGAATTGCATAAAAAAATAAAAATAAAAATTAATCTGCATATTGTGTCTTATCTGCCCCAGGCCCCTTTGAATCTTTAGTACCTAGTGAATTGGTTCAGTCAAAACTTATTTTTATTGAAATGTTCTGGCTCTACATTTGTTACGGCTATATGAAGAAAACGTTTTATAATCTCTCAATGCAGGAACAAACTGCTATAAATGACTTGAAAAATAATCATGCTATCACCATCAAATAAGGGAGGAGCAGTGGTGATAATTAACACACAGGACTCTATAAAAGAGGGGGGCAGGCAATTGTCAGATGGCAAATACTGCAAAAAAAACTAAAGACCCCACCAAGGAATATACAATGCAACATAGGGAGCTCATCAAATCCTTCCCTTAGAATCTACATCTAGAACTGGAATCACTCATACCAACTAGTCCCTGCATTGGCCACTTTTTATATGCTTCCCAAAATCCACAAAGCAGGTAATCCTGGAAGACCCATAATTACAGGAATGGGAACTCTCACAAAACAGATCTCAGGTCTGGTAGAAAATACCCTAAAACCTAAACTCTTGTCACCAACAGCTTGATGAAAGACACCACTGACTTACTTAAAAAGGTTAGCCAAATCACCAATCTCCCTGCTAACACTATTTTTGTAACCATGGACGTGGAATCTCTGTACAGCAATGTGGCAAACCTAGCCACTTAAGAGATGTATGTGTGTAAAATGTTTCATTTTTCTGTTATGTTCCCTTCTCTTACATGTATAGGTATAGAGCATTTGTGTGCTTGCAGCATATGAATGCCGCCAGTGTTCCGCTTGGAGTTCCACGAACAGTGATTCCAACACTGTTTGTGAAACTAACAAAATACCGAATGGGAGACCACACAAGGCGGTTGTGTGTCTTCCATTAACACTGGCAACATTGTATCCGCGACCAATTACTGTGGTTTGCGGGTGGCCACCATTCGTGTACCGAACACGTGGCAGCGGCCATCTTTTCTCCTGAATGCCCAGCGAGGTCTGGTCGTCGAGTGCCTGGAACTGAAATCGGCTAATCGACGTACCAAGACCCGCTGGACTTCCATGTCATTCGGTTAATATGTGCATTCATTGAATTCAGTCCGGTATAATAAAGCCTAGTAATGGGTGTTCGCATGACGCTTCACTAGAATGGCTTTTGTGTGTTAGTAAAGGGATCTGAGCGGTATTTCACCAGATGGTGTGCTCAGATCCCAGCTACTCAGTGATGGGTCATTCGGTTAATTCTCAGCAATATTGACCCAGTTATGTATTTTTATACGAATTGGCAGATTCTGCTGTACAGAGAGATAATGTAAGTAAAAGTATCCTCTTGCACAATAATCTCTCCTGTACAGCACTGCATCATGGGAATTGTCTTTACATACTAAGTCCCCCACACAGTCTTCTCCAGTAAAACCCCTGCATTGTCTCTGTGGAAACCCCTTGCATGGGGAATTGCATAAATACCGACCTGGTGGAATAAAAGTTCAGTTGACCTCCAAGCTATGTGTCGTCTAGTTCTTGGAAGGAAGGGATTGTTATTACGCTACCTGTGTTTTACCTGCTTATCCTGACTACCAGTGGAGATATTGTGGATTAACCCCTACTACTCCGCTACAAGCAACATTCCACATCCAGATGGCAGCTTTAACAACGAGGTTTACTTACAAACCATGGGCACCCCAATATGCTAATCTGTTTATGGCAAATTCCTAGAAATACAGCACACCAAACCATACAAATATTATCGATATATATTGATGACATCATCATTTGGAAAAAACAAACAAAGAAAAACTAATACAATTCCATGACTCTTAACTCATTCCATCCATCAAACTAAAAATTGAATATTCTACAAGATCTATGAATTTTCAGGACACCGTTATAGCATGTAACGATTGCAGAAATCCCACAGACAGATGCAGTTACCGTCACAGCTCCAGCTTCCACCCCTCCCATACTAAACAGGGAATAATCTACAGCCAAGCCACTAGGTACCATCGCATAGGCTCTGACCCTAATGACCGCAATTCACATCTAAATGCACTTTCCCAATCTATGAAACAGAAAGGCTACAAACCAAGGACTATTACCAAACAAATCCATTCTGCTGTAAAAAGTCCACGCATGCGCCTGCTGCAGTACAGAGAGAAAAAGAAATACACATGTGTACCACTTGTGGTCACCTACAACCCAGCTCTTGAGGAAATACTGAAAACCATTAAAAAACTAGAACCAATGTTAGCAGAAGATGATACTCTGAAAAACATTTTCTCTGAAACACCCATTTTGACCTTTAGACAACCACCAAACCTCCAACAAAAATCAACAGGAAACTACTCACCGATGAGAAGAAAGTGGACTAGACAATGTAAAAAATCTCACTGCAAACTGTGCCAGCACATATACACAGACAACACAGCCACCCACAATAATAAAACCTACAGTATTAACATATCATACTATTGCACTTCCAGCAGGATTAAATGCACCAAATTCCACATAGGATGCTACATTGGGGAAACCATCCAGCAACTAAATGGCAGGAGGAATATGCACAGATGCACCATTAAACACCACAAAGAAGAATCCTACTGCACTCCTGTGGGACACCACTTTACCCAGCCTGACCACTCAGTCAAGGACCTACAAATCAAAGTATTAAAAGGGGTTTTTAAAAATACTTAAGAAAGAAAAAGTTTTGAAGCAAGAATGATCAATATCTTAACGGCAAGAATAGAAGAACAAATTGCAGTTCATTTGGGTTTCCGGTCCCACTACCAACATATTACATGTCCCCTCCCTTCTTTATATCAATATCAGTATAGACATATGCTTTCCTACACTAAAATGCATGTAGACATAGGTCTGGGTGTGCATTTACACTACCTGTGTATATGTGTGTATATGTGTATGTTGTATACAAGTCATCATGCATATTCTGGACTCTCACTGATCTTCACACAAGATATTTATGACCATCTGCGAAAACGGTGTCTATTATTTATCACACCTGTGCCTTATATGCACTCATGTCGCTTTAACCCCTGTATCAAAACTCAACTTTCTAAGTGTTGTCTTTGCTCAGAAATGCTTCAGACTTGAGAAAGGAACATTCTACCGAAAGCCTGTCATTACAAAATTCTGTTCAATAAAAAAAAGGTATTACAAGATACAAATTTTATCTGTTATTTTACAATAATTTATTTTAGAAATCATAATGTGTTAATACAAGGGATAGAACGAGTTATTCTCAAGCAATGTGCATCTGAAAAAGTTTTAATTTGTTCAGTAGGAAAGACATACCTGACAATTATTGGGACACTCCACTGCCCAAATAAAATAAAAAATTGATGCTGAGTAGATTTACTCCCAATGAAAATCTGCATACATTTCATTATCTGTTTAATTAGAGGTCTATCTTGAGATCACTTGCTCAGGTATGCTCAGGCCGTGATTTTCAAGCTATATTGAGCATTAAACTTCTAAAATGAGAGTCAATCCTGACCCTCCTTTCTCCCTCACCCTTGCAGGATATAACAGACGTGGGTGGATGTCGCAAATCAAGACACTACGGTGGCGCCCATTTTCCGCTGCAGATTAGACAAGGCCCAGATGCCATCACACAACGCAACTTAACCTGACACAGATTCTGAAGCCAACCGCACACCTTGAATCGGGAACCCCAATTCAATGCTTAACTGCCAAGACATGCAAGGTTTCCAGAGTTCCAGAAGCACCTCAATCCCATTTAAAGAAGGCCTAGCAGACCAGGCCACACTGTCACATCCTGTTCCTAGCTGCGGATCATTCTGGCAATGGCTTCTGGTATCCAGTACTCTTTTTACAATTCTTGTTTAGTTTTTCTTGGTTTTCTGTTTTTCTATTCTATGTCTGGTTTTCTTTATGCTGTGTTTCTGGGTTCATTCTTATATTCCGTTCCTGGATTTCACAGTCTCTTGGATTCATTTAAATGTTTGTTTTATGTTGCCACACCCGTTTGTTTTCTATCATTCATTTTTGTTTCAGTGTTCCTGCAGGCAGCTACTCAAGGCTTCTGCCCTTTCTTGCAGGTAAGTGCTATATATGTCTTCTTTGGTTGTTTTAGCATACATTAGGCAGTGTAGGACCTGACAGATTTGGCGTACATTGGCGTTGTGGCAGGCTTATGCAATGTATGATCATATAATGTAACTAAATCTCCATACTTTTCATATATAGTGCTTAGTTATGTCTCCTCTTGTTTTACCTTGTATCTCTTGTCTTGTTTTAGTTTGTATTCCCAGTCCATGTACAGTCCTGTCCTGCCCCTGTTTAGGTAATGTTCCCTTATGTATAGTGTACATGTTCTGGGTTCTGCTTTCTGTCCTGCTCTGGTTCTGTGTTCTCCTAGTTTTGTCTTGTTTTCATGTTTGGTGCCTATCTCTAGTCTTGCCTTGTTTCTGTACCGATACACTCCTGCTGCAGAGCCTCCCTATTCAGCTCCTGGGAGGTCTGCTTAATTCCAAGCTCCTAGTAAAATAAAGGAACACTTAAACAACACAATGTAACTGCAAGTCAATCACACTTCTGTGAAATCAAACTGTCCACTTAGGAAGCAACACTGAGTGACAATCAATTTCGTATGCTGTTGTGCAAATGGGATAGACAACAGGTGGAAATTATAGGCAATTAGCAAGACACCCCCAATAAAGGAGTGGTTCTGCAGGTGGTGACCACAGACCACTTCTCAGTTCTTTTGCTTCCTGGCTGATGTTTTGGTCACTTTTGAATGTTGGCGGTGCTTTCACCCTACTGGTAGCATGAGACGGAGTCTACAACCCTCCCTATTCAGCTCCTGGGAGGTCTGCTTAATTCCAAGCTCCTAGTAAAATAAAGGAACACTTAAACAACACAATGTAACTGCAAGTCAATCACACTTCTGTGAAATCAAACTGTCCACTTAGGAAGCAACACTGAGTGACAATCAATTTCGTATGCTGTTGTACAAATGGGATAGACAACAGGTGGAAATTATAGGCAATTAGCAAGACACCCCCAATAAAGGAGTGGTTCTGCAGGTGGTGACCACAGACCACTTCTCAGTTCTTTTGCTTCCTGGCTGATGTTTTGGTCACTTTTGAATGTTGGCGGTGCTTTCACCCTACTGGTAGCATGAGACGGAGTCTACAACCCACACAAGTGGCTCAGGTAGTGCAGCTCATCCAGGATGGCACATCAATGCGAGCTGTGGCAAGAAGGTTTGGTGTGTCTGTCAGCGTAGTGTCCAGAGCATGGAGGCACTACCTGGAGACAGGCCAGTACAACAGGAGACGTGGAGGAGGCCATAGGAGGGCAACAACCCAGCAGCAGGACCGCTACCCCCGCCTTTGTGCAAGGAGGAACAGGAGGAGCACTGCCAGAGCCCTGCAAAATGACCTCCAGCAGGCCACAAATGTACATGTGACTGCTCAAACGGTCAGAAACAGACTCCATGAGGGTGGTATGAGGGCCCAACGTCCACAGGTGGGTGTTGTGCTTACAGTCCAACACTGTGCAGGACATTTGGCATTTGCCAGAGAACACCAAGATTGGCAAAATCGCCACTGGCACCCTGTGCTCTTCACAGATGAAAGCGAGGTTTACACTGAGTACATGTGACAGACGTGACAGAATCTGGAGACGCCGTGGAGAACGTTCTGCTGCCTGCAACATCCTTCAGCATGACCGGTTGGGCAGTGGGTCAGTAATGGTGTGGGATGGCTTTTTTTGAGGGGGCCGCACAGCCCTCCATGTGTTCGCCAGAGGTAGCCTGACTGCCATTAAGTACCGAGATGAGATCCTCAGACCCCTTGTGAGACCATATGCTGGTGCGGTTGACCCTGGGTTCCTGCAAGACGAAGGCATTGATCCTATGGACTGGCCCGCCCGTTCCCCAGACCTGAATCCAATTGAGCACATCTGGGACATCATGTCTCGCTCCATTCACCGTCATATTGCACCACAAACTGTCCAGGAGTTGGCAGATGCTTTCGTCCAGGTCTGGGAGGAGATCCCTCAGGAGACCATCCGCCACCTCATCAGGAGCATGCACAGGCATTGTAGGGAGGTCATACAGGCCCATGGAGGCCACACACACTACTCAGCCTCATTTTGACTTGTTTTAAGGACATTACATCAAAGTTGGATCAGCCTGTAGTGTGTTTTTCCACTTTAATTTTAGTGTGACTCCAAATCCAGAACTCCATGGGTTGAAAAATTTGATTTCCATTTTTTAATTTGTGTGTGATTTTGTTACCAGAGAAGATAAATAAAAATAAAGATAAGACTAAAAATGACAAAGAGAAACTAATAAGAGCAAAGAGTAATATATATATATATATATATATATATATATATATATATATATATATATATATATATATATAATCCACGAAGAGTGCACTCATAGGACTTTTAGATTCAAAATAGTGTTTTATTTGAGCAAATAAGTGCATATAAAGTCGACGTTTCAGACCAAACAGACTTTTATCAAGACCGTCTTGATTAAAGTCCGTTTGGACTGAAACGTCGACTTTATATGCATTTATTTGCTCAAATAAAACAATATTTTGAATCTAAAAGGCCTATGAGTGCACTCTTCATGGATTATATAGAGTGGCTGGAGTTCGCACCGAGGCAAGCAACAAGACCGGTTAAATTGAGTGCGGGGAACAAGGAGATATATATATATATATATATATATATATATATATGTTTGTTTTTTTTGTTTTTTTCAGGGAAAAAACTCATAAATAATACACTGACTTCTCAGTAAATAAAAAAAAAAAAAAAAATGAAAGGAACAGCAAAAAGTCCAAAGAAAGGGAAAAGAAGCAACACGGTACCTTGAATAACTGCTTGCTGAGAGAGAATATGTAGAATATTTTTTCTATTTCTTAATTTTTGTTTAAAATAGATCTAGGGTTTAGTCTCTTGTGACAGTTCTAGTATGCCACTCTAATTTGTTAGAGACTTTTATTTCCCAATTATTTCTTACACTGACCCTTGACATTCTCTATAGACATTTTAGCTGCATGTTGGTAAATGGACCCCAAAGTACATTTAGTTTCACAGTTACAAAATTCATATCAGTAATACACAATAGAGCTGTTGCATTGGAACATAGATCCGCAATCATCATGCTTTGCAAATATTCCTAACAATGAAAATGTTGAATGTTCAAGTAAACAGGATATTATTACCAATTTGATGATCAAAAGAGAAATCGAACTGCCTCTTTAATGTAAAAAATAAAATTAAAATAAAATATTTATTTTCCAATTGGAAATACAAAATTCAAATAGTTTCATGTCATGTTTTTCTTCTCTTGTATCACCTCCAAATGAGTGAATGAATATCAGATTGAACTTGGTGGTCTTTTTTCAATACATCTTGCTATGTAACTATTCATAAAAGAAAGGTAAACTAAAAATAGATCAGAACGTAAGTGCTCTGCTTTACTGGATAAATTGTACAGTATACAGTTTTCTTATAGAAAGTTAAAAAAAATATATATATTTTTTTTTTTCAAACCAGTCGGTCAGCTGGAAATGGCAAGATAAATGGCATTACAGCAAGACTTTTTATTAAAGAGGTTAACAGTGGCCTTGGTTAAAAGTATACACGCCTGTAACAAATCACTTGCAGTCGGAGACAAGTGAACTGTAGCAAAAATAATACATTTATAAATAAGGATCAACTATAAATCCAGTCTAGCTACTCTTTTAAAACTTCAAAACCACAGGAGAGAAAATAGAATAATAAACCGTTTAGGTGCACACATAACATATATAGTATAACTATTTGCATAACTAGCTTTTAAATTACCTTTACTAAGCCACTTATTATCTAATCCAAATGTAAACAAAAGACAAATTTAAAAAATGTATCTGATTTCGAAAAAGGCAAGATTGTTGAAATTGAAATAGACAAAACAAACCTCAAAGTCTTAATCTGTTAACTATATAAATGTTAAAGAAAACAAGTAGCTTCACATTATCACACCCTTCTGCTATAATCTATCTTTACTTTGGAGATTCCGTTTTTATTTATGTGTTTACTCATTCATTAATGTATAGGTCTGTGAAGATATATACCAAATGTTCCCTTCCTTATGATGGATATAAACTATGTACCATCTGTATAACTCGATGAGTAAAGTCTTCCACAGAATTATAATGCCTCGGAGGTGCCTCCTATATTTGTGCAGCATTTCCTTATATTAGAAACAAATCTGTTCCTTCTCCAATTTAATATGGTCATTGCTGAGCAGATATACATGCTCAAGATAGATAGGTCAGCTGACATGTTTTATTTTATTTCTCCTATATTTTGACGAGGGATGCTGGGTATGACTATTATCCCTTTAACAGCACGGGCTCCCCTCTTATTGGCAGGCAGCAATCCCAGCAATTAAACACAACTCTGCAATCAAACGTAAACACTACATACAAATACACTATGGATTTACAATGACAACAGTACATACAAATACATCCCAACATGCACACACAGCCCATACAAAAACATGCTTTATTAAATTCCATTCTAAGTCTATTTTTTATCATTATATTATTTTATTAATGATATATTGGGGACCTGCCTGACAACCCAGGCAGAAATTCCAAATAATTAAATTTGCAAGCCCTTTATTTGACCCTGTAACTTTCCAAAACCCCATAAAATATGTACACACGCAGGATATTGTTGTACTTGTGAGAGCAACTAAAAAAAAAAAAGACTGGGCAGATCCTAGTTTTGAATACCCTGAGTTGTCTATTTATGCAAATGGTATGCCATGACGAGAGTAATTCTCATTCCTGGGATGCCTTACGGTCTCAAGTCCCAGCAAACCAATCTGGCAGATTTCAATGTGTAAAAACTGAAATTTGAAATGGGCAAGTGCAATTTGAAATGGGCAAACAGTATTATGACATTCACAGTTAAAATTCCATGCAGAACTTGAAAAACAACATTTCTGAATTCCTCACTGTGACAAACGCCCCTTTTCAAGTGAGTTTGCCACGAATTCCTGGAGGAGCCTGCTTGCCAGCCTCCTGCCCACAGACTATGGACCTTGTAAAATGTGATATAAAAGTCTCTGTTAGTGTATTCGGACTATATGGTTTGGAAACCGAACAGCCGCACGAACCAGAGACCACCCTGGAGCTTGTTAAGCCGAATTGCTACTTTGTAACAATTTCCACCTCAGTATTCTAAGTGTTCATCTGGGTGACCACAATTCCTATGGAAGACCACAAGGTGGCAGACATATTGTTCGCATGAACGCAGGCAGCGGTGTTTGGTCATCGAGTTGATGGAACTATTTTCGGATACTGAAACTCTTGAACACCGCTGGACTTCCATGATCGCCTGCATTCGGTTCAACAACACTTAGAAAGACACTGTTCGGTAGAAACGTTCCAATGAACAAGGGGAACAAGCTCCAGGGTAAGACTATTGACTATGTTGGTAGTTTGCTAGTTTTTAAACTACCGAACTAGATCGACCGCAAGCCCTGATTCTCTGGAACTGTTTTTGGCATGGGACCATGCGTGCGGTCGGTCAAATAAATGACTTCCAGGAAATTCCAGAACTGATCTGGGCGATTCTTGGATATGTTTGTCCCCCTGATCAGGGCTATCAGGGGATGTAACTTGTGTGTGTTTTTTATGTATTTTTAGGGTACCCTTAAGGTAATTAGGAAAAAGTATGTTTTTTCTATGTTTCAAGATAATTGGATTAGATTAGTACAGTTCCTGACCCAATTATCTCCCACTCACAGAAGAGGGGTTATCTGATTATGTATGGGGGTGTCCTGGATCTGAGAGCCAATGTAATTGTGTATTTGTTTCTACTGTGGTTTACTCTCAGGTCTAGGAGGGAGTGCCCCTTGCATGGGGACATGCCAGTTGTGGCTGTCATTAAAGTGCTCATTGGACTGAGTGTCGTCCAGTGCCTGGGGGTGTCTAGAGCGAATTCCCCATTCAGCTCCAGGAGGGAGCGGTTCCAGGACTAGAGCTCGCAGGACTGAGTGTCGTCCAGTGCCTGGGGGTGCTAGAGTGAGTTTCCCTTTCGTCTCCAGGAGAGAGCAGTTCCAGAGCCCCAGTCAAGCCACGGTGACTGTGGGCAGATGTGCTGTGGTTTGTCCCCTCTTCCAGCTAGGAAGAGGTCCTTTGGCGGAGGTACCAAGTCGGGGTACAGGGAGCTCCGCCACACTCATCCGGTCTTTATAAATGGTATTCATATTAAATGAAGTTTCAATTATAAATGTGGATGTAAAATAAAAGCCCAGTTTCTCCTGAACAAAATTATATATAATAAGTGTGGGCGCACTTAATTTGAAAAAGGTCAATTATGGTTCAACAGACAATTAGCTAAAATTCCAGGTTTTGTTTTGGTTCAGAACTTTTGTTCTTTACCCTTAAGGGATCCTTAAAGGATTAATTGGCATGTTGAACAGCATTATCAATACCATAAATAACTGGTCCCAGGGGCTTATTTCATGTGATTCTTAAAAAGGAAATGCAAAGTAATAGATTTATCTTACTGTAGAAGCATAGGCGTGCGCAGCCTATTGCATTAGGCTGTGCACCCTAAAGCACAAGCTGCATATATATATATATGTGTGTGTATATATATATATATATATACACATATATACACACATACACACACTGCTGTGTGTGTGTGTGCTGTGTGAAGGTGCTGTTAGTGTGATGTGTGTGTGACGATGCTGGTAGTGTGCTATGTGGGTGAGGGTGTTTGTGTGTGCGTGCTTGTGAGGATGCTGTTAATGTACTGTGTGTGAGGGTGCTGTTTGTGTGTGTGTGTGTGCGCTTGTGAGGGTGCTGTTAATGTACTGTGTGTGAGGGTGCTGTTTGTGTGTGAGGGTACTGGTAGTGTGCTGTGTGTGTTTGTTAGAGTCCGGTTTGTGTTTGTGAGGGTACTGTGAGTGTGCTGTGTGTGTGTGCTGTGTGTGAGGGTGCTGTGTGTGTTTGTGAGGGTGCTGTATGTGTGTGGGTGCTGTATGTGTGTGTGGGTGCTGTATGTGTGTGTGGGTGCTGTATGTGTGTTGGTGCTGTGTATGTCTGTGGATGCTGTGTATGTGTGTGGATGCTGTGTATGTGTGTGGGTGCTGTGTATGTGTGTGGGTGCTGTGTATGTGTGTATGTCTGTGGGTGCTGTGTATGTGTGTGGGTGCTGTATGTGTGTGGGTGCTGTATGTGTGTGGGTGCTGTATGTCTGTGGGTGCTGAATGTATGTGGGTGCTGTATGTCTGTGGGTGCTGTATGTGTGTGGGTGCTGTGTATGTCTGTGTGGGTGCTGTGTGTGTCTGTCTGTGGGTGCTGTGTGTGTGGGTGCTGTATGTGTGTGGGTGCTGTATGTGTGTGGGTGCTGTATGTGTGTGGGTGCTGTATGTCTGTGGGTGCTGTATGTCTGTGGGTGCTGAATGTGTGTGGGTGCTGAATGTGTGTGGGTGCTGAATGTGTGTCTGTGGGTGCTGTCTGTGTGTGGGTGCTGTATGTGTGTGTGGTGCTGTGCTGTATGTCTGTGGGTGCTGTGTATGTCTGTGGGTGCTGTGTATGTCTGTGGGTGCTGTATGGGTGCTGTATGTCTGTTGGTGCTGTGTATGTCTGTGGTGCTGTATGTGTGTGGGTGCTGTGTGTGTGCTGAATGTGTGTGTGCTGAATGTGTGTGTGCTGTATGTGTGTGTGCTGTATGTGGGTGATTGTGGGGGGTGAAGGTGGGAGTACATAACTTGCTATCCCCCCTCCCTTCTTACCTTTTGTAGGGAGGGGGGATTGTGCTGCTGATTCCTTCCCTGGTGGTCCAGTGGAGAGTGAACTCTAGCCCCTGCGAGAGGAACCCGGCGGAGCTGCCGGCAATAGCTCCGCCAGGTCCTCTCCTGCCTCCCTCCCTGCATGTGGGTCAGTGGGGAGGGAGGCTGAGAGCAGAGCCGGCGCTCGGATAGCGCCGGCTCTGCATGAGCCGACAGGGGAGATCCTGAGATCTCCCCTGCCGGTCTCAATACATAGGCGTGCCGCGGGGATTAGGGTGTGCCCAGGCACACCCGGCACACCCCGTGCGCACGCCTATGTGTAGAAGATGAACTGAATGATCATGCATTTAGAATTGCTCAATGGCATACCATTGCCATTCCAAGCATGCATTATTATTTCAAAATTGTTATGAATAGAATAGAAGAACATTAATGGTTAGCCATCTCAATGTTTTCTTAATCACCTATTTTTAATAGTTTTGGGGCTCAATATATAAAATTATTTAAAACTTGCCAACAGGTGATCTTGTCATTTTCATTTATTTTATTTATTCTGACACTATTTAGAGCAGTGCTTCATCTGTTTCTGAATAATAAACAGCACAGTGCTTAAATGATTCAGCAGTGAAATTAATTGGGTTTTTTTTTTGTTTCTTTTTATAAAAAATATGCCCTGCTGATTACATACTGATGTTTCTCTTTTCTTCTTTTCAATGTGTCTCAAGTGCTATGTCACTCACAAAGAGTGCTTGGGGTAACAATGCCCAATAGACTACTGAACTGTAGGATGTAATACTGTAAAATAAAACCCTACACAGTGATTAGATGGCAAGCAAGAAGAATGACATCAAAAAACAAAAAAAAGCCTATTTGTTTTCTTTTCACCATCATAATGTTTGGTTCTCCAGTTTGTACTACCAGAAAACTAAAAAATAAAAATCCAACTTTGAATTTTCTAGTATTTCTTCAATGTCTTTCCACCATCATTTTATTTGTAGTGTTTTATTTGCACATTAATCGGTTTAGCAGATATTCACGTAAAAAAAAAAAAAAAATCACTAATCTGGACGTATCTATGGACGTAAAATCAAAGTTCCTGCCAATAAAAACAGACTGACCCATTCTTGCATGCTCCTCTGCAAAAGAATATAGCTCTAAATTCTATGCCCATCCAGCTCCAAATAGTTACCAGCAAGACTCCTCAACTCACCCTGAAGCGATAGATGCCAATCTTTCGCGGCTCCCAACTAGCCTAAACGGAGGTGTAAAACCAGGGCCTACCCCACGCCAACACTCCCAGGCCTGGAGGTACTCTTTAGCGGCACCGCAGCAAGAAGAGCGTGAGAAGAAGCTTCCCCTGCGAAGTAAGATCCACCTACCCACATGCCAGCCATGGGCCGCCGCTCACATCAACCACGACTGACAGCAGACATATCGGGGCCATGCTGCAAAGGCCCACACAACCCAAAATCGCTCCCGCAGAAACCCTGTGCTCCATCGCCCACACTCACCAACCAGAGCATACTGAGCCGGAGACCTCCCTGGACACTCGAATAGAACGTCCACCGCAGCCTGAAAATACAGCCGACACGACTCCAACCACCAGGCATGACCTGAAAGTGCTGCTGTCGGTCTACCACAAAATTCTGGTGGCGGAACTAGCTTCCATCAAGAAAGATATGCAAGCAATAACAGAAAGAGTGCTAGCATCTGAAAAAATACATCACGGACCTGCACTCACACATGTCCGAGCTCCAAGACACAGTGCTGCAAGTCTGGACACACCAGAGAGCCATGACTGCACAGTTGACAGCCATGGAAGAATGTCAGCGGCGCACAAACTTGAAAATAGGGGCATCCCTACAGAAATCTCACTGGACAAACTGCCACACTACACCAGACACCTACTGGCCACACTTCTGCCACAAGCTACAGATAAGAAACTGGCCACTGACAAAATATATCACTTACACACATCAGCAAAGGTGCCTTCAAACATGCCCCGCAACGTGATACTCAGATGCCTAACAGTCCGTGACAAGATAGAGATTATGTCGGCTCTTAAAGGTAAAACACCTCTGACCTTTGAGGGCACTACCTTAATGTTCTTCCAAGACCTAATGAAAGCTACCCTCATGTGGCGTAAAACTTTTAGCCCTATCACAAGTGGCCTAAGAATGGCAGGCATCACCTACAGATGGGGGACAAACAGATACTTAGTGGTGAACCAGAACGGAACCTAGCACACACTCACCTTGATGGAGAAAGCACCCACATTCCTAGAGACATTGGGACTAATGACCCCGACTGCCAACCCACCCCCAAGACCTACCTCAGATACTCTGGACCCTGAACACATCAGTCACCCCCTTCATCCCGAGGGCCAGGAGTTCCCAGGCTAAGGAACTAAGACTACCTATGGGGACTATATCGACGTCAGGCACTTGAACCCCCCCAATGGAAGCATATTCCAGATCCTAGCTCAGCAAGTCTAATGACAGCAAAAATGTTCTTGTTCATCCTTTTTTGGTTTAGGATTATAGGCTGCTTTTCTGAATTTATTAATACTCACTACAGTATGACACAGGACGGCTCACCTTATTCTGTCACAGCATGGCACTAGCCACACAAAACATAATTATACCCGGAACAGATAGTCCCATCAAATGTATATAATGGCAGCACATACAGACCTCCTACCCCCCTGCAACTCCCTTGGTCAGGAGTACCTACACTCATGGCATAGAGTACAACCAACAGCTTGAGTTGCCACACTAAGGATAAGCTACACCCTATCGCTTTAAGCACCTCAAAAAACATGCTAATGAGACCTCACACTTCTATGCATTAATCGCATCCTCATTCGCAACCTCACTAAACACATGCATGTTGACACCTCTGCTACGCTACCTCCTATTTAGCCCCCCGGCATCACGGGCCATGTCACCTACAGAGGGACCTAGACCCACGTCAAAGCATGTATAACATTTGGTGCAATTATCCTGTTTTCCACCCATACCAGGTTACGCATGGTCTTACCTCTACCGAAAATTACTGTTCAAAGTATGGTTTATGCAATACAAAAATAAAGATTTAAAAAAAAAAAAAGACTGACCCACTCCTTCTAGCCTGCAGAGTCCCTACATTTTAGTACTTAATAACTGCATTTAGTCTTCCCAGAACATTAACATGCAGCTCAACTGTGGACACACCAGGATTTGTTTGGCTTTTAAAAATTATTTTTTTTCATAATCAGCAACAACTCTAATGAGATATAATGTGAAAAGAATAGAATAAATATTTCCCAGCACACTATGCTTGAATTCATGTAAAGTTGTAAGAACACTGCGTTATTAAATAGATATGAAAACAAAAAGTGGATCCATGTATTAAAATGTTAACATCAGAATAAAATGCAAACTATTGTTTAACATTAGACTTTATATGAGATGTAACCATTGGCATTGCATTTTCTCTCTGAGAAAATAAATCAGTGTCCATTATATCTTTTTAATATACAAAGAAAGATTGCTGCAAATATTAGTTGGTGTCAAAAAGCATGTTTAATTTTTCAGAACATATTTGCTATTGCTATTTTTGTAGCTCTTAAAGAGATCAAATAACAGCAACCATTAGGACAGGGCTTAGTCAAACTCAAGATGTGTAATTATGGTTCTCGCAAACATGCGCTGAAATAATAATTTCAGTTTGTCTCATATGGTATGTTTAAATCTCTAAAGAATAAACATTTCAAGATGTTTGTGTTCAAATAATAACATGATAATGGAAAACTTTGTCTCCAACAAAGAGAAAATCTACAAGAATGAGGCATTATTTCTCATTTTTTATAATTCTAATGAATATAAAAATGTAAAGAAAAGCAATTCTCTAGCACTACTCGCTCTAATGCAGAATCATAGCTATAAATACAAACTTAAATGTAAGACCTTTAAATTTCCCCTCCTGTGAACTCATGCTACACTGTGAATCATGGGTCTGCAAAAACGACTTAAAACTTCAACTTTCATGATGCTCTGCCAACCATAAAATTGTCAGTGCATTATGTGACTCACTACCTTTCAAATGCCAATGCTTAAAGAGACAGAATAGTCAACAAAACAACTTTAGCTTATTAAAGCAGTTTTGGTGTATAGATCATGCCTCTGAAGTCACACTGCTCAGTTCTCTGTCATTTAGGAGTTAAATCACCTTGTTTATGCAGCCCCAGTCACACCTTCCTGCACACTTCATGTAAAGAGTCATCTAATTTTTACACTTCCTTTTTTGCAAATACCGTTTAACTTAGAATTTTATTATCTCCTGCTCTTTTAATAGCTTGTAATTACATACCTCCTGTATGTAATTAAAGATCAATTTACAGAGCAGGAGATAAAAATGTTTAAAGAACCTTAACGTCTGATTGAAACCTTTTTCTCTAATGCAGGCTTTGTCAGTCAAAGCCAGGGATGGTGTGGCTTTGACTGACAAAGACTTCTGCATAAACAGAAACTAACTCCTAAATGGCAGAGCAGAAACTTAATCCTAAATGGTCGAGCAGTGAAACAAAGATATGAACTATACACGGCAACTGCTTCATTAATCTAAAGTTTTTTGGTGACTATAGTGTCCCTTTAATATATTCTACTTTCTGCTTTAAAGTTTTCATCACAAAAGCATATAGAAACTTGGACCGCAGACAACACTAAGTACGGTACTTAGTAATCATTTATTAACAGTGATCTGTTTTACATTCTCCCTGTGTCTTCCAGCCTCGTTTCTCTAACTGCAGCATCTTTGCTCCCACACTTGTTCTACGGATCAAATTGTGTATAGATATTAATAGAAAATGTATCAATATTATAACCAATTATTTTTAATTATAATTAAAAACAGAAAAATGTTATATATGTGAACAGCGGCAAGGAGGTACCTTAAGAACTTGAACTTGTCCTTCCGTGGTTATATCTCTAAGAAGCTCGAGGAAAGACTGGGAGAGGTTACCAGCATACATCTGAAATATGGCAAAGGAAATCAGCCATCACTAATGGGTAACATTTATGACACCACTATACAAATGATTCAATTAGTTTACCCAATGTATTACTGATTATATAGTTTCCCAGTACAAGGGGTAAAAGAAATACTGAATAATCTAAGCACAAGCAGATTTATATAAGAACTGCACTACAAGCCCCAAAATATCGCCATGTAGTTCTTATACAAAGAGGATATTAAGAAGTAAATTCTGGACATTCCCGATGCATCAGCTATCAGTGTAGAAGGACAGAATAGGTACAAGACAAAGTAAATGCAATCCAACTTTAACATTGTGTGTATTTTCTTACTATTTTAATTTATTTTACTGCGCATGCATGAGGCTTCTGTTATTGTTGAGGGGTTGGGAGCTTCGCCCACGGATTACAGCTAAGTAAAAAGCTTTATATTTTAGGTTATTCTGCAAACAGAGAACACACCTATTTCACAGTGCCCAATAGCGCAGGCATTTTAAACAGAATAGCCCCCCCAGCACCCCTCATAAGGGTTGAAGTAGCCCTCTAAGGCATATTGGCAAACTTAACATAGATAAAGACAGAGGGTAGGTAAGAAATATATTTGTTCTAGGCAAACAGAAATAGATAAGTTAATGTCCATGTTTTAATTTCCTAAATTAAAGGGACACTATAGGCACCCAGACCACTTCATCTCATTGAAGTGGTCTGGCTACATTGTCCCTGTCTCCTTAGTCAGAGAAACTGCAAGGTTAAATGATAGAGTTAAAACAGCCTCTAGTAGCTGTCTCCTAGACAGCCACTAGAGACGCATGGTGGCATTTTTACAAAGTTTGACTCTGTAAAACCTCATTGGAAAGCATTTCCTGTGGGGAAGATCTAAAGCGCATTGGGGCGCTTGCCGCAACTGTACATTAGGTCGTCCATCAGCTGAGCCCAATCCAATCCAGCTCTGAGATTCTTTGGCGCTGGAATCAGGTAAGTATTTAAAGGGTTTTTATCCCTTTACTTGTCACGGGGAATCTTGGTATTCCTAAAATTTTCCTTTAAATAGACATGGTGTTTTATGCACACTTCCTTGGAATTCTTGGATAAAAATAATAATATATATTTTTCTGTACTTCTGCTCCGTCTTCTTGCATCACACAGCACTGGCGATCTTACTGGGAGACTTACTGTCATAATTGTCAATGACAAAATAAAAATATAAAGCAGAATCACAATGTACAGAGAGCAAAGTATCTCTCTAGTTTCTGTCATGGAAACAACCCCCAGCTCTGCGAGAAGCAAGAAGTAGAACAAATGATAATGTTGGGATATGCTGTGACAGCAGAAGTTAATCCAAGAATTTATGTCATTATAGCTAGAGTTCTTGAATGACTTACTGTCAATGAAACCCACATGTCCCCCTACCAATGATGGAACTGTATAATAAACCCAAAACTAAAAGCAGGTCAAGTTATACAGGAACATATTTCTGCTCAAATTGTGGCTACTTGGCAAAATGTAACGTAATGTTCTACAAGAGTTTGCAACCGTTATCGTTGGAAAGTTTTTTAAGCATACTAACACCTACAATAGGAAGGGATTTGTAAAAGTTAGAAAATTGTCTAACCTTTTGAAATTGGTCAACACAAAGATTAATAACTAAATAAATAATAATACAAATGTTAGAAGTATAATTATTCCATTAAACAATGCCATTATCAATGCTACAATTCAAGAAAAAAAACAAAACAAAAAACTAAATTTGAATTCTAGTTAAAGGTCATATGATATCAATGTCAATGTTTTCATGATTATAATTACCATCTCCTGCATAAAAGCTTTACTAAATATTTTTTAATAGTGGTTTTCGTTATATGAAGATAAAAATTGGTAGACAAAACACCATAAAGAAGGCTTATTCATTAAATGCATATTCCTGTTAGAATATGGTCTCAAATAAAACCTTATTGGTCTCAATAAAACGTAATTGAAACACTGCCTGTATAACCGATCATGAAGTTTTATGAAGTGTGTTTGTTCCACAATGGAACGTGAACAATATTCTGATGAGAAAAAAAAAAGGCTTTAAAAAAAAAAAAAAAAAGAAGTAAAGACTAATGCATATTTTATGTGAATGGATTTTCATGGTCAGAAATTTACGAATTTGTTAAGGACTTTTTCATGCAAACTGCAAAGATCAAAATGAATGTAATATAGTAAATATGTTTTGTGTTGCAGAAGTAATCTGTTAGATCTCTGTTGTACTCTGCTATCATGGTCTAGTCACATGCCATATGTATGCTACGAAAACAGACCTTTCAGTAATTATGTAATGATTTTCTAATATTGAAAAAGTAAATAAGACGAACAGTAACAGTAAAGAAAAACAAATGTGACCTTGTTTTGTATCATATACCTGCAAAAATTCAGATGATGCAAAGAAAATATAAGCATTTATGATCTTGAAGCAGATGCGAAGATTTTCAGTACCAAGTTCTATGAAGAGAGGTTAAGAAAAAAAAAATAATCACATTAAATAGTGTTTTTAAATGAGAAAACTAGGGATTATTACAATATACATGTTTATATATAAAAACATTGAGAATCAGCAAAATTAACTTAAAAATTCGGAAAAAAAAATAGTAACAAATTGGAAACGTCAATGATTTAGAGAGCTCTGTGTTTCAAAAACTGGCCCCCACTGCAGCCTCATGGGTAATGCAGAGAATACACCTCCACAATATCAAAGTGTAAATTCTTCAAATCTGGATCGTAATGATAGGATGAAAATGATGGGCTAACCTATCCTGATCTCTTTCTTCACAGAACGCCAAAATAAATGATGCAAATACTCATGACTTATTTTTACACACCATTTGATCACAGAGATTGTATTAACACAACCTTATTTGACAATGTAGTTACTTTCGAACAATGTAGAACTTTTGAATGTTTAATAAGATTTAAAAAATTATCAGATGATACAATAGTTATTCGCTCTATTGAAGGAATCATTGTAATATAATTTTGCCTTTTACCCACACTACCAGACAGGGTACCTGTAATAGTGTCAGAAGTAAGAGACCTGTTCAAATACATTGACTAGCTTCATGACTTCTGTATTGATTACTAACACATTGATTAAGCCTTTGCTTAGAACAACAGGACATTTAACACTTGGTGGGATGGGTGCTTTGAATTAAAGGAATACATTGTGTATTTTTATTTTATGTCCAAGAGTGTATTTGCCTTTAAAGGGGAACTAGCTCCCCCCTGGATTTTTTTGTATTATGTTAACTCATCCCAATAGTGAACCAATCTGTGTCTATAGTGTGAAAATCTAAAACTAAATATAGAAATCCACAGAACTTTATGCTGCAACTGGGCCCCTCCACCTTAGCTCCCTGGCAATCATTCTTAGACACTGTCCTTTGCACCAGGCAGTCAGCAGACAGAGAAACTAAATAAAGCCATGCTGATGTCCTGTCCTTATTTACAACGTTTGCCCAAGCTTTGCCTTGTCTGAAGTGGAATATGATGGAATTTGATACACTTAATATGAATTTAAAATAAAATAGAGTATCACACGAATATAGAGTAACAAACGTTATAGGTGATTTCCAATATTTTATTCAATAGCATAAATTCCAGAGAAGTGACAGTTCCCTTTTAATCCAAAAGTGCGTTGGTTGTTAACAAAAAATAATGGCTAAAATATTCTAAGTCTTAATATAAAGATACCATTATTAAAGATAGCAACAATAAGAAGATTATTTGATATCATTATCTACCATTCCATGTCCTAATTACCATTTTCTTTTCTCTTTTTAAAGAAAGAAAAAAAGAAAAAGCTACTTAATGTTCAGACCTCTTTTCTTTAATTAGGAGGTGAATTTTAAGTTGAAGATTTGACAGCAGTCAGGCTAACCTTTACATTCTATGTGTATTAGAAGCAAATGGACCACTATCAGCATATATGATAGATGTATCAATAAATAGCTTGGGCTTTTCAAATTAGTTCTATTTTAGAAGTTGTCCATCAAACAGTGCTGGAAACACAAAGATAATTTTAAATCAAGAGTAGCTAGAATTATCTTGGGCTTGAACCTTTACTGATGCCTTCCTTTTATTACAGGCATTGCCAAACAAGATAGGAGTCTCAGAGGACTCTGAGAAATTGAGTTAACTCGTATAATTAAGTGTGTTGATAATGGTCTTTTAAAACAAATCAGCAATAGTTTAATATTCAACAATGGAGATTAAAATAATCTGACTTAATGACAAAGCAGCGAAGCATTGCTAGTAACGTTTCTTATGCCCATATGTTTCATAAATTGTTAAAACACATTATTCAATAAGCTGCAGATTACAATTAAATTATTAGAATATGCTCTATAAATATATGTTTTGAAAAGAACTGGGACTTTCATGTTACCTAAGAGTAGAAATTGGCATTCTTCTAAAACGGGTAAAATGAGCAAAGATAAAACTATGATACATGAAAATAAAATCTATTAAATAATACTGAGGACATTTTGTGTGTGTGTATATGTTTATATATGAGGTCTGTCCGGAAAGTATCCAGACATGTAATATGAAAAATAGAGACATTTATTGAAAAAGATACAACATACAGGAAACATTGTATATAGAACAATGCTGTGGCAAAACCGACCTCGCCACTGGGCATTGGAGAAGACTGATTGCCCGCCTCCTGCCATGTGACTATGGCCCCTGGGATGTATTGCCCTTTAAAGACATGATTTGGGCATAATGGATTTGTGTTGTGCTGCTGCTGGCCCTTTAAGAATCATCTGGGGACATACTGTGGAGTTACTGGGTGGCCACCATTTCATGTATCAGAGGCACATGGTGAGAACAATGGATGGCGGCCATTTTAACTCACAGACACTGTGTGGACTTTTCTACACGGTGCCATCTCGCCGGTATTTGGTGCACAGAGACATTGTGCAGTGGTTTTGGACTATACAACAGGGGACACATTATACAGTAATTATTTATCATATAGCCTGTATATGTTCTGTGGAATCTGCATTAAACTGCATCTTCCAAACTACTGAACGGATCTGGGTGAATTTTGGATATGTGGTTCACCCGGATTTTTATGGGGTTATTGCATGTTTTGGGGTCCCAGTGATGTGTTTTATGATACTGTATTTCTCTGCCTGTCATAATTATATTACCCATTGTGTTCAGTAATCATATCACAGGCAGAGGGGAGGATTTTGTGTGGGAGTGTCTGTGTGTATTATATAGATTGATTGGTTGTATTTCAAAACCCTGTGGGCAGTACTATGTTTGTGGATTGTGAATAAAAGAGGCTGTATGTGCCAGTACAGTCAGTTCTACTTCACCCTCAATCTGAGTCCTGTCTCTTATTGGGGGAATCTGCTACAAGGAATTGCTATGCTCTGCATATTCCCTTGCTATAATCACTGAGCTCTTGTAAGAGCTTGTTCCTGCTTCACTCTCTTGGAGGAGAGGTTCACCCACTGGAACCTGGAGCCTTGTCGTAGTTCCAGGGTGGGTAGGAGACGGCGAGACCCCAACCAAGCTGCGGTGGTTCGTGGGGTCTACGGTGGTTGTGGTGTCTGGCGGAGCGATTGGAGCCCTCTGTAAGCGCTAGGAGCATTCTTCAACGGAGGTACCCAGTAGGGGTGCCAGGTGATCCATTACAAATGCCATCTCAGTCTCCTTCAAAGCAGGGACTTCACACAGTTCTCCCAGCTTCCAATCCCTTCTTGGAATAGCCATCAGCTGTCTCATATTTACCTGAATCTCATCATCGGTCTGAAATCGCTTCCATTTCAAAGGTAATATCGTGGGAATTAGGGAGTTATCTACTTATTCATTCCGGTCATTCCATTGACAGGCTAAGTAACTTACATTTTATATGAATGTATGTTACTTGATTGTTGTAAGTGTTGCAAATGCTTACAGCTGAATCCTGGCTACGTTTGTATACTTTTTATTTAAACTGTATACAGTGTAACATTCTTCTTCTTCTTCCACTGGGTAAGTATATTAGTACTTAGGCAATACTGTGCTTCGACACTTCAGTAATTTCGGAACTTCGGGACCTCGGTAATTCGGCACTTCAGCTATTCGGACATTCAGAAGTACCCGAATGTCCGAATTGCCCGAAATTCGTACAAATTCATATTCGGCCCGAAACGAATTGCACATGTCTACACAATACACATGCTCACTCAACAGCATCTAGCACCCACACTGACTAGAACAGTGGAAGAGTCATTGTTTACGCATGCACATTCCAGTTCACTCTCCGTGGCTGCCAGGTTACATCGATGTCATGCAAACCGTTCTTGTTATATTAACAATGACTGGACTTTTTCTGGACAGACATTGTGTGTGTGTGTTTGTGTATATATATATATATATATATATATATATATATATGAACATCACAAGCGTGAGTGCAGGGGATTTTGATATTTTTATATATATTGTAACAAACCACCTCTTTTACAGGTAGGATTGTCACCGATCTTGCAGTAACCACAGCCTTCTAGGGTATACAAAGTCCAGGACACCTTCAGCTCAGTTTTCCTTTTTATTCAGTAAGAAAGCAGGTACTTTAAATAATAACAAAAACAAACAAAATCCCTTGCTCTTACTTGAGCTCTTACTAGACAGTAATTGCTATCTGCAATTGGGTGGCTTTCCCACTTACCAATTTTCCAAACAAAAGCAATGTCTTTGCAATAAACACAATCTCTCCTAGCTGTCTTTTTCTCCCTCACTCTGCAGCAGGCTGCTCTCTTCTTTTAAAGGCCTGTCTACTAATTGAGTAGCTACAGGTGAGTGCCAATTAGTTAACTCTTAAAATCAGATCCAAGCTGTGGTCTGTTATACAGCAACTAGTGCTGTTGGAGCATTGGCCCACCCTGCTCTCCAAATACTCCGCCCCAGGGACCCATACCATGTTTTGCAGAGCATCAGCTATGCATATTGCAAACGTTAACATCTCTCCCTGGGGCATTTAACTGAAAAATCCTCTGGTTGCTGTTTAGCAAATCAGGTCTGATGTATCTCCCATCAACCACTATTCCACCTTTACGCTCACAATATATATATATATATATATATTTATTAATATATACACACACACACACTCTAGAGGATACTTGCAGCATCATGTAATGCTGTCAGTTACTATATATATATATATATATATATATATATATATACATATACACACATACACAGACATATATAAATTTGTCAGTTACTTGATAAATATAGTCATCTATCAAGTAGCTGACAGCATTAAATGATGCTGCAAGTATCCTCTAGTCTGTTAACAAAACACATAGTAATTATTCATTGAATTGTGATTTGTCCAGAATTCAAAGGGACCAAACTGGCTGCAGAGAAATGTAGCGGTTCTGGCATATAATTTGAGATTCACCTGACAATTGACAAATTTGCACTGTACTAACTCATTCCCGTGAGAGGCATAATAGTTTTCTTGCATAAAAATACTCCAAATGAAAAAACAAAAATAGATTTAACATCATTTGCTACTGACCACAGCAAATTGGGATTATTTAAAAAAAACAAATAAATAAAAAAAAAGTGTATGAAATGAATGAGAATAAATCGAAAAAGGACCTAGTATGTGGCCCCTACTATTTTTTATTTTTTTTTATGTGTGAAGGGTAGTAGGAATGGTTACATAATGACAATTATAACTGGTCCAGGGGATGCTCAGTCATTTTGTTCTATACTCAAAGAGTGAACCTCCCACACCCTCATTAAGCATCCAAACCATCCTGATTTTGGAGGGACAGTCCTGATTTTTTGGTCTGTCCCGCCATCCTGACTTGGTTCCCCGTATATCCCGTTTTGAAGACACTAGAACCCTAATTTAAGATTATGTCCTCTTGTTGTGGTAGTTTTTCTTCTTTTAAATCTAGTCCCCTGCTTTACTGTGTTTATTCCCTTTATGTATTTAAATGTTTCTATCATATCCACCCTGTCTCGTCTTTCCTTCAAACTATAATGTTAAGATCCTTTAATTTAATTTCAAGCCACGATACTGAGCTACAAAGAGTTCTGAGTGTACCTCATTGTATTTACTGTGCAGATTTTTAAGGACACCAGTAAAAAGTGTAAAATTGCAATTATCCAATGAAAGCATTATATAGTAATGGAATTATTCTCAAAACACTGAATTTTGCCCACTTGAAAAATTCCTAAAAATGACCAGATTCCACCTGGACTGGCAATTTTCTAATTTACCAAAAGTCAAATCTGGTAGAAATTCAGGTGTTCCTACTAAATCTGTGCCATCTGGCCGAATGTATTTGGCATATGGTTTAAAATCAGTGCTTTGATAAAATATAGGGTCTGGACATTTACAAAGCACAAACCCTCTTAGAGCAATATAAAACTAAAACAAGCAAACGATCAGATTACTGAATTCAGGAGAATGATACTGCATGGAAGTATCAAAAGAAAACCAGAAGAAAGACAAGGGACACATTAAAATACATAAACATGTAGTGGAAGCTGGTGAGATTTTTAGATGGCGGATAGCTAGGTTGGAGTTTGATCCTGCCCCTCTCCATAACTTTTGTCCATAACCTGTTGGACTAATAACCATATAATAGAAATACAGTGTCACCTAGTGGATACTGTTCACTTTTATATTTTATTATTTTACATAGAAAAGGATGTTAGTACTTTATGACCTTTATACCTTACCAGTAACACTCCAGTTCAAGTATATAATATTTCTCAAAACACTTAGTCAGCTGTAGTGATAAAGGTAAGACATTAATATTTGAGTTCACTACTAAACAGTTTAGTTCAATTTATATATGCTAAGTATTAGACAAAGTCCTACCTGGACGGCTTTCAATTCCTACTTGGATGAGACTGTAGTGAAGAGTTGAAGGCGGGGAAGAGAGTGAAGGGCAGAGGGACTGCACTGCAGGGGGCGATATTGCAGGGATGTATTCAAAGCATGCAGCTTCGGGAGAGCTGCCCCATTGTGAAGCACCCACTGCCACTGAAACTGATATGATCATTTTTTCCCACTTTTCACCCTCTGTGATAATACAGCTCTGTTTATCTGTCCCTTCACTTCTAACACACAGTATTGCAGTGTCACCGTGTCGCAGTGTCACCGTGTGAAAAAAGAAGAGATAGTGTCTGACAGCTCACCCCCTGCTTATACATTGCTTCAGTGTATTCAACGTCCTCCACGAACAGCAGAAGCACCAGGTTTAAATAATGCAGCAGGCACAGAGTAATAAAGGAGGCGCTCACCAGGAGAAGTGGAGTTCTGCCAACTCCAACCCCTGGTGATAATCTGTGACAGTACTGAAAAATAGACCAGAAAGCAGACCTGTCTTATTGGGCAAAGGTGTAAGTTTCGACAGTAAAGTTAAACACCACATACCGCTCCCCCACCCCCAGCCCTAAACCACACACACAAAAAAAGCTGTAAATGTATTAAACAATATAATTTGTACAAAACCAACATAAGTCATGGAAACCACTTCCACTTTACATGGGAAGCATCTGTGGCCACCCACCAAACCTACGCAATGCTGAGTTTTCTCTCAAAGGCAAGTAATGCCATCTCAAGCTCACATTTGTGGTCCTCACACATAGTGTAAGCATCAATTAATGGGATGCATATGCAGTTTGTTGTATTTAAGTAGCACTACTGTCCTGTGAGATTTACAGTTTGTATTTATCACATCTGTATTCAGCACTTCAATGTCTTTTGTTTACATTCATGCTAACAATATTAAATGCACAATAAACTCTTGGCATGCTTCGTATTTAAGATATGAGTAAAGCACTGTCTAATCCATGGGTTGCCAACCTGGTCCCTACCGCCCACCAATTGGCGTTTTGGGATTCCAGGTGGGCGGTGGCAGAATCCTCCCTCCATCCAGAGAGATGAATGCTTTATTCATCTCTCGCGCACTCAGTGGTAAGCAGGAAGTGCGAGGTTGCAGATGCGAGTGCATGAAAGCGCGAGTGTGGGTGTCCGAACGCGCATGTGCGCATATATTGAACGGGTGTATGAACGCACGAATGCGAGTGTAACACGCGGGTAGAGGAAGGGGAGGAGTTGGAGTAGGTAGGGGGATACATGATAGCAGGGAGTGGAGTACTTGGAAAATAGGAGAAAGAAGGAGCTGAGTATTTGTAGAATAGGAGAAAGAAGGAGCAGAGTACTTTTAAAAAGGAGAAAGAAGGAGCAGAGTACTTGTAAAAAAAAAAGGAGAAAGAAGGAGCAGAGTATTTGTAGAATAGGGGTAAGAAGGAAAATAAAAAATATAAAAATGAAAAGGAGAGAATGGTTGTTGGCTAATAATAATAAGTGGGCTACCTAGCTCAGCCTCCCTTCTGGGCATTGCTATAAGAAAGGTAAAAAAATAGAAAAAAGGAGGGGGGGGGGGATTGAGGAGAGAGAGGAGGGGAGCTGAGAAATCATACTATGAGCAAACAGAGAAATCGTCTGAATATCACCGAAAGAGGAGACCTTTGTTTGTTCCTTACGAAAATCTAACCAGATATCAAATATTTAGTCTTGCAGCATAAGCCTCAAGGATCTCATTAATCACTAGTTAAAGGTAATTTCAAATTACTTTATTGCTTTCTCATTAAACTTTATAAAGTTAAAAACATTATAAACATGCATAAAGTAGAAATAAAAAGATAAATGTACGTAATTTTTTTTTTTTTAAAACACACTCATTCTAAAAAATATTCTGCACTTGCGCGAAAACTGGTGGGCGGTAAGGAAATGTTTCCATCAAGAAAGATGCATTAGTGGGCGGTAGGTAGAAAAAGGTTGACTATCCCTGGTCTAATCTAAGAAACCGAATCTAGATCAGAAATAAAAAAAAAACAAGTGGTTACATTTAATCAAGGGGATGAAGTGCTTTAGTTCCTATGGACTTCCCCACAAGCAGAAAAGAAGGTTAGTCATGATATGTGCCATATAGCTTCAAAAAGTGTAATCCTGGTAATCCCACCGCCTAATTTTTATCTACATTTAGTGTATTTGAAAAAAAGAGATAGTTTCCTATAACTATTCTAGAATAACTATTCTTACGGAATGGTAAAAGAAATTCCAATTAAGAGCATTTTCAAACTAATTATGATGCTGTCTTACCAAGCAGAGGAGACATGTTCTGAAATATTCGGAGGAGTTCAAATGTTATTGTTGGACAATTTTCCAAGGTCACTAACCTAGAAAGAACAGTAAAGATTAGATGAATCAAATACATAAATTTAACACATATTAAATATTGGCAGATAAAGCTACAGTTAATTGAATGCATACATTGATTTACTTTATACTGTATGTGTGCACAGCCAAACTTTATATAATGACGGTTGGAAAATGCTACACTCAGCTCTATTTTTATGAAGCAGTCATGCAGAGCGCTAATGAATCTGTATTCCAAAATATATTTTAAAAGAATGATTTAAAGAATACACAAAATAGCGTAAAAAACTAAACAAAACAAACAAAACAAAAACAGATGAAACAGCTCTGCTTCAAACCATCTCTGGTGATCCGACTGGGTCAGCAAACTTCTAACCTAATAAAATGAGAAATTAAAGAACTGTAAGGATCTCACTGACCCTTCAATCTTAAACTATCAATCAGATCCTATGGCTAAAGCATTTTCTTCAAACCAAGAAAGTAGTAAGCAATGGCACAGAGCCAAAATGATCATAAACTATATGTTTTGGTGACAGAGTATAGAAATATATGACTGCTCAGTGAACCTAGGCATTGCAATGGGGGGGAAGTGTGCATATATATATATATATATATATATATATATGCTACGTCCATCATCTATACCATATTCTCTTCGATTTTAGTATAACCTTGAACCTATCCAAGCCATTTACTTGTTCACCTTGCCACTAAACTACTAAGTTCTATACCAAAGATTGCTGTCCATAGATTTGTATTATTATTATTAGAATTTATATATCACCAACATCACCAAAACAATAAAAATTAAGTACCATAACAATCTATGCTCATCACATAAGTTACAGAGCATGAAAAACTTGATCAGTCATTGGTTTGGGTGACAAACTGTGTATGGGACTGCAAATAGGCGGACAGCATTTGCAGTATGGATGCTATCAGCGTATTCACTAGTTCCACTAGTTCAATGTTAAGAACGGAACTGCAGCCCAGGTCCGGTTCTTAAATTTCTGGACAAACTTCTGGACAAGTGTCTGGAACTGGCAGATTAACTACATTTAACTGGAAGGAAGAGGTTGGAGTTGTTGGGATTCTCTTTTTTTGGTGGGACTCATATAACGAAGCCACACACTGATAGCATCAAGAAATGATTCCCATAAGAAGTCCTTACTTGATGAATGGTTATTAGCCAGTTGTGTAATACAGAAGCTAGCTGAAAGTTTAAAAGGAATTTTAGATATTACAGTATTTTCCATATTTAAGGTCACCTATTAATCAACTGTATAAACAACACAAATGACAATTTTGTTCTCTGTAGTTAACAGGTATGCATCAACAGCAACAAAGACAAATATTTGATTGAAAGCCAACATATATATCAAAGATGTATGCAATAAAAACATATGTAATGTGACAAACCGAGAGTAAGCCTACAATATTAAAGGAGCAATCCAAGCACCATAACCACTACAGCACACTGCTGTCCATACAATCAGTTTCTGGCTCTCTACTGGCTGTAGGGGAGGCAGCTCAGGTAAGAAGACAAACTATTCTAAAATGGTTTAACTACGCATTATGGGCTAAGGGTACTCCTGGCACCTTACCCACTAAAGAGTTCTTTAGTGGTTATGGTGCATTGAGTGTTTCTTTAAAGCTCTTCATACAGGTCACCCTATACCTCTTAAACAGCCACATAGCCAGTACATTACAACACTGAGCAGTAGTTGTTGTGGTTCTTTCAAGATATATTTCCAGTACTTCACACAATGTTTTACAGCAGTACTAACAAAGGAAACAGTTGCCAAGCATATCCAATGTTCATACAGATCTGCACAATTACAACAAGAACTGAAACTTGAAGAATTGCATTAGAATTCTTAAAAAAAAAAGAAAAAAAAAAAAAAAAAGAATGAAACCTGAACTCTACTCTTGATAGTAAAGCATGTTTAAAAAAAAAAAAAAAAGAAGGTGATTGAATTGAAAGGAAACATTCTATGAACAATTAGCACAGGTTAACGGTTTGTTTTTTTTCTAATATGTGTCTAAATGGGAGGAAAAAAAGTAAATTTGCATTTCCCAAAGCATGGTTTTACATTTGATTTAGTGTATTCCCTGCACCACTGCTTTCTCTGTGTAACCTACACAGCTGGATTAATGGGTTACATTTTCTTCAGTGAATGTAGAACAAAATAATGCAGTAGGGTCACGATTTCCAGGACACACACACGGACAGCTTACCACCAGGGAACGTTTAAAGATTTATGCTATTATATAGGGCATACTCCAAACACTATTGGAGTTTATGACAATCATTCTGGGTTCGTCGTGTTTTTTATAGTTTATGGACTGGCAGTGACAAGTACGGTAAATGTAGTTGTACCGGTAAATCTTAAACAGTGAATAGGAGCAAACTGCAATCTGAAATGTTATGAACAAGTAGAGTAATCAATGATTCCTGTGTCAGAGAGCTATTCTGCCAGAGCTGCAGCCTTGTTGTCCAAAAATCAGAATGACGCTGCTGCCATCAGCAGTTTACTATCTGCAATAATTACTGCAAGACGCATAAACACAGAGTTAATATGTAACATATATAGTTCAAGGATACATTAACAAGATTTGCTATGTTAACTGCAGACACAATGAAGAAATTTATCAAAGTCACCTATTTTGGGATTTCTTTTTAGTCTTTTATGGTAAATTCAAACAGTCTTTTGCATGATTTATTCATTTGGGCCTTTTCCATATTTGTAGTGCAGTGCATTCCATTTATTAATGTTTAAATTCTCCTCCCACCAAAAAAAATCTAAAAAAACAAACAAACGTATTTTCTGGTGTAAACACTTCTATTTTGATATTGAGAAAACTGCTGAATATGTGCAGAGTGTACACACAATACAAATTTTTATTTTTTCTATTTAATCTATGAATAATACACTATTTGCATTATTCATTACGGTCCCCACAAAAAGAACACGTGGAAAGTAAGGTTTTACTTAACCTAATCCAGCACTGGACGAAGCTCCTGGCACAGCATAGCGTGCCCCATCTGACATTAGGGAAGTCGCACCAAGGTCCAGTCAAAGGTTTTTCATAGAGGAGCCCATGTTTGGTCCATGTAAATGGCTAAGAGAGCAGGCACGCACTCTGTGCCAGCAAAGGTAGGGAAAAGAGTAGAAGCGGCACACCACAATCTACTTGCTCTGAATGGTATAGTTCGAACCTTACTAAATATCTTTGGCCTTTATCCCTGACCACAAATGTACAGGCAGCATGCCTTGAGTTGTGGGAGGGGTTTGGTCCATCCCATACCTGATATTTTGATTTCCAAATAAAGTATTAAGGCTAAGCAGGGCAGCATGGTTTTACAATATTATTAAGGGGAGATTTAACAACAAATGAGAAACCAATACAGATTTTGGCAGGAAAAATAGGTTGATGAGGACCCTGCTCAAACGACCTTACAATTTAGAAAAGCACAATAGCAAGGGGAACGTGAAGTATAGTAACCAAGCTATAGGGCGGAAAAGTAGCATTGTTGGAAGGTGAGAAGAAGATTAATAAATTAATTTAAAGGTATCCATTCCACAAATACACAAACATTTATTTTGCCACTAGCATTGTTTAGTAGTAATTCACCCATGGTGAGTGTTTAATGCCTGGCTAATAATATAGGACTTGAAACAACATCCTGCACAACATACTGCTGCAGTCTCACTCCGTTTATAAACATGGAACATATTGTAAGCATGCTAGCATATCTTTACTGCTGCCAACCTTTCGTTTTCTCTGTTAATTTTCAAAGTGCACCCTTCCACTGTAACACCAGTAGGATCTTGGACAATTGCCTGTTCGACAGCTATTCATCCAACCCTGGGAACAGTATATATGTTTTCTTCTCAAGCACTCCATATTGGAATTAAATAACCCGTTTTACAAGTATCCTCGGATACTACAAAAATGCGTAAGGCCCCAGAGGAAGCAAATGTTAAACAATAAATACTTGTGATGGCTTTTTTTTTTATTCTATGAGAGAAAGGTTTCAATCATTGGTAAAAGGAGACATATGCTGCTACAGACTGAAAAAGATCTTTTGGCAAGGATACTGATCATATTTACTGCAAATCTGTTGTTGGACCATAACTCCTTCAACTCCACAAGGCTGGCAGAGGATTATAGCCTAGAAATATCATGACAGCTACTGGTGACTGGGAGCACCTGCTATAGGTGTAAATGTATCCCACCAATCCAAACAGTTCAGAATTTCCATTAGGATAAGCAGGATGTAATGAAAAACAAACCAAAAAATCCAGTATTTTATCTATAAACATACATATTATATATTATCTATTTATCTATCTATATATATATATATATATATATATATATATATATATATATATATATATATATATATATATATATATACACACACACACACATATACACACACACACACCTTGTTCTGAATTTAGAATATCATTAAAAGATCTCTCACCATAATTCCAAGCCATCTTCCAGAAGGTATACATGTGGTGGCTGTAAAACATCTGTGCTCAGCTGAATTATAGGAAGGAGAAAAGGATACAACGTTTTGCTTTCTTCCCCTAAACCCTGTTAAGAAAACAAAAATGACAAAGATTTGAATGAGTTGGTGTGCCCTAATCTCCTTATTAGTAAATGCAAACAGAGGGTCCCAAGAGTCTACACAACATGATATGCTAGAGGTTTTTGACATGTCGATCCAACTCACAACATTTCCTCCCCAATATAAAGAGTCTCAGAAGAAACATACATTTGCTGGAGATTTCACCACAAATGAACAGATTGGTACTATACCTAACCGAAGGTAAAAAAGCAATTCACACAAATTATGAATGACACGTTCACTGTAATAAGGAATGAGAACTAAAATGCTCCATCTCAGAGATTGAGAACAATCCTACACTTCTGTGGACTTGAATATTCTGTCTTTTTCTGCATGACAAAACCTTTGTTAAAAATATTATACACTAGAAAAAAATTAAAAAAAAGGAACATACACATGTATTTTTATTTTACAGAAAATCTTGCGTAAGAAACCAGCATGTATGGCTCCTGCTCATAACTCCACGGTAACCACTTACTGGGGGCTTGGAAATATAAATTCACCAGAATTCACTGCTCAAATTACCCTTTGTGCTTTACAAGAAGCAACATGTCTCCAAGAAAGGGCATTAATAAATAAATGGTTCAGTAATTTTAAATAAAACATCAAAGTCTATTCACATAAATGTTCTTGATGCCATATGTCAGAAGAGCATAATAATGTTAAATATCATTTACTTTATCGCAGGGTCATTTCGACAAATGTATTAAACCGGTTTTGAGTTAAACTATTCTAGGTTTCTGTGTACAATGAAGGGTCCAGACAACTTACCTTAACAAGATGAATTAATGTTGTCAGAATTGCACACCTCAGCATATTATGTTCTTCACTCTGCTTCCAAAGGACAGGCAAATACTGAACAAGACATCCCACAAATGGCCTTATCTATGGGAGAAACATCATATACATAATCTGCAAATCACTCATAAAGGAAGATGGATCACCAGCCATAAAATATACATTCTACCACCCCTTCCCCCCCCCCAAAAAAAAACTATGAAAATAAGTGAAGAGCAAACCAGCCTGAAAAGTATTAATATGTTGTTAAAATTCCAAAGAATATATATTTTTTAAATATACTATATTACATAGTTTTGTTTTTTACTTAAGCACTAAGGAATAAATAGACAGTTAAGATCCCCTAATTAGTTTCTCCTCTAGCCTATCCATAACTCATTCAAGTTATGCATCAGTTAAAGTTAAATTTATTTAGAAAAAAAAAAGTAAAATATATTATTAATTTATTATTATTTTATTATTTATATAGCGCCAGCAAATTCAGTAGTGCTCTACAATGGGAACAGGTTTTAACATGTGACAGTTTTAATGACATCCTAAAGCATTAAAAAGTGTGAAAATAGCAGTTTGTAATCCGTTAATTAAAACCGAGTTTAGGTGATAAGTGCATATTGAATAGGGTTAATTAATTTGATTTAGATGGAAAAAAGATAATAAAAAAAGATTCAATTATAAAAGGAAATTTTGTATTCTTGTTTCTATTTTTTTGTTTCTATTATTACTGCTAGAAAAAGGGGTGTCTCATTATAAATTGTACTTTACAATAGATTTCAAAAAACATAACTGTTTAATTAAACATTACAGATTAAACAGTGAATTGCTGCAAATTCAAATCCAAAATGTAGGCAAATACAGTCAGCTCTGACTATAATGGAGATATTTTTTTCAAAATCAGCCATTATAGATTAAATTTAGCAATTCAATTTGATTACCACATATAAAAGGATTGAGATATAAAACCTGTCTCAAAGGATAATCATTTTTATTTTAGCCATATTCTTTGCCTGCGGAACTAAAAGATCAGAGGCATTTGCAACTAACCCAATATATACCGAATTCCACATTTATGAAGAAAATTTTGTTGGAGACAAAATAATGTCTTATCCAGTATTATATTTTCTTTATTTAGTAATTTCTTGTTGTGTAATACCAGGGTGCGGCATAATTGAAAGAAAAAAATAAAATAAACTCATACCATTCAGGTTTACACATATATTACCATATGACAGAAATATAGAGTTATATATAATAAAATAGATAACTTTAAATAGAGAGATAACTAGAGAAAGGGAGAGAGAAAAAGACAGAGCTATACAGATAAAATTGTAATTGCAGTTTTTCCTGCCACAATGGAGAGGCTAAAAAATGACTATTTTTGATAGTTTCTCTGTTGTCTTACCTTTACGTACCATATTCTGCAATAGGATAGAGCATTAATGCTACACATTTAAAAATAGCTATGGTTGTGGAATGCTTGTTATTTCCCCAGTATTTGCATGTATAAATGGAATTCAGCACTGAAAACTGGTTTTGGATGATTTTGTTGTGGAATATAAAAGGTATGGTGTGAGGATGGTAACATATCTAGGATGTTCCTGTTGTATGTGTTTTAACAGTTTAAAAAAAAAAAAAAAAAAGCCTTTTAAATCTGCATTGTGTTTCCTATTTACATACCGAAAACAAATGCAACGCAGGACAGTTAATATATTAGATACAACCCAGTTCATGTGTAGGAGCGTCCGACATATGCATTGGCATATATGTTAATTACCTGCATGCTGACTCTCTCAATAACACATGATAAAACATGTAGGATCTGCATCTTCGTATCACACTCGGTAACTTGCTGAAGCAATTGGAAAATCAGGCTGAAAATGGATTCCAAATACTGAAACAAACAAATAATTATTTTTAAAAATAGTACTAATTACTTTATGTATATAGAAAGTTTGTAAAGTGATTAACATTTTAAAGTTATTAAAGGTTCAAAATGATTTGCGTTTTTAGCTGGATTTATGAGTATAAGTGGAAAGTAGAACGTTTAAGCATAAAACTTTAAGAAGTGAATAACAGATACAGAAAAGACCTATACTGAGGATTTTCCAAAGGCAAACACATAAGAAACTAATGGCAGGGTGGGTAGGACCCACAATAAACACATTTTGGAAACAATGTTTGGATTTACTGAACTCGGTGATGTGTAAATTATACTTCTAGAGCAGATATATAAACAGATCGGGAACATCAAAGAACATTAGAACTGAAGTCCTATGGCGATTTTTGACTGAGAGAAGTATTTCTAACTCCTTTTCTGATAGGAAGCAGATTGCTATAGACATGTAAAAAAGTGACATACCCATTTGTGGCGTAACTACTACCTGTTCGTGAATTTCCCTTTTTATAGCAAGTGTCTTTCCCTATCGTTTTGTGTATTGTGCCCACTCCCCGTTCGGGAGTGCTTCAACGAAGGGAATTCATTCGCCTCCCGAACGGGGACCACCCAGATACCTCATTTAGAATGCTAGGTTGGAACGTTCCCACCTTGTTAACATAAGTGTCAAACCACAAACCACAAGGGAAACAATTAATGAGCGCTCCCCTGGGTGGCCACCATTTCGTTAAATGAACGCCAACCAGGGGGAGCGTTTGTGGGTTGTTTCCCGAGTTCATTCCCTTTTTCCTGCTCCTGGGAAGAAGACCCCATAGCGTCTGGTATAGGAAACTCTGTGTTTTAGTAGCAGGCTTTGGGGACAAAGGGAACAGAATCTGCTTCTCACGCTAGGGCCCAAGGGAGGGGGAGGATCCTAGGATGTGACCCTGTACAGTTGTGTGGGAGACCCATTGCATAATGCATAAAAGCCATGTGTGGCCAATAAAATTGTGTTGTACCTCCAGGACTGTGTGTCGTCCAGTTAGTGGGGGGAAATGGGTCTCTTCATACTCTAGGTGGTTCCTCACTGGCTGAAGGAAGGGAATTAGCGGAGGTAACCGGTCGGGTTACCCATGGTCTGCTGCACCATTAGTTTGCATGGGCAACCGCTGAGAAAATAGGCATTTGGGCATAGGGACACATTACAAGTTATGCTAACATTATTCACAGTGTTACTTCAAGCACCATATCGACTAGCTGTAGTGATTGATAGTAGGAGTCTCCTGTCCCAGTTTGCCCCCTTACCTTGAAACACTGCAAACACAGAGATATTTGCACTTGTGTGCCGGGAGCTAGCAGCACTCCAGGCATGCATGACAGAGTTACAGGTTGCACTATATCAAATCTGTGCAAAAGAGGTCATCACACACTACATGCTGGCAACAGACATTATCAGCTTCTACTCTTGCAGTCAGTGCCTGAAGTAAGTTTCCATGTGCTATAATTTAGCCCTCCTCTTCTCCCTGGGATAGTTGATTGCTCTTTTCCCTCCCTCCTTCCATTTTCTACCCACCAGCCTCCCTTGCTCAGAGCGTGCGCATGCACTCTGAGCTAGTGAGAATGGTCCAGTCAAATGCTTTTCTATGAGAAGCATTTGGTTAGACCTCACAAGGGAGGCTTTGACGTCAGACGGGGATGTGTAAACCAACACAGGGAGCAGGGATGCTGGATTCCAGAGAAGTTTACAACTTATTTAATAGGGCTTTATTGGGAGGGGAACACACATCTAATTGCTAATACCCAATATTGCAATGTAAATTGAATCAAATATTTTATGACAAAGGGTTGGAGTGTCTCTTTAAGTAATGTTCTAATACACATTTAGATACGTACAGAACTACTACTAAAGATACCAAACATATATATTTCTAAATATAATCAATGAAGACCAAGGAGAAATCTGTGCCTCCTCTCAAACCAGTGTCCTTTGAGGTTCTTTTGCAACTTGTTCACAGAGTTAGAAAGATATGTTTCCCATCAATCTGCCAACAGCCTAATGCAGTAAGACTATGGAAGAATACAGCAGTTGAGAATAGAGCCAGAAGAACAGATCTCCATCTATACCATCCATTAAGTTTGCGATCTTTCTTTCAGCTTCGTTGAAACAGAGCATTATATTTTGGTAGGATGCGATCTGCCACTAATTTGATCCAACATCAGCAAGCTATAGTTCATAATATTTACTAGAACTCTCATGTTCCGAGTGTCGAGGTAGAATCTATCCAATATACTGCCAGCAATAAATAAATAATAAGATTGAGCTAGTTAAGCATTCCTTGTATAACTCAAAATTCAATATTCTTAATATACTTTTAGTGGTATCTAGAAAAACTCGTTAACGATTTTCAGTGACTGGCAAATCCATCTATTGGTTTCCAGATTGGTATCTTTGCAAAAATATAATCTAGTGCTTAAAAGTAAAACTGCATTCAGTCTGCACTTTATAGTATTTTTAAGGGATAGGTCCACCTTGAAAAATGATCTAATAAAACATCAAATTATTTCAGAAGCCCAGCGCCCACAGCATAAAACCAACCATCTGAAACTGCTTTAAAATAACAAGAAGTCAATATAGGCAGAATGGTATTTTTATGTTTTCCTTATGCCCATTTATTTTAAAGGAACATTCCAATCACACGTTATTTATGTGTCTGGAGACCCTTTTTTTTTTTTTCTTTTTAAATTTATAAAATAGTTAAATGTAATAGAAATCGTCACCTTTATAAGTGGGTGCCGCAACATCTAACCAGCTGTCAGTCAGAGAGCTGGGAGGATTTCTTCTGCTCTTGTTGAAGTGCCTTGAGCTCTAGGCTAACATGCACCTGCGTGGCTTGACCACTGAGGCTTCTCAATAAGCAGCCAGATTGGTCAATCCGCTGTGGAACGATTCTTTAGAAAGACTGCAGACATAAGATCTACAGACTTTTCTTTGGGTGGATTTTTACTGAACAATTATTATTATTTTTTTGTTTGTTTTGTTTAACATTTAGACCCTCCCTTCAAAATTTGACTTTATTTATGTTTCTAACCTTTTCACTCTTTTTAGAGATCTCTATATCTGAGTACCCCATTTTGCTCTTTACGGTTCATGTCGGCAGTTACCCCTTCAGTGGGATTATATTTGACTGTTGGAATGTGGGTAAATTTAATTGATAAAGAAACCTCTCATGCTCCTACCATTGCAAAAGATTTCATAAGATCCCACACCACATAAGGAAATGCAGTCCCCAATTTTTCCTATGAATTAAAAAATATATATTACTGAACAAAAATATATGTCTTTTATACATATAATGCACCTTACCGGCAAAAACTGTTCTGTCCTGAATTCAAAATCATCAACTGGTAAACACGTTAAGGAAATATGACCAAAAAAAAAAAGAAAATACGTATTTGTTATAAAAGGAGACAACAGCAGTAATACTGCACAAGTAAATGGTAGAAGATGTGCTTTCTAAAGGTGGAAATTAAAAAATAAATAAATAAATAAAGTGACTCCAATAGATGGAAAAGTAGATATGAGGGATGAAATGTGTATTCAGTCCCATGGTGAGCAGGTAAAATACAGTGGTCAGTGCACACAAAAACAGGTTATTTGTGGACTTTGTCTACACAGACACTAATCATTACAGTCTCTCACTCTGCTGCCAATAGCATTCTCTGCAAAAGATTACTTGAGGAAAGATTATGGCTATATATAATGTGCATCAGTGAGTCTCTGTGCAGGCAGCTTAATGTGAAATATGTTGATCCTGTACCAAACACTGTCAGCTCCTTACAGAAATACTGCAAGTCACTACGTACAATAACTAGGCTGAGAACCATACACTCAGGTTTTTATGATGATTTATTTAGAAAGTATCCACCTAGTGATAGGTAAAAGTCATTTATCGCTCCTGAAGAGCATAGATTCTGTTTAGTACTAAAATGTTACCCCATCGCCTATAACTCTATACCATTACACCATCACCTCTAGCTCCTACTGTGGGCACAAGGCAAGACAGATTTATGGATTCATGCAGTTTACACCAAATTATGAACTGATTTTCTGCATACAACAAAAGAAAAATAGTCTTTGCACAATATATTGGCTAGTGCATGATTTGACGTATGAGGTCTGTGTGTGGCTATATTATGTCAAAGAATAGATAGAGTGCGTGGAATTGGCTTGGCCTACAAAAGCATAAATCCATCACTAAGCCCAAACAGGCTCCACAGTGTTGTACCCATTGAAAGGATATTCAACTTCAAGGTTGTTGCAGTTTCAATTCGGACCTGAAAAACAAGAAGCAAATTTTAGTTGTGTGTGACGTTTCAGGACATGTTATAATATTGAGGTTATTCTGTCAACTAGATTGTTCTTTGTCAAACACCAGCCAATTGCATAACATTATGAATTAACATACTTTACATGCAATTGATGGTTGGAAAACATCCAGACACAAAAATAGTAACGTTTGCGTCTGGATCTCCACGAGTATTTATCATTTTATCTGCAACGCCAACCTACGATACTTTAGAAACGTTGCATTAGTGTTGATGTTTTGCACAGTCAGAAATTCTGACTGGTTACTTTAACACGTTTGTCAGCAGCTGTTACAAAAACTAAATGCTGTTTTTATACAGAATGAACATCATCCACTACTGAACATGCTACTGAGTGGCACATATAAAATTACAAAAGGAACTCCAGCCTTATCAATATTTTATAACTGCAGATACTATAAACCTTGAGCAGGAGGAATGCTAGTAACTGCTCTAAGAGTGAAGAGCTATTAACCTCCCATAACATGATAAATGCTTCTTACCCCAGATACATCCTCAAAGGCACACGTATGCAATTAGCTATTTAAGGCCTCTTCAGAGGAGGCAAACACTTGCAAGTAATTCCCGTAACTATAATACACCTATCAAAGCAGCAAACGTGATTGATTTTAATGAGTGTGATCTATCTACTGCTCACAAGTTTTTACTTAAATAGACAAAGGCATGCAAACAGCATGGGCTGCTCTAAGTTTTGTTTACCCATTTATAGAAAAGACAATTTTTTAAATTTATTTATTTTTTAAAAGGTCTTCTAAATAACATGTCTAACCTTTGTTTCAACTACTTGCTGATTACTTGTCCAATTAAATTAAAAACCTGAAGTGTCTACTGTAAATGTCATGTTTAACTAATTTAAACGTCATCCCTATTCACAAGCTGGGATTTCAAGCATTTACTGCAACATTGTCTAAATAAAGGCAGAGAGGATAAAACGGATCATTGCCTTTTCAGCCTGGACATATGTAGCCAAGCCACCTGGTTCGTGAAATGTGCCTCTGCCTATATCGCAATCAAAAACTGCACAAAATGGTCTTTTTGATTTGGAAAACGCAGCTCAGCTGCGGCTGCATCAGTGGCCATCAATGGACCATAGCTCTAAATATTTATCGTTGAATATGTTTGAGAAAGTATCATCTAGCCATTCTTCAAACACAGAGCTATATTTTAGATGAAAATCTCTCAATATTTATTAGGAGTATTTTGTCAATTATGGCTATTTTTTCCACTACTTTTAATTTTTTCATGTAAAAAAAACATTTTACTTTACCTGCTCCAGCAATGTTTTATCTGGAAAGCAGGTTAATGTGTGTGCAATGCATGGGTAGGAATAATGAAATGTCTCTATAAGCAGAAAGAGCATATCATTAAACGCAAGGCTGGATTTACGTTTCAGGTGATTGTAGGATTCACAGGATTCTCAGGCTCCCTCCTGCCCTCCCCCCATTCAGTGAATGCTATCGGGAGGGTGTGAATGCATTGCAATAACTCACAACTAACCGGTATTGAGGTGCAATCTGTCACTCAGTTTTACTAGTGTAAGCAACGGGTGACTGAAGACTATAGAGAGCTCTAAGTCATGGCAAGACATCCTATCACTCCATGATATAGTCATGAAACTAACATTAATGCTACTATTCAAGGAAATGCTGGAAAAAAAGTGCTAGAAAACAGGCCCGTGTCTACTAGCCTATCTAGCCCTGGTCATATATCTTCATTTTCAGTATTTTTACGGTTTATTTTTTGTTTCATCAAAGAACTGGAATGTTTTATTAAAGAAAAAATAGTTTATCCACTAAACAATTGCTTTAGTGAATGCAGCAGGTATGGCTTTATAGCAATAAAACCAGTCCAATCAACTGGAAGCATTGATTGTGTCAAATAATGCCCCTTACTGTTAATCCCCAAATGTTAAAACTAATAAATACATTAGAAACGCACAGTTCTAGGAACCAGTTGCATTAACAGAAAAAAGCCAAAAGGTACACAGCAGTCACAAAAATAATAACTAAAATAATAAAAAAATTTACGTAGTGACTGCAAATTGCCCACAGCAAGAAATAAATCTATCCAGATGTCAATCACACACAGACGCTTATATCTTATATGAATATATTTAATTAATCGAGCCGCCTAATTCAAGATATATGTCATATTATGACAGCACCAGTATATCCATTTGCTTGAAGGTGTATATTTAACTAATTATGATTTAATCTGATGACAAGGTGTTGCGTGATGGTATATAAACCAGGAAAAGGGGAGGAATTTTATACAGAGAATTTAAATTGCCAGTCAAGCTAAATCCACATCAGCGCTGATAAGAGTGTTTATGGAACAGTTTCTGCTGATGTGATACCATATTAAGCTAATCTTTATATGCAGAAAATAAGTAGATGTTTAATTACATCTAATAGCCTACAATCTGTCCTTTGCTACCTACACTTCTTTAAATGGTGAAAGCTTTGGGTTAAGTTGTGAAGGGATGCTCTAACCTTAAAAATAAATACATTTAATTATAATTTTAGAGTATTTCTTATTGGGTTTAGATTATATAGCGCCAGCAAATTCCGAAGCGCTGTACAATGGGATTCCGTAGCACTGTACAATGGGGTTACTGCCTTTCAATTAGCCCTGGGACATTCTTCTGGGTGATCCCACTCCACCACGGGTGAAGTCATCAGTTATGATAACATTTGTCCAATTGAGTATTTCTCATAGAGGACATACAGCACACGTATGAAAAGCATGGCATGCATTCAACACGCTGTGTGTGGTGATGCGAAAAATCAAGACCTTCAAAAGTCAAAGGTCTTCAAGAAAAGAATGCTTTAGAAAGAACACTTCTTACAATATATAATTCTCTTCTTTCTTATTTTTGTTTAGTGGCTCGCCATAATGTTAATACAAACATATATTATAATTCTTCTGTGTCAGTTAGAAATATCAATTCACATCAGACTGCAGTTCTCTGCAGGTTTATTCTGCTTACAATTACTAGTATATAATAAAATAACCATGGATGTTACAGGATGATGGATATTCACAAGCTGTTGTTAATTGCTGGATTCCGTAAGTGAGAGACCTAGTTTTTCTCCTAAAAATCTGAAAAGTCAAAACCTACCCCAAAACTGCAGTTAAAAAAGGATGCATGTGATTAAACCATGTCTTTGTGTAGTTAAACCAATCAAATAAAAACATTTGTATGATTCCTATTGGTTCAGATACACTACATTCCAGAATGCTCAGACAAAGAAAGCCACGTGACTTATTGATACCAACTGTCCTATACTCACCCAAACAACCATGTAATGTATGCCTATAATATGTAATATTCTACAGTGCCTCTGTGGCTGTCAGTCTGCTCCACTAAAGGAGTGTTCTCTGAAAAAGGTAAACATTGCCATTTCAGTTAAATGGTAATGCTTTACACTGTCAAATTTAAAATAATTGCAGCATCTTTGCACCAAATGCACTTTAAGAAGATAAAGTGATATTGGTGCTCGAGTGCCTCTTAAAAGCACAGATACAATAACATCAATAAATAAAAAAAGTTTTATTTTAAAGGTATTTGCAAAGCTCTTTTAAATAAATAAAAAATATTAATCTTTCAAATCAATTCAAGCATGAAAAATAATCAGGCATAACATAAACTTGGACAATACATCAGGTTTGATCATGTATAGGAAACAACAATATGGTAGATCCAATGTGAGTAAAAGTTAAAGCACATTTCAACTTTATACAGAGTACAAGTGTGGTTACTGACCCGGGGCGAGGTAGGGGTGGGCTGTGTAAAAGGGTTTTGACCCTGGTCGCCGTGTTCCCAGGATACTCCAGGCTGGGTGGTATCAGGCTAGTCTAGTTGTTCCAGCAAAGTGGGAGTGAGATATAAAGTTAAGGTTTGCTGAATCGTGTGGGAGTTCAGGATGGCAATAAACGTAGTGTTGTCTGGTTAGGGTGTCAATGGGGCTTGAGTTGGTAGCTTGAGTGTGGGTATAAGCCCCTCTATGGGAGAAAGATGTTTGGCATCCGTGTTGGTCGACCCTAACCTTGGGGAGAAGTGGGGGGGCAGGTGTGGCAGTCGCCATCATGTTCATGGCAGCATAATGAATGTCGTCCTGTCAGTTTAGCACTTAGCAGCGTAGTGCCGCTACAGTTCCAGCGCATAGTTTTGTCTACGGTCATCGCCCTACATGTGAACTAGAGTAAGGCTGTAAATCGTGGTTAAATGCTTATCAACAGAAGTAAAAGGAAACAAGGAACATAAAAGAAATTAATACATTTGTGCCTTTAGGCTTTTGTGAGTGGCCATATGTGGGCCGTACAGTCCCCAATCTGATTCAGGTAACTGGGTCAGCTGACCAGTGTCATCTCGGTCCCAGGACTCCTCAATGGTTCCCGCAGCAGGCAGTGGTTGTGGTGTAGGCAGCAGGCAGTGATTGTGGTGTAGGCAGACCCAGTGCCTCTAGAAAGGCTGTTGCCCGTGACATGTCCGTGAAAGGATGGGCAGTCCCCTCATTGTGGACCAAGAGACATTCAGTGTGCCCCCATCTGTAGGGTATTCCTGCTTGTCTCAGGGAGGCTGTCACTGGTCCGAAGGTTTTGCGTCGAATTAAGGTGGCTCTGGTAAGGTCCTGAAAGAACGATAGCTGGGAGTTCTCAAAAGCCAAGAGTGTTTTGCCTTTCAGGGCCATCATGATTTGTATCTTGTTGTGCAGTCACACAGCGCAGTATGACATCTCTCGCCACTGTGATTTGAATGCGTGCTGTGCTAGTTACACAATAGATCCCATCCAGGACAATTTTCTTGGCTATTGCGTGTGGCAAGATTGTAGATAGCAAGCGCCTGGTATAGTGTGGCAATTCTTCGGTTGGGACCGTGGCGGTTATTCCCAGTATATAAATGTGTGTTCTGCGCTGTCGGTCCTGTAGAGACGTCATTTGGGTGGCTAACACATGTTGTTCAGCTTGGAGGTGCATCACTGAGTCCTGGAGGGAGGTTATAGTTGTATGGACATCAGTTATGGTTATATGCATGTTTTATTCGGTCTGTCACTTGTTTTATGTCCCCTTTAATCCTTGTGACAACAGTTGCCAGCAGTTTGTGGATATCGGCAAGAAGGATCTTTAGATAACCCTTGGTGGTCGGATCTGAGTCGTCTGGAAAACGGGGAGGTAAGGTTAGGTCTGCTTGGGGGGTCTGAGGTTCTTGGCCCCCAGTAGGAAGGGCCCCTGGTGGAGATGGGGTCTGGTGGGTTCTCAGTCCGAGCGGGCTAAATTTTTTGCTGGTCTCTTAAGCATTTCCTCTATGTCCCTACCGGGTGTTGTGGTAGCTGTTTTTTCCGTGTGTTGGCTCATATTTGGTGTGCTGGAGGGGGTGTTAGGTGTATGTTGCTCTGTGGTTGGTTGAGCCTCACTTGGTCCGCCAAGCAGAGCCTCAAGGCTGAGTAGTGGTGATGCGCAGTAGGCCGCAGCCTTGCGCCTCTGTCTGGGCTGCTTCGGGGCCTGGAAGAAAGGCATCAATCGATTCCGTACACCTTCAGGATGAAGATTGAGCCGGGTGGGCTTTGGGTAAGGAGTTATTTAGCTGGATTGTGCGGGCTGCAGGAAAGCTACCTGAGATTGCGTCCGCTCAAGATGGTAGGCAAGCTCCGCCCCCCGCTAAGCTCTTAACACACACAACTTGCCAGCATTGCCAGATTCACCAAATTTACTAGACATAACACATTTAACTTTCCATATATTACTACTACAGTACTGTACTTTATTCCGTAGAATTCCTATGTTCTGTAGAATTCTGTAGAATTCATATGATGGAGTTTATTATATAGCACAGTGTGGGGGTTATGCTGTTGGTGCAGGTCAGGGACGTATTAGCCGCGAGGCAAACAAGGCATTTGCCTTGGGCGGCATTTTTCAGGGGGCGGCAAAAAAACACCGCCCCCAAATGCCCAGGGCAAATGCCTAGTTAGCCTTGCGGCTAACAGACATGCCGAGCGGGCGGGCAGCTGGCGAGGGAACACTTCCTCTGAGCTGTCTGCTCAGCTCCCTCGCGCGTCGCAGAGTGAGGCTGGGAGCCGGTATTCCTGTAATCAAGCTAGTAATATACAATGACATCATCAACCCGGCTCCCAGCATCACTCTGCGGCGCGCGAGGGAGCTGAGCAGTCAGCTCAGAGGAAGTGCTCCCTCGCCAGCCGCCCGCCCAGCAGCCAGCCCATCAGCCCGACCGGCAGCCACTGGACCACCAAGGAGAAAGAGGAACCCCCCCAGCACTCCCAAAGGTAAGGAGGCTGGGGTAAATTAAAAAGTGCTAATGTGGTGATTGTGTGTGTTTGTGGCTGTGTGTGTGTTTGTGTCTGACTGTGTGTGTGTGTCTGTGTGTGTCTGACTGTGTGTCTGACTGTGTGTGTGTGTGTGTGTGTTTGTCTGACTGTGTGTGTGTGTCTGACTGTGTGTGTGTGTGTCTGACTGTTTGTGTGTGTGTGTGTGTGTGTATTTAGAAGGTGGGGCGGGGGGGGGGAGGGTTGGGTGGGGGTGGCACGGGGGGAGGGGGGTGCCTGAGTTTTGTCCTGCCTAGGGCAGCACAGTACTAGGATACACCACTGGTGCAGGTGTTTAATGCAGTAGATGCTTGCTGGTTTAATGCTGCAAATTTGGAGTGAATGATGTTAATACAGTCTGATGTGGCGATAATTCTATCTATCATGGTGTAATAATTCGTATCATACTTTGATTCACAGAATATGTTAGGATTTAGAGTCAAGTATAGAGCTGGGTTTTCAGAGGGGCCGTAAAATCTACCCTTGAGGTGACAAGGAAAGTCCCTGCTCTCGACACACTAACCTGATGTGTGTTCAGGAACACATGGTGGATAAGGCAATGTTATCAGATGAATGTTTGAAAATCCCTTCCCATTTCATTAAATGACTTTGGTGGAGAGCAAATTTATTATCACAGTACATGGGCCATGGAAATAAACATGTGGGTAGCAATATTTCTCATGGGTTTTTAGTTTGAATCAATTTATTGGTAATTTTGCACTTGTCAGCATTCTGGAGTTATCGCTGCTCCAAGCCAAATTGATGTTGTCAACTGCAATTGATTTGACCAGAGATTTTCACTTGTGTTTCCCAGTAGACACAGGAAATGATAATTAGAAAAGAAAAACTGCAAACCAAACACAAAACAATAAAAAAATTAGGATATGTGTAATCAAGCTAGTAATATACAATTTACATTTGATAATTAGCCTTAAGGTTTTGGTAAGGGAACAACATGGCACAATATTCACAAGGTTCTTCTTGGGCAAACACTTTGGTGATTACACTGATCCGCCACAAAATTAAAACCACCTGCCTAATATCATAAAAAAACCTCCTCATGCTACCAAACAGTTCTGATGCATCAAGGCATGGACTCCACAAGATCTCTGAATGTGTAGTATCTGGCACCAAGACATTAGCAGCATATCCTTTAAGTTGTGCAAGTTGCAAGGTTAGGCCTCCATGGCTTGGATTTGTTGTTTCAACACAAGAGAGATTCCTCTCTTGCAACTGTCATTAGTCCAATACTATCCTTACCTTTTGTGCCACTTTACCCCACTCCCTCTAGCATGTAAGCTCATTGAGCAGGGCCCTCAACCCCTCTGTTCCTGTGTGTCCAACTTGTCTGGTTACAACTCCATGTTTGTTCGTCCACCCACTGTAAAGCGCTGCGGATTAGTTAGCGCTATATAAATAATAACATAATAATAATAATAATAGCAACATAATAATGCCACATATGCTCAATTGGATTGAAATTTGGGGATTTGGAATCCACGACTACACCTTGAACTCTTTGTAATGTTCCTTAAACTATTCTTGAAAATGTTTTGCAGTGTGGCAGGGTGCATTATACTGCTGAAGAACCCACTGCCATCAGTGAACACTATTGCCATGAAGGGGAGTACATGGTCTGCAACAAGCTCTAGGTAAGTGGTACTTGTCAAAGTAACATCCACATAAATGCCCACTGCCCATAACATTGCCATTGAACATTGCCTCCGCCGGCCTGCTTTCTTTCCATAGTGCATTATGCTGCTATCTCTTCCTCAGGTAAACAACGCACACGCACCCTGTCATCCACCCAATCTAAAAGAAAATGGGATTTATCTGACATTTTTCCATTGCTCCATGGTCCAGTTCTGAGGCTCAGGTCCCCAATTGAAGGTGCATTCAGTGATGGACAGTGGTCAACATGCACACTGTGACAGCAAACTGCAATGCACTGTGTGTTTTGACACAGTTCTATCATGGCCAGCATTACCTTTTTCAGCAATTTGCACTATGCAGTGTGATCAGACCAGACGGGTCACTTTCCTCGTGCATCAATGAGTCTTGTGCTCCCATGACCCTGATGCCAGTTCACCGGTTGTCCTTCCTTGCACCACATTTGGTAGGTACTAACCACTGCATAATGGGAACACCCCACAAGGCTTGCCGTTTTAGAGATGCTCTGATCCAGCTGTCTAGCCATCATTGTTTGTACCTTGTCAAAGTCACACAGATCTTTTCGCCTGCCCATTTTGTCTGCTTCCAACATATGAAATTCAAGGATTGAGTGGATACTTGCTGCCTAATATATCCCACCCCTTGACAGGTGTCATTGTAATATAATCAATGTTATTAACTTCACCTATCAGTGGTTTATATTGGAGATAAAGTGAGAATTGAAAGTGAATTTCAAATTTAAAGGTCGACATAACTGATCTGTTAAAATTCTCTCAGTCTGATACGCTTTCAGTTCAGTTACTCTGGCCTTGAATTTGAAGTTAACTCTGAATTCTCATTTTAGTAAATACATCTGAAAGTCTTCTTGCCATACCTTCACAGGAAGATACATTACGTAGCAACCAAAATATTACGGTTAATAGGCCTTGATTTATTTCAGTAATTGTTTGGAGAAAGTTTTATTTATCAGAGAAAAAAAACTATCTGAACCACTGATTATTGAGTGCAGGGCAAGACCCCCTATTAAGATATTAAAGTGCATGGCTAGTGACACCATACTGATGATCACGGAAAGCATTTAGCAACAAATTAAGCAATCTCATGTCCATTTGAAAACTAGCATAGGCATTTTCATTTATTACAGCTGGGTCATTAAACACTGCACACCTTAAATACAGCCTCAAAGCGCCAGTGTGAAAATGTCACAAGCAAATGTTTTAGGTCTTATTGACAAATGGAAACTTTAAAGAAAAAATAAGATAAATAAACAAATACATGTATATCTGTAAGAATATACATAATACATAAATATTACTGCTATGCTGGAGAGATGTATTTCATATTTTCCACAGTTGATTGGTACAGTTATAGGCAAGCTTGATAAATTCTATAAATTGTATTAATTCAGCATCCTTCAGAAAAAAATCCGCACAAAAGGCAGTGTTAACTTACTCACAAGTAAAAATAATTTATTCAAAAAGCTGGTGAGATAGCTCAGTGGGCTAATGCATCATCAGTAGAATCTGTTCAACCCTTGGGTCACAGGTTTTTGAATCCCTGCAGGGTTGACTCAGCTTTCATCCTTCCGAGGTAGATAAAATCAGTACCATTAAATTGGATAATAGTAAATACCCCTGGATGGTGGGCTAAGGTAACATCCCCAGGATGTACTTGAAAACCAGAGTAATCTGAATGTACCTTTCCTAGTGAAATTATTATTATTATTATTATTATTATTAAAATAAAGAAAAAGTATTGAATGCAGCAGACAAATTATGCAGCTTAGACTGCATCGTTAAAGCTGCAATAGATATGACAAAGATGGCTAACTTCTGTTGTGATTGTATTGATTCCGTGGTGTCCACATGGTTGGCTGGGAATCAGTGAAGCCATAGTGAGACCACAGATCAGGTAGTTTGTTATCAATTCTATAGGGCATAACATTTAAAATGAGCATCACACATTGAAACTGCAGCTAACATGAAAGGACCACTATAGTGCCAGGAAAACATACTCGTTTTCCTGTGAAAATCACAGTGAGAAGCACCGAAGCCCTCTAGCGGCTGCCAATGAGACAGCCACTAGAGGCTGGATTAACCCATTTATAAACATAGCAGTTTCTCTGAAACTGCTATGTTTATAGAAAAAAGGGTTAAACCTAGCTGGACCTGGCACCCAGACCACTTCATTAAGCTGAAGTGGTCTGGGTGCCTATAGTGGTCCTTTAAGATCTAGTGAATTACTTAAAATGTAAAGTGGCAGACTGTTCTTTGCCAATGTACGAGAAAGTAGCTCTCTTCCACTCATAAGAATAGGCAGCAGATAGATTGACTAAAACATCACGTTAATAACTTAACCTTGTTGAGTGTGTGGGACTCTTCCAGGATGTATAAACATACTGTAATTCATTCTGCGGTATTGTTCTGTAATGTAAGAAACCAAGCACAAAGTTTCCACCATATATTTCAATATATAAAGTGTCTAATGCACTTCAATTCAGTATGAAGGGAAGCTACTAAAAAGTGTTTCTTAGATTCTAACACCGTAAACATTACAATATTCTTTAAACGTTTAGTGAGAGGAGCCTCTGCATTAACATTTCTAGCGAACAGGGAATGTGGTGCAACTGCCCCATGGGTCCTGAATATTGGTTAAGCTGCTCAAATATGGACTGACTGAGAGCAGAGGAGCGGAGACAGCAATGGTTATTGTGATTGGAGTGCCTCTTTAAATATGAACAAACTTAAAATTTTTATTTTAAAATTATTAAAATTGAGGGGAGAATGTAAGCAGTTTTAGAAAAAAGTAAAAAAAAACAACACATTATAGATGACAGAAGCTGTAACCACTTTACCACTAACTTCTGCCAAAACTGGTCAAATTTTACATTTTTGTTTCTTCACACATAGCACTGAATTTGTGCCTTTTACGGTATTCATAAAAGTGAGAACTGGCAGGAATTAAATTCAATATCAAACTTAAGGTCAAATAAGTGAACTGAAAGCCTAGCTGACCTGGGGAATGTTTCCAGTTAAACTATTTTGACCTTTAATATAAATTCCAAGCAGTTCTCATGTTAGTGCATTGCCATGATTAAGTTTAATTACTTCCTCTGGGCACATCAATATTCAAATTGTAGTCTGCCAGTCATTTCTTTGGAAGTTACATGGCATACCAGAAGAATACAACCTGGAATATTTCACACATTGCTAATGAAATGAATACTGTATTCCTGTGTAATTCATACTCACATTACACTTTCATGGTGTATTTCACAGACCTGTTGTGTTCTCAAGTAAAGACCCCAAATTTGTACTTTGCTACATCCCCAAAGTATGGCAAAATTCCCTATTAATGCTGGTTTGAGGAAAGTTGAAGGTCGAATTAGTGACATGCTCTCAGATTTAATGGGCTGATTTGCCAAGCCCATGTCTTCTTTGGGGTGGAATAAGAGGCCCCAAATCCATATTACTGCCATTGTGGCATAACTGAAAAATAGTTTACATTGGGTATGTGGAGTCTTTCATGGGTCCATTTAATTACCAATTTCTGCAATAATTTACAATACAACATTTTAAGTATCCTTGCACAAACTGCAAAAAAAGCATACAATCCCATATTATGGCCTAGAGCAGAGCAATCCCTTCTAATGACGCCAACATGCTGGAATCAACTTTAATGATGCCAACTTAATGAATTCACTGCCAGCACATCAGTGTTGGAACATGCAATACTGTACTATGCAAGAATGAGAAACTTTTGCTGGGGTGAAGCAGTGATAGGGGGCAGGAGGGGAGGGCTCTTTGCTTTCTCTGCTTAGACCTGTATACTGCTGGTGTATAGGTCTGATGCAGAGGATTGATTGAAAAGTGGAGATGGATCCTAAACATTAAAGGGCCTGACATTATAATGTATGCATTTGCTAGCATTTCTGCTTGCACAATGTATAGATGAAATGTAAAATGTTTAATATAAACCCAAGTGGTCTGTGACAAGAACACTTTAATGACTTGTAGATTTTTTTATTTTTTTTTATTTTCTGCAATGGCTATGGTTCCATTTGAATGTTCATTAATTAACATTTAACACTTATTACTTCAATTAGAGACATTTCAAAAAGTAAGATGATTGCTGCTTAAAAGGCACAACTCGTGCTGCAAACCGTGGGGAAACTTTTGACAGTGATTTAATGAGTAACAGTTAACTGCTGAGAAATATATTCATTATGCTACCTGTCATGAACAATGCTGACAACACGATACAACATTTAGCCAATTAAACAAATTACTAATAATGTGATTTTGTCATCCATTTGTAAGTTATGGTGAAACGGATGTCTTATTACATTAGCAAGAGACACTGCTCACCATTTAGAATAGTATCTTAAAGCAGCAGTTCATTACTTGAAGAAGGAGATGTAATACAGTATATCATGCCTAAAGCACCTTAAAAACCCTATGAAATGCATTTACAATACAGTCTAACATAAAACATAATTATGATTTTCTTACTGCATTCATACTGGCGTATTGAGCCACTGTGAAGCAAAATCATGTCTGATAAATCCTGTGGTTGAGATATAGGACTATAGTTTCAATCTGGGACACAGAATGCTCCAGTGTCTATATTACTACAACTTCACAATCACCTCTTAACTGTCAGGTTACTGAAATGGAATTTAATTTAATTTAATTTCCTACTGAGTCCTAATGTGAGTACATAGAGGTGCTCTGGAAAGCAGTGTTAATTTTGTTGACTAACAGTTTTAAAATGTAGTCGACTAAAACGAAAAAAGTCTGATGACTAAAATACGACTAAAATTTAAATTTCTTTTTAGTCAAAAGACTATGACTAAAACTAAATTGAAATTTACTGCCAAAATTAAACACTGGTGGAAAGAGTTGTATGCTAATAGTTTTTGAATCGTAGCTGTAACAGCACATGCAAATTTGTTCAATGAGTCTGTATAGAAGAGTATGTAAACATAGCAACATAAGGCTGTCTAGGCACCCATTTTACCAATACCAGTCACGTGTCTTACTGATTATACACACATAGTGTTCACAGATAGTGCATCTTGACGTACATCTAAGTGTAAACTCAAGAGCAAATTCAAAATATAGGGATTGCTTGGGAGTCCGTAACACTGGCACCGTACGAATGGCTATGACTTCTAATACTTGGATTTAAGTGGAAAAAAAGGAAAAATGGGGGGGTTTTTGATGATAATAAATGTGAGCAGGTAGGAGCATGTCATATTGACTGTGTCCCACCAGACTGACTTAGTTATGGAGAGGAGTCCTTTATCAGGGGATACTGTTCTGCAGCGCACACAAGGGCATGCCACGGCAATTTAAAATGCCATTTCTGGACAAAGCTCCTCTTAAAAGGAAAGAAATCCATTTCTTTCACTCTGCTTTAATAAACCATATTATTAATCAGGGTGAATTACAAATACATGGCATGTTTATTGAGAGTGCTCATGCCATGCTCCCAATTCAATCCGTGGGGTTCAAAAGTATTCAAATTTAACATTAACGTTAGGACAATACTGGGGAACCAAAATGGGGGTGAGAGGAAGATTTAGAATCAGAGAACACACGACGTATCCAAATATACTGGATATGCAAAATACAGGTATGCATGATTTCATTTTTCATTTCACAGTTTCGAGAAGCTATTCGAGATACTATTTGGGGTGGCACTGAGCACTGTGAATGAGCTTTTCATGAAAATAAGTTCAAAGACATGTCAAGGTTTACTGAAGAGGAAAACAGAGAATGGGCTGAAAATTTCCAATAAACACCACTGTAACCTGTCAACAGGAATGTATTACAGACATGTTTGCTGGTAATGAGAAGACCTGGTGATCTTTGAGCTTTTTTTTGTTTCATTAAAAGGTTTGGTTCCTCCCAGTTCTCAGGCAATTACTGAACTGATGGAGCGGCTGACATTTTACTTTAAACAGACTTTAAGACAGTCACAATAATGAGTCATTCAAGATCCATTCTTTTGTAAGAGGGTGTTACTCTGGGGAAATCAGTAAAATAAAAAAGCCAATAACAATAGAAGTCTTAACTATTATAAAATTTGCATAAATTGGTTATACACAAATTATTTCTATATTATTTCTGTAAGAATCAATGCTGGTTTCAGTCTGTGACTTCAGTTTATCACTATTCCCTCATTATAATTATATTTTTACCATATACATTAAGGTTGGAAACAGTATGTAGGTATAATTCCCAATTTATTGAATTGCAACCTAACAATGGATGAATACAACTACTGATTATTTCAATGTTCTTACCACCAGGTCCTGGTCTTGAAGCAAAGTAAGAATTGCTTCATATAACGAAGGTCTCAATTCAGACTTGAATTTCACAGAAACCCACTGCCCAATCAACCAAATCACTCTGCGACGTAGCAGCTTATACCTGAAGAAAAAAATATGCCGAGCTATAAGTTTTGTAGAATGTCACACAAAAATAGCACAAAAGTGATAAGATTACATCATCTAGCAGTCTTTAGGGATCATTTCAAATTTATTTGGGAATTTATTTTTGTTTGGAGTGTCTCTCCCTTAGCATTACCAAAATGGCAGAGACCCTACAGCTGCTGCAATGGCAAGCTGTCCTCCTGCATCCCCACACATAGATGTTTTAAAGGAACACTAACGTTAGGAATGCAAACATGTATGTGTTAGAATGTTATACTAGCAATTCAGATTATTGGGCACACCCAAAAGTAAGAGAAATAAATACTATTGACCACCCTATATCTCCAGTGCAATGGTCTTGTCATTATTATTATCGCAAACAGATTCCGTAGCGCTTTACAATATTATGAGAGGGGGGATTTAGCTATAAATAGGACAATTGCAAGAAAACTTACAGGAAGAATAGGTTGAAGAGGACCCTGCTCAAACGAGCTTACAGTCTATAGTAGGTGGGGTGTAAAAAACAACAGGACAGGAAATAGCAATCAAATAAGGTGGGAGTGATGCAGAGCTGGAGGAAAGAGTAAAGTGATGTCCTTTAGGCCATCACTCCTCCTTTGACTGATATCATCACTACTGACAATCTTAGCCAATCCAATGCATGTGTCAATCAGCATCTCATCATAGAGATGCATTGAAGGAGCGTTAAGACATGGAATATCAGTGCTGCAATTTTCACAGACCAGTGACAGCCACTAGAGGAGGCATTAGGCATCAATGTAAACTACGCGTTTACACTGCTTAGCCTGTAGGGGCAGTCTATTTGCTCCACAACCACTGCAATTAGCTGTAGTGGCATTGGCGGGGAGAGTATCCCTTTAGGATTTTTAAATACATTATAACAAACAACTGTTCTTGTTGTTCCTTGTGCTGTCTACTGTTAAAGGACCACTATAGGCACCCAGACCACTTCAGCTTAATGAAGTGGTCTGGGTGCCAGGTCCAGCTTGGATTAACCCTTTTTGCAGTAAACATAGCAGTTTCAGAGAAACTGCTATGTTTACCTATGGGTTAATCCAGCCTCTAGTGGCTGTCTCATTGACAGCCGCTAGAGGCGCTTCCGCGCTTCTCACTGTGAAAATCACAGTGAGAAGACGCCAGCGTCCATAGGAGAGCATTGATAATGCTTTTTTATGAGACTGGCTGAATGCGCGTGCGGCTCTTGCTCCGCATGCGCATTCAGTCGATGACGGAAGAAGAGGGAGGAGAGTCCCAGCTACGAGGGACCCTGGTGCTGGAAAAAAGGTAAGTGTTTGACCCCCTTCCTCCCCCTTCAGCCCAGCGGGAGTGGGACCCTGAGGGTGGGGGCACCACCAGGGCACTATAGTGCCAGGAAAACAAGTATGTTTTCCTGGCATTATAGTGGTCCTTTAATCTCTGGCTAGTTGTAGATCTGCTCAGTGCAATGTTGCAATGTTCTGTTGTCCACAGTCCTGCCTGAGGTAGCAGAGTACAACAACCTCTGTGCTAAGAACTGACAGGCTAACTTGGAAACAAAAAAACTATTTTAATTTTGGATTTACTGAGCCTCAACCCTTAGCATGTTGAAGGATAGATAGTTCTGTAAAGAAAAGAGTCAGTGTTTGGATGAATTTTCCTTTCAGCTATTTTAAAGGTAAGAGACAGATGAGAAGACTACAGCTGCCTGAGGCTTATATGATGTTTATTAGCTGAAGCAAAAAAACATGTTTGAGGGTGTGACATTCAGTTCACCTCTAAAGCTTGTAAACTGCAGCTACAAATACGGTGATTTCACCTGTCTCATTGCGCTACAGTTATCATATTTTGTATGCTGTACATACTGTCGTTTAAACAAAAATGGACATCTCCTAATTGGACTGATTGAAAAATGGATTCTCTGTATACGCGAAAAGCAAAGTCCAGAGTTCAAAATCGAAAAGAAAGTAATTGCAAACGGGTGAAAGTATTCATGTCCTGAATTCCTGAAACAACCTCCATTTTCCTTTTTTGCACAAAAATCAGGATTCATGGTTATTTAAACATAAGACAGAACATAACTGATAAAACTCAAAATGGGCAACAGTGTGTGTGAAAAATAACATTTTTACAAGTCATTTAATAGGATTATCTTGAGCGGTTTATTTCATTTGTAAAATTGCACTTTAAATGATATTTACCTTTCGTGGCTGATTTGAAGCTCTCCAATTAGCTGTCTTTTGAACCACGCATCAAAGTCCACACTATCAAACAAGTCATAGGCAGCCAGTCCTACAGCATTGTAGACTAATACAAAAATGATAATATGAAAAAGATACGGATTAAAATAGCATTTTTAACAGAACTTTTCCAACCTCACCAGCTCTGCTCCCTGTGGGTGTTCACACATGCAAGTGCAAAACATTCAGACAGTAAAACACAGGTACGCTGCCCTCTATTCCAATATGATCTTCTAAATTCCCTCTGAAGTCAAACTTAAATTCATGTAGCATCTCTTTCTTTTGAAAAAAACCTGCATCTCTCTTCAGCATAGTAAATGTAACCTTCCTTTGCCAGTGTGATACCAGCTTGCCCTATATCAGTGGTTCTTAACATTTGTTTTAAAACAAGAAGCACTAGTTACACATTATTCCAGTTTGTTGCATTTGAATTCAAATGCATGATTGGTGACTGAGCATTACTGGCCAAATAGTCCGCAAATCTGTAGCACCCAGGTTAGCCATCAGGGCTTTAGAATCCACTACACTAGAACATTACATTCTTACAATTTTTTTAGAAAAACATATGTGAAAAGGTTGAACTTGATGGACGAATGTCTCTTTATACATAGGACATGAGGTCACGCATTTAGACTGGAAGAATGGAGATTTTGTCTAAGGCAAAGTAAAGGGGAAAAAGGACGTGGAAATCTCTGCCTGAAGAAGTGGCTTTTTCAGAGTGTATACAGATATTTAAATAGCAATTGGATGAATTATTGCAAAAACATATATTCCAAGGAATATACATTTTAAATTTTTGTTGGGGGGAGGAAAAAAAATAAATCAGAACATGTGCAGAGGAATAAATATTGATTTAATTCCTACTGTTCACTATTTTCCTTATACAATTTGTACTATGCGTACAGTCAGATCTTAATCCCTACAGAGAATGTTCTTTCAACAATGTGTTATAGCAAGTAATTATTTTTATATTGGTGATACAGATAAGCAAGGTGGCTGTAATTGGTGATAACTTCACATAAAAAAAAACAAAAAAAACACAGAGCCTTTGAAAGCATTCCAGCAAAACGACTATGTGCTCTAACTAAAAGATAAAGTTTGGATAATGTAACTTCCTGAGTGGGGCAGGGGAGCACTGATTTGCTCCCCATGGGTTTTAACAACTTTAATGTGACCTCAAACTTCTTATTTTAACATTTACTTCCTTGACAACAAGGAAAAAAAATATTATATATATATTTATATATAATATTTTTTTTCCTTGTTGTCAAGGAAGTATATATACACACACACACACACACACACACACATTTGCCATCTCAACTGTGTTAAACAGATATGCATCTCGACAGCTGGATTACTTGATATAGGTATTGTCATTTATAAAAAGAGGCATTAATTCTTGGGGTGAAAATATAAATGTTGCCTCTTTATAAATCACTGGAAATACCACACCTTGAATATGCGGTGCAATTTTGGGCACCTGTTCTAAAGAAGGATATTATGGCACTAGAAAGAGGTGGGCTACAAAATTAACAAAAGGAATGGAACAGTTCAGTTATAAAGAAAGGTTAAAAAAAAAAAAAAAAATCTCTGCCTCAGAGGGGATATGATGGCATTATACAAATCTATTCAGGTCCAATACAAACCATTGTCTGGAAATCAATTCATATACAGTACTATACATAGGACATGACATCACACATTTAGACTGGTAGAATGGAGATTTAGTCTAAGGCAAAGTAAAGGATAAAAAGGATGTGGAATTCTCTGCCTGAAGAGATGGTTTTATCCGAGTCTGTACAGATATTTAAACAGCAATTAGATGAATAATTGCTAAAAACATAATATTTGGAGAAGATACATTTTTAATTTGTGAGGTAATGGATTCTTGATTCAAGGAGATATCGGACTGCCATTCTGGGGTCAATAATTAATTTTGTTCCTAGTCTATTGAAATATTGCAAGAGCTTCAAACTGGGGGTTTTGCCTTCTTTTGGATCAACAGCAAAATACAAACGTGAGAAAGGCTGAATTTGAGCGACGCGTGTATTTCCAGTAACTATGTAAAAAAATTAGCTTACACGGACCCAGAAATAACCTAGGATAGAATATAGATGTTGCTGACAACAGCAGCTGAAGAAAAGAGCTGAAACATTATTACTACAGAATAAATTAAAGGAAACCATGAAACAAATTAATGGAGAGATTTGGCAGGCTACTTAGTCACAATTTTATTGATTAGCAACAGACAGTACAGACACTGGAAGAGGACGTCTGGGATATTTTAGGCTAAACAAAAATAAGCAGGCAGAGAAATTGAATAATAGAGAAGACAAATGTTTTTTACCTGCAAGATTTTTGCAAACTTACATTCCACGGTCTTTCAAAGTTCGTGTAGACTCCTTTCTATATAAATTCTTGCCACATAAAATTTTAAAAGCACTTTTAATAGTATCAGTGTTTTTCATATGTAAACACACTTACATTACACTCTTGGTCGCAAATTCAACCTGAGTGCTTTTGATGGGTTTGGCCTCATTTTGATGGGTTTTACTCTCTGATTAAATCTCTTTTTGTGTGTGACTGTGTGTGTTTGTGTGTGACTGTGTGTGTGACTGTGTGTGTGTGTCTCTGACTGTGTGTTTGTGCCTGACTCTGTGTATGTGTTCGTGTGTGTGTGTCTGACTGTGTGTGTTTGTGTCTGACTGTATGTGTGTGTTTGTGTGTGTGTGTGTCTTACTGTGTGTGTTTGTGTCTGACTGTGTTTCTGACTGTGTGTGTGGGGGGGTCTGTGTGTCTGACTGTGTGTGTGTGTTTGTGTCTGACTGTGTGTGTGAGTGTGTTTGTGTCTGACTGTGTGTGTGAGTGTGTTTGTGTCTGACTGTGTGTGTGTGTGTTTGTGTCTGTGTGTGTGTGTTTGTGTCTGACTGTGTGTGTGTGTGTTTGTGTCTGACTGTGTGTGTGTGTGTTTGTGTCTGACTGTGTGTGTGTGTGTTTGTGTCTGACTGTGTGTGTGTCTGACTGTTTGTGTGTGGGGTGGCGCGGGGGGAGGGGGGTGCCTGAGTTTTGTCCTGCCTAGGGCAGCACAAAACAAGGACACACCACTGGTGATGTCACCAACTAAGCTTACCCTGATCTGTCATTGGCTGAGTTGAGTACGTACTCAAGAGTATGTCTAATGAGGAAGTCGCTTTATGGAAAGAGGGTGTGTGACTAAGGGGGCAGAGTTACAGTGCAGAAAGTAGCAAAACTTTTTTTTATTTTTATTTTTTTAATAAAACTAAAAAGATTTGAAGGTGGGGAAAAATACAGCATTAATATGAAGCCAAAACCTACTAAGAGTCAAGGAAAAAAAGGCATGCTGGTAAGTGGGAGCACCTATATCTGTGGAATCAGGCGGGTAATTTTGTTCGCTTCCTGTTTTGACATGGCCCCTATATTTTTACACCCACATTTCGAAATGTCAATAACATCCTATGAATGTTGACGAATGGAAATATAGTCAAATAAAAAAATATATATATAAAAGACTGTTACTTTAGTGATTACGTTCTTCTGCTTACCAGTTTCTTTAATACGCAAAGCATTCATGTCATCTACATGAGTTGGACCTAAAATGAGAATAACACCAGTGAAAAATATGCATATTTAAAAACTATTTTTAGATAAAGACTATCAGCGACCACTCCTAACAGCGAAAATGCACGGATGTCGCTTATGATACCAGTAAAACAATAATGAGAATTTTAAGACGCATAACCATTACAGCTCATCATAGTTATTATGGTGCTGTGTGTTAATGGGCATCGGCCTCTGTCATTAAAACAAAACTCTAAGCCCTCTGTGAATACTATCCAAGCAACCTACTTTTCTACCCTACCCTTACCGTTCGTGTCACTTTACCCCACTCCCTCTCGCATGTACACTCATTGAGCAGGGCCCTCAATCCCTCTGTTCCGATGTGTCGAGCTCGTCTGGTTACAAATAAGTATCTGTTAGTCCACCCATTGTACAGCGCTGCGGAATTTGTTAGTGCTTTAAAGATTATAATAATAATATAACAATAAAGTTTCAACTGTGCATCCATCCAATCTTGGGTAGTACTGATGGTCAAAATGTGTCCAATTTATGAGGAGACACAGGGGGCAGGTTATGGTTGTCAGGATGTTCCCTGTTTTTTTATTTGTTTGTTAATACATTTCAAAACGTTTTTGACAGAAAACAGTGGGGTGGCATTCATAGATTATGATTCTTAAAGCAACCATTAAATACTTCTCATGCAAGGGACAAGTAGCTGTACACCTGTGCCTGTTAGGCAACTAGTCACCCACTGAAATAGTCATGACACTATCACTCCATTCTGCTTCATCCAGGCCTTCACTCTGCAACCATATCTCCAGCTCAGCTTCTTCCAAGGGTAAAAAAATTGCACTTAGAACATGTTCTCCAGACTGCTATTCTGGAGGTTCTGAAGCAGCTTTCACCACACTTTGTAGCCTGATCTACTCACAGTGAGATTATCACTAGTGATGATCTGTGGTCCAATCAGAAGCTCCTCATAGAGAAGCACTGTGGATCTACAGTACACTAGTCTAATACTTCCCTTTGAGATGCATTAGCTGTGTTCAGTATCATCACTCTGTTCATGATGAAAACTAATGTGAAGTCCTTCAAAAATCAAAGGCTGTAAAGAGGAAGAATCTTTAGCCGCTGTCTTTCCCAGTGCCAAAAATGTTTTACCTTGTTGGAGTAAAAGGAAGAGCATCTATGCCAACCACAAAATTATTGCATAGTGTTTTTGGAACTTAGAGTGTCCTTTAAATAACATCAAATATTTTTAAAGGATTATCTATTTTTTTTTTTTTTTAACAGACAATTTTGTTAATGAAATGCCCAATTACAATTATCTGTTACTGCCAACAAACATATTGGCAGCTGGTAGCTCTGTATTCTATTTCCAGTTCTGACAACATTAATTTTAGGAACATTCTATTTATTTTTGTACACTGCCTGGAAAAGGTTGGTGAATGTCATTTATATATTTTATGTATTTAGAAAGTGTTTCACCGGGAAAAATACATTAAGATTTCCCATAAGCATTGCCAGTGACAGATACATTGATAACATTTTATAACTGTTCAAATTTATAGAAATGACAAATGATTTATGTACTAACCTTGCAACGTGTCAACCATGTCTAACAGCACCGGTGTTAGTGTCTGGCTGTACTCATGGAAAATGTCAATGAACAGGACTTCAGAGCATGGCTGTTTAAAAGACAGAAATATATAACATATAAAACACTAAAATGGTAGATTTTTCTGATGATTGTTCCTTTTTTTAACTTGCATGGAAATACATTTTTATTTTAAACTAATTAGAATTAGATTTATCATGCATGGTTGAAAGGATACACGTTAGCTATTTAAAGTGGACCAGTCAGTCACCCAATGTGAAAAAAAGATCAGCTTTAGATAGGTACTTTAACTGAAACTGCCACCTGTATTTAATATGAACACTCATCCTTGTTTGTTTGTTTGAAACTCTTTATTTTTGCATGCACATTGGGAAACAACAACTTGTACACATGTCCCCATTACCCCACATTATACACACAGATTATACGATTATACATTACATTGGTCATGCGGGACAAGCAATAAACCGTGCACTTTTTACATCCCCTCAGAGCACCAAATTTTGTACAAAAGTAGTTGCGTGATCATACATTCACTGCCTGGCACTGTATCCCAGGGCTCCTGGTGTGCATTAATTGTAGCTTACGCTTGATGTATCTTATTTGGGGTAGGGGGCTTGTCTATCTAGGCAGGCCGAACTTAAGGAGGCTTTGTGCCTTTACATGCGCGAGGAATGTATCAGATTCCAATTATACTGCCCTACTAAATTCCAGAGCATCTGAGCCCCACCCCCATCACTGCATTTCTCTCTCCATGGTTCATTCCCTCTCTTGCAATTTGGTAGTCCTGTTGCTTTAACCCTAGAACAGATGTCACCTATACAGTACGGGAGCCCCCTTGGGGCTACAGTGTCTTAGTGGTCCACCACTTCCCACTGGCTTCCATCATCATTATATATTCTTATTGTGCGGCTATGCATGTTAACTGTACTCCGAAAGTGCTGGATTGTATACCAATAAATGCTCTGCAGGAGAGGGCCTGTAAATAAAATAAAATATAGAAAAGAGCAGTAAAGAAGAGAAAGATAAAAGAAGAAGAGGGGGCGCCGGAAGGAGCACCAGGCGGGGAGAAAGCACAGGGGCCGACAGGAGAGCCTAAGTGCCCACAAGGCTACTGTCCCATGGTTCCCAAAGCTTGATCATTCTTGTTTTTTTAAACATACTACATATATGTTTAACCCCTTAAGGACACATGACATGTCATGATTCCCTTTTATTCCAGAAGTTTGGTCCTTAAGGGGTTAAAGATCTTGTTATAGTTAGGCAAAAATATACTCAGTATTTATAAAGTGAACAGAAGAGGCAAAGTAATTTTTATTTTGCAAAAAAAAAAAAAATGATAAAAACAATCAAGAGTATTTTAATGTCTGTCACGTATGGGGTTATGGAACCCAAAATGCAGAACTTGTAATAAGCAGAAAAAGTAAAAGTCCAAGGCGAACAAAGCATGATAAGGGGTAAGGCAGATGCAAGGTCAGGTAATTCAAAGTCAATTTCTAGGCAGTAGAGGTTCACAAACGATAGACAGGCCAGAGGTCAGATAAATCCAGGTGAGCAGGTACAACGCAGCAAGGTAATTGGGAGAGTAGCACAGAACAACTGAGCAATGAAGGATCAGCTGTTCTGTGTTAAAAGATGGTGCTAGAATGTGAGACACACCTATCTGGTTAAGCTCCATAACACCCAATTGGTATACACCCAATACATACACTGGGTTGCCATGGAGGAGAGAGAGACTGAGTACATGTGTTCCAGATGTGTCTGTTTCAGTCCAGAGGCATGGAACAATCGTGCACGTCTCCCAGGTGTCTATCGTTGCCTGGGAGACGTGACGTGATCTAAGTTTGGAGGTCGTGGCCTGCCCCTTGTATTTGTGCATGCGCGTGCTCAGGTAGCCGCAGCTCTGGAGCAGCGGGGGAACAAAGGTAAGTCGTGACACTATCACTTCATCACTGCAACTTTAAAAAAAATAAAAAAAATAATGTGAGATGAAATAATGCAGAGCTACGTTGAGAGTTTTTGTCAGTATTGAAAGTGACGTTTAAGTTTGCTGATAGTTTGAATACCCACCGTACGCAAAATCCACAAAATAAAAAGCCAGATCTGAAGGAAACAAGTAAGCAACACCAATACGTGTAACCACTTTAGTTTGTCTGGACAATGTCAGTTTCTACAATTTAGAAAAATAACAGCAGCAAACATAACTCTATACGTAATGTTTCAGAGAACTCGAATAGCCAAAATACTGTTAAAGGCTGTTTGCCACACTATTAGCTGAAATAAAACCGTTCTCTCAAATGCTAAAATGTAATGCAGTCTCCAGAACTACTGTACAAGATATTACATTTGAGTTCAAATGGTATCAGGTAAGCAGGTACCAATAGTCGCAAGAGTTGCAAGTTTTCCAGATGCAGAATTACAAAGTAAAGTTCATGTTACACAGGTCATGTTTCTGTAATGACCAACAGATATGGGGGCAGTCTGCAGTCCCAGGTAATGGCTGTGCTCTTTTGAGACTAACACAGTGCTTCAGGGTCCCCAACAATGTTGAGTGTAGAGTGGGGGTTATCTGAAACTTGTTTTTTTCAGTTTAGTGTGGACGCAGTAGGCAAATAATGGGAGTAGTCTGTGCCCAAAAGTGTTTCGCTACAATCACAACTTTCTCAATGTTTATTAGTAGCTTTCCTGTGTTTTTAAATTTAAAACCACCAGACTAGGTGGTATAGTCTCCCAAACTTTACATTACAACATATCAATAACTCATATCATTAAAAACAAACCAAATGGATTCATCGAGATAAACTAGCTATTAATAGAAAAATTATATAGCTAATATGAACGAACAAACAAACAAAAAAGTTGAATAGGAATTTGTATGTGGGTTGTCATGGTAACCACAACTTTTAGTTAATTGGTAGAAGTGATAAGGGAATTAACCTCAATTTTAGTCAATCTGTTATTAACAAGCAACAATGTGAGAAATACACGAGTAATGCACTGTAACTGCAATACATGTATGCAAAATCCAGGTTTCCATGGCAATCACCCTAAACAAATAAATCTATTTAAAGGTACAGCAGAAAATTAGCTGCCATTTAAGACGACAAAGGTGACCGAATCAAAGCTCTCATTTCTTCATGTTCCATATAAAGAAAGTAGAATTGAAACCGTTTTATATTAAGGTATGGAAACATATGCAAAATATTAACAGGAAGGTTAATATTTCTGTCAAAGGTGACAGAAGTTTAACTCCCATACATTTCAGCACTTTAGAGCATTATAGAGCAGTCTTATTTCAGCTACTGGTGTGGTTGACCTCCTCCGACACGATTCTAGCTATTTGAGTTCTCTGAAACAGTTACATATTGGGATTTGGTTTTTTGCTATTGCAATTTTTTTAAATTGTAGAAACTACCAAGCCTTTGGGTGCACAGGCTCTGGGGGTGCAACATACGAGTGACCCAGCAGTGAGATATGAGTGACCCTACCAGTCAGCGAGGCCAAGTGGAGCGGACCGTTGTACAGGAATTTCTGTTTCCTGTACGTGGCCGGACTGACAGGAAGTTCTCACTGAGAGAGCACTTCCTGTCATTCCAGCCGGGTACAGAAAACAGAAGCTCTTGTACTGTGGTCTGTTCCGCTCGGCCACGCTACAAAAGACGTTATGTGGCACACCAGGGAAGGGAGGGGGAGGAACGGTAAGGGGGTGGGGTAACTCAAAGGGACAGGTAGGGTAAAGGACCACAAAGGAACAGGGAAGAAGAGGAACACTAAGGGGGGGGACACTAAGGGACAGGGACAAGAGGAGAGAAAAACTAAGGGACAGGGAGTGAAGAGGTACATAAAGGGACAGGGAGGGGAGAAATACACAAAGAGGCAGGAAAGGGGAAGGACCTTAAAGGGGGAGGGTGGTGCACTAAGGAACAGGGAGAGGAAGGGAGAGAAACACTAAGGGGGGCACTAAGGCACAGGGAGAGGAGGGGAGAGAAACACTAAGGGACAGGGAGGGAAGAGGAGAGGTACACAAAGGGACAGGGAGGGAAGAAGAGAGGTACACAAAGGGACAGGGAGGGAAGAAGAGAGGTACACAAAGGGACAGGGAGGGAAGAAGAGAGGTACACAAAGGGACAGGGAGGGAAGAGGAGAGGTACACAAAGGGACAGGGAGGGAAGAGGAGAGGTACACAAAGGGACAGGGAGGGAAGAGGAGAGGTACACAAAGGGACAGGGAGGGAAGAGGGGAGGTACACAAAGGGACAGGGAGGGAAGAGGAGAGGTACACAAAGGGACAAGGAGGGAAGAGGAGAGGTACACACAAAGGGACAGGGAGGAGAGGTACACAAAGGACAGGAGGGAGAGGTACACAAAGGGACAGGAGGGAGAGGTACACAAAGGGACAGGGAGGGAGAGGTCACAAAGGGACAGGAGGAGAGGGTACACAAGGGACAGGGAGGGAGAGGTACACACAGGGACAGGAGAGAAGAGGTACACAAAGGGACAGGGAGGGGAGACCACTAAGGGACCCGGGGGAGAGCACTAAAGGGACGGGGGGGACCACTAAGGGACGGAGGACCACTAAGGAACCAGGGGAGAGGACCCACTAAGGGACTGAGAGGACCACTAAGGGAGGGACCACTAAGGGACTGGGGACACTAAGGGACGGGACCACTAAGGGACCGGGGAGTCCCACTAAGAGGACCACAAGGACGAGGACAAGGACGAGAGGGACCACTAAGGACTGGGGGACCACTGGGACTGGGGAGAGACCTAAGATACCGGGAGAGACCACTAAGATACGGGGAGAGACCACTAAGATACGGGGGGAGACCACTACGGGGAAGACCACTAGGGGAGAGACCACTAAGATACTGGGGTAGTCCACTAAGGACCGGCGTGAGAGGAGATCACTAAGGGCGGGGTGAGAGAGATGGGGGGTGAAGGAGATCACTAAAGGATGGGGGGTGAGAGGAGACCACTAAGGGAAGGGGGGTGAGAGGAGACCACTAAGGGAAGGGGGGGAGAGGAGACAACTGAGAGACAGGGAGGTAGTGGAAGAGATCACAAAGAAACAGGGAAAGGAGCGAAAGAGATACACAAAGTGGCTGGTGGAGGAGAAAGAGGCGCTCCGTGGGGAGAAAGACATACAGAAGCACATTGGGGGGCAGAAAGATACACAGATGGGCTAGGGATGAAATAGACACATAGAAGGACCTGGGGAGAGACACACAGATGGTCTGGAAAAGGGAAACAGACACACAGAGGGACTGGGGGGGAGACAGAGGGACTGGGGATGAAAGAGACATACACAGAGGAGCTGGGAAGAGTAAAAGGCACAAGGAGGTTAAGAGAGAAAGAAACACACAAAGGGGCTGGGGGGAGTAAGACACACAAAATGTGAGAGTCATACAAAGAGGGGGATAAGAGACACACAAGGGGGTTGTAGGATATACACAAGGGAGTTGTAAGACACACAATGGGGAAAAATAGGGGATAATATACACTAAAGGGGGTAAAAGACATTTATAAGAGGGGATACAAAACAAAAGAGGGGAGTTAAGAGGCACCCAGGTGAATATTTATTTATTTATTTTTTGGGGGAGAGGGTGGCAAAATGCATCTTTGCCTGTGTACCCAAAATACATCTTCGCTTGTGTATTGATGTTCTTTTACTTAACTGAATTTGGTAGATTATTCAGGTCTGTTTTTTTATATGGTGGATTTTGGGTAGGATAGGCATCCAAACTATTAGCTATTTTTTAAAACTATTTTTATTTTATTTTATTTTTTTAAGTCGCAATAAAAAATAAATGATTCTCTTGAAGAGATAGACATTAAAATACATGTTATTATATCTCTATTGCATAGTAAAAATTAGATTAACTTTTCTGTTCACTTTTTGTAGATTTTGATTTTGTAATAAGTTACGGTTCCCCTATTTTTACCGTTATCCCAAACTTTTTATTTTATTTTCCCCTACGCGCTCCACTTTGCTTTATATTCAGTTTCTACAACTTGATGAGGTCACAACAAACAGACTTATCAGGAGTAATCAAATAAATGTGGAGGGAATAGACAATCTTGGTTTATTGTAACAAGGTCTAGTACATGATTTGTTACCTAAAATGCTGTTTAAATTAGGTTTCTCTGTAAAACAGATTTAAGTTAATTTTCACCAAATTATGGGATTGACATTTATATAAATATAGTAAACTGGCATATGACAGACTGCAAGAATAACCAACATCTGAAAAATCGATATTAACAAGTTAAAGAAAATATACTGAAAAAGGTCATCAGATCACAATGGTTACGGCAGATAAAGAGAAGGCCCTAAAGATCTTAGTGTTATTCTTAAACACTTTGTACGTTCTAGACGACTGAACAAGAACAATATTATTTTCATGGCTTGAAAGAAAGGGCAACACTGAATAATACTGAAAACATACCCGCAAACTGTATTTCCACGAATCACCTCCACTTTCTTCCACAGCTAAAAAGGAAAGGAAAAGAAGTAACTCATTATAGTGATTGGATTTTGCAAGAGAGATATTTAACATTGAAAATAAAACAAACAGAAACAAACAGAACGAAATAAAAAATACTATGCTAAACACAATTTTGAAGAAAAAAAATAGCAAAAATATACGTTACAAAAAAATTACAAAATCAATTTCAAATGCTTGAATGTATATGTTTACAAGACGCACAGATCAAAAAGAACAAAAATACATAACTATTAATATTTAATCTTGTTATAGTTTATATACAAACTATTATGGCAACATTCTATATATTATTACCAAAAGGGAAATTAAATTTGTGGAATTTGAAACACCACGTGACTCATATCACATTCCACAATGTACAAAGTCGAAGGAATTCATTATCTTATCCTTATTAATTTGTGATCAGAATTTTGGCAAAGTAGGTAAACATAGTGACTGGAGTTGCATAGGACAATAGCTAATAGGGATAATCATAGGGATAATCAGGTCTGAGATATTATAAAAGGTTAAGATCTATTTGGGAGTAAAAGAATAGATCAGAATGTTAAACTTTTTTTTTTTTTTTAAACGCAGTAGATAACCGTGGGACATAATGAATAATATATTAAGGCGGTGAAGTAGAAAACCGAGTGGTTCCCAATTCAGGCCTCCAGGAACACCAATCCAGGTTTTGGATTACTGGTGTGCCTAGGAGGTAATCGGATTGGGAAAACTTTCTGCCTTATACTGATGTGCTCCATTAAAAGGGTAAAACAATAGTGTTAACACGTTGTAAAGTTCATTCCCGCTTTATCTTTTGGCAGCTAATAATTTTTTTTTTCATACATAGCCCAACCCTTCTTTATCCGCCTAATATTAAAAAAAAAATGTTTTGCTGCCGTTATATAAACTACCTTTTTTGGGGGTCATAATCAAGTATGTCCATAATTGTTTTATTTATTTATTTTTCATACTTTTCCTGTATATTGGTTTTGCAATACAATTACGGAGAGTTCCTTATGATTGCATCTTCAATGCCGTTAATTAGCAGGGAATTAACATTGCCGATTTGTATCTTTTAATTGTTTAATAAAGACAGAGGAGGATTAGTTTGTAAGTTTATCTTTCAGTCTGTAATTTAAGGGCTTTATTTGAGCAGCCTCCAATGAATTTTTCAATCTGTGCAATGCATATTTAATTACCAATTCACTAACAATGCATTATCATCTAAACCAAGTACCAAGTCATTTACTTACAAGACATATGGGCAGTTAGGAATAGTTAGAAAAAGATGTTGAACCTGCACACCTCTGGGGTTGTGGTGCCTATGTGTACTTTGTTGACACAAGTTTTCTGAATGGATTTTGGCTGGAAAGCAAATGTCAAACACAAAAGATGCTTGGCAATAAAAGTTACTACTGGATGCTCTTTGGGATATCAAACAAGTCTCTGCTCTGAACATCTTATTGTAAATTACAATAATAACACTAATAATCATTATCTAATAATATTGCTCGTTACTGATTGCAATAATTGCTGTCTCCTAGAGTTACACTAAAACCACTTTTATAGAAGACTACGCTTGGTGTCCAGTGACCCCTAAACCAGTCTTTGGTGAACCTCACTTATATTGTATTTCAAGGTTGATATCATATTATACCATTTTGGTTCTACTTGGTCAGACCAAACCCAGTTTTGCAAGATTGTATTAAACAAGAGTTTTGCGAACATTAGGGAACATCAGAAAAGAGAGGGGGTGAAGTGCGGGACAAATTACACAACGTTACATAACAGAAACAGAGTAGAATGTCATACAAAGACAAGTCATACAATTATGTATAGTGATGATAAATTAAAGGATAGGTTTTAGTTTTTACTACAATTCTGCACACAGTATTCCAGAAATATTATTCCCCGATGTATACTGAAAAGAAAAACCCCATAGTTGGAACTTAAAAAAAAAAAAAGAAATCAATAAATTCACTTCATAAAAATGGAATTTAGTTGTTTGGAATGCATGCCAGAGATGCTAGCCATATAGGTGCAATGGCTCCTCCAATGCAAAAACATAAATTTCCTTGATTATTTAGAGTATTTATAAGGGAGGACTCTTCTCTTCTACACCTGGCTCTGCAGCATTCTCCACAGCATCCGCTTGCATTGTACATGTGTCTACCTATTAATACTGTTCTATTCGGTGGAACTCACAATGTAGATAGTTCATTTACAAGCAGAATACAGAATGTTGGCAAAATTCTACATTCATGTATTGGAAACTAAGTGAATATTTAGATGACATATGTTGACAAAATGCTTTGCATGTTAAAACCTTCCTGGCTCGTCAGTGGAAGAGTAGTTTGGTTCTAGATACCCCTCACATCTAAGACCTATCGGTAGCTAAAAAACTTTAGAATGTGACCCACTTAGTTAGTGGTGCCTGGTGGACTTTTTTAATGGGGTTTGAATACCAGAGGGAGTGTTCCCCTGTCATGCTCTTTGAGTGAACAAAATAGAAAAGTGAATAAAAAACAAAAAAGTGAACTGATGCTCAATCTGAAGTGAATAAGACTACAATCAGTTGCAAAAACTCCCTAAAATTGCAATTTATCTAAACGTAAAATAAATTAAATACACAATATAGTGCAAATAAATTAGTAACCATGTGTACCGTATATACTCGAGTCAAGACTCGAAAATTAGGAGTCTTAGTCAAGACTCCTAATTTTACCCCCCAAAAATGGAAAAACGTATTGACTCGAGTATAAGACTAGGGTGGGAAATGCAGCAGCAACTGGTAAATGTCTAAATAAAATTATATCCCAAAAAAATTATATTAATTGAATATTTATTTACAGTGTGTATATAATGAATGCAGTGTGTGTGTGTGTGTGTGTATATATAATGCAGTGTGTGTGTATGAATGCAGTGCGTGTTTGTGTATGAATGCAGTGCGTGTTTGTGTATGTGATGCAGAGCCTTGGTGGGGGGTGGGCATTTATTTTTTTAAATTATTATTTTAATATTAATTTTATTTTTTTCAGATTGTTATTTTATTATTAAATTTTTATTTATATTTTTTTCGTCCCCCCCTCCCTGCTTGTAACCCATGGCAGCGCTCTGACCCCGCGGCTCTCGCGAGACTTGCAATGGAGCTGACAGGGGAGCTGACCGGACAGGAGGAGAGAGAAGGGAGCTGACCGGAGCTGCAGGAAAGGTAAGTTACAGCTCGCTGCCAGCCCCCAACAGGACCGCTGGGTTTGTAATGAGCCCGGCGGTCCTGGTCTGTATTATGGCAATGTAAGTTGCCATAATACAGATACTGACTAGAGTATAAGATCAGTGGGGGGTTTTCAGCACAAAAATGTGCCGAAAAACTCGTCTTATATTCGAGTATATACGGTAAATAAAATACTTCTATTGATTCCAAAATAATACTATATCACATTTAAGTGTTATAGTATTATTTTGGATTAAATAGAAGTATTTTGTTTATATATTTTTATCAATAGATTTGCGCTATATGGTGTATTCAAATTCTTTTACAAGTTTACTGTTTTTGAAGATAAGAAACATGAGCAATAGGTATAAATTTTAAGCGCACTCCTATTTTATTTTAAAGATGAAAGTAGCAGATCTTTATATAGAAAAGACAGGAAAGGCAAGAAAAGGGGAGGGGTGGCCCTGTATGTGAAGGATAGCATAAAATCTAGCCTAATAAAAGTTAGTGAGGCAAACATAGAGTTCTTTTGGGTTACATTAGAATTTGGTAATCACACAGTAACTCGTGTAGGTGTGATTTATAGGCCCCCAGGACAAATAGAAGAGTTAGAAAATGAACTAGTTAAGGAAATAGCTAAAATGACAATGAAGGGGGAAGTTATCATCATGGGTGACTTTAATCTTCCTGATGTAAATTGGAAAACAAAATGAGCTACTTGTGCCAGGAGCACACATATTCTAAACTCCCTACTGGGATTGTCTCTAAAACAAGTCGTTGAGGAGCCGACTCGAAAGGAGGCCATACTAGATTTAGTGTTAACAAATCCAGTGATCATCAGTCAGTGTGGTTTAATATAAGAACAGTGACTGAGTCACACCACACAAAAACAAAAGTTTTAGACTTTAAAAAAAACAGACTTTTCTAAAATTAGAATATGTGTAAAGGAGTCATTATCAAATTAGAGCAATTTAAATGGAGTCCAAGAGAAATGGGATTATTTAAAAGTTGCACTGCTGAAGGCAACAGAAAATTGCATTAGGCTTGTCAGTAAAAGCAAAAATCACTATGGTACTCTGCAGATGTGGCCAAAAGAGTAAAAAACTAAAAATTAGCATTTAGTAATTATAAAAAAAAAAAAGAGTGAGGAAGACAGAATGATCTATAAGATTAGGCAGAAAGAGGCTAAGCAAGTTATAAGAGCTTCCAAATCACACACAGAAGAGAAAATAGCACAGTCAGTAAAAAAGGGGACAAAACATTTTTTAGATACATAAATGAGAAAAGGAAAGTTTAACAAGGATTAGTTAGATTAAAGGACCACTACAGTGCCAGGAAAACATACTTGTTTTCCTGGCACTATAGTGCCCTGAGGGTGCCCCCACACTCAGGGTCCCACTCCCGCCGGGCTGGATGGCAAGGAAAGGGGTTAAACTTACCTTTATTCCAGCGCCGAGCGCGGAGCTCTCCTCCTCCTCTACGCCTCCGATCCTCCTCTTTGGCTGAATGCGCATGCGCAGCAGGAGCTGCGCGCGCATTCAGCCTGTCTTATAGGAAAGCATTCATAATGCTTTCCTATGGACGCTTGCGTCTTCTCACTGTGATTTTCACAGTGAGAAGCACGCAAGCGCCTCTAGCAGCTGTAAATGAGACAGCCACTAGAGGATTTAGAGGCTGGATTAACCCATTTATAAACATAGCAGTTTCTGCGAAACTGCTATGTTTATTAAAAAAATGGTTAATCCTAGAGGGACCTGGCACCCAGACCACTTCATTAAGCTGAAGTGGTCTAGGTGCCTAGAGTGTTCCTTTAAAAACAAAAGAAGGAAGGTATGTAGAAGAGGATAAAGGTCTAGCTGACTGCCTCAATGAATATTTTTGTTCAGTATTTACAGATGAAAATGAAGGAAAGGGACCTCAGTTAGGAAAAAGGACAAATTAGCCATATATTACATGTGAGTTTACAGAGGAAGAGGTTTTATTTCAACTGTCAAAAGTAAAGACAAATAAGTAAATGGGACCGGATGGAATACGCCCAAAGTTTTTAAAAGAGCTTAGTGGTGTACTAGGAAAACCATTACCAGATTTATTTAACCAATCATTGTTAACAGGAGTAGTCCCAGAAGATTGGAAGTTAGCGAATGTTGTGCCCATCCACAAGAAAGGTAGTAGGGAGAAGTCGGGCAACTATAGGCCAGTAACCTTTACTTTAGTAGTGGGGAAAATAATGGAAACCATGTTAAAGGATAGGATTGTTGAACATCTAAAAACACATGGATTTCAAGATCAGAGACAACATGGGTTTACTTCAGGGAGATCATGCCAAACTAATCTTATAGATTTTTTTTGATTGGGTAACTAAAATTATAGATCAGGGTGGTGCAGTAGACATTGCTTACCTAGATTTCAGTAAGGCTTTTGACACTGTTGCACATAGAAGGCTTATTAATAAACTGCAATCTTTAAGTTTGGATTCCAATATTGTTGAATGGGTAAGGCTGAGTGACAGGCAACAGAGGGTTGTAGTCAATGGAGTATATTCACAGCTTGGGTTTGTCACTAGTGGGGTACCTCAGGGATCTGTACTTGGACCCATTCTCTTTAATATTTTTATTAGTGATATTGCAGAAGGTCTTGATGGTAAGGTATGTCTTTTTGCTGATGATACTAAGATATGTAACAGGGTTGATGTTCCAGGAGGGATAAGCAAAATGGCAAATGATTTAGGTAAACTAGACAAATGGTCAGAGTTGTGGCAACTGACATTTAATGTGGATACGTGCAAGATAATGCATCTTGGATGTTAAAACCCAAGGGCAGAGTACAGAATATTTGATAGAGTCCTAACCTCAACATCTGAAGAAAGGGATTTAGGGGTGATTATTTCTGATGACTTAAATGTAATAGAGCAGCAGGAAATGCTAGCAGAATGCTTGATTGTATAGGGAGAGGTATAGCAGTAGAAAGAGGGAAGTGCTCATGCCATTGTACAGAACACTGGTGAGACCTCACTTGGAGTATTGTACGCAGTACTGGAGACCGTATCTTCAGAAGGATATTGATACTTTAGAGAGAGTTCAGAGATGGGCTACTAAACTGGTTCATGGATTGCAGGATAAAACTTACCAGGAAAGGTTAAAGGATCTTAACATGTATAGCGTGGAGGAAAGACGAGACAGGGGGGATATGATAGAAACATTTAAATACATAAAGGGAATCAACACAGTAAAGGAGGAGACTATATTTAAAAGAAGAAAACTACCACAACAAGAGGACATAGTCTTAAATTAGAGGGGCAAAGGTTTAAAAATAATATCAGGAAGTATTACTTTACTGAGAGGGTAGTGGATGCATGGAATAGCCTTCCAGCTGAAGTGGTAGCGGTTAACACAGTAAAGGAGTTTAAGCATGCGTGGGATAGGCATAAGGCTTTCCTTACTATAAGATAAGGCCAAGGACTAATGAAAGTATTTAGAAAATTGGGCAGACTAGATGGGCCGAATGGTTCTTATCTGGCGTCACATTCTAGGTTTCTATGATTTTTTTTTTTTTTTTTTATGAAACTTAATTCCTATGCGATAAATGAGAGAGAGATTTTAGTTCTTGATTTGTATTGTCTTTGACTTATTTGTCTTTTGTTTACTTTGCCAAACTGTTTGAACTAAGTAGGCCATTGCATGTGTTTTCCTTTTTTTGGAAACTCCTTCCATACATTAAAAACAAACACTCGGAAGACAATAAAAAAATGCTATTAATGAAATGGTCTTTACCATAGCTTTCAGGATCCTCTTCCCACATTGCAAGTTCTTCCTCACTTAAACGGAAATAATGAGTCACCAGTCTTCGACATATCTCGGTTAGAGTTGGATATGTGAAAAACCCTATTTTTATTTGATGGGCATTCAGGGTTTCTGGTTTGCTGTCTGCAAAAATAACGTTCTTATTAGTTACAAGGCATTGCTATTACATAAATCATGGATTTTTTATACAAATAAAAAAAATGTATGTTGCACTCATTAAGCATTGACAAAACCTTAATTGGGCAGAATAAGGAGAACAGCTCAAATTTGTATTTATACTGCCAATAGTCTATGGGTGCTGTTACTACCTTTTTTTCTTCTAAACCATCTGCAAGTGGTTTCACAAAATGGGGCTCTCCTCAGTGCCCATAGCCCAACCCCTCTTTATCCACCAAGATAATGCAGAATTTACATTCCCACTATATCAATTGCATTGGGTTTCAATATGAACAGCAGTGATTGGCTGGATAGCCAAGTGTTCTCAGCCTATCACGGTCACCCATTTTTGGTAGCACAGATATAAATAATGATAAGTTGGAGAGAATGGTCTTGAGTGCAGAGGAGAGCCCAGGTTTTTGTCAACACATTCCCAAATGATTTAACAAATAACTGTAATGGGGCATTTTGAATACTACACTGGTAGCAGCAAACAATCTTCTCAAACAATTTGGTTTTTTATAGTTAAAGCAATTAAATTAAAATTTATAATATTTTTGTTTGTTTTTTTAATTGGCAATAATCCTGCTTCTGCACGTTAACGGTTGTGGACATGTTTTCTACAATAACAGGAGAGCCATTAATGGTCACATACAATAATCTGTAAGTTACACAGCTAAATTTAACACCTTAACAATGTTAGGTGTGTTCTATACCGCCCTAAATAAAGTGGGCTTTAAACCTTGTAGGGCAGCATCGAATGCCCTGTATGTTTGGTGCGTGCAGGGTTAGACCGGCTCTTTAACCCCTTAAGGACAAAACTTCTGGAATAAAAGGGAATCATGACATGTCACACATGTCATGTGTCCTTAAGGGGTTAAACAGACATTTAAATGCTTATGTGAAGATCGTGGTGTGAACAGGATTAAATCTCTGGGGATTAAATCCCTGGGGCCATCTGGGGCCATTTTTAGTGGTCCCAGACTAACCAATGAGATCTGCCAATCACTGGAAGCCAGCACTGCAGAGAGCCCTTTATATTCATTAATAAAACTGAGACTACGAGTGATTACGATCTCACAGCCTGTCCCCAACCAATATGGACGGGTGCTGGGTTTTAACAGATTCCCAACAGCAATCTCTATACAGGGAGTGCAGAATTATTAGGCAAATGAGTATTTTGACCACATCATCCTCTTTATGCATGTTGTCTTACTCCAAGCTGTATAGGCTCGAAAGCCTACTACCAATTAAGCATATTAGGTGATGTGCATCTCTGTAATGAGAAGGGGTGTGGTCTAATGACATCAACACCCTATATCAGGTGTGCATAATTATTAGGCAACTTCCTTTCCTTTGGCAAAATGGGTCAAAAGAAGGACTTGACAGGCTCAGAAAAGTCAAAAATAGTGAGATATCTTGCAGAGGGATGCAGCACTCTTAAAATTGCAAAGCTTCTGAAGCGTGATCATCGAACAATCAAGCGTTTCATTCAAAATAGTCAACAGGGTCGCAAGAAGCGTGTGGAAAAACCAAGGCGCAAAATAACTGCCCATGAACTGAGAAAAGTCAAGCGTGCAGCTGCCACAATGCCACTTGCCACCAGTTTGGCCATATTTCAGAGCTGCAACATCACTGGAGTGCCCAAAAGCACAAGGTGTGCAATACTCAGAGACATGGCCAAGGTAAGAAAGGCTGAAAGACGACCACCACTGAACAAGACACACAAGCTGAAACGTCAAGACTGGGCCAAGAAATATCTCAAGACTGATTTTTCTAAGGTTTTATGGACTGATGAAATGAGAGTGAGTCTTGATGGGCCAGATGGATGGGCCCGTGGCTGGATTGGTAAAGGGCAGAGAGCTCCAGTCCGACTCAGACGCCAGCAAGGTGGAGGTGGAGTACTGGTTTGGGCTGGTATCATCAAAGATGAGCTTGTGGGGCCTTTTCGGGTTGAGGATGGAGTCAAGCTCAACTCCCAGTCCTACTGCCAGTTCCTGGAAGACACCTTCTTCAAGCAGTGGTACAGGAAGAAGTCTGCATCCTTCAAGAAAAACATGATTTTCATGCAGGACAATGCTCCATCACACGCGTCCAAGTACTCCACAGCGTGGCTGGCAAGAAAGGGTATAAAAGAAGAAAATCTAATGACATGGCCTCCTTGTTCACCTGATCTGAACCCATTGAGAACCTGTGGTCCATCATCAAATGTGAGATTTACAAGGAGGGAAAACAGTACACCTCTCTGAACAGTGTCTGGGAGGCTGTGGTTGCTGCTGCACGCAATGTTGATGGTGAACAGATCAAAACACTGACAGAATCCATGGATGGCAGGCTTTTGAGTGTCCTTGCAAAGAAAGGTGGCTATATTGGTCACTGATTTGTTTTTGTTTTGTTTTTGAATGTCAGAAATGTATATTTGTGAATGTTGAGATGTTATATTGGTTTCACTGGTAATAATAAATAATTGAAATGGGTATATATTTGTTTTTTGTTAAGTTGCCTAATAATTATGCACAGTAATAGTCACCTGCACACACAGATATCCCCCTAACATAGCTATAACTAAAAAACAAACTAAAAACTACTTCCAAAAATATTCAGCTTTGATATTAATGAGTTTTTTGGGTTCATTGAGAACATGGTTGTTGTTCAATAATAAAATTAATCCTCAAAAATACAACTTGCCTAATAATTCTGCACTCCCTATATATGTGGCTGGGGACCAGGTGTATGCAGAATTACACAAAGTGTAGTTCTGAAAAAAGCTAGTAAATGGTGGCAACATACCAACTGTATCCACTTCTAATATCAGAATTGGTTTGTTCGGTAGAGTTAGATTTAAGACTAAGAGAAGGGTAGGGTTACACTTAGTTTTGGGGTAGGGTTAGATTTAAGGCAAGGTAAAAGTTAATGATGTTTTAGGGCTAATGTTGTTTTAGGGTTGAAGTTAAGAGTAAGATTAGAGTAGGCATACAGTTAGAATTGGTGTAAGCGTTGGGTAAGGGTTATGGTTGACATAGGGTTAGTGTTCACTAACAAAAATATATTTAGATCCTAAACATATTACATTTTAGCAATTAGGACTGATATTTGAACCTATTTTGAGTTCTAGACTATGTTGTTGCACTGGATATGTAAAAACTATTACAAGCAAAAAATGTGAAAAAGTTTTTTTTTTGTTTGTTTGTTTTTCCAATGTTTTTTCTAAAATAATGTTGTGTTAGGTATACATATAGGATGTTAAATAAAAGCCGTTTCTGTCCTTGAAAAGAAGCCCTTAAATTATGGTGGAATAAACCTATAGCTCAAATGCATGTTTTTGTGTTGGTTCAGACTGTGGATAACTGCCTCCATCCTTAAAGGGACACTATAGTCACCAGAACAACTACAGCTTAAAGTATTTGTTCTGGTGAGTATAGCAGTCCTAGGGATACCTTGACTGGCACTTCCTGGGGAAGTGCTGTACAGTGTCTTGTTTCAATGCATCTCTATGAGTTGATGCCAACTGGTCAGGGTAGTGTTTGGCTCTGCCCCCGGTTCACCGCCTTGGCTGAGACCATCAGAATTGACAATCTCAGCCAATACAATGCTTTCCTATGGGAAAGAGTTGGGATTGGCTGAGTTGATCACTTCTGATGATGTCAGCCAAGGAGCCAGATCAGGGACAGAGCCAGCCCCAGCAGACTGGAATGAATGTAAGATTTTTCTATATTCAGAGAGGCAAGGAAGGAGGGAGGGTGAGAGATAGTGCTTTTAACACTATAGGGTCAGGAATAAGTTTTTTTTCCTGACCATATAGTGTTCATTTAAAGGGACACTATAGGCACCCACACCACTTCATCTCATTGAAATTGTCTGGGTGCAGTGTCCCTGCCCCCCTTATTCCTGCAATGTAAAACAGGACTAACAATGCAGTTCTTGAAAAGCTGCAATGTTTACAATTCAAGAGTAAGACTGCCTCTAGTGGCTGTCTACCAGACTGCCACCAGAGGCACTTCCTGGAGATACACAGAGTTGGACTCGCATGAGGGGGGTGCGCAAGTGGCAGAGGGCGCTATAGTTTTAGGAATATTCCTTTAAGAGGTTAAAATGGAAATGTCACATTAAACATTAATGCAGTCAATTCTCTGGAAATTAAAATTTATCACATTGCAAATTGCCTATGATATGTGTCACCCTTTTTAACATGGTGAATAGTTTCCTTTTAAATTTATACTAAACATTTAGCAAACAATACGTCTAGGCATTGCACACATTGTGAATAAGTAAAAGAAACAGAAACATCACTACATTTTCATTTTTCCTCTATTGGTTTCTCTACACTGACTGCCAAGTGCAAAGAACAGAGCTTATAATAATGATTGTGAGGAAGCACCCAATTTCAAGATAAAGAGACACTGATGTTATTTGTCACAACTCACAAATATTGATTTGTTAAATATGGGGCATAGGTAAACATAATGTTATGGGTGTGTGTGTGTGGCACGGAAGGAATCCCTGAGCATGTGTAATTTTACCAGGGTGATGAAATGAAAAACTGCCACCTTTTGAAAAGTGACAGTTCCGTGTTAAGGGAAAAAATATATAAAGCAACTCTGAAAATATTTATTCTAAAATGACATCTTAAAGACTGACTACTTTAAATTGGAGACATGAATGTTAATGTTAACGCTGATGAAAATGTTTGGCATTAGTGAAAAGCTGAAACAGAGGAATACCTTCAATGTTTTTGGATGGCTTGTACGAATCATTCTTTACAATCATCTTAACAAGTCTCATGCACTGAACAATGAACCGTTCAAATACAACCCCATCACCGGCTTCTGTGAAAACAATGCTCACTGCAAACTCCAGCGCTGTCTGCATTACAGGAATGAATGAAAATGGGTGCTGGTCCAGAAAATCTAAAAGCTAAAAAAGAAATATACAATCCCTTTTAAAACATAGAACTAAAAACCTTAAACCAAGAAGTGAAAACACAAAATCATTCAAGCTATAAAGTATGATACATAATGCAGAAGAAAATATTTATGATATGCCAAGAGTGGCAAAAGTAATTTCTATAAAATTGCAATGTTTAATATTGCAGGGTGAAAGTGACAGGACCATTGTATCCAGACCATGTCATTGAGATAAAAAATAACTGTTCCCAATTTCTACTGAAATCTGCCCCTTTTTTAATGAAATAAGGAGCACATACACATCACATACAGCAGCTCTCCACAAGTATTTATTTGGAGAAATATGTATTTGTAGTAGTTTAGAAACACAACGATTCTTTTTCTGGAGGGAGGGCGGTAAGCCAAAAAATATGGGGGGAAGGAGGAGTCTCTTTAATTCTGTATAAAGATTCAGTCCAGGGTCCCTCCCCCCTCATTGGTAGCTCTACCTGTAATTAGTAAGTCTGTGGTCTACCCAGCTCAGTGTATTATAGCTCTATTTTTTCATGGTATTGTCCTTCCAAAGTAGCACTTAGCACTGTAAGAACAGTGTATGCCTTATTACTAGCTCAACTCTACTAACTATGCCAAGTGCAGATGCCACACAGTGTTCCTCCCCCCTATTTACAGCCTTTTACATCTCGAGACTTATTGTGAGTTACTGTCAAGTTTAGACCTAAACTGGCCTGTGTGCTACCTCTGATGCTGATATCACTGACTCAATAGACCAAATGAGCCTCCAGACTGTTTAAAGACTTTAATATGACACTTTTTATGTATTTTATAGATATCATAATGTTGTGTCCAGCCTGCTTAATTGTATGAGCATCTCTGTGTTATGCTCCGCTCTCTGTATTGTGTGAGCATCTCTGAACTGTGTAGAGAGGAGTAAAATTCTGGTGGCGTACTCTGGTGCACCACCATCTTAAAATTTCACCAGCCGCCACTGCTTCACACATAAAGCACTTCAGCAAGCTGAATTACTTTGTGGGTCTGCAGTGTCCATTTAATGCCCTGAGCTTTAGTTAATACATCCCAGGGAGGTAAACAAATTTAACCCCTTAAGGATCAAACTTCTGGAATAAAAGGGAATCATGACATGTCACACATGTCGTGTGTCCTTAAGGGGTTAAGGATACATGACCAAATAAACCAACTAAGAGTCACTAGATTTACAGACGTTTTAAAGGTTGGAATAACCTTGAAAGGAAGATTTTGTGTGACTTTGCCTTTTCCTTTTCAATGTTTCTCTATCACATTTTAATATGTAAATGGTATTTTTGATTGATGATGCATAGTTTGGTTTGTCAGGGAGCCTATGATTATGTAGAGCAAGTCCAATACACTAAAAATGAATATTTTATCATTTGCTTACTTCTTTACTATAAAAAATATTTAAAGTAACCATACTTTTCCCAAGAATAAACAAGCAAGCCTTTATTGCACCTTGTTGCACTATTAAACCAGGAATACAGATATCTGTCAAATATATTTTCATAGAATATGAAGTACTAGTTGCAGCAATGGTGGTGATTGTCTGCAATAACACCATGCACGTTCAGATTAGAAACACAGTACAGTTTGCTCCATTAACACAGTGACATTAGCAATAAACACAGGGCCGGTGCAAGGATTTTTGGGTACCCAGGCTCCCCCCTCCCCCCCAAAGCATCTTCACCTGTGTCCATCTTAACTCGCATTTTGTTTCTTATCCCCTTTTTAAATGTCTTAGCCCCTATTTTTCCCCATTGTGTGACGTACACCTCTCTTGTGTATCTCTTACTTCTCCCAGACCCTTTGTGTCTTTTACGCTTACCAGCTCCTTTGTGTTTCTTTCTCCCCACCCAGGCCTGCCTGTGTGCCGTGCCACTCTCCCCTCCCCTGTCTTTCACCACCAGCCTGCCTATCTCCCCCCAGCCCCTCTGTGTTTCTTTCACCCCCAGCCCCTTTGTATTTCCACTCACAGGCCCCTCTGTGTTTCTTTTTCCCCACCCAGGCCCACCTGTGTGCCGTGCCACTCTCCCCTCCCCTGTCTCTTAGTGTTCCTCTCCCCTCCCTCCCCTGTCCCTTAGTGTTCCTCTCACCTCCTTCCCCTGTCCCTTAGTGTTCCTCTCACCTCCTTCCCCTGTCCCTTAGTGTTCCTCTCACCTCCTTCCCCTGTCCCTTAGTGTTCTTTTTCCCTCCCCCTTACCGGTCTCTTAGTGCCCCCCCATTCCTCTTAATGTTCCACCCACCCCCCATCTTAGTGTTCCTCTCCCTTTTCTTTTAGTGGTCCCCGCACTATCCCAGTGTTTATTTTCCCTTCCCTTCCCCCCTTTTATGTTCCTCTCTCCTCCCCAGTGTTTTCCCCCCCTCCCCTGTCCCATAGCATTCTTCCCTCCCCCTCCCCTGTCCCATAGTTTTTCTTCCCCTCTCCCCCTCCCATAGTTTTCCTTCTCTCCCCCCCCACTTAGTGCCCCTCTATCTCCCCCCTTTGTCCCAGGTGTGTCTACTACCTTTCTTGTAGCGTGGCCGAGCAGAGCGGACCGCAGTACAGGAGCTTCAGTTTCCTTTACCCGTCCGGACTGACCGGAAGTGCTCTCTCAGTGAGCACTTCCTTTCAGTTCGGCCGGGTACAGGAAACATAAGTGCGTACTGCTCCGCTCGGCCACGCTACACAGAGTGCCTGGCAGGAGGGAGCACTGTGTGCTCACCTCCTGCCGGTCACTCCAATCTAGTTCCCCCCGGGCAGGTGTGCCCTAAGGCAGCCACTTGTGCTGCCTTATGGAGGCACCGGCCCTGATTAAACAGATAAATACTTATTTGCTAAGGCAGAAGACTTACCACTTTAGTGAATAATATAATTATTTTTTCCAGTCTCTCCTTGCATATATTTTCTGCTCCAATATTTCGACCTAGAAAACAGTGTCATGGTTTCAGTGGCAAGAGAGAGAAATACAAAAAAAAAAAAAAGAGAGACAGAGAAAAATGTGTACCCAATAATTTCATACAATTCTCTATTCTTCTCCAAAGTATCTACTTCTTTTCTAATGAATAACGACACTTTCCAGCCATGTACCTGAACAATCATCTTTTGTTGCGGTTAATCGTAATATAAAGAATTAATCACAATTACAACAAACATAGCTAGAGAAGTGCCCCATGGTGCAAGTTTGTTGTATAATTTACAGATGAGACCTTCTTTTTTGGCATTCCTTTTCAGATCCAGTTAGCTAGGTCAGTGATTCCCAACCCAGTCCTCAAGTACCCCCTAACAGTCCAGGGTAATCCCTAAATCCTGGACTGGTAGGGGATACTTGAGGACTGGGTTGGAAACCCCTGAGCTAGGTGATGGTTCAGCTCAGTGTTGGAGAGGAACTCTCTACACTGGCTAGTCCTAAATACACCATCTGTTTTCTCCATGCTTTTGTTTTTTTTTGCAAACAAGAGGCTAACAGACACCATAGGTTGAAAACCTATGCACTTTTTTTCCCTTTTGCCCTGGCTGGTTTAAAGGAACACTCCAAGCACAATAACCACTACAGCTCACAGTAGTGGTTATGGAACCAAGAGTGGACTGGTGAGCCCCCATTGTAATCTGTCCAATTGCGGTCACTTGGCACCGCTCCCCACTTCTGCTACTAATGCTGGGAAGAAGGAAAAACTTTCGTTAGCTCTCCTGAGACAAATCATGCACTGCAAAGCTTAAAGGGACACTATTGTCACCATAACAACTACAGCTTATTGTATTTGTTCTGGTGAGTGTAATCATTCCCTTCAGGCTTTTTGCAGTAAACACAGTCTTTTCAGAGAAAATGCAGCGTTTACATTACAGCCTAGTGATACTTCCACTGGCCACTCCTCATATGGTGCTTCTTGGGGCAATACTGCACAGTGTGTAACACTGACATTCAGTGTCTCCACCCTCTGCACGGAAAGTTTCCTGATAGAGATGCATTGATTCAATGCATTTCTATGAAGAAATGCTGATTGGCCAGTGCTGTGTTTGGCTTGTGCTGGCTCTACCCCTGATCTGCCTCCTTGACAAGCTCGGCCAATCCAATGCTTTCCTATGTGAAAGCATTGTGAATGGCTCAGAACAGGACTTCTGATTATGTCAGCCAATCAAGCAGATCAGGGGCAGAGCCAGCATCAGCAGACTGGAATAAAGGTAAGATTTTTCTATATTTAGGGAGACAAGTAGAACTGGGCAGGGGGAGGGTGGGGAGGGGTGAGGGGGTAAAGTTGGCTGGTGAGTTTTAACGCACTATAGGGCGGTGATGGCCGAACCTGTAGCCGCAGCGTGCCACCAGGTGAGAAGCGCCGGGCCTTTTCTGTGGACGCAGCGGCCA